>CM053774.1:112595299-112660035 GCA_028658325.1 Potorous gilbertii
AAAAATAAGCTGGAAAGAAGAGCAAACAATAAAAGAAGATTTTGATCAAAAGTGGCAGGAAAGACCAAGACACAGACTCTGAAGAGAACAATATGAAAACAGCCACAAGAAGAGCTTCAAAGAAGAATACCAATTGTACCCAAACCCAACAAAAATTCCTAGGAGGGATAAAAAAAAGAGAGATAAGAGAGGTAGAGAAAAAATTGACAAAAGAAATCGGAATGATGTAAGAAATTATGAAAAGAGGATTAATAACTTGGTAAAAGGAACACTGGTCAGCTAGGTGGAGCACTAGATAGAGTCCTGGGCCTGGAGTCAGAAAGACTCATCTTCCTGAGTTCAAATCCATCCTTAGACACTTACTAGTTGTGTAACCTTGGGTAAGTCACTTAATCCTGTTTGTCTCCATTTCCTCATCTGTCAAATGAGCTGGAGAAGGAAATGGCAACCCGCTCCAGTATCTTTGCCAAGAAAACCCCAAATGGGGTCATGAGAAATCAGACATGACTGAAAATGACTGAACAATGATAAAAAGAGGCACAAAAAATGCTAAAGAAATTAACTTTAAAAAACAGAATTGGCTTAATGGCAAAAGAGGTATAGAAATTCAGTGGAGAGAAGACCTCCTTAAAATGCAGAACTGACCAAATGGAAAAGGAGGTACAAAAATTTACAAAAGAAAAGAACTCCTTAAAAAGGAGAATTGGACAAATGGAAAAAGAGGCACAAAAACTCACTGAAGAAAATCATTCCTTAAAATTGGGAATTGGGTCAATGGAAGCTAATCATAAGACATCAAGAAACAAAAAAACAAAGTCAAAAGACTGAAAAAAATAGAAAAAATGTGAAATATCTCTTAGAAAAACAACTGTCCTGGAAAAATGGATTGAGAAGAGATAATTTAAGAATTCTGGAATTTCCTGAAAGTCATGATCACAGAAAGAACCTAGATATCATATTTCAAGAAATTATCAAGAAAAACTGCCTTGAAAGCTTGGATCCAGAGGGTAAAACAAAAATGGAAAGAATGCACCAATTACCTCCTGAAAGAGAACCTGAAATGAAAACTCCCAGGAGTATTGTAGCCAAATTCCAGAGCTCCCAGATCAAAGACAAAGGACTCCAAGCAACCAGGAAGAAACAATTCAAATATTGTGGAGACACAGTCACACAGTCACACAAGATTGAGTTATTTCCACATTAAGGGAGCAAAGGGCTTGGGATATGATATTCCATGAGGTAAGTAATTGGGATTACAACTGAGAGTAGCCTACCCAACAAAACAATGTAATTCATTGTGGGGTAGGGTGGGGATTGGATATTTAATTAAGTAGAGGGCTTTCAAGTATTTCTGACCAGAGCTACATAGAGAATCTGACATTCAAGCACAAAACTCAAGAGAAGCATAAAAAAGTAAACATGAAAGAGCAATTATAAAGGACTCAATAAAAGTTAAACTTTTACTTAAAGATTTAAACTAAATATTTGCTCTGTGGAAAGATGATACATTTAACTCCTAAGAAGTTTATCATTATTAGGGCAATAAAAAGGAATTTGCATAGACAAAGGTGTGCATATGAGTTGATTATGTTGGAATGATATAAAAAAATAGGTGAGAAAGAGAGATGCATTGGGAGAAAGGCATAGCGAGAGGCGGAATGGGGAAATTTTTCTTACATAAAATAGGTGTACAAGGAAGAGCTTTTACAATTGAAGAAGAGATGGAGGGGTGGACAATACTTGAACCTCACTCTCATCAGAATTATTGATTCAATGGGAGAAGAACTCTATACACAGAGTTGTGTATAGAAATGTAACTTACCCAGTAGTAGAGGAAGAGGATATGAAAGAGGAAGGTGATGAATAAAGGGAGGATAGATTAAGGGAGAAAGTGGTTAAATGCAAAATAGCTTTTTAAGGAGGGACAGGATAAGAAGAGAGAGAAAGAGAGAGAGAGAGAGAGAGAGAGAGAGAGAGAGAGAGAGAGAGAGAGAGAAACAAGAAAATGTGATGGAGGGAAATACACAACTAGGAATCATAACTGTGAATGTGAATGGGAGCGAATTCACCCATAAAATGGAAGCAGATAGCAGAATAGATTAGACACCAGAATCCAATGTTGTTTAAAATGTTGTTTAAAAGAGATGCACTTAAACAAAGACACACACAGTTAAAATAAAGGATTGGAGCAGAATATAATATGCTTTAGTTGAAGTAAAAAAGGCAAGGATAACAATCACGATCTCAGACAAAGCAAAAGCAAAAATAGATTTAATCAAAAGAGAAAATCAGGGAAACTACACCATGCCAAAGGGCACCACAGACAATGAAGAAATATAAAAAAATACAAGTTTCTCTGACAAAGGCTTCATTTCTCAAATAAAGGGCTGGGTCAAATTTATAAAAATATGATCAAAGGATATAAACAAGCAGTTTTCAAGAGAAGAAATCATAGTTGTATGAAGAAATGCTCTAAATAACTATTGATTAAAGAAAGGCAAAGCAAAACAACTTTGAGGTACCACCTTAACCCTATCAGAAATGACAAATTCTGGAGGAGATAAAGGAAAAATAGGTATACTAATGAACCGCTGGTGGAGTAGTGACTTGATCCAATAGTTCTTAGGAACAATTTAGAACTATGCTCAAAAGGCTATGAAACTGTGCATACCCTTTTACCCAGTGATACCACTACCAGGTTTGTGTCCCAAAGAAATCAAAGGAAAAGGGCTTATATGTACAAAAATATTTATAGTAGCTCTTCTTGTGGTGGCAACAAATTGGAAATTGAGCAGATGCTCATCAATTGATGATGGGAAATGGCTGAACAAATTATTTCATATGATTGTGATGGAGTACTATTGTTCTGTGGGATGTACTGAGGAGTTCAGAAAAACATGGCAAGACTTTTATGAACTGATACAAAGTGAAATGAAAAGAACTCTGAGGAAGGAAGAAAAGAAGGAAGGAGGAAGATAAAGGAGGAAGGGAAAGGGGGAAGAAAGAAGGAAGGAAAGAAGCAAAGAAGGAAAAGGAGGGAAGGAAGGAAGGAGGGAAAAGAAGGAATGAAGGAAAGAAATTTCATGGAAGTTCAAAAATACTATCTTACTTTGGGGATTCTGGCTATTTTTGTGAACCCCAGGAGGTCATGTGGAGGAGGAATCTGATGAATGGACATCTTGGGGAAATCTTCCTGGAGCTCACACCTGAAGTATCAGACTATAGTTTTGCCTGGTTGTTGTTGTTGGATTCAACTATCACAACTGTCTATGAAAGGATGTACGCTCAACAGGAATGTGGTGGCCTTGAGATGAAGAATGTTTCATGGCTTTGCTCAGTAGTCCCTGACATGTTCTAGCAAGCCCTACCTTCCTAGTGAAACAATGATGGAAACACTAAGATGCGGGGAGTGGAAAATTCAACCTTTCCAGAAGTGGTCATGATTCATTGCTCTGGAGCTTATAGAATGAATGTTTTAACTGTAGTAACCCTGATTGAATTGAGTTCTCAACTAATATACTGAGAATGTAAGAAAAGATTGGAATTGAAGTGAGTACACAGCACAAGTTGAGTGCTTTGTGAGTTATTTTAGCAAGTACTCCATGCTATTGGATAGGAGTTACTTGGAGAGTACTAGACAGTGTAGAGAGCTCAATAAATGTGCTAGACAAATGGTAGGGCCTCACATCAGGTTCAGGCATCTCTCAAGAATTTGAGTTTTCCACAATCCAGGTCATTACATCATTGGTTTCCCTCTTGGGTACCCTAGTCTATTGCTACAACATTAGATGAACTCGAGGATGGACAAGTAGAAGGAGTTAGGTCAGTAAGTATAGACCCAAGCAGTTTTTGCAATATCTGGAAGTGGACAAAGCAAGGATCCTACCATGGCATATAGTGAAGGTATCCTGGGGACAAATGACATTCCAGATGTTCCTAGATCTCCTTGCATTTCTGATCTATACATTTCATTATTTAAATATAGGTGTTTGGGGGGAGAGAGAGAAAGAGAGAGAGAGAGAGAGAGAGAGAGAGAGAGAGAGAGAGAGAGAGAGAGAGAGAGATGATTCTTACTCTAATTACTGGTACTTCCATAACTTAAAAAAGAAAATTATTGATTCATAATAGTTCCCAAAGCAGATCTGGATTATTTCAGATATAATATGATCCAGCAGTCTCTGATAGTGGGAAGTTTGTAAGTTAGTTTGGTCTTTTGGAAGCATCTGCCTCAGGTATCTTCTTTTTCCAGTGTTCTTCAAAGTCGAGTTTGAAAGAAAGGAAAACCATTTCTCTTTGGTTCCATTCACTAGGGGACCCAATGAGTGGAACTAAAGAGAAATGGTCAAACTCAAGGAGAGGTAAAAGGAAAGAGCTGGGAAGGAATTGAGCTGACCACATGAGGGTGGGAGCCAGAAAGAGACTACCTAATTCCATGCTCACTTTCTATCCCCACTCCCACCCCACCCATAAAAATGTGTTTTGTGGATAGAATGTTAGAAGCTAATAGAAATGAGGAACATGAAGATGAGTATAAATTTAATACCCAAAGTGGTATTGGGGAGGACAGGAGGATAGGGCATAGAGATTAATTTTCTTGTGTTGAACAAATCCACTAGCTAGATATAAAATCCTCTGGACACAATGATGTTTCATGCCCAGGCTCTTCTCTATCTCCTCATTCCCATTGATAATCTGAGTCAGTTCAATAAGCACCAATGGGATAAATTGATCAGATAATCAGACAAAGCAAAAACAAAACCACCCCAGGAATCAGGGATTTGAGCCAAGAGCTGAAGAGTTGGTTCATGATTACAAGTACTTGAAGGTGCTTGATCAGAGGTCAGGTAATCCCTGTTCGTTGCACTGTTTTGCACCTATGGTGTCCATCCTCATCCCCAGGCTATGGGAGTCCTTACTCTATTTTGCTCCAACAAAGACAGTCCAAACCTTTGTCTAGCCCAGCCAAGACCTCGCTTATTCTTGCTTCAAAATAGTGATAATGTAGGTCAGGGCATGGAGCATCCACAGTCTGCGAATGTTAGGATTTTTATCATTCCTATTGATGTTCTGATTTACTCATAAAGTTTGACTGTTTAAAGCTGATTCAAAATTTTTTTGCAGACTGAAGGCCTATAGAAGCAACCTAGTTTGCTTTACTACTGTGACATCTGCTGTCCGTAAAACACATTTGTGAGTGTTAGAAGAAAGGAGAGGATCCAAAGGGAGCTGATTTTTATGACTAAGTCTTAAACTCATGCTAGCTTGGGCATGATTGTTACAGCATCAACTGAGGAGAAAGAAAAGCTTGAGAAGATGTTTGGAGTTTGAAGGTCAGAGTTTCCAGAGAAAGTTATTTCTGTCCCCCGAGTACAGGTTTTAGAAAGGCACAAATCAATAGAAGGCTACAGTTTCCCAAGTTGTCGATCCTTCATCAGAGAGTCTGCTTTTTTCCTGGATAATTTCATGAACCTTTTCTCAGTGGATTAAAAAAATTCTCCTTGATTTTTGAGTATTTCCCTTCTGTTGTGTTTTGCAGCGTACTTCTGTTTCCTCCTGACGGCCCTGGGGGTGACGGCTGGTGCGCATCGTTTGTGGAGCCACAGATCCTATAAAGCCAAGCTGCCTTTGAGGATATTCCTGGCTGCTGCCAACTCCATGGCTTTCCAGGTGGGGGTTGGACTGTTGCACTCCCTGCCCCACCCCATACAATCAATTGCCAAGCATAGTAGTTTCTGCTTTCACAACATATCTTCACCGTGGCTTATTTATATATTCATTACTGCTTACATGTTGTCTCACCCCTTAGACTGTGAGTTCCTTAAAGGCAAGAATTGATTGTCTTTGTATCTTCAATGCTTAACACAGTATATGTTTTGACTGACTAGTTGCTTAAACTTCTCCCTCACCTCTATTCCCCTACATGTGATGAGCTACCATGTCCTAGGTATCTTCTTTGTCTCACACAGTCACTCTACCATCATATTTCCTAACTTGTCTCCTTGCTTGTAGTATCTCTCTTCTCCAAGTCATCCTTGACTTAGTTGATAAAATAAACTTCCCAAGGCACAATTCTACCCATGTCACTCTACTACTCATAAACCTTCAATAGCTCCTAGTTGCCTGCAGGATTAAAAAAAAACAACACAACTCTTTAACCTGATATTTAAGGTCCTCCACAATTTGACTCCCATTCACCTTTGGAGCACAGGGCCACCATGTTCCAGATTAGTTATTCCTTTCCTTCAATAGTCTCTTGCCTCTATGTATTTATCGAAGTCATTCCCTATGCCTGGAATACACTCCATCTCTCAGAATCTTCATTTTCTTTCAGGCTATCTAAAGGCAACTGGGTGGTATAAAGGTCTGTAATCAGGGAGAACTGAGTTCAATTTGGCCTCAGATATTTACTAGCTGTGTGACCTAGGCAAGTCACTTCAGCACTGTCTGCCTTGGTTTCCCCATATGTAAAATGGGGATGATAACAGCACTTCCAAGGGTTGTTGAGGGAATCAAATGAGATAACATGTGTAAAGTGTTCGGCACGGTTCCTAGCACATAGTAGGTGATATATAAAAGTTAGTTTTTATCACTATTATTTTGGTGAAACCTTCTGTAGTTGTCAGGGTGATGTCTCCCTTAGTTTTCTTCCTACTATACTTATTTGTGCATGTATCATATGCCTAGTAGAGTATAAGTTACCTGAGGGTAGGAATTATTTTGCTTTCATCTCCGTGTCTCTAGGCATACGACAAGTGTTTGGGTAAGTGGCAAATCTGAAAAAGATTTTGAAGGAAAAATCTTTAGGACTTGATGGCTTATCACACAGAAGGAAATGGAGGAGAGGGAAAAGGAAAAAAAAATCATTCCAAAGTTTCCAGTCCAGGTAACTAATGAGTCTGTCAATAAATATTTATTAAGCACCTACTGTGTGCCAAGTGCTGCGCTAAATTCTGGAATACAAAGAAAGGTAAAAGTACCTGTCTTCAAGGAGCTCATAATCTAATGGATGAGATGATATGCAAACAAGCTATAGATGGGATAAATTAGGAATGATCAATTGAAAGAATTATTAGCATTAAGGAGATGGGGAAAGGCAACAGAATAGGGAAAGTTGGGGGACCAGAAGGTTGCTGACCAGCCTCCTTCTGCTGAAAATTTCTCAAATTCCTCTCCAATTTTACATGAGTAATAATCTTAAAAGTTGTGTCTTCCATTCAATCTCTCCTCATTTCTTCACAAAGTCATTCTGGAATTTTTTCATTTTTTCAGTGCCTTATATAATTTTAAAGATGAAGTCAAAGAAACTGTATTAAAGTAAATGTATTGTCATGATCATCAATGTAGCATAATAATATTTATATTATATTTTGATATCTATGTGATTATTATAACTTTATAACATATAATTATTAATGTTAATTGTTTTGATCAGCAATTAATAATGTTAATATATCTATATAATATTTATATAGTACTTTAAAGTTTACAAAGCACTTTATATAAGTTATTTCATTGAATTCTCATACTAACTCCATATAGGTTGGTGCTTTTAACATCCCTATTTTACAGATGAGGAAACTGAGGCCCAAAGAGGTTAATTGACTTGACTTGGGATCACAAAATCAGTGGTTGAGGCAGGTTGATGATTGAATTCAGGTTTTTCTGACTCAAGTCCAACACCAAGATCAGATATCTTCTTCAAATATATACTTCAGTGGAGGTACTGTTCAGTGTTTATACTATAATATATAATATATAATAGCATACGTAAGCTACCCCAGAGAGCAATCCAGCAATTTTCCATTTGCTTGTGCAATGACCTGGGTTTTACTTGGTATTTTCCTAGTTGAAGAGGATGCCATAAGAACATACCAAGAAATTCTGCCCAGTGTCCTGATAGCTTAAGAATCTGGTATTCTGTCAATCTGACTCTTGTCAGAACCAGGACATTCTCAGAATATTGACTTGCCTACCAATGAGAAATCTCTGACTTGGGTTTCTTAAATTTTCTCAACCAAGACTTTCCAAAACATATGTGTTTGGTGAGCATCCAATGGAATACGACTGGAAAACCTCAAATAAAACTGAATATGGCCTCATAGTAACCATAAACCACATACACTGTACATCAAGGCTCCTTGCTGATATTAGGCAACAAGTAGTTACTTGTTCTCTTGAGGGTAGAGTTTTCCAAAAGGATTAAAATGCTTCCAGGTTCTTGTTTGGGGACTTTCTGGAACACTTTTATAGACTTGTCAGTGCCAGGTATTATCTGGAAAGAAATCAGGGTTGAACCAAAATAAACAATTGAGTAAAGCACAGAATGTTCTTGTGAATGGTAAAATATTGGCACCTGAACTGAAACAGATTAAGACAGGCCTCTGGGACTGAAATAAACATGTTCCAAGTGAAGTAGGCAGTTTCTAAAGAATTGAGCCAGCAACATGGTCTTCTTTTTGATCTGTTGGATAGAAGTGCATTTCCTAGACAGGATATCATTGACTCATAAAATGTGTATGTGAAACCTTATCATCAAAATCTATGCCCTCAAGTTGACATGCTGGGGCAAGTTTCTATCTTTCTATTATCTAGAAAGAAAGGAAATGAAGAATACAAATGAGATTCCCATCATCTTTGTCCCAGAGTCACCTGGTAGGCTTTCCCTTTTGGAAATTCAGATTCCCCAAAGGACAGTTTAACAATTTCTGGATACTGTAATACCTTTTCTGAAGCAATCATCCATTCCTAAGCAAGTTATTGGAAAACCAATAAGGATAAAACATGTTATGGGATAAAGCCAAGATGGCAGAGTACAGGTGAGGACACTGATGAACACTCAACAAACTTATGGACCCTGCCAGAACTAGCTATGAAAACAGTAGCATGAAAAAGGCTGAAACTTGGCAGAGTGGCTCCCCACCTCCAGGTGAGCAAAGTCCAACTTAACCATAAAGTTAAAAGGCAAAGTATAGGCTAGCAAAGTGAGTACACAAAAAAAGAAAGGATCTGACCATAAAAAATTATTATGGTGGCAGGGAAAACCAAGATATAAACTTAGACAAACAACATGAAACAAACCAAAACCTCAAAGAAAAATGCCAATTGGACCAACCTGCAACAAGAATTCTTGGAAGAGTTTAAGAAACAGTGGTAGAGGAAAAACTGGGGAAAGAAATGAGAGTGATGCAAGAAAATTATGGAAAGAGAATTCACAGCTTGGTAAAAGAGAAACAAAAAATACTGAAGAAAATAATACCTTAAAAATTAGAAGTAGGCAAGTAGACTATAAAAGTTCAAGAATCAATAAAACAAAGTCAAAAGAATGAAAATAGGAGAAAAATGTGAAATATCTCATTGGAACATAGATTGAAGGGAGATAATTTAAGATTTATTTGACTTCCTGAAATTCATGATAAAAAAAGAGCCTAGACATCATATTTCAAGAAAAAAGGCAAGTATCCCAATAACCTATATCTAGAGGTAAAATAGAACTATTTTACTAGACCTTATTCCTGATCAAGGTCAAAGTTATGCATAGGAATTATTTCATTCTTGATAAAAATATTTGTGAATGGGTTAAAGTTGGCTGTGGTGGTAGTAGAGATGAGAACAACTTGACCATCAGTGTATTTGTAGCATGAGTGGAAGGGGAGAAGCATCCCTCAGTGAGTCTAGGCCTCATTCCTCAAGGAGTGTGCTAGAGTGAAGAGGTAGGTCCTTGGAGAAGGATGCCAATATGACAAGATCTGGGGGTCACATGCTGGACCTGGGCAATGAATTGGAGTTTTGACATATAGCATGGGCAGATGGCTTTGAAGCACAAGGTATGGGGTAAGGGTGGGGAAGGGAGATGCTAGGCTACCTTAAGTAAAAAATGGCTCTATCTGTGTCAGCAACTTGAGGCAAAGCCTTGTTCACTGCATCCCAGCTCTGTTTTTGGTCAAATGAAAAAGGAACTTCCTAAGATGAATATTTGCAAACCAAGCCCTGACCCTCAAGTAAAATTGAATATGCCTTTGTGGTGACCACAAACCAGCTTTACAGATAGCTTTTTTTTAATGTAATGAGTCTGAAATCTTGTACCTAACTTTTTCTTAGCCTCTGGACAAAATACTGGCATAATAATTATCAGTTAGAGCCAGAAATATATTCCCTAGAATGTGAGCCGTATTTTCCATTTTAATGAAAAAAATTTTCTCTGCCCTAATTTCCCTGGTTTCTGGGATTCTACTAATCTTTCTCTAGCTAGTTTTGAGGATTTTACCTCTCCTACCTTACCATTTATAAATGGCATATACTACATTCATGCTATAACGAATAATATAATATTCCTATTATATGTATAGTATTCATACTATTTAGTCATATTGTAATGAACAGGATGATATTCATATTCTGTGTATAACATTCATACTGTTATACATATATTCCTATAATATATTCCTATTATAGCATATGTAATATAATATATTCCTATTATATAATATATAATATTATAATACAATATATTCCTATTATAGCATAATATTCATACTATTTATGTCATACTATTATATTAAGTAGAATAGTTTATACTCTTGAAATTCTACCTTATCAAAACTCCCACAGAAACTGAGAGATTTGGTTAAGGATTAAAGAGGGTAGACTTACCTTTCAAAGATCATAGGAAATCCTGGGGCTGGGATGTTTGGAAGTATTCTGAGAATCCATAAACATTAAATGCCTACTATGTGCCAGGCATTGTGTTAAACATTTTCATCCAAGATTTGGGCACCACTAGCAGGGATACAGCAAGACAGGTACCACTGAGACTTGAACGAACTAGTGTAAGGATAGGAAAATCAGAGAAGAAAAAACAGTGTGTGACAGGAGTGTATTCGAACCCATGGCTGGGGCAGTTTTATTTCCCAAAGGACAGCCATCAAGATGGGGTCCCCAGGATTTTTGACAACCCTCCTCAGAGTGGCTGGGAAGAGAGTGGATGGAGGATGACAGAAAGAAGTAATCCTATCTGTGAAACCTATCACAGACTTCCATTGCTTATTGGAAGTTCATTTCTATTTTTGGTTGCTTTTTTCTCAATGACTTGCAGTCAGGAAGACCCGAGTACAAATCTTGCCTCAAACATTGTGACTCCAAGCAAATTACTTAATCTCCCTCAGTCTCAGTTTTCTTTTCTGTTAAATTATGAGCCTTTGACCATCTCAGCTGCCCTTCTATAACCCTTCTACATGGACAACCTCAGAGGACTAGAGACATTTTCATCCCTCTTTTCTCAATCAAAGTAAGAACAATAAAATGTACAAAGGCAGAATAGAAACTGGTCTTACTGATCTTGCCCCTTTCTACCTTTTCAGGCTTCTTATTCTTTATCTCCCTTAATGCACTCTATAAATTATCCAGCCTTCTTCTCATCCCAATCTCTGCCTTTGACAGACAAAGGAACACACTCTATGTCCATTCCATGCCAGAATGTACTCCTTCTTCATTTCTACTTCTTAGAATTCTCAGTTTTCTTTAAAGTTCAGTTCTTCTTCTTCATGAGAAGTCCCCTATCTCTAGTTGCTAAGATCATCTCTGCCAAAATAAATTGCCCTGTCACGATCACAGGATTGTCTCTCAGTCATTGCTGGCAAGATTCTTGCCAGAGTCCTTGTTAATTGGCTGAACTTTCATGTGGAAGATGGTCATCTACCTGAAAGCCAATGTGGCTTCAGAAAGGGCTGAGAAACAGTTGATATGATGTATGCTGCCCAGCAACTCCATGAGAAATACCAGGTGCAGAACAGATGACTGTATACAATTTTCATCAACCTGACCAAGGCCTTTGATACTGTTAGTCATGAAGGCTTGTGTTAGATCATAGCAAAATCTGGTTGCTCAGAGAAGTTCATCATTAATATATACAAGTTTCATGATGGCATAGGCAGCTAGGTGGTGCAGTAGACAGAGTAATGGTCCTGGAATCAGGAAGATTCATCTTTATGAATTAAAATCTGGTCTCAGACACTTACTAGCTGTGTGACCTTGGACCAGTCACTTAACCTTGTTGGCCTCAGCTTTCTCATCTGTAAAATGAACTGGAGAAGGAAATGGCAAACCACTCCAGTATCTTTGCTAAGAAAACCCAAAATGGTATCATGAAGAGTCAGACACAATGGGAAAGAATCAATAACGTCCACAACAGTATGTTTGCACAAGTTCTGGGTAATGGATGATGCTCTCATACTTTCTCAGGCAATAATGAAATGATGCAGGACTGTGTTCCAAGCTTTTTAGCATGGTGTTTTCAGAGATATTGCTAGACGCTCTCAATTAGAGTGACAACTTCAAGGTCAGCTACCAAGACTGGTGGTAAATATTTAGCTTGAAATATTTAACTTGAAAGACTAAAGTGGAAGGAGAGTTGGTGCACAACTTTTTGTTTGCAGATGATTGCGCACTCAGTGCAATCTCTGAAGCTGGATGCAATAGACTTTGGATTGATTCTTTGCCACTTGTGCTAATTTTGACCTGATGATTAACACCAAGAAAATAGAGATTCTCCATCAGTCAGCACCACACCATCCATATGTGGAAATAGGTTACAGCCAATGGAGAAATCTTGAATGCTGTGAATAAGTTTACTTACATTGGCAGTATACTTTCCAGGATCTATGAAAAGGCTGACTCATGCATTGCCAAAGCTAGTTCGGTGTTTGGGAGATTCTAAAAGAAACTGTGGGAGAAAAGAGGTTTTAGGCTGCTTATGAAACTGAAGGTCTCCAGAACCATTGTGCTGACCTCATTATTGTATGCCTGTGAAACCTGGAAAGTATACCAGTACCATACCAAGAAACTGAATTGCTTCCACTTGAATTGTCTTAGGAAGATTCTGAAGATCACCTGGCAGGATAAGGTACCAGAAATTGAGGTCCTTTCTGCAGCTGAACTAACCCTAACCCTAAGCTACATTCTCAACATTTTTTCAAGTCTAGAAAATCAACAACTAAAAAATAAAGCCTTGATTTATGGTTTGCTGATTTCCAGGATGTGAATGCTGACATTGAAAATTTAACAATTGATTCAAGCCAGTTAGAGTGGGCTCCAGCACATACCCTGCCCGCCCCTCAAGTGTAGATAGATAGATAGATATCCTTGCCTCAGGTGAAAAGATAGTTATGGCTCTAGGTTTTCATGAAAACCCACAAAACACTCTAAGGCTGGGGTGTGTGGTAGGCAATGAAGGGAAATAAGGAGAATGAGACTGAGAATGAAGGAAAGAGCCTTCGAGGAGGCTTCAGGTTTTCTTTCTCTTTTACAATGTGCCCTCTCTCCCTTTGCAGAATGACATCTTTGAGTGGTCGAGGGACCATCGGGTGCATCACAAATACTCAGAGACGGATGCTGACCCTCACAATGCCCAGAGGGGCTTTTTCTTTTCCCATATTGGGTGGTTATTTGTTCGGAAACACCGCGATGTCATCGAGAAAGGGAGGAAGCTAGATCTCACTGACCTCCTTGCTGACCCAGTTGTCCGACTCCAAAGAAAGTAAGTGAGCTGATGTCACGAGGGGTCCTTCTCACGTAAGGGGCAGTAGCTCCCTTTTTGTAAAATAAGGCGTATTTTAAAATCCTGTGGAAGGGGCTCATTATTGTTTGATTTCACTTTAAGAAATTTCTTACCGTTGGGCAATTTGCTCTGTTTCAATTTTAAATTCTAATTAATTTTCTTTATGACTAATCTCACTATCCCCCCTAGGTGAATTTGACAACTCGTTCGTGCTCGGCAGAATTTACTTTTCTCCTTCCACCTCCTGCCCACTGTCTCATTCCTCTTCAACTTGCTTGCTAACTTCATCATGACTCTTAATTGTTTTATCTCTCCACCTTCTTCTAGCCCATCTGGGGTTACCTGAACCAGGGGTGGCCGAGACCAACTAGAGCACATTATTTCATTTTTAGTGTCAACATTAACATGTCAGAAGAAGCCAAAGCTATAAATGAGGGCTTGATTTATTGTTCTGGTGAATGTCCAGACCAGAGGTCAGTCAAACTATGACCCTCTGGCCAAATCCTGCTGCCCCTGGTTTTTGTACTCAAGGAGGAGCTAAGAATGGTTTGTAAATAAAGTGGATTCCTCTGGTTTACATTTGAGAAAGTGATGGAGGAAATGTTAACAGTTCATATTAAGTTTTAAAGTGGGTCTTGCTTTTCAAGGAGCTGATAGTTAAACATTTTTATCAGCACACCTCTTTCCTTCTTCCTCCTCCCTACCTCCATTTGATAGGTTACCAAGTGCTATTGATTTTTTTTTCTGGTTGTTTTATTTTTTAATTCAATTTTATTTTATTTTCAGGTAAGCATCCTCTCTGTCTCCCCTTCCTCCACTGAAAAAGCGATTTGCCTTGTTTCAGCCAATTCCTATTTGATTGTATTTCCATTCTCTCCTTCTCAGGCTGCCATCACTTTCAGATTCTTGTCACTTCTCACCCAAAATGATTGTAAAAGCCTTTGTACTGGTCTCCCTACCTCCATCATCTCCTCTATGTCCCAACTTTTACAGAAAACACATCTGTCCTAACATATTATGCTCTTGTTCAAAAAATGTCATTGGTTCCTTATTGCCCAATAAGATAAATGCCAAGTTTTCTAGCCTGGTTCTCCACAATCTGTCCTAACCCACATTTCCAGCCTGATTTTATGCTACTTAACATTCACAAATGCTGTTTCAGTCAAACTGAGCTGCTAACTCTTCTCCAGTCTTGCCTACTACTCTTCTGTCTCTGAATATTTGAGCAATCAGCCTCCAAGCCCGACAAGGGGGATGGATGGATTCCTTCCTCATCTCTGCCTTAGAAGTCTTTTCTTCTTTCAAGGTCCAACTCAGGGGCCACCAAGATATGTTCCCTGACACTCCTTAGCCCCACAAAACATCCCTCCCTTTATCTGGTCTTCCCTCACATTTTATTAGAGAATTTTGCCAGATTCTCTGCTCCAAGTAAATGAAAATCAGTTCCACTGGTTAGACCCCAGTTCCCAAGATGCATGTATACTAAGGCTTAACCCCCCCTCCCCCGCCCCTGAAACCACACGTTGCTCCCCTCCCCAGGTGCTCAGCTTGCTGTGGCACCTAGTTAGGTTTCCTGGATCTCTGTTTCTCATTCTATATTAGTAATCTCAGAAAACACCCTGATTTCCATGGTCTCCAGACTACCCCAATGCCTTGCCTCACCACGATGGGGCAGTCTCCTATTAGAGCTGCATCACCTCTTTGTTTCAAACTCTATATATGAGTCCTGAGTGGCTGCAGGGCCTTGGGTCATCAAATATGAGTCACGTGGTTGCTTGTGGGGATGGGGGAAGTGGCCAACCACCTCAGCTCTTTTCCGTTAGCATCCATTCTCCTCCCATGACTGTCTTTCACCCTCTTCAGGACCTGCTCCCTCTCCTTTTGCCCTGAGTCTCTTTTACGTTGAAGTGATTTGTGTGCAGTTCAACTCAGCTCTCCCCTCATTAAAAGCTTCTTTAGGTTCCATATTGTCAATTCTTTTTATTCCTCACACATAAAAGAAGCCCTTATTTGATGTTTGTTGAACTGCAATCAGCATGCAGCTAGTAATAGTTATATAACCCCACATTGAAGGAAATCCCTGAACAAGCACGAGCAGATTATTTTTATATTCAGGGATGCTTTTGGACAGTCAGACCCTAGATTAATGTGGCTTCTGGAGTCATGCTAATTTCAAAGCTCCTTTTTCAGTCACATGAATTGAGCCAGGTAGTATCAGGCTTTATTTGATTATACAAAAAGAAGGCTTATTTTAAATATCTTCTCTCTCTAGGAAATATGGTAGGTTGATTTAATATGTATACACTGAAGACCCATATACATAGAGGTTATTTTTAAATGTAGCAAAAGGAACACTGAAGCTATTTCCGAGACTCCTCTAAATAGAGTTCAGGGACTCTTTTTCACTGTCTCCCTGAGAGTCAAGGTGGGCTGAGGTAGCTAAAGATCATCTAAATAGATGGCTTCATAGGTACAGATTTTAGAGCTGTAAAGGATCCCAGAGATCATCCAACGGTCTCATTTTACTGCTGAAAGAAACTGATGCTCAGAGGAGTGACTACAGAGGGTCACAGAACTTAAGGTGAAAAGGAACTCGGGGCCATTTTGTCCAAACTACTCATTTTTAGATGGGGAAACTAAGGCCCAGGGAGCTAAAATTACCCAGAGTCACACAGATAGTAAGCAAAAAGGGCAGAATTTGAATCCAGCATCTTGAATTCCAGAGTCAACATTCTTTTGATTGTTCTCCTTAATTAAGTAAACAGCCAGGACTAGAACCCTGGGGTCCCATTTCTGAAATATATATATTACACCAGATTTTTCTGTAAGGAACTTGACCTCAAGGTCCTTGAGGGCAGGGGATATCTTTTGCTTTTCTTTGTATCTCTAACAGAATGCCTAGCATTTATTAGGTACTTAAATAAATGCTTGTCAGCTGATTAGCTTACAGTGAAGGAAGATGGGGAGGCTGAAGGCAGAGGTGAGGAGGAAGAGAGTTCCTGGTTTGGTGGGGAGGCAGCCAATGAGAAGTATGGAGTCTGGAGATCAAGTGTCTTGTGTCACTGGAAGGAAAAGTAGGAGATGAGGAAGGTGTAAGAAGACTGGAAACAAAGGGACCATGCTTTGAAGGGCTGTGAAGATGATAAATACCAGCTTGTAAAAGCCAGACAGGACTTTATATTTTGATCCTGGAAGTAATGGGGACTCACTGGAGTTAGTTGACTAGGGAGACATAGCCAAAGACCTCACTTCTCTTTTGTGTTTTAGCTGCCAAATTACACTGTTCTTTGCAAGGTGTTGTCAGTCCCTTGAGAACATGTCCACAGCTCAGACAGGAGGTATTGGAACTATTTTCCAATCACTCTAAACCAAAGCAAACGTGGTGGTTGAAGCACTAAGCTTTTCCTTCAACTGCTGTTTGTAAGAAGACTGCTCCTATAGCATTGTATTCTCTTAAGAGATTAAATAAATATTAAATGGAGTGTTAAGAATAATTGTTTGTTTTCTTTTTTTAATTTTAATTTTTAAAAATTGTTTTCTTAAAGAAAAAAACGATCAAGGGATCGTTTGTTGTGAAATAAAAAGCATTTTCTAGCTTTGTTTTGAAATGGAGAGAATATTGGAATATCCAACAATTCTCCACTGTTGTATCATGTCCAGAAGGACAGAGCTAATGGTGATTGAGGTCCAGAGAGCAAAGCCTGTTAGAGCATGAAGATAAGGGGAAATTCATTTTCCTCTGTGCGAGATCCATCAGACTGGAACTCTAAAGAGAAGTGCGCACCACAGAAGCGGATCACGTCACCTCATGATGGGGCTGTCATCTTGGTTAGACTTGTTTGGTTGTGAGCCCTAACATGACATCACCTTCTGATTCTTAGACAGTCAACAAGCATTTATTAAGTATCTATTATGTGCCAGGCAAAGGACTAAATTCATTTCAGTCATTTTTCAGGCTAAAGCATCATCACTTCCCATGGTTATGGTAAAGATAAATTGAGACAATAATTTGTAAAACTTTTTGCAGGCCTTAAAGTACTATATAAATGCTAGCTGTCATTTCTATTACTAGTTCTTGAATCTCAATGTAAGGTCATGATCTCTATTTCATTGTCACCATGGAGAAAATAGTCAGCAAACTTCTGGTTAAGACAGTGACCTGAAGCCTCCTAACCAAATCCAATACTCTTTGACAAACACCAGAGCAAAATTTGAAAAGCCCCAGAATGAAATACTGATCAGTAAAATCCAATGAAGAACTATACTGAAACCCATCTGTCTGGTCTGGTACTTTCCAAGATCAGACATCCGAAGGGCCTTTGAGCAGGGTTGCACAGGATGCTTGGGGATAGCCCAATATTGGGCCATGGGGGCCAGAAGGCAGCCAAATCTTAGCCCTGGCCTACACAAACAGGAGATAAAACCATCAGGTCCCTACTAGGAGTTGAGGTGAACAGTACTTACATGCCTCATGGCCCTCCAAGTGGCCAGTCCCCCCATCAGAGCCGTAGAAGTGTCCATGGCTCCAGGCCAGCCTAGTTGCTCTAGCTGCAAAATTCAAGCAGTGACTTTTTTTCAGGATAGATGAGGGCTCTGAGTCCTTACTGAGGTCCACTCCATTTGGGACTCTTACTCATCCCTCCTTGAAAGTCAGAGAGAGGGGAGAGAGAGAGGGAGAGAGAGAGAGGGAGAGAGAGAGAGAGAGAGAGAAGAGGAGGGGAGGGGAGGGGAGGGGAGGGGAGGGGAGGAGAGGAGAAGAGAGGAGAGGAGAGGAGAGGAGAGGAGAGGAGAGACAGAGTTACTACACCACACCTTAACCTGAGAAACCAATGCAACCCTCCCAGTATTTGTCACTCTGTCCATATTCCCAGTTCCATAAAGGTCTCTGGGCTTCTAGGGAGTTTCAAGAATTATCCTTTCAAGTGATTTCCCTAGGGCTATGTATCAGAGTGTCAACAAAGTCCGAGTGGCACAATTTTCATCACTCATCCACATGCCATAAAAAAAATTCCAGAGAGTTCCTTCAGCTTTCACTCCAAATCCCAACTTTTAGATCAGGCACAGCTGGTGACCTAGAGCTCAATTATCATTCCCAATACAAAAATTACACAAATTCAGCCAATGAGTTTATAGCATTTATTGTCTTCAGGGCAAGGTTTTTTTGTTTTTAAAGACACATCTGTTTCTGGTTGCTGCATGTCTACAGAAAGTTGATTCTCTAATGTTACTGGGACAATGAAGGAACATCATGATGCATGGCCAACGCAAGAAGCGATACTGAACACATGAAATAATACCTTCTACTGCATGCCACTTCCTTTATTTCAATATGGCCACTACTGTGCCATCTGGCTCAGGCTGCATTGGTGGTTCAAGTTCAGGACTGGAATGGAGTGAGACACTTAAAAACATCTGACAAAAAGAGGTTTATGGACCATAGCAGGGCAAAGATATTCAGCAAAGAAACAACCAGGATGTTAAAGGTCATTGAGTCCATAACGCCTGAGGGTGGATTGACGGAAGGGGCTTGTTTAATCTGCAGAAGATTGAGGGGAGGCATGATCGCTGTCTTCACATATTTAAAGGGGCTGTCACTGCCTCCAGTTTAGCCTCGTTCAGTTTGACTGAAGTAGGCAGCTGCTCAATCTTTTCAGGCGTGCCCAACTCTTGGTGAGAATCAGAAGCCATTGATAGATGTTTCAAAGGAACCAATTTAATCTTGATGTCAGGAAAAACTTTCCAACCATTAGAGCTATCTACAAATAGAATGGACTGCCTAAGGAGGTGGCAGTTAGGTTCTCATTCCTTGGGGGGGTCTTCAATCACGAACTGAGACAATGTCCCAGATTGACAATTGTCAATTGACACCATGACATTATCATAGTGGAGATTCCCGTTGTGTTGGATTAGAATGGTCACTGAAGTCTTTTCCAACTCTCAAATCCTGTGATTCTTCCTCACTCTCTCTTTATTATTAATATGCAGGTAATCTGGTAATTTTTGTTTTTTTCCTTTTAAAACTTGCTTATTTTCAGTTCCAAATTCTCTCCTTCTTTCTTCCCTTGAGAAGCTGGTCATTTTTATAAATTTATTTTTATCCTGATAATTGACTAAATTTTCTCAATGAATATTTTTGTGGATTCTTTGACGTTCTGTACCTCAGGATCTTAGAGACAACAAGGGCTTTGGAAGACTTTGACCGTTGCTTGAAAACAAGAATGTTGATAAGGAATTTTCCTGCCTTTGCTTGGAGCTCTCAAGTGAGAGGGAGCCCCTTACCTCCCAAAGCAACTTATTCTACTTTTGAATAGATCTAACTGGCAGGAAGTTTCTCCTTAAAGTAAACCAGAACTTGACTCTTTGCAGCTTCCATCCACTGAAAGTTTTGCTCTCTAGGATGAAGAAAAACAATTAAAATTTCTCTTCCACATGACATCCAGAATTAAAGATAATACTCCATGTAGGACATGCTTCCTTTTTCCCCCTTTTGGAGGCAATTTTGGTCAAGTGACTTGTCCAGGGTCATACAGCTAGTAAATATCTGAGACCAGATTTAAACTGAGGTCCTCCTGACTCCAGGGCTGGAATTCTATTCACTTCACCATTGAGCTGCCTCCTACGTTTCCTTTCTTAATTCTGCCTAAGACTTGGCTTCCATATCACATCACTGACTGCTACTGAGCTCACAATCTATTAAGACTCCTAGATCTTCATTGTACCTTTGCCAGTCACATCTCTCCAGTTTTTTACATATGAAGCTTATTTATTAAATCCTTGTGTAAACCTTTTTTACATTTATCCCTATTTTAAAAAATTTATTGATTCAATCCAATATTCTCACCTGATCTTTTGAATCCAGTGTATTAGTGCATGCTCTCTCTCTCTCTCTGCTTTATATTAACTTGAAAATTGGGTAGGTATGCTTTGTCTGCCTGTTTTCAAGTCATTGCTAAAGATGTCAAATAGTGAAGAGCCAAGTACAGACATTACTCTGGAGATCTTCCAAATGGTTATCAAGCAATGAATGACTACTTTCTGGGTTCAACCAGGGCTCAGAATTCACCTTTCAGGGAGAGTTCAATGTCTGGAGAAGTTTTGTGGGATATATATCCATCAAAAGTCAAGAATGCCATCAGGCAGGAAGGCAACAATGACCTTGTCCCCTTGTCTTTGCTTTTATTCCGGTATATTTGTTTATCTTCCCATTCATCTACATGGGAGACCAAAGGAGTTTTGGCTTTGAACCCAGAGAGCCCTTGACAGTTTATTTGAAGTTTTTTTCCCTATTGAAAACAAATCTAGATTGAGAGAAATTTAGCAATCAGAAATTAGGCAAGGAAGCACAGACATTTTTAACCCTAAGTCTCTAATAGAGATGTGCTTTAGGAAATAGAAAACATATAAATTTAGCAGGTCTGTGTTCCAAACGACTTTGAGACTTGGGGGAAGGAATCTCCTTTTGGAAAGGAAGAACCTATTCCCATAAAGACAAGGAGAAATGGACTGATAAAATCTCACTTTATGGGAGAAAAAACAGTAGGAAAAATTCTAGTGTGAAGATGGGATGTTTTATGTCTCCTCTTCCCACTCAGAGTCTAGCAACACCTCCCCTAAAAAAAACCCCAAAGCAAGCCTCTAGGCTTTAAGCCTACAGAATAATGGCAGGTCCCTTTCTTTTCCCTATGAGGAAAAAGTGATTTCTAAATCCAAGGCTCCAGCTGAAGTCAGAAGCTGGAAGCAGACAGGAGTTCCATAATTTTATGCCCAATGGAGCTGTGTCTGATAGTGATCATGAGACCTGTGGAGTGCTGTCAAGCAGCAGACGTGCTCAACCTGAAGTAATGCAGCATCCATACAGCAGTGTTTACACAATCAGCAGAAACTACCTTCCCTGTAGAAGATCCAATTTCCCCTGTAGAAGATCCAAATTCCGCAGGCAGCAGCTCTGTCAGAAGCAGTGAAATAACATTTCCAGAAGGTATCAGTGTCACTGAAACCGTGGAGTGAGTTACCCCTATATGGTATGACCTACATGGTTACAAGTACTTCCTCTCTATGTACTCTTTCACAGCTGTGCCTTTCACAGAACATACTCCCTAAACATATTTACTATTCTTTTTGATGGTATATGTATTTGTAGGAAAACATGCCTCAGGTTTTGGGGAAAGTGGAGATAGGAAATATTTTATTGCTTCTTTTCCACATTGTTTTATTAAATGCCTTTGCTTTGAGTAAATTTTTCCTTTGGCTGACTAATAAAGGTGAATATATAGGCAGGGGCTTCTGAGCTATGGTTTTGAGTGGATTTGAGTCCACTGCATCTATTGAACATAGATTAGCCTTATTTGGTTGACCCACATACAAGCTGAAGGAGTGCCCCCATGTGCTACAGCACAGTCTATCATATATTTCCAACAGAAGCCTCTTCCCCCTACCTTTTGTCTTACATATCTCTACCTGGAGAACGGAGATGTCTCTCACCTTATATCTACTGTATTATATGCACACATAATGCATAATTGATCCTTAATTATCAACGATAGTGGCGAGGGAAGACTAGGAGGAATATTGAAGACCAAGTCGGAGTACACAAATTCACAGTCCATAACTTCAAAGTTTTGGACATTGGAAAGTTAATAAAATCTTGCAACATACAGAAATTTGGAGGGATTTGAGTTTCAGCTCGCCTTCCTTTCTTTGTCCACTAGCAACCAAAGGTTCTAATTAGAAGACATACCAAAAGAAAGACCAGAGAAGACAAAGGGATTTGGCTCACTGACAAATGAGTGAACCCTTGCTCCCTGGTTGAGTAATCAAGAGATATTTATCCATTTGAGGCTTTATCTGTCTTACCTCTGCCCAGCCCTAGCACATCTATAATTCTTGGAGTCAGTACCGGGGAAGTGGGAAGAAATATGGATTTGAAGTCAAAAGACCTAGAAACCTAGCTCTTTTTATATATTGTTTCAATCATATCAATACTATCTCTCCCTCCTTTCAACACCCCTCCCCACCTCTGTGATGGAAAATGTATTGAACTTGGATTCAGGAAAGACCTGGGCTTGTCCTAACTTGGACATTTACCAAATGTGTGGCTGTAGGCACATAGTAGGTGATAAATCAATGTTTATTCCTTGCTTGCTTGCTTCCTTGTTTCCTTCTTTCTCACCATCCTTCCCTTCCTCTCTCTCTCCCTCTTCCTCCTCCCCCTTCTCTTCTTTCCTTCCTTCTTTCCCCTTCTTTCCTTTGGTTCCTTTTTTTTCTCCTTCCCTCCATTCCTTTCTTTTTCTTTCCTTCCTTCCTTTCTTCCTTCTTTCTTTCTTCCTTCTTTTCTCCCTTCCTTCCTTCTTAGCTCTGATTTTCCTTTCAAGCCAGTTTGTGAAAGAATCAATGAGAAAAGGAAATACAAAACCACAGCAACATAATCATTAACCATATTTATCTCAGAAAACTGACTTTAAAATAAAAATGAAAGAGAAAGCAAACCAAGTCTTAAAAAAAATAAGGAGATGGGGACATAAGTCCATCTCTCCCTCATTGAAAAGGCAGGGAGAGAAGGAGGAATTGCTGTCCTCGGGGCTCCCCCTCCATCTCTCTAGCTCATTAACTGTTGATTTCCTTGCTTCTCTTTCTTTGGGGAGGCTTCTACTCTCCAGGTCTTCCAGATGCTACTTGGGAACACCCCTGTTCTGCTCCTTCTCTTTTGGCCACCTCTCCATCGAGGGTTAGGGTCAGCAAAGAGGGCTTCAATGGGCTTGTGAGTCCACACTGCCTGCCTGCCCTGGGTCCCACACCAGCTTCCCCCATCTGGTGCTCCTGTGCCCAGGTGCATATTCTTAGAGGCAGATGAATTAGTCAGTAGTCTCCACCCTTCCTTTCCTTCAGCCTAGGGACAGAACTGAAGGAATGAGGGGGCAATGCTAGGGGGTTTCTATCCTGATCAGCAAGCATAAATCTCCAGCATCTACATCTCCCTGGCAAACCCAAAGGGCAAGGTATAAATGTTAGCTTCTCTGAGATCCAAGTAAAATATTCAAATTAAGGCACATTCAAAGTTACAGAGAAAAGCACTTTGAAGTTAGAACTAGACTAGAGTTTTGACTCAGGCTGTTATTGGCTGAAAGGCTCTGAGGTGCTTTGAGTCTCAGCTCTCTCGTCTGTAAAATGGACACAATAATATTTACATTAATAGTTAACATTTATATAGCACCATGCTAAGTACCTTACAAATATTACCTCATTCGATAATGACAATGCCGTGGGGAGGTGGGCACTATTATGATTTCCATTTTACAGATGAGGAGACCAAGACCAACAGAGGTTAGGTGACTTACCCAGGGTCATACAGCTAGTAAACATCTGAGGCTAAATTTAAACTCAGGTCTTTCCAACTCTGAACTTGGAGCTCCTCATGAAGTCCTTGAAAATATAAAACATGAGCAATGACTATCATGTTGTTTCAATTTCTCTTTGTCTCTAAAGATAGCATCAGGAACCTAAAATTCTCTCATTAGCACAGAGCATTTAGAAGTTCTTTCATCTTTAACATTTTATTTATTTACTTTGTTTTTCTTAGGAATTTAATCGTTATCAATACATGAATATTTTAAAACACAAAGAAATAAAAGAGGACTGTCAATAAAATGGTGAGCTTTGGTTATAGTTTTTAAGTATATATTAGCATTTTAAAACTATGAACAAAATTGCCCTATATCCCTTTCTGAACTTCTTTGTGCTTTACTTTCATAATTTTAATGTTTTACTGATTTTCTTTCCTTATTAATTTTTTTATCTTACTAACCCACTCCACTCCTCCAAATGGAAGCTCTCCCTTGTGACAAATAAATTTAGTCAAGCAAAACAAATGAGCATGTCAGCCCCACCTGAAAATGTCTAGTCCATCACCTTCCTGCCAAGAGACATGCTTCATCATCAATATTCCAGAGACGGAAATGGTCGCTGTTTTAATCAGAGCTTTGAAATCTTTTCCAATGAACTCTTCTTGAGTCAATGGTTAAGACATTCACACAAACAGTGTGCTTTTCTCAGTCCATTCGTCCAGTTCTTGGCTCACTCACTAGTTGGTAAGCCAAATGTGTCTTTTGGTGCTACAAAATCCCAATTCTTGATTGAATGGAATTTGATAGAAAGTCATCATCTGTTGTTTGTCTTGACAAAAGAAAAATCTCAGCATCTTTCATTAAATCTCCAGACTCCATATCCGGGTAATTGTTTTTCTCCACTTTCAAATGAAAGGCAGATAAGGGACAGTTTATAAGAGAGACAGATGTCAGTAAGGATAAGGGACTTTGCTTGAGTCACTGAGGATGTTTTGACAAATCACATTATATCACGATTAAGAATCATTTTAGCTACATGACATTTGCTGTTATTACATAGAGAAATTTAGCCTCTGAAGTAAATGACTTAGGGAGAAAAATCCAACGCTATTTCTTGGCAAAAGTTATGGCTTGATAGGCTGACTAATTTTCTTTTGTCTTTGTTTCTAATGAACAGATTTGAATATATTGTTCCATTCCTCAAAAACTTGCAGGGGCTGATTACCCCCTACCACATTAAGTATAAACTCTTTAACCTGTAACTCAAAACCCTTCACGTGGTTTCACGTGGTACAATATTTTACCCTGGTTAGGAATCTGTCTAGCCTCTAGACCTACCCAGTCTTTTTGCTTTTTTAAGAAATATATATTTTATTTTTAATTTATGGAATAAAACAAGTATTTCCATAACACAGTAGAATAAATTTCTATCACTCTCTTTTCTCTGTCTCCTGTCTCTTTATCACCCTGTTTCTCTGTCATATATATATATATATATATATATGTCTGAATTTAGATCAGAGCAAAAAAGTAAATGAAACAGTCACATGCATGAAACTGCAAATCTACTATGTACAACTTGATATTCCTTTCAAATATACAACAAAATTATCATGTAAATTTTCTTTTTCCCCCCTTTCCCTCTTCCCCCTCCCCCGCTAAAGATGGCTATCATTATACACAAATAAGTATGTGTATATACGCACATACATAAACATATATGTGTATATACATATATGTAATATATGTATATCTATATATACACATACATATAAAATTATTCTGTACATATTTCTAATTATCAATTGTTTCTCTGGATCCAGATAGCATCTTTCTTCATATGTGCTTTGGGTATTTATAATAGTCAAAATAACTTATTCACTGAAAGTCGTTCTTAAAACAATATTGTTGTTATTGTATACAATGTTCTCTGGGTTAATATTTTAATGGAGCTGCTAGCACCCACTCTATAGGAAAAAGGGGTTTTCCAAACCACTATCTCCTTCCTCATTCTCTCAGGACCCACCCCAGATTAATCAGTGAAAAAGGGATAAGGCCGAACTTTTTTTAACTGGTCCAAGGTCAAGCATACAAAAAGCCCAGGAAATCAACAAACAAAATAACCATCTTGGACTTGGGGTACTCCATCTCTCCATGTGGGACACCCAGAAAATATATCTCAGGTTCAAAGTGTTCTATGAGTTTCCGTTTACTCATGAGCCCTCATTTTACTAAGTTAGCCAGACACAATTAGTTTAAATTGAACACGTTTCTGCAATGTCAAAGTAATCAAAGTAACCTGAAGCACAGTCTCCTATAGGTTAATACACCATCAGGAGGAGGAGTGGACGGGCATAGGGATAATGCATGGGAGCACACCTACGGGGGGACGTGTGTGCTTTGGGCACACATGGAGAACACTACCAGGAGAATGATATTTTCTAGTGATGTCATCAGGCTGCTGCTTCTCCCTTCAAGCCTGGTCTCTGTTGAATCTGCACCTGGGCATGACATTGCATCACATGGTAAACACCTCTGTTGTTCCCCCACTGGACAGAGGCAGTCACTCTACCCCCGCTCCCTTCATCCTCTCTTTCCTTTCTCCTCTTCGGATTTATACTTTATTCTTCAAGTCTTTTAGGCAGTTTCATCTCTTCAGGATTACCCACCTTCCACCTCAGCTCCATCCTGATAGAGTGAAATGCCCAGAAAGGCCAGAAGCTATGAACCTCTCTATCCAGGGAACAAAAAAACCAGGTAGAGTTCTCTGAGTGGCCAAATCCTTTTGTGTGACTTACCATGGCCCCATCTGGGGTTTTCTTGGCAAAGACAGTAACGTGGTCTGCCATTTCCTTCTCCAGCTCATTTTCCAGATGAGGAAACTGAGGCAAACAAAGTTAAGTGACTTGTCCCAGGTCACACAGCTAGAAAGTACCTAAGGCTGGATTTGAACTCAGAATTCCTGACTCCAGGCCTGGCACTTATCCACTATGTTGCTGATAACACCATATAAAGTTAGTGTTTGTTGTTGTTTGGTCATGTTGGACTCTACATGACCTCATGAACATCTAACATGGGGTTTTCTTGGCAAAGATACTGGAGTGGTTTACCATTTCCTTCTTCAATGTGTCCCCATTTTATAGATGAACTGAGGCAAATAAGGGTTAAATGAATTTTTCAGGGTCACATACCTAATAAGTATCTGAGGTTGGATATGACCTCAAATCTTCCTGACTCCAGATCTGGTGTTCTATCCACTGTGCCACCTATCTGCCCTAGAGCTCTCTAGGCTAGGATTAAATATTTTTAAGGAAATCCTTTATCTTGGGCAAATATATCACTTAGGGTTAGAAATTTCCAACCTCCTCTCTGACTGCATGTATACACACACACACACACACACACACACACACCTCACACACACACACACATATATGTGTGTGTGTATGTATATATGTGTGTGTGTGTGTGTGCGTACAGTCTCTTCTCTATCTTTGTGTCTTTACCGCTCTCTGAGTTCCTTCTTGTCTGTTTCTGTCTCTTTCTCCCTCTCTGTGTGTCTATCTCTTTTCTCTGTCTCTTTCTGTCTTGGTCTCTTTATCTCCATGTTTCTCTGTCATATATGGGTATACACACTTGTATACGAATTTAAACCAGAATAGAAAGGTAAATAAAATAAATACTATTATTATACTATGTCAGCAGCACCTTCCTACCTCAGTCCTCTATTTTGACCAATGCAAAGCCTCGCTGTCTCCCTCCACGATGGCTTCAGGACGACTGAGGGAAGATTTGGTTCAGATCTGACTCGGTTCTTACTAAGTGAATGTATCTAGTTCAAGGAAGCAATCAAGTGTAAAGACAGAAACATTCCCTTTCTTCCACTCCCCCCAAAAGAAGCTTGTAAGTAAGGAAAGACCCAACAAATAGTGAGGAAGCAGCAGGGGGAGAAGAGGGCCGAGGAGAATTACTCTGAGGGTTGTTAACTGAGACTTTGTAGATCTGAACGTTATTAAGCAAGGGAACCCCAGGAGTGGTGATCTAAATGTTTTGGGTTTTTTAAAATGACTTTAGCTTTGCTAAATTGCAGTGGCATAACCCGTGAGAAACTGTGATTGTAATTAACTGAAGCAAGCTGCTTGAGTCTTTTTGTAAAGGGGGAGGAAGGGAGAAGGAAGGAGCCCACAGCTCCAGAGGAAGGACTGGTAGGGACTCATACTAGAAACAAGGGAAGGCTGAGGAGGTTTAAGATAGATGGATGTCTCAGCAAAAGATTTTCACCAAGGACAGCGTCAGAACTGTGACCTTGGCAGGGCACGTCAGCATCAAAGGTCTCTCTGTCTCCATCTCCCTCTCTTTCTCTCTGTCTCTGTCTCTCTCTCTCTCCCTCTTTCCCTCTTCTTCTGTGTTTTACTCTGTCTCCATCTCTCTCCCTCTTTTCTCTGTCTCTCTGTCTCTGTCTCCCTCTCTTTCTCTCTGTCTCTCTCCCGCTTTTCTCTGTCTCTTTGTCTCTGTTTCTCTGTCTGCCCTCCTGCATATCTATCCTTTCTCTCTATCTCCCTCACTTTGTCTCTGTCTCTCTCTGTCTTTGTCTCTTTCTCTGTTTCCATCTTTTCTCCTCTCTTTCTCTGTCTCCCTGTTTCTCATTTTCTGTTTCTCTCTGTCTCTGTATTCATCTCTTCTTCTCTCCTCCTTCACTTTGTCTGTCTCTTTGTCCTCTCTCTCTGACTCTGTCTTTCTTTCTGTCTGTCCTTCTCTCTCTCCTTTCATCCCTTCCTCTGTCTCTGTCTCTCTATCTTTGTCTCTTTCTCTGTCTTACTGTCTCCATCTTTCTCCCTCTCTATGTCTCTTTGTTTCTCTGTGTCCTCCCCGCTACATCTCTATCTTCTCTCCCTCTGTCTTTGTCTCTTTCTCTATCTTTCTCTGTCTCCATCTCTCCCTCTCTCTTTACCTCCCTGTTTCTCCTTCTGTTTCTCTCTGTCTCTGTCTTCATCTCTCTTTCCCTCCTTCTTCCCTTTGTCCCTCTGTCTCTGTCCCTTTGTCTCTGTCTTTCTCTCTCTCTCTCTCCCCCCTCTTCCTCTTTCCAGCTTCTCTCTTACCCAATTTCTGCACAAGAGCATCCACTGGCATGGCATGAGGGAGACTAAAAATTAATGAGCTATGAGTAATCCACCCATTATATAATCAGAGCCAGATAATTGTTTTTGCCTCTTTATTTTCTCTTGGTTTCTTTTTATCTCAAAAAAATGGGCTTGGTTTTGTGTGGCCAAGCTTTGTCACATTGGAACCTTGATCTAGAGGTGGAAGAACCAAAGAAGAGAAAACTGGGGCCCAGAGAGATGAGTGACTTAACCAAGGTCACACAGCTTCATATTCAGTTCCAAGTTCAATGTTCTTTCCATTGAACTACACATACTGGGTGGTTTCCCATGTTGATGTCCAGTACCGTGAAAAGAGCATAGAACTTGAGGTCAAAAGACCTGGGTTTGAATCCTGGTTCTGTGGCTTTATAGAAGTCACTGAACCTCTTTATAATTAACCTAATTAACCTATATCTCCTTACAAAATTGTCACGAATATTAAGTTAGACTCAGAAAGACCTGAGTTTGAATCCCACCTTAAATATTTACAAATTATATGATCGTGGGCAAGTTGTTTGCCAGAGTCTCAGTTTCCTCACTTGTAAAATAAGGGTAATATAATAATCTATGTCATTGTGGACATCAAATGAGATAACATGTAAAGTGCTTTGTAAACCTTAAATCACCATGTAAATGTTAGTGAAGATAATGTAAAAGAATTTATAAAATATCAGTAAAGCTATCAGGGCCTAATTTATTATGGAAGTTATTTGAATGATTAGCTTAATATGTACATCATTTATGGGCAGGAAACATTCCTCTTTAGTTTGAACTTTTTAATGGCAATATAGGGCATGTACATAAGACAGCACATTTCCCAAGGAAGTGATGGAAAAATATTGGTTGACTAATTCTTGAAAGTTTTCTAGAGCGTGAACACACAATGGGTTATTCCCTCCAGAGGAAGTGTTGAAAGAGCCAGCCTGCTGCTTATCTCTTAGGCAGGGATGACCCCGCCCAGTAATTAGCTCTTTCCTCTTCCTTTTCGCTGAAAGTGAAGGCCTGCTTACAGCTTTTCTGCCATCTTGTCTTTCAGGTACTATAAGACCACTGTGTTGCTCATGTGCTTTGCTGTACCCACATTGGTGCCCTGGTACGTCTGGGGAGAGAGTCTGTGGAACTCCTATTTCCTGGCATTCATCCTTCGTTACACCATCTCCCTTAATGTTACCTGGTTGGTCAACAGTGCTGCCCACATGTATGGCAACCGGCCCTATGACAAGCACATCAGCCCCCGGGAGAATCCGTTTGTCACTTTGGGTGCCATTGGTGAGTGGGGAGAATGACAGCAAGGGATCTCTGACTTGGATTGGGTGGTGGCGTGCCATATGGGAATCATCGGTAATGGCTGGAGAAGTGGGTGCTCTCCACAAAAACAGCCTTGGGTTCTAATTAATTGCTTCACAGAGTACCATGGCAACTACAGCATTAAAAACAAAGATCACTTCTTTGAATGGGAGAGGTAGGAAGAAAGGAGATTCCTAAGCTTTATAGAAATAGAAAGAGTACAGTAGAGTTTAAAGCTCGCAGCCTACGTCCCACGGACCCTTGGCTCATACAAATCAGATCTAATCTTACACCAAGAAATTATAATCTCTCTTTGGCTCATTATGCCCCAGTCAGAGCTTGTTCTGGGAAAATCTCAAAATAGACCTTATTTCTCCACAAATATGGGTAAGATAGATCTCCCAGATTCCACACAAATATTTAAGATTGCAAATGCAGCTATCAGGTACAAGACAACCTATATTTAACCCCATAGAAAATGAAGAAAGTAAAAAGTACTCAGGAACCTATAAATAATGCATTAAACACATAAAGGACATATAACCCATAAATCAAAATTCACAATTCTCCCTCCTTGCTGGTGAGTTCTGCTTTTCATAGGCTCCTCTCTAAGGGGAAACAAGCTTGGAGTAACCTGATAGGAAATACTCTAACCTTCTGATGGGTCTCACTTTTAACCACACGAAGGTGAATATAGACATCTGGCTTATGGTGCTTCTTAGAGCTTGGACTATCCCCAAATGAGAACCGCCATCCCACTGGTCCCTGAGTTTACAATTTAAGGTAATAAAGGAATGCAATTACAGGTCCCTTGTTGACTTGTGGTCCACTGCTGCTCTTCCAGGTACAAGAATCAGGTGCTCAATCTTCTTCCCTACAGAAGGCTGGCACCACACAGGTGCTCTCAGGGACTCCTTCTCTAACAGAAGCATAGACTCTAGTACTCAAGACCCTTAAGAAGCCATCTCCCAAGGCCAGTGCTGCTTTGGAAACCTCCCTGCTCTGTTTCAAAGGCTGGATTCTGGGACCATGATATGAAAAATATCTACCCTCCTCTAACCAAGATAATGAGATACAGAAATTTTTAGCACTTGGACAATGAGGTTCTGTCTTTACAGCTTCAAGGCTAGGGCCAAGACCTCCGCTCTAAAGCTCCCTATTCCTTCAAGGCAGTCATTAATGGTTCCTATAGAGGCAAAGACTCAAGTCGATTCTTCAGGGGAAAGCATTGCCACAATCACCATACACATTCCATAGGAGTACAAGTCAACCATATAATTTTGGAGGTATACCAAGTCACAAAGACTTAATCAGTTGTCCTAAGTACCTTCAGTGATATGGGTTGGGCATGTTAACATCCTCTGTAGAAAGATACTTTCAGAAGTCTCAAATAAAAGCTTCCCTTCTTGAAAACTCATCAATTTGATTGGGAGGCCTCCCTTGATCAAACATCTACAGTAACTATGGAATTGAACATAGGTATGATGTAAAACCAATGCTATTAATTGTGCAGTCTTGCCTTCTTTGAAATTGTTATTGTATCTTTTTTTTTTTAACTGAAATTTCATCCTAACACTGTCAGCCCATATGTTTTTGATAGAATTTGGTAGAATTGCTGTCATTTGTCAGATAATTGCATAAGCTGATGTATTGGGAAATGGAAGGGGGAGGAGAGAATGTTCCCAGCAGATGTTTCAGCCTTGAAAACAAAAGACTTATGGTAAATATCTTTGAAGCTATCTTCAAGTATTTGAAGAACTATGATGAGTAGATTTGTTCCACTTGGTTTCTGGAGAGATATAGCCCCATCATCATCACCATCATCAACACCAGCCATCACAAGCAAATAGGCAAGCCAAAGCAGAGCAGGGGAAAGCATTGCCACAATCACCATCTCCCCTCACACCTTGGTGTAGGTGACCCAAGAACACATTCCTAAGATAAGTATCAGCATCCCATCCCCCAAACCACCAGCTCTACATCTATCCTAGCCTTCACTGTCACCATTTGGTGCACTGACCCCACAAAAGACATGGCCATGCAATCACCTTTTCCACCAGTCTCAACTGCTGACCAATTGTTACCAACAGGATATGCAAACCAGTCTAGCCAAAGCAGTAGAGGCAGCCAAGGATTCTCATCATTGAGCCCTTGACACTATTAAATGACTCAGTATCAGAAAGAAATAAAATTTTATCCAACAATGATGAAGATGTGTTTGTTTGCTAGTTTTATCTCCCCTCAATGCTCCAACCAATCTGGATTGCTTACCTTTGGGACCTTACCATCTGCTTCCTGCAGAACATTAAGAACCACTGGATCTTTATGTCTGTTCTGCAGCTGCCTTTCCCTAAACATGTCATCTCTCCATAGATACACATGTGAACCAAGTTGGGAAATTTGAAAACTAAATTCTTTAGCCAGGAACAATCTCTCCCCTTTCCTGAATTCTGTGTCTCCCTCCAGGCTCCACTGAAGTCCCAGTTTTCCTTGGAAGTCTTTCCTGTTCCCTGTAGCCTCTTCTGATTACAGTAATTTTGCACTTCCCAGCTCAAAAGAAAGGAAGGAAGCAATTATTCATTAGTTCCAAGTTTACAAATATTATCTCCTTTGATACTGCTCACAACTCTTGGAGGTAGTAATATCACCCCTATTTTACAGTTGAAGAAACTGAGGAAGACGGAAGTTAAGTGACTTGCCCAGGGTCACACAGCTAGTAAGTATCTGTAAGAAGTCCAGATTTGAATTCAGGTCTTTCTGACTCCAGGCCCATTGCTCTATCCACCGTGTCACCAGTTATCTCTGAGCAAACTGCAACATGCAGTCTAATGATTATTCTTTTAGCAAAACATCCTTAAAAAGATACTTTCTTTTCTTGAAATTTCTATTTCCAACAGAATTCAGGACATATGGTGACCAAATCTATAGTGTGGATTGCCTGTCTCATTCATTAGACTGTTAGCATATAAAGTATCCTTACGTAGGATTTGTACCATGAGTGTTTCCAAAAGGGACTGGAGGCAGCTTACAAAATTAAACACAGCACAAAGCAAGCAATTCAGAATGAAAATAAATATAAAAATAGAACCAAACTCAGTTAACAGGGATAGAGAAAGCAAACTTTACTAGGCATCTGGAATGGAATAGCTATTGCTATTGAGTTCCAAATCTAGCTCAATTTCCAAGTATCCAAGACAAAGAAGGAATGCAGTTCTCATTGTTTAATAAACTAAAGTATGCAAATTCATCAGGAGATAAAGGTGTTTTCCTTCCCTCCACTCCATCTGTCTTCTGTGCTCCCTATAATCTCCCTTCGGTCCTGGGTGGGGTCTTAGATAAGGGATGTTGGGGAGCATGGTGGACATCTCTTCATTGTTTAGCAGACAATGGAGGTGTTTTATTTTGATGTACATTTCTTAAGTTGGTTCTCTATAAAAGCTGGGTGATATGAGTATAAATGAATGGAGAAGATTTTTTTCTGAGGAATTACAATTATAAGGAGGAATCATTAGATTGTTTTCTTATGGCAATTTAACTTAGAGGGAGTTCATTCACTAAGCCTGGGAGTCTTGATTGGTGAGAGTACCAGCTCACCTAACCCACTCTATCTAACTGTCCCAGACAAAACTTCATATTCATCTCAGCCTGGACATCTTGTCACCCTTGCTACCCCTTGCTATCCTCCCCCTTCCACCTTTTGCTCTTAAAACAGCAGTCAAAATAACAACCATCACTTCTGGAAAGAGTCAGTCAGTAAGTCAATTAACATTTATATAAAGAGACTACTATGTGCCAGGGACTGTGCTAAGTATGAGGGGCATGAAGAAAAGTAAAAAACAGTCCCTTGAGAGGTTTACAATTTTATGGGGGAAACAACATGTCAAAAACTATTAACAAGTTACACAAGGTAAATTGGAAAGAACCAACAAAGGAAAGGCATTAGAATTAGGAAGGAACAGAAAGGGCTTCATGTAGAAGGTGGAATTTTAGTTGAAACTTTAAGGAAACCAGGAAAGTTAGGAGGCAAATAAGAGAAAAAAATCCCTTCCCTGGCTACCAGCCATTTATATGAGCTGTCTTTCCCATTAGGATGTACGTTCCTTGAGGGCAGAAAATGTCTCACTTTAGGTTTTGTATCCCTGTGCCAAGTCCAAGCTTAGCACATAGTAGGCACTTAAATGTTTTCTTCAAAAATGTCAAACATTGCATTCTCAAACATTCTCAAATCTCAAACGCTACAAGTGAACCTTTGGCAGTTTCTGGATCTCTCTCAGTATGTGGTTGAATTTTCTAAAGAAAACTTTAGAAAATCTATAGTCTTTGTTGTAGATCAAAGAGAAATCTGTGTGCTCTAGACATTACATATAAGTAAGGCAGAATTGACATTATATTGTGAAAGTTTAGAAGGCTGATACAGATTCTTTCCTAGACAGAGAGTATCGACTTCCTTGTAGAGCTGTCTATGGATAAGGCCAATATTTTCCTTGAAAAGAAACTTTGAATGTGCTCAGTCACTGGAACAAGTGCTATCTGACAACCCAGAATTCTATATTCCATAAGAAAGATGAAATTGTTTTGGTCTGAGGATGTTTATTTTTATTTTTTATTAATATTATTATTAAAATATAATTATATAATTGTATATATAATCATATTATGTATAATTATATTAAAATATTAATTATTAAAATATAAAAATAGTTTAAAAATTTTTTTGAGTGTGAAAGAAACTTAGCATGACACTTGGAGAATGCCTGACTCTGAGGAAGACTGTCCTGTTGGGTCTTGTAGAAAGAATTTCCTGGAAAATGCATCCCCAGATCACAGAATGAATTGACCTGCTGAATGGACTTACTTAATGTTGTTGATTAGTCGAGAGTGTTTGCCAAATACCATGTGGTTGGTTTTAGTTGTTACTCTGAGCCAATACCTTCATCATCATCACCACCACCACCACCACCATCATCATCTTCCTCCTTTCTTCCTTTTCCTCCTTTACCTTTTTTTGTTTTTAACTTTTTTAAATTACATTTTTATTTTTTCAAGTGAAAATCTACCTTCCCTTCTCCCACCTCTCCTTTATCTCCGCCTCCCTCCCCACCCCCATCACAAACACATAAGTCAAACAAAACACATTTCCACACAGGTCACATCCAAAAAATATGTTGCCATCTGTGCTCTGAATGCATCACATCTCTGTCAAGAGATGAGCAGCCTATCTCCTCATGAGTTCTCTGTAATTGTTGTTGGTCATTGTGTTGATCAGTATTCCTAAGGCTTGAAAAATTGATTGTTTTTACAATATGGTTGTTACTGTACAAACTGTTCTTCTGATTCCACTCACTTCACTCTGCATCAGTTCAAGTAAATCTTCCTAGGTGTTTCTGAAACCATCCTCTTCCTAATCAGTCAACATTGATTAAATATCTACTATGTACCAGGCACTGGGCATACAAGTATAAATAATGAAGCCATCTCTGTCCTAAGGGAGCTTAGAGAGATGAGAACATTGGTAACCAGGAGATGAATATAATGACTGGATCCAATAAGCTTGATATAGAATCTGTACAGGGATATGCTAGCAAATGTTTAAAAATGAGCTAAGAAATGGGAATGGGTAGGAAATGTTTGCCAGATACACTTTTAAATTTAATCTGTGTTATTAACATTTTTTCCCATTGTTTCCTTAAGTCTAGACTCTAGATAATCAACAAAACAACAAATTAAGCTTGGATTTGTAGCACTTGCCAATTTCAAAGGGGTTCCAAGTACTAATGCTCACATAAAAATTTAACGCACTCGTGAGAGCTGATTTGAGTTGCTTCAGCACACTCTTGGATCTATAAGAAGATTATATGGTTCCTTTATATCAGTTAAAATTGATGAAAGATGCGTTCATTATTAATTCTTTCACCATTCTTCATTGCTACTTAAAAACTTTTAACAAAAACTATGACAATATTATGGGAAAGTTAACTGGTAAAAATCCAGTATTGGTTTAATTGGATGTACCTCCTCTCTTTTCCATATGGATGCTAGTCAAATGTGTTGATATTCAAAGCAATGGGAAAATCAAATCTAACTCCTGGTGTCCTAGACTTTATATACCTCAGATGACTGGGAAACTATGTCAATAGTTCAAACATGAGTTTCCTGTACTAATTAAGTTTTGCTTTTATTTTGTTTTTGGTGAGACAATCAGGGTTAAGTGACTTGCCCAAAGACCAATTAAGTTTTGAGGACAATTTTATTACATCCCTAATAAATACAGTTTTAAAACTTTATTTTAAAATTTATTTTTATAAGGGTTATCTTTAGCTCCCTTCTTTTCCCTATTTTAACAATAAAACAAAACAAAACCCTTACAATAAGTATACATAGTTCAATAAAGTAAATTCCTTTATTTACCATGTCTAAAAATAGAGGCCCCATTTTGAATTCTCCGTCCATGACTTTCCTGGTGAGAGGTGGGTCGTAAGATTCATCTTCAGTCATCTGGATTCACAGATTGTCATTATATTAATCAGTGTTCTAAGAAGTCTTTCAAGTTATTTTTCCCTCTAACGCTGTTATCATTGACCCTGAACCAAGACACCAACTTCAGAGTTCTCTGAGGCTGAAATGAAGGCTAAAGGGCTTTGCAAACTGAAGTGATACAGTGATAACATATTGTTACTACTACTATGATTTTGCATCACCATTCTACCTGGAAAGAAGTTGACTAATTTCTTAACTGTTTTCTTTGTTTTCTAGGTGAAGGCTTCCATAATTACCACCACACTTTCCCTTTCGACTATTCTGCCAGTGAATTTGGCTTAAAATTCAACCCGACCACATGGTTCATTGACTTCATGTCCTGGTTAGGGCTGGCTACTGACCTTAAACGGGTTCCGCAGCAAATGATCAAAGCCCGTAAAGAGAGGACTGGAGATGGCAGTGCTTGACTGTTTGACCTTTATCCAAAATATGTGCTGTTTACTTATTGATTCTTTGCTTTGAGCTATGTAATCTTGTAGTCATTTTGTTGGGGGTAGGGGGAATCTGTTGTGGTTTTTTGGGGGCCTATTTGTTTTAAGAATCAGCTTGTCTACTGTCTCAAATCAAACTCTTAATTGAAATGTAAGAGGAAAAGTCAGTATAGCTGGTATTTATCATTAGTGTTCCAAGATGTACGATATGGAATAGTCTTGGTAGTTAGATGTCAAATGTACAGTCATAAGCTTATTATACATGGTCTTGACCCTGAATGGATAAAGGAATTGATTAGTCTAAATTATGGTGAGCATTAAAAAAATTTTTAGTAGTTAATCAAGCATGGTTTTGGAGAAATACTACGTGAAGAATCCAGTAGGTAGAGTGAGAACACAAAACAAAACAAAAAAAAATGAATGGCTTAAGTATGCATCTTAAGAAAGTTTATTCAGGGACTGGGCTTGTTTTTTTTTCTTTTAAGAAAGAGAAAAGTTGGCTTAAAATAACACAGAGGAGAAAAAGGAAAATGGCTCTCATTTTTTGCCTTGTTACTAAACTTATCAATACTTCGGTTTCTTTGCTGATTTTGTTTTCTGCTCTGCAAATTTTCTATTTAAAGCTATACACCCAGCTGGTCTTGTGAATTGTGGCTCATTTAAATATTTCATTTCTTCTCATAGGGATTGAGAGGGTCGAGACCTGAGATTTTATTAGTATGGGAACTTCCCAGGTGAGGAAAAGCTCTCTACCAATGTAGGTTGGTACCTTCTCTACAATTTAGAGTCTTAGAGAGTTACCCAGAGCACTCAGATAATAAGTGACTTGCCCAGAGTCACATAGTCAGGATGGGACAAAGGTGAAATTTGAACCTAGGTCTTCCTGGCTTTGAGGCTAGTTTTCTCTCTACTACTCCAACCTGTCTGTTATCTATTCTGATTGCCAGTGTCATGTGTAAAGGAACCTAGTGCAAATATGCCTGGTGCCAAATAAAGCCCTCATTTAAATGTTGACAGAGCTGGTTTATAATCTAATCAATCACTGTCACTGGTACATGGGTACTTCAGCTACTCTCTCAAAGCAAGTCTATTAATTTTCCACATCAGGTAATCAGATCATAATTAACTGGCATTTATCTAGAATTCAATGTCTACTAATGTTTAAGTGCATGCAGCATTCATTAAGTTAGCATCAAAATATAAAATGATGATTACATAAATGAGCTTCTGAATTTCTTTTAAAAAAATGTGTGTCAAGTAAGGAGCATGTTGAATTAATGGAGCATGGTGCCCTTCATGTTACATGTTAGTCAGCACAAGAGAAAAGCCTTACGTCGTTGGCATTTGGAGCACTTTGAAGACAACTATTTTTAGGAAAGTTGTAGGATTCTAAATTTAAAATTTTTTAAAGAAATGATTCTAATATAAAATTGTCCTTATTAATGAACCTGATACAGAGGGTATTTAACAGTGTTAATTTGTCCATTAATGGTGTGCACATTTCAGAGTGATTTACAATAAATGATTATGAATTAATTTGTGTATTTGCTCAGATATTAAAAGTGCTGGTGAAGATTGAATATCTCAAGAACGCTAAAGAGTTGAACAAATAATTCAGCACATCCTTGGCTTCATGTTTAAGTTAGAACAGTAGGTAGATTACATGTTCTGGATAATGGAGTGGACTTAGAGTCAAATCATGACTCTCACTAACTGAGTGATCTTGAGTTAGCCACTCATCCTTTGGGGGGCCCTCTGTTTCTCATCTGTAAAATAACATGTTGGATTGCCAGAGATTATGGAGGTTTGGCCAAGAAACTGAATGCATGAGATAGAATTTCCTCACTGCTACTTTCTGAAGTCAAGGAATGCAGAAGTGAAAAATTAATTTGGGAAGCAAATAGCTAGCTAAGAAAGTGACGTTTAAGAATGAGATGCCAATACTCCTGGCCAGGGATGGAGTGTTCCTAGTAAAGGTTGGTAAAAATACTTTTTTGGAATCTTGCAAATGTAATCAGTCTTTGGACTTATAAGGATTGACAAAAGGAAAAACTGTACTAAGAAAATGTTAAGTCTGGCCAATTTAATCCTAAGTCTAGATTACTTATTGACTTAACACAAATATAAGAATAAAAGAAAAAACCTATATGGTAATGTCACCCTTATGTCCATCTGGGGTCCTAATCCCAATTCTCTCTCTCACTGGAAAGTAGGATACACATGAGAAGAATATATCTTGTTCTCTTGGTTCTAAAGGGTACCCCAAAGGCATAGTGGAACAGATTTCTAATACCGTTGACTTGAGACCCTTTCCAGATTGTTCTCCCCATATCAACCAGCAATTTCAGTTACTATCTCCAGTATATCTTTGACTGACCCAATAATTAGCACTCCAGTTTCATTTAACCAGTTAACATCTACTAGTGTTTACTAAAGGTTATTCACTAAGATATAGCAAAAATAGAGTATAACTTTTCCCCTTTATGCCCCTCTATGACTTTGATCCCTGAGTAGAGTAGCCTCAAACTTAAAGCAGTTTCAAGGATACATTCACTTCATTTCTGAATGAAGATGGATGAGCTAAGAAAGCTACTGACTGGTTTCAATCCACCACTGAATTGCTCTAGGCTTCACTCCTCACCCTACTCATCTGACCTCAAACTCTGGCATGGATTACCATCACTGGAGCTCAGGTGGCTAGTTTTTATGACCTCTCAAAGTACACAAGGTCCCAGCCTAGTTCAGAATGAACCAATATTCCTTCATTTAAGTCAGGAAATAATAGACACAACTTGAACAGAAGTAATAGTAGGGTGAAGTTCTCATGGTGCCCTGTCTACTGTGGTAGAGAGAATAAACTAGTGATGCTAGGTTTCTCTCTCCAGGAACAGGACCATGTGCTAGAGACTTTATGGGTCTCTTGGGGGGAGGGGTTCTGAGGCTCCTTCCTCATCCAGGGGCTCTCAGCAGTTTATCTTCCTTGTTCACCATCAGGAAGTAAAACATGATCCCATGACAGTCTTTTGTTTGCATACTCAGTTTCAAGTCCACAGCCAATTAAGAGACCAGCCTACCTGATTGGCAGATAGCAAATGGTCACAGAAAGCCTGCCTACACATGGAAGATTCCATCAACCAAGTAGGCTGTGTATGATCATAAAGGGCTGGACTCTCATTGGCTAGTTTCCTTTTATACTCAAATACAGGGTATCTCAAAAGTTTTAGAGTAATTTTGAACTTTAATAGCTCAGAGCTATTCATATAGCTTCACATTAATATTTTATAGACACAAAGGTGAGCAGAGAGTGAAGAATCTTCAGGCCAATACAAAAATTTAAAGCAGTCCTTTCTTAAAGCATAACCCACACACTAGATACCATGGAGAGTGACTACAATGAAGAATATCCATTGAGACACCCAAGAGTCAATGCTAAACAAAATCCAAGAGTGGAGCCAGGAATAAAACTCATGGTCTCATATCTCCAAATACATATGTTGAAATTTTGGGCAACAAGCAAGAATAAACAGATATCTGAACATAGGAAGACAAAATGGACCTCATGAATATTGTGATGTTTAAAAAGTTCAGGAGCCATCATCATTTTATTAATAATGCTAACATTTTATTAATAAAAGAAGTCAGTGGCACATGCCAAAATCCCCTCATGGAGGTTATATGCCCTTGGAAGAGTGGGTGTTCCTGAGGGTGGCAATCAACTTTGATTGGTCAACAAGTAATGAGAGAGAATGAATATTACAATGAGGGACTAGACCTAGTCTCTTCTAATGAACTTTGGTTATGTCATGGTGAGTGTAAAAGACATGGCAGGATCAGAAGAAGGCTAATCAAAGTAGATGATGACAATAAGGGAAACAATATGGGAGCATAGAACTGATTGAATGGTATGACCCAGAGTCATTTTTGGTAGCTCAATTTCCACTTGGCTAGTGTACCCACAGGATCTGTTCCTGATCCTATGATACTGGATGTTTTCATCCATGACTTGGATAAATGGATAGATGGCATATTCAGCACATTTGCAGATTACATGAAGCTGGAAAGATAGTTAACATTCTGGCCAAGGACCATCCCATCATTTTTTAGATGAGGAAATGTTGGTGGAGGCTAAGTGACTTACCTAGGTAGTAAGCTTGAGAAAAAGGTCCTCTGGCACTATGCAAAGTATCTTTTATGTACCAGCTATTGTGCTTGGCACAGGGGTACCAAGACTGAGAAGCTTCTATTCTAACTGGGAGATATCATGCACTTACACAAAGCACACAACAAAATATCAAGCAGTTAGAGGGTAAGCTTAGACGGACAGGTACATACTTTTGGTCCAGTGACACTGGCCACCCTGCTTACAAGACATTCACTCTCCCAACTTGGATCATTTTCACTGACTGTCCCCCATGCCTAGAATCCTCTCCCTCTTCCTCATCCTGTCCAGGCTTTCTTCAATTACCAACTGAAGTCCCATCTTCCACAAGGAGTTACCTTGATCTTAGTGCCTTCCCTCTGAGACTACCCCCAATTTTCCCAGTATAAATCATCTGTACACCATGGATTTTAAGTTGTCTTCCCATTAGACTGGGAGCTCCTTGAGCTCCTTTATTGTTTGCCCTTTTTTTCCTTTTTATTCTTGGTAGTTTGCAAAATGCTTGGCACATTTAGTAGGCACTTAATAAATAGCAGTTGACTGACTCACTGGACCCTTGCTACAGAAGATGGGATTTGAGCTAAACCTAAAAAAGCTAGAGAAATCAAGAGGCAGAGGTATGGTTTTATACACCCAAATATTTATAGCAACCCTGTTTGTGGTAGCAAAGAATTGAAAACAAAGTAGATGCCCGTTGACTGGGGTACAGCTAAACTAACTGTGGTGCATGAATGTAAAGAGATATTACTAAGAAACAACAAATATATTTGGTACAGAGAACTATAGAAAGATAGCACAAACTAAGGGAGAGTGAAGTAAACAAAGCCAAGATTATAGGAAACACAATGACCGGGATGAAGAAAACAGAAAGAACACGATCACAAAACATTGAAATGAATGTTGCAAAATTACAAAGAATAAGTATGGCTCCAAAGAAGAGATGAGAAGATGCCTCCCCCTACTCCATCAAAGAGTGTAAGAACATTGGATGAGGAGCATTGCATATATTGTCTGATATTTTTGGATGTATTGATTGTTTTTGATGGTTCTCTGCCCCCCCCCCTTTTCCTTTAAAAAAAAATCTTTGTTCTATGGAATAGCTCATTGAGAATGGGGAAATGGAGGGATACATGAGGAAATTTTTAAAATGTAAAAATAAAATACACCAATAACCTTTAGAAAAAAAGAATGCCCCAGGCCAGAAATGTGTGAATTTATACAGTAGCAGGGTGGATACTGTGGGTCTTGAGTCTTCCATTACCGTCTTGGCTCTTTCCACAATGAAGCAACTGGATCTGTTTGTTTTAGTGGTTTGGATAATGAGAGGTATAATTGAGTTTTTTTGCACCAAGAACAAACCTATCCAAGGGTTTTTAAGTCATTTTCTTATCTGTATCTTACTTTGCTCTATTTCCTTGCCAAAGTTCCTTAGAGAATATGAGGGAAACTCAACTCCCATCCTTCCCTGCAGCAACCAAGAAAGGAGATAAGAATCATCTCCTAACTTTAGTCACTTGGTTTGCTCATTCTCTGTTCAACTCTTCCTACCTCTTCTCTTCATTTTCTCTGTGACACTGTGCAATTCTTCTAGCTATACTTTCCTAGCTAGGTACATGACTTTGGTATTCTGTGAATATGTGTAGACTCCAAGCTTTCACAATGTATGAAGAGGAAAAGTGGGACTTGTCTGGACAGATAGATGTGGTTGCACAGGGAACTCACCAATCAACTTAGATTTTATAAAGAAATGTTTATAAGATAGACAGAAGCAAGGACAAGTAACCAAGGTGTTACCTCTGTTGTCCAGAGGTCCCAACTGTGTCCCCCATTTGATTAACCAAGAGCAGGCAAGGGTGCTGCATCAATTAAAAATATTTCTACTTACCCCAAATTGTGAATTGTAATTTTCTCTTTCTGCATAGCTTCCAACGAGGGAATTCAAAATTTAGGCTCCAGGAGCAGAAACCCCTAACCCCAGAAAAAAATTGGTTATCATCATAAATAGAACACACATGCTAGCCAATTGGAATCTCTGAATTTGTTGCTTTCTGTGATGTTTTGTGTCTTTCTCCCACCAAAGTTGGGCAGGGTCTCTGGCTTTAAAAGTAACATATTCCACGGCAGTCCTAAGGACGGTAATCAGCACAGATTCCCAGAAACGTTATGCATGGGGACAGGGGAGGCAGGTAGGGCCCAGAAGGGGATAGTCAGGTACCAATTATTGACAGCAAAACTGTAATACCTTGTCCTAGCATAGACCCTAGGAGTGACAATTGTGCCACCCTGGCGGAGCAGACAGAAGACTCAGATGTGGGCTCTGGAAATGTTGGCATGGGGCTGGGGCATGGCATCAGGCACAGACTCACATCCTGATGGCACAGGCCAGGGGAAGGTGGTTACAGATAGGCATGGGAGACTAACAGGAAGTGATAGAGGCCCCAGAACCGATATAATTATGTGGTTTTTATTATTTCTATTAGTAACATAGATTATTATGTTAATGGTCATCCTTAGGTTGAAAAAACCCTGTACTCTTGTTATAAATCCAACTTGGTCATAGTGTACAATCTTTCTAATATTCTGTTGTAGCTTATTTGCTAATATTTTATTTCAAATGTTTGCACCAGTATTCTTTTAGGGTATTGGACTTTTCTCAATGAAGTAAATATCATCTATTTAAAACCAAGAGCAAACATGAGTAATGGACAAAAGTAAGAAGACCTTTCAATATCATCAAGGATAAAGCAAGGATGTCTGTTATTATTGAGTATTTAACATTGTCCTAGAACTTCTATTTATAGTAATAAAACAAGAAAAAGAATTCTAGGAAATAAGCATAGGCACATAATTTTAACTTTTTGTAGATGAAATGATGATTTGCTTAGAAAACTCTGAAGAGCCAACTAAAACAATAATTGAAACAATTAATAAATTATAGGATACAAAATAAATCCATATAAATCATCAGTATTCCTGAATTTATCAAAAAATTAGGAAGAGCTGAAAGAGAAATTCTATTCAAAATAACTAGAAAAAGTATGAATATATATCTACATTCTCTCTATACACACACACACACACACACACACACACACACATATATATATATATATATATATATATATATATATATATATATATATATATAAAGTATATCTGCAAGATATATTCAGGTACAATGTAAATCTAACCCTAAAAGACTCTGCAGGGAAAAAAAGTCAGATCTAAATAATTAGAGAAATATTAATTGTTCATGAGTAGGTCAAGCCAAAATAAGAAAAATGAACAACATCACTTAAATTCATTTACTTAATGCCACACCACTCAAGCTTCCAAATGATTATCTTATAAAAGAACACTTGCTACCAGCTTTGTCTCAGCAAGACCAGAGATGAGAAAGGGATATTTGTAGCCTGCAGGGCTCTGTGTCCAGAGGCAGCAAGATTGGAGATTTGCTCTGAGAAAGTCTGAGAGTGGTCATAAAGTCTAAGGATGACCAGAAAGTACTAGGAGTGCTTGGAAGCTCTGAAGAGTGGCAGCTGGCAGCAATCAATATGATGCCACAGCTTTCAGATTGAGACATTCCAAGCCCAGGGGCTCCAAGGTTCCTCATATTTTGTTCTGAAACACCAGAGTAAACCTTGAACATTTAGCTCTCTGAACTTCAACAATCCAAGAGTATATTAACTCTAAGAGATAGAGGTCAATACAGGAATCCAAAGGACCTTGACACCAAGCAGGACTGACTACCTCATTCAGATACTGAGAGGAGGGGGGAGTTGGCCCAGGTATACAGCCCAAATTCAAGCTCTAAAGCTGCTAAGATGAGTAGATTTAAAAAAACACAACAATCCAATAACAAGTATCAAAAATTATTACAGATCAAAATAGCTCTCAAAAGAAGGAATATGTATACTCCATATACTTCTATATTCCATAACAACTGCAAGTAGAAATTTAAGAGAAAAAAATTATTTTTCCCACTGATGAAATAAAAAACAACAAAAATGGAAATTAAGAAAAAAAATCAGAAAAGAATAGTAGCTTAGAAGAGAAGGTAGTAAACTTTATCAAAGAAAAGGAATCCCTGAAAACTAGAATAGAAATCAATTCCATGAGATAGCATGAAATATCAAATAAAACAAAAAAGCTGAAAAAAAGGAGAAAATATAAGATATCTGATACATAAAACAATCAACTTAGAAAATGGTTCAAGGAAAAATGATTTAAGTACCACTGAAAACTAAGATTTTTTTAAAAGCATGGACACTCTATTTCAAGAAATCATAAATGAAAATTGCCTATACCTGTTAGAATCACAAGTCAAAGAAAAAGAAAAAAAAACTTGTCCTAAAAGGAACTCAGAAACAAAGGTCCCAGGAATGCCATAGCCAAAATCAGGAGCTCTTGTTCAAAACAAAAATTCTACAAACATTGAACAGTTTAAGTACCAAGGAACTATTGAGATCACACAAGACCAGAAAGCTTCTACTATGAAAAAGAGGAGATCTTGGAATAAAATATTCCAGAAGGTAAGAGATATATGCTAAGCAAAAATAACTTACCCTGCAAAGCTGAGTATAATTCTGTGGGAAGGCAGGGGTCAAGTAGGGAGACCTTTAATAAAAAAAGAGGACTTTCAAGCAATTTATGAACAGGCAAAAGGTACGTAGGAACTTCAAAATGTTAACGTGAGTCCATAGAAACCTAAAAAGTTAAATTTGTCTGAGCAACTGGAAGAAACTTCATTATGATATAATGTTAGCATTCTACTAAGAGAAGAAAAATACAAATTTCCCTTCATAATTTTAATGTCTTCAAAAGGTATGGAGGGCATTAACTGAGAAAAAATGAGGCACTGGAATAGATTGGTTCTATTTCTAGAATTTTTAGAGAAGGAAGAGAAAGGAAGGTAAATAAATATTGTAGTATAGAAAGGAGGAAGAATGGAGTGAAACTTGTTACTTCTTTTGCAAGAATTTAATATTATTTGATATGTATGAGACTAGTCAACAAACCTAGAGGAAGGGGTAGGGAGAGTGAGCATCAGATGACTCTCACTTTTTATCTGAAATGAACAAAGGAAGGTGGGACATATATGCACAGTGTGGTGTAAAAATACATCAAATTCAGCTAGAAAACAGGTGGGGATGGAAGGGAAGAAGACTGAAAGGGAGAAAATATCAGAGAAGAAATAGTCCCAAGCAAATTAACTTCCTGTTCCTGAAGAGGGGATTGAAAGGGACAAAGAAAAGTAGAGAACTAGAATTTAAGGGGGTGTCTGAGATTGCCTCTCAGTCCATCAGGGCAGAACACATTGTGGTATATGAATATAATGGAATATTATTGTGCTGTAAGAAATTATGAAAAAGATAATTTCAGAGAATCCTAGGGAATAAAGAGTAAAGTGAACAGATCCAGTAAAAGAATTTATACAAGGATGCAACACTAAAGAAAAACAACCAGTCAGTTTAGTGATCAACTGACTCTGGTCAATTTAATGGTTACCCATCTCCCCCGATCCCCTCCGCCGCCCAAGACCTAGGATGAAGCATTTCACCCATATCCTGACAAAGAGGTGATGGACACTAGATGGAGAAAGACAGACATTTTTGATGTGATTAGTGGGTGTAGAATAGGGAATATGTTGTGTGTGTGTCCCTTTTTGTATCTATGTATTTAACATAGTGTCTGGCCCATAGTAAGTATTTAATAAATTCTAATTGACTAACCTACTGGGAATTCATTTGGTTAAATATGCTTATTTGCTACAAGATTTTGTTTTTCCTTTCTTTCTCGACTTTTAATTGGGGCCAGAGAGAGGGGTTAAATTAGCAATAGCAATGCAAAAAAAGATGGAGGGCACTGAAGCACTTTTTAAAGGCACAGAAAAGAAGAGAGTTTAAAAGGAAGCCCAGACAAATAGGATAGTTTTGAAAGAAGTACATAAAATTTAGTATAATACTTTTTTTAAGCAAGTCGTACAAAATGGAGATTCCTGGATAGAGATGTTTTATATGTGTTTTACTGTGTATATGTAAATTCTTGTTTTTGTTTCTTGGGCTTGTATGTGTATATGTGTGTGTTCAGAATAAAGAAAAAAGAGAATGATCCCTAGAAATGACAGCACAAAAATAACTAATGAAACTGAAAACCAAGACAAATAAGAAGAAGCCTGATGAATTCAAGTCACCTGGCCTAGATGAACTGTATCCTCATGTCCTGAAAGAACTAGTGGGTGTGATGGTTGAGCCACTATCAGTGATATCTGAAAGATCAGTGAAAACAGAAGAGTTATTACAAGATCGGAGAGGACAAATGTCCTGATTTTCAGAGAGAGAGAGAGAGAGAGAGAGAGAGAGAGAGAAACAGAACAGAATCTGCAAATAACAGGCTAGTGAGCTTGACTTCAATTTATAGACAAATTCAAAAATTTAATCACTGAAGAAATGGTTGCTGAATATTTTGATAGGGGAGTAGTGATTACAAAGAGCCATCCTGGTGTCATCAAGCACAGGTTATACCAGACTAAATTTATCTCCTTTTGTGACAGGATTACTAAACTAGTAGGTGAGGGGAATGCTACGGAGATAGTTTACCTAGATTTCAGTAAAGCTTTTGATAAAATATGTCATATTATTCTCATGGAGTAGATACAATCAGGTGGATTCAATAGTGACTGAATATCCAGAAATATTAACGGTTCAATATCATCATGACAAAAAGTCTCCAGTGGAGTGCCCCAGGAATCTGTACAATTTAATATTTTTTATCAATGATTTGGTAAAAGGCATAGATGCTCATCAGATTTGTAGATAGCATCAAACTAATAGGGATAACTACCCCAGTAAAGGACAGGGTCAGGATCTGAAAAACTCTTAACAGTTGAATATAATATGTATTATTATGTATAACAAATATAATATTGAATATTATGTTTATATAATATAATAAATGAATATAATATAATAACTTGAATATAATAAAATGAAATTCAATAGAGATAAATGTAATGTCTTATATTTGCATACTAAAAAAAAAAGAATAACTTCTGCAGTATAAGATGGAGGGATCATGGTTAGGCAACCATTGATCTGAAAATGATCAGGGGATTTTAGTAAATTGCTTGCTCTCTGTGAGTCAGAAGTAGGATGTGAAGGTCCAAAAAATTAATGCAGTCCTGGGTTGCATTAAGAGAAGCATAGCCTTCTGGAATGAGGAGGTGAAAATCCTGCCAAGCCTTCCCTTGCCAGACATTGATAAGATGGAGCATGTCCAGAGGAGGGCAACCAGAATAATGAAGGATCTTGTTATAGGAAGTCCATGTTAAATGAAGACTGCTTGCAGGCACTAAAGATGACTGAACAGGAATGGGGAGAAGAGAAAGCACGGGAGGGACATAAAAGTTATTTTCAAGGACTTCAATGGCTGTCCCCAGAGGGTAGCACAATGGGTGGAAATTGCAAAGAATCAAATATAGGCTTGAAGCCAAGAAAAACTTCCTCACCATTAGAGCTGCCCAAAGGTAGAGCAATGAGCTGCTTTGGAGGGTGCTCCTTGGAGACCTCCAAACACTTGTTGGGTTTGTTATAAAGGAAATTCCTTTCATGTATGGGTTGAACTAGACAATCTCTGAGTTTTCTTCCAACTCTTAAATTCTACATATGAGTTTGTATGTGATTCTAAGAGGCAAAAAAGACATCAATCAAATCTGGATGACTTCGCAAAGCAGTGGGGCCATTTGACACAAAGAAATAAGGAGAGGCATCTGGTTTGAGGGAAATGATGTTGTGGTTCATCTTGGATATATTAAATGGAAGGTGCTGGCAAAACATATAATTGAAGGCGCCAAGATCACAGTATTAAGAATCTGAGTTGGAAGGAGTCCCTGAGTCTGTATCATCTGATCCATGGCCATACATAAATCTTTTCTATGACATCTTCAATAAGGGGTCATAGAGACCTTTAATGACAAAGAACTCATTACTTTCAGAGGCAGTCTGGGATGGTTCTGATTATTACAAAGACTTTCTCATCAAACTGAAATCTTCTCTGTAACTTCCTGAAATGTTTCAATCACCTTTCCATATGACAGACCTCCAAATAATTGAGCACAGCTATCATCTATGTTAGTAAGAACTGTTCATTATTGATGTATGTATCTCTAGTACCTAGCACTGGAAAACTACCTGGAAAACAGTAGGCTCTTAATAAATGTATATGGATTAATCATTTTCCCCTAATACAAACCCAGGCTGATTCCCTGGTTTCTTTGGGTTTGATGCTGGAACAAAATGAAATCCTCATAGAACAGAGAGATTAAAAAGGTGTACTTAGTTGTAGCAAGGAAAAGATATTCAATGACCTTACCATGTTGATTCATTCAAGTACAGCTCCTCGAGTTCTCTATTGCCCATGGCATAAAGCCAGTTTAGGCAGCTAAGTAGTGCAGTGGATAGAGTATCAGGTCTGAAGTCAGGAAGACTCATCTTCCTAATTAAAAATCTGGCCTCAGGTACTCCCTTGCTGTGTGACCCTGGGCAAATCACTTAATCCTGTTGGCCCCAGTTTCCTCATCTGTAAAATGGGTTGGAGAAGAAAATAGAAAACCATCCTAGAATTTTTGCCAAGAAAACCCCAAATGGGGATAGAGTTTGGACTTCTCTTGCTTCCAGGGTAGAGTGGTGGGGAGAGCAGCTCTCCTAGGCTGCTATTAGGGGTGGGGGTGGGGGTCTTTTTGACAGCAGGCTGCCAGCAGGATCATGGTGATCAGGAACCTCCGTCCCACAGAAACTAACAGTGATGATGACTCTTATGAAGTACTGGATTTAACAGAGTATGCAAGAAGACACCACTGTTGGAACCGTATATTTGGCCACAGTTCTGGACCTATTGAAGAGAAATACTCTGTAGTTACTCATATTGTATTGGGTGTAGTTATTGGATGGTGTGTGGGATTTTTAATTTCAGAAAGTTGGGAAACTTGCAGCAACTGCAGTGAGAGGTGGCTTTCTTCTCCTGCAGATTGCCAGTCATAGTGACTATGTGCAAGTTAACTGGAAGAGAGTTGAAAAAGATGTAAACAAAGCAAAAAGACATTTAAAAAAGTGCAAATAAAGCTGCACCTGCAATCAATACCACCATTGAAGAATCAACAGAATTTATCAAATAGAACATAGTGGAGTCCAGCGCATTTGTGGGAGGCTTTTTGCTAGGCCTTGCATCTTAAGGACATGAATGTTGCTGTTTTGATGGATTAATTAACAAGAAAAACATTACTAACAGTGTGCTCTCTTGCAAAGTAGTACCAGTCACCAGATTTTTCTGGGTAAGAAGACTAGCTACATGGACAACACTGAAAATTATACTTTTAGACGTTTGCCTTCTGAAGCTTGACAAACTAGAATTTGCTAAAAAAAATTAAACAGTGCAGTATATATCACATTTCTGGCTAACTTTCATTACGATTTTTAAATCCTGTGCCCGTTCAGAAATTAGTATTTTTAATGTTACTATTGGTATAGATATGTAATTGTGTTGGTAAAAGGACCCTTTGTTTGACTTTTTTCCCACTGAGTTGCTATTTTTTTCTTTATTTAAAAAGGCATTCTCCATTGTGCTGTAAATAGTGTCAATTATTAATATATATTATAATTTGAATATCAACAGATAAGAAATCTGTTTGCAATAAACTGTAGAACTGTAGAATGTGCTTTTATGGAAGAATGAGAAATACTTATTAGAGACATTAAAAACAAATTAAGTAGAAAAAAAAAGAAAACCCCAAATGGGGTCACAAAAAGATACAATGGAAAACGCCTGAACAACATGAAGCCAGTCTAGCATTCTAACACTCCTCATGGCTTTTTGTACTCAAGTAACCAAGAAGCCACATCAGCATCTTGAGCCTTGATCCTCTGAGCAAATTAAACCCCTGGGACAGTTCCTTGGGTTTTTAAGTAAAAATAACCTTAACCTACGTAAGTAGGGTCTTAGGATCTTGTTCCAATATAACTCCTTAAGTCTCTTCACTACAAATAAACGCCCCTAGTTACTTTAATACCTATATGGAATGATCTCTGCTTGCCTTATCTTCCTGGTTTCCCTCCTCTGGATATGCTCCATCTTATTAAAGTGCATAGTTTTACTGGACAGCACACCAGAACTATCACCTCCAACTTGACCACCTCCAACTATTAGCTCTATCAGTGCAGCCCAAGATTACATTAGCTTTTTTGATTGCCAAACCATTGTCATACTGTTGGATTAACCTAACAAATTCAGTCCACCCCTCACCCCTGCCTGCCCCCAGACCTTTTCCATAGGAACCATTATCTAGCCATGCTTTTTTGCATCTTATGCACGAGAATTTGATTTTTTGGATCCAGGTTAGGAATATTGTATTCATTTCTGTGAAATGTGCCTCCTCTTACAGGAAGCCTTTCTGATTCCCTAGTTGTTAGAGTGCCTCTCTCCTCAAGTTACTATGCAGGTACTTCTCTATTTACATATTGTATCCCCTTAGTAAAGAGTAAACTCCTTGAGGAAAGGGATTGTTTTTCATTTAGCTTTTGACTCTCCAGTGAGAATGAAGGACAAACAATGACAATAACCCCAAATGCCTAGCACAGTGCCTCATGTGTAGGAAGTGCATAACAGATGCTTATTGGATAGGACTAGGTATTATATTGGGCCTATTTTTTTAATCGGTCAAGAGCTTTTGGAATCCTGCCTTCATCACCCATCATCCTAACTATCCCTCGAAGTTTTGGGTCAAATCTGATAAATATATAATCTACAAAGCAGATGGGGCTGTACTGAATGGAGTGCTGGACCTGGAGTCAGGAAGACCTGAGTTTAAATTTGGCCTCAGACACTCACTAGCTGCGTGACCCTGACGAGGCCCTTCATTTTTGTCTGTTTTCTTGACAGTTAAACCAATAGGATTACTGTGAGGATCAAAGGACATAATATTTGTAAAAGTATTTAACTCAGTTCCTGAATCGTAGTAAGTGCTTAATAAATTATTATTCCCTTCTGCTTTACAAATAAGCTGGTAGTCTCCTCTAATGAGTCAGAGTTGAGAGAAAACAGCTAACTCTCTGAGAACCATAGAGGGCATAGTCCTTACTCAGCTTGTCTTCCAGCGGGGTATGTGCACATTATTAGTAGGGTGAGCTTGGGACTTCCCAGAATCCAGACCCTCAGACCTTAAAAGGATCGGGTGAGTGGCTACTGACACCACTTGGTCATTAAATACATAAATGATATATATTTTTTATGACCTCTACATTTTTGCACAAAGCTTATTGACAAAGTTGATGAGGACATGTAATTTTAATAGATCTTCCCTATCCATTAATATGCCTAACATATGGAGCTTGGGTCATATGGAGCCTGGGAAGAGCTTGCCAAGGAGGAGAAAGAGAGAGAGCACCAGCAGAGAGTGAGAGCAGGCAGAGCAGAGGGAGAGAATCAAGCTGTGAGCGGGAGGAGGGAGGAATTTGTCTAGGGGAACTTGTTTTTGTGGGGAGGATTGACAGAAAGAAGCTTTAAGATGTCAGCAGTCCCTGGATTAGTGATAAGTAATCTGTTAAATCTTACCTCCTGGTATTATAATGATATCCCAAATAAGTACTTTGCTTTTGCCTTTGAGGAAGAGAGTTTATTATATTTTGTGAATTTACCCTGGAAATATTCGTGCATATTCATAGCAGCTGCTACAGGTATCACATTGCTTTTACAGGACACTAAGTAGTCTTCATGATTGTCATAGGTCCAATACCTTTGAGGATTCCTTCCCCTACCTCTCCATGATGTAGGAAAAGGTGACAAAGCCAGGACTTGATTGACGGCAGGGATAGGACAAGACTTAACAGCTTTCTACTGGTCTCTGGCCAGACTGACCTGGTTTCCTGGCATCATTGTTCCCATCCACATGGAATCAAGGCTTTCAAACTTGGTAGATGTATGAATTCCATAGAAGTTATCACACCTTGCTCAGGTGGACAGACTTGCTTCCACATAGAGACAAGGGGTGGGGCAAGTCTTTAGAAGTTGGTATCCTGTGTCCTATTTACATACCCTTGCTATGTTAAGGCACAGTAAGCCTCTTTTGGTTAACTGTTCAGTGTTTACCTCAACATCAAACTTAAACAGGGTGCCAGCTTCAGGTCCATTCCTCACACACAATGACCCAGTTGAAACTACCGGAAGTTATATTGTGAGTGTGCAGCATGAAATACTGCCTGGATTGACAGACAGCAGCAAGGTTCAGACATGGAATTCTGGTACCTGGAGAAAATGCTGTTGAGTAGTTAAGGAATTAGGGGAATGGACTCTAAAGTGTACTGCATAATTATGCTGTTGGATGGCAGAAGCAAACTGGAGGTAGAACTCATGGATCTGGGAGGCCAGGGTATTGGTAACAGCTAGGGGCTAAGGTGGAGAAGTCAATTCAACAAGCATTTATTAAGCACCTACTGTGTGCCACTCATTGTGCTTAGTGCTGACTGATGATACAAAGAAAAAGTAACAAAATAATAGCAACAACAAAAAAGCCAGTCCCTGTCTCAAGGAGTTCATAGTCATTGCAGACAAGTTAAATTTCGGATAAATTGGAATCCCAGAGGCAAAGCAAGAAGATTAAAAAGGACTGGGGCAAGAGTTCTTGCAGCAATTGGGACTTAAAGGAAGACTTAAAGGCAGGAGGAGGGAGGGAGGGAGAGAGGAAGGAGAATTACAAGTAAGGTGAATAGAATGGCTTTTACATCTAGATTTTTGAGGGTTTCATGGAGATCTGGCTTTTTAGAACTCCAAGTTTAGTATTATAATTTTTTATTTGTCTTGGACACTTCAAGTGTATAGGCTTCAGTTCCCCCATTTACAAAATTACAATAAAATATATGCTTTGTATATAAAAAAGTATACTATTTAATAAAGTACATACTATGTATATAATAAAATATACTATATAACAAAATTTATGCTATGTAATAAAATATATTATATGACAAAATATATACCATGTATATAATAAAATATCATACCGTGGAATAAAATACACACTATGTATATATTTTAAATACATAAGTAAATTTATATAATAAAATATATACTATTTAGCTCATAGCATTGTTGGGAGGAAAGCTAGAAATATTTACTTTCCTAAGGTCCCTAAGTGATTTGAAATATGATTTGAAGGTAAGATGATATAGAATATAGTTAAATCTTGTAGATTATGGATTCTCATAAATGTAACCACTGAAAAACTAGTTATTTCCAATCAGGAAGACTCCATATTGGCATAAAACTGTCTATTCAAAGATAAATTTGGAAGCATCTGAATAATCATTTAATGAACCCTGCTGATAGGGTGAAGGACTTCCCACACTCTGATTGCTAATATCTATTTGGAAAATAGAAACTATAATAAATAATATTTTCATTTGCACTGAATTGGGATTCAGGACATTTTTATTGGAATTAACTTTTTGAAAGTGTCATACTAAAAGACTTTTAGAAAGGAAAAAATTATAAATATTTTACTGAAAGATTCTAATAGATAACTTTTAAAAAGTAGTAGTCACTGAAAAAAACTGTTTCTTTTTCAAAATGTTCCATCAAGGGATATAGAAATCCTCATCAAATAATCTAGAGCTTATTCATAAGTCAAGACAGAGCTACAATCAACTTCAGAAATAAAACAGCCAGAAAATGAAACTGCCTAAGTCAGGAACCCATAGCATGAGCAAGTAACAAGAGTCATGTGACAGTCTCCTTGACAACGGTCCCCATGGAAACAGACTGCAAAAGATAGCATCAAATAAAGAAGCTACAAAGAACTAAATGACAATTGGTGCTCCAGATAGCTAAAATTATATCAAGCTCAATGAATTACATGAGGATTTTTATATTAAGTAGAAAATTTAAGGCTTTTTTTAGCTTCTTTTTTTTCCTTTCACATGTCCCCCTCTCACCCCAGTTGTTGGGATTTTACTTCTTCTTTGTCTGAAACAAATAAAGAATATACTTTTTTTAAAAAAGAAAGAAAACAATCACATTGAAATTATTGCTTTGGAAAATATAATATGGGGTGTCCCAAATGTCTTAATGAAATTTAAAGCTTTAAGAGCCTTAAACAAAACAATCATTTCTCCTTTAAAATTTCCTCATTGTGCTAAAGGCAATCCCAGGGAACATACATTGACTTTCCTCAGAAGACCTGGATTTAAATCCTGTGTCTGAGGCTTGTTCACATAGGTGATCTTGTGCAAGGCACTTAGCTTCTCTGGGTCTCAGTTTCTAAATTTGTAAAATAAGGGAGTTGGACCAGATTTGAGGTTCCTTTTAGCTCTAGATTTTATAATAGCTAACATGTATATGCTAGGTGCCAAGTACTGTGCCAAAGCACCTTACAATTAATTTAGTCCTCCAAACAACTCTAGGAGGTAGGTGTATTATGAGCTCCATTGTACAGATGAGGAGACAGAGGCCAGAAGAGATTAAGGGACTTGCCCAGAGCCACATAGCTGGTAAACGTCAGAGGTCAGATTTGAATATGGGTCTTCCTGACTTCAGGCCTGGCACTCTATTTATTGTGCTACCTAGATAAAGTTGGAATCTCCAACGAAAGACAGTTCTCACAGGATAAATCAATTTAATGCTAATCAAGCTACTGTCCCAGTCACTGAGGACATAGGAAGACAAAAATAGAACAGTCTCTGAGGACATTCTGCATCATTTTTCTTTCTGACAATTCCATACACATATTGTTTCTGTGTATGATTCTAGAGTTTTGATCCACTAGCAAACACCAAGAAATTTATTAATTTCCAGTCCAATTTGTTGGAGAGATACAAATTGATTCTGTTGCAAGAGAGATGATATTTCTCCTGGTCTCCTCCCCCATTGATTTACAAACCACCCAGACATCAATCAATCAATTAACCTTTATTAAGTGCTTACTATGTGCAAGTCACTATGCTACGTGCTGGACATCTCTCTAAACAATTTAAAGTAGGTAAAAAAAAGATATTCGAACCCCAAAAAGTTAGAGAAGGAGAATCATTGACCACATAGATAAACAAGGTTGCCTAATAGGAACGAAAGCAACCTTAGAAAGGGCATTAACAATTATTGTTAATTAATTGTTAATAAATTATTCACTTATTATTAAGGGCATTAACTATTAATCAGCCATCTCTGGTCACTGTAATAGCACACACACACACACACACACACACACACACACACACATGCACACATGCCCTGATAAAAATAAAGGAACAAAGTTATCAAAATAAAATTGAATTTACAAAATGGAACTTTTAAGAGTTCACCATTTTTACTCTTTGCCCACCATGGGGAAAACATGGAACCCCACTGCTTCTGAAGAACTGAAAATGAGAATCACACACAGGACGATGCAAAAAAACATATAACCAATAAGGAATTCTAAAGAGGAAGAGTAGAGGATGTTCTCCAAGACTTGTTTGACAGAAAGAGAAGGTCATGTGGTGAGAGCAAGGGATGGCAGATCCTTCTCTTGAGATAGGGAGGAAACAAAGAAGGTTTCCATAACATTGAGTGGGTCCACTGTGGTGCACTTTGAGAGAACATGAACCAGAGTCCCAGAGGTTGGACAGCTGTGGATGGACTGTGATCTGCATTATTGGAGGAAACTGCCTCATTGATAAGGCCTTCCATCTGAGTATTTTTAGTAGCTCTCCTTGGTAGCCCCAAAATGCCAATTATTTCAGAAGATTTCTGTGAGCAATGTAAATATACCCTAGATAGCTTAGAATGAATTGGGACTGAAACACCAGTAGTAGTAGTGGTAGTAGTAGCAGTAGTAGTTGTAATAATAAACACCATTTATGTAGTGCCTTAAAGTTGTCAAAGTGTTTTTATTACATTATTTTATTTAATCCAATGAAGACTGGAAGTGAGCTGCTACTTTTTTCAAAGAACCAGGAAAAAGTAGATACCCACACCTAGAGGGAATGACCAACCAAATTTCATACATTAATGTAATGCAATATTAACTCATCTGGGCCCGTGACCTCCCTGGCTTCCTTTAAATCTCTACTAAAATCCCACCTCCAATAGAAAGCCTTCCTCAGTCCCTCTTAATTCCAGTTTTTCCTTCTATTAATTATTTTCTATTAATTCTATTTCTAGCTTGCTTTGTATAGATTTGTTTGCATGTTGCCTCCCCATTAGCTTGTCAGCTTCTTGAGGGCAAGAACTGTCTTTTGCATTTTTTTGTATCCCTAGTGCTTAGCACAGTGCCTGGCACTCAGTAAATGTTTACTGAATTGATGTCATTGGCACAGGGAATTCTCAAAGAGTAAACAGCTATCAAAACAGTTCTGCCTTCTTGCTTTGCAGCGTATAGTCTTAGAAGGTTGCTTTTCACACCAATGTACTAAGTGGCTTGGCTAAGAGTCACACAGCCAGGATGTGTCAGAAGCAAGATTTGACTCCAGTGCTGGCATTCTATATCTCTCATATACAATAACTTCAATAATAATAAATGGGGGGGAACAAAACAAAACTGAACACTGGAGAATTACAATGACTAAACTTGGCTGAAGGAGAGATGAGAAAATGCACTCCTTCCCTTGTTTGAAGAGGTAGGGGACTATGGATGTGGAACACTGAATATACCTTTGGACTGAGTTACAGTTTAGTTTTTCTCCTTTTGTTACAAGGGATGACTCTGGGTATGGCAGGAGGGAAGGGATCTGTTTAGAAATAAAAGTACAAAATGCAATAGGATGTCATGGAAAGAATGCTGCAATTGGGGTCTGAGGACTTGAGTTCAAATCCTGTAATTTACTATGAGTGTGACCATGGGTAAATCATAACCTCTCTGTACCTCCATTTTCTCATCTGGAAAATAAGGCTGTTGATGACTCTTTAGATGCTTCCCAGCTAGTAATTTGAGATCATATATCAATGTCCTATGTATCCTATAACATGGGTTACAGTTTATCTTTGCCAGGGTCTCATGAAATAGATTTTTGACTGATATGAATATTTGTATCATTCATATCTTAGGTTAAAAATAACAACTACATAGTCACATATTTTGCATTGTAAATGGGCCAAATAAGGGAACCAGAGAATAAGAAGTCAGTTGCCCTTTTTATTCATTTTTCTTGTAACCTCAATTTTTAAACTAATTTAACCAATATAATTCATATTTATATAACACTCAAAAATTCATAACATCAACCCTTTTATAGCAGTTTATAATAATACTACTACAAAGGTAATTATTTCCATTTCATAAGTGAGGAAACCAAAGCTCCCCAACTCAGTTGTTATAGTCACAGAAGTCTCAGAATATAACATGTTAATGCAGTGTTAAACTAACCAACTCCATCCCTTTCTAATGTGTGAACACACTTCTCTGATTGAGTTAAGATGACAAGTGTCATTGGCTGAGGAAACAAATTAGCCAGCTCTCTGGAGGATTTAAATAGCTACACTCAGGGAAAATGTCACCAGTTTGATAGTGGAAAAGATTCCTCCCCCCCCCCCACTTAACAGTGTTTTATTTTTTTCCAGTTACTTGTAAAGATAATTTTCAACATTCACATTTATAAGATTTTGAGTTCCAAATTTTTTCTTCCCCTCCCCAAAACAGCATGCAATCTGCTATAGGCCATACATGTGCAATCCTCTTAGACATATTTCTATATTAATCAGGTTGTGAAGAAAGAATCACAACTAAAGGGGGAACCACAAGAAAGAAAAAAAGAGAAAGTAGTCTGCTTCCCTCTGCATTCAAACTCCAGAGTTCTTTCTCTGGATGTGGAGAGCATTTTCCATGATGAGTCTTTTGGAGTTTGCCTTAGATCATTGGGTTGCTGGGGAGAGACAAGTCTGTCAAAGTTGGTTATCGAACAGTGTTGCTGTTACTGTATACAGTGTTCTCTCAGTTCTGCTCTCTTCCCTCATCATCAGGTCCCATAAGTCTTTCCAGATTTTTTCTGAAATTCAGCTGCTAATCATATTTTATAAAATAAGAGTATTCCATTATATTCCTATACTACAACTTGTTCAGCCATTCAACAGTGGGAAAGATTTCAATGAGGGAGGCTCCTTCACCCTATTTCCACTCCAGTGTTAAAGGGAGAAATTTCTCTCTCCTTTCTTCCCCATTGGCCTGTAGCTTTGAAGCCTAGCTATTTAGGAAACACTACATCCAACATAGATAGCCATTTCCAAAGAGGAAACAGCTTCAAGGAGTATAAGTCCTGGCAGTAGAGAAGAAAGTCAGAAAATGGAGAGGAGTAGACTCCAAGAATCCAAATGAGTGACCCACTCAGCAGAGATGCTTCCCCCAATGGGAGCTGCATGAGGACCAGAGAGAAGACTTCCAAGGTTCCACAACCAAGAATTATGAAATGTCTTTGCCACCCATGCAATCCTACTGTGTGCCTTAAATGATCTCATTAAAAATGGGGTGGCGTGGAAGGGAAAATAATGAGTTCTGTATTATCTGGGACATTTAGGTGGAAATGTCTGGCAGGCATTTGGCAATGTAATAATGGATTTCTATGGGTTTCATTAGGTCTGCATATAAAGATTCAGATTTCATTCTGGATATACAGATTCAGGAGTTATCTCCATAAAAAAATGCTTCAAAGGACAATACAGAGCTTTGTATCAATTGACATTTCTAGTCCTTGGGGGCATAAACCTAATGGTAGATTCTCTGGATCAAAGAATATGGATGGTTTGGTCACTTTATTTGTATAATTCTAAATTGTTTCCAAAATTGTTGGACAAGTTCACAGCTCTATCAAAGGATATATGACCCCATGGGAGTTTATGGCATGAAATAAGAACCAGAGATACAAAGACAAAGACAGAGAAAGGAGGGGGGAAAGAGAGGAGACATACGAAGGGATGGTTGAACCCATGAAAGTTGATGAGATGAGATGAGAAGCAGAGACACAGAGACAGAGACAGAGACAGATGAGGTGGGAGAGGGGAAGGGAGAGAGAAAGAGAAAAGGAGGAAGAGGGGAAGAGAGAGAGAGAGAGACAGAGAGAGAGACAGACAGAGAGATCGACAGAGAGAGAGAGAGAGAGAGAGAGAGAGAGAGAGATTAACGGAGGAGAGCCAAGGACAGAATCCAGATCCAGAATGGCCCCCAAGATTAGAGGGCTTTTTCCATTCCACCATGATTTCCCCAACTGTAAGTAAAAAATGGCATTCCCTTATCAGTTGGGTTTTTGTGGTTTACTGTAAATTGCTCTAAAGCCACATAGGATCTTAAAATATTAAACTCCATCTAGCAGTCAAAAGAAAATACATATTCAAATGATTAGATTCAAACACACATTTGATTCACCCCTTCATCTCAATACCAGCACAGGAATTTGGCTGTGTGGTCTAAGGTGAAAAAAAATTCCTGAGGTGGTCTTCCCTTTTGCAGTGACTCACTGCACAAAACAGAAAAAGAGGTCATGCTCTGCTGGAATTACATCAGGTAAAGTCATCATAGGAGTGTATGTTTAGAGCAGAACTAGGAGAATATTGTACACAGCAATATTGTAATGAAGATCAATTCTGAAAGACTTAGGGCAATAACCATTACACTTAGCTACTTTGATCAATACAGTGATCCAGGGAAATTCTAAAGGACTCATGATGAAAAACACCATCTACCTCAGAGAGAACTGATGAACTCAGTGCAAATCAAAGTATACATTTTTTCACTTGGTCTTGCTTTTTCTCCCCAACACAGCTAATATGGAAATAAGTTTTGCATGACTTCACATGTATGATGAGTGTTATATTCCTTATTTTCTCAGTGGGTGGGGAAGGGGCTGGGGGGAAGAAAAGAATTTGAAACTCAAAAAAATTTAATGCTAAAAATAAATAATAAGGAAAAGGAGCGTATACTTGATATACATGGATGAATACCCAGAAGCAACTTTAAATGTGGAAAGTAAAATGTAATGCTAATAAATCTGATGTGTTGACCCAATGAGACTAGGAAAATCTGTACCCATCAAAGCCTTAGGGTAATTGAAGTACCCTTGGGGAACAAATCAATAGCCTAAAATGTTATGACTGTCAATTCATGTATTTCTAAAACTACCCTCTGGGATAGCTGCTGTATACTTGTTATTATAAACTCCATTTGAAAGAAGCAATTTTGGAGAGAGGAAAGAATTCTAGATTTAACTCTAGAGACCTGGGCTCAAATCCAGCTTTGTCATTTACTATCTATCTGACCTCAGGCATACCATATTATTTCTGTGTGATTTAATTTCCTCACTCACAAAATAAGGAATTTGCACCAGAAGATTTTTAAGTTCAAAGGTACGATGGGCATTATATTATGCATAGTTTTAAGATAAAAGCAGTTAATTTGGGACAGGGAGTCAGTCAATTAACATTTAGCAAAGTGCCTCCTATGTGCCAGGCACTGTGTGAAGTGTTCTGCCATGTTGGTGTTCCATCATGTCTGACTCTCTGTGACCTCACTTGAGGTTTTCTTGGCCAAGATACTGGAGTGGTTTTCCACTTCCTTCTCTAGCTCCTTTTATAGATGAGGAAACTGAGGCAAATGGGGTTAAGTGACTTGCCCAGGGTCACACACCTAGAGGTACAAAGAAAAGCAAAAGACATTTCCTGCTTTCCAGGAGAAAGAGGAATGGATAGGATTTGTGATTCCACACTGTTCTACCAACATAGACATTGCCAATGATTAGAAAACTTACAGACTTTGTCACCTGGAGCACTGAGAGGAAGAGTCATGTGTCAGGCTCACATAGTCAGCCTATGTCCCAGGTAGGACTTGAACCCAGGTCTTCTTGATTTTAGGGTCTGCTCCCTATTCATTATGAATACTGCTCTTCTAGCTTATAGGCAACAAGTACCTACTGAGTTGTCTTTTATATGTCAATGGCTTCTCCTTATTCTGAATAGGAGTAAGTTACTTGAGGGCAGAGGCTGTCTTTGGCCTTCCTTTGTACCCCCAGCACTTAGTACAGTGTATTGTATAGTAGTTATTTAATAAATGCTTGAATTCTTTGTGTGCTCATCACTTAATGTGTTTCTGGCACATAGTAGGCATTTAACAAATGATTAATGACTTCTTTGTATGCCCGTCACTTGACACATTTTCTGGCACATAGTAGGTATTTAATAAATGCTTATTGACTTCTTTGTATGCCCATCACTTAGCACAGTTCCTGACACACAGTAGGCACTTAATAAATGCTTGTTGACTTGAATGAGTAACAACATTGGAATAAAGATGTGCAAACACTCAATATTTGGATTATTAAGGTGTGAATCCATGATGCCTTATCTAGATGGTTGATGGTGTGTCTACACAGCTGCAGATGGATTCTTCTTCTGTGTTGTTTAATTTGCTTCACTACATTTAGTTCTATCCATTTCCTGCAGTTGTGGAGAGGCAACTTGGTGTGTCTTCATCCTTCATTGCCAAAGAAGACCATGCCATCAGAGAAATCATGACATGACTTGTCCTTGACTTTGTTTTGAGTGAGGGAGGGCTGTGCAGGTCACCAGCCTCACTTCTCCAGAGCCATCTGAATCCAGTGACTAGATATTCATCAGGATGACTGGAGATGACCCGGGATGAGGCAATTGGGGTCAAATGACTTGCCCAAGATCACACAGCTAGTGAGTCAAGTGTCTGAGGTGAGATTGGAACTCAGGTCCTCCTGACTCCTGCACTGGTCCTCTATCCACTGAACCACCTAGCAGTCATCAAGAATCTCCATCCCTGCAGGGGTGGTTTCATCTCCTGTTGTTGACAACTTGGTAAAGCGGAAAGAAAAGTGGAAACAGGAGACCTTTATTTAAATGCAGCCTCTGACCCTTACTAGCTGTGTAAACATGGACGGGGCACTGCTCTCAGAAACTCAGTTTTCCTTCCTGTAAAATGAAGGTTAAAGTCAGTATCTGATGAACATAAAGGGGGATGAACATGCATTAAGTGTCAGACATTGTGTGAAGTGCTTTATAAATGTCTCAAATGACCCTCACAACAATCCTGGGGGGTAAATGCTATATTATGGCTAGTTTATAATGGTTTGTTGCATTGACTTGCCTTTTCCACCCCAACCACAGTCTGTTGTACCAATATCCTGATCTCCCAGAGCCATGACTTCTCACTCTAACCTGCCTCCTCCATCCAAAAGAATGACTACATGGTCATACTTACATACCCCGACCTCCTCTATCACTCACCCGCCTTTCCTCCAGGTGCCTTCAAGTTTCAAGTTTCAAGTTTCAGTTCTGCTCCTGTCTCTAAATTGCAACTTTATATCTTAATTATTATCAGACCATGGCAAAGAAACATATTCCTAAGAAGATGAAGACCTCTGAGGGGGGCTCAAGTACATCCCCCGCCAATCATTTTTTATCCAGAGCACTAAAACAATGATGGAATTATGTAGCCTTTAAGAGGTAGCCAGGGGGTGGTGCAGTGGGTAAATCCCTGCACCTCAGATACTTACTGGTATCAGTTTTAAAAAATTTAAAGTATCTTCATATGATATTTCTCAGATAAATATTTAGTGTCCAAAATATATAAGCAGTTAACAGATGTGTGTGTGTGTGTGTGTGTGTGTGTGTGTGTGTAGGGAGAGAGAGAAAGAGAGAGAGAGAGAGAGAGAGAGAGAGAGAGGTGTATACATATACAAACATATCTTTTATGAACAAAAAGGTGATACAAATGTATACATCTCTACATGTACACACTTCCACAGGGCTATCAGCATTTCACCTGGAGGCAACAATTGGACAGTTCCTTCCCAAGGAGGCCATAGGGTCTTATCAGTGTTTGGAATTATACAACCTTTTTCAAAAAGGCTTGGAGAACTAAAGGGACAGCGTCTGGGTGAATTGACTTGCTTTCTGAAAGGGGAGGAGGTGAAATTGTCTACTTAACCTCTGTAGTAGAACATGGGCAATCCCTCAACAGTGGTCTCTAAAGGGGAGAAAGTTTTATATGCCTTCAATGATGCTCACAAGGATGTGAAGGTCCCAGCTGATGGGAATCAGGATAGTCAATGTGACATCTGCCATGAGATTCCTCTGTCCTGCCCACAGGTGAGGAATCTCTATATGACTCCAGGAATTTGGTTCCCACCTTTCCCTCACATAATTCTTCCTTGTATCATTCAGGGGATGGAGTACTGATTGTACTTAAAAGTAAAAGTGTTCCTACAACTCAAGGGGTCAAGGAAGTTTTTGTTTCTGACACAATGAACCTGAATTCTGCCT
>CM053774.1:112660535-112763610 GCA_028658325.1 Potorous gilbertii
CTCTCCAAGAAAGCAAGCAATTTGATACAGGTTATACATGTACAATTACGTTAAACATATTTCCACATTAATCACTAGACTAATTAATGTTAGATACATTAATGTCATTAGACTTTAGTCTTGTGTAAGAAGAATCAGAAGAAAAAGAGATGTATTTTTTAAAATTCTTAATCAAAGGAAATAATAAATTTCAGTTAGAAGCTAGTGAAAATAAGAATTTCATTATTTTCCCATACAAATTTGCTTAAATCCCTGAAATCTATCTATAGCCCCCAGATTAAAACTCCTCCTCTGACTTGAACAGGGAAGGAAAAGGAGAGGAAGAAAACAAATATTTATTAAGTGTCTTCTATGTACCAGGTACTGTGCTAAATGCCTTACAAAATGTTGCTTCAGTTGAACCCCACAACAGCCCTGGGAGGTTGGTGCTATTATTAAACACCATTTTGCAGTTAAGGAAAATTGGGCAGGCAGAGAGATGACAGGAGCTATGAAGACCAGTGATACTCAGAGTCTCTACAACTTTGCCAGCACCATTCCTTGCTATCTTTTTGATCCAACAAAACTCCACTTTTTACATAAAAAAGGCTTATATAATAAAAAATCCCAGGTAACCAACTCCAAGTGCTTATTTTGGGGAGCCCCATTCTTTCTCAAGGCCTTGTTTGATTCCTTTTTTAAGTAAACCTACAACTATAAATTATCTATTTTTAAAAACTATATTTTTAATACAACATTATAGATTCACAGTCTCATTTACAATTTTCTTTTCTGGTCTTTATATATGAAAGTATTCATATTCAGTGATGATTTCTTAGTTTATAATTTTAAAAATCATTAAAACAATAGGAGGAGAGTTAGTCTCAGTAGCTTGGGAGGTATAGTGTAGAGATTTTCCTCAGTTTCCTGAGAGAAGGATGTGAGTTGAGAGGAAATCATCAAAATACTCATGCTCTTTAGGACATAAGGAAGTCTGTGACCATACCAGAAGGAGAAACCAAATAGAGGAATCTGTCTGTGTTCATCCTTCATTTTTGAAGAAGGCCATGACATCAGAGAAATGATGGCATGACTTGCACTTTACTCTGTTTTGAGTGAGGGAGGGCTGTGCAAGGTCACAAGCCTCACTTTCCCCTCCAAGGAAGTATTCAGCTGACAAGAAAAGCTATATGAAAAGGATGAACACGGAAGACCAAATATTGGCTTTCATCCCCAAATAAAAAAGAATTGTGTGTGAGTGTGTTTATGTATGAGTGTTAACATATCTATGAGCAACTCTGTTCTGTGTCTCACTGACAAAGCTTAGTCAAGGAGTGAAGGAAAGGATTTGAAATCAGAAGACCAGAGAGTAAGGAGGCTGACTCTGAAAGTTACTAGTTGTGTGACCCTGGGCAAGTCAATTTTTGAGCTTCAGTTTCTTCTGTGAAATGAATGAATGAATAAAAAAGCATTGATTAACTATTTACAGTGATGGGAGCATTAGGCATACAAACAGTTTTTAAAAGCAAGATAGTCCCTACCCCTATGGAGCTCATGTGCTAAATGGGAGAGACAATACATAAAAGAAGCTTCAGCTATAGGGTAAATAGGAAGGCCTGAAAGTCCTAGGAGTTGGCTAAGAGGTTAATGGCAATCCTAGGGGTCTGTAAGTTGAGTCATTAGGTTAGATGACAGTACAGGGTTCTGGGGGTATAAAGGCAGGGTAGATGGTAAGGTCTGAAGGGCCCTAGGACGCAGTGGCAAGATAGACGGTAAGATTCTCCAGGTCACTGGAAAGGAAAGCTCATCCACGTGATCAAGAGACCAGAGGGGTCTGGGTTGGAGAAGAGACAGAGGGAAGGGGAGGGAAGGGAAGGGTGGGAAGGAAAGAACCCCACTGGAGGCAGACTTTCCTTTCACCTACCTGGCCAATGTAGGACCTATAGCTAGAAGGGACTTCCTCATTCCACAAATAAGGAAACTGAGGCATAAGGATGTTAAAGGTCTTGCCCAAGATCACAGAGCTGAATGGGACCTCGGAGGTCATTTAGTCCGTTTTGTAAAAGAGGGCGCAGACCCAAGGAAATGAAGTGATTTGCCAAAGATAATGAAATCACAGAACTTTCTTAGTCTCATGTGTTCATATGATGCAGGACATGACCAGACAGGACATGACTAGCTAAAAAAAAAAAAAAAGGAGAGCCAGGTTAGTAGCCTGATAGCCATAGAATGTTAAAGGACCTCTCTCTTAAAAGACAGCCTTCAGACCATTGGGTTTGATCTTCTTTGGAGGGCTTATGAAGTACACAAGCAAAAATCCCACAGGTTGACTTTCTATCAACACCAGTGAACATTCTATCTATACTGATGATACCTTGGATTCTCTGAAGTTCTAAAGTACACTTTTCTCTTCAGGATTTGCGGTCATAGTAACAGTATATATTTATAGGAACCTTCTTTTAGATTCATTCCAAGTCAAAGGTTTTCAATATTTCTCATTCTATCATTCTCCCATAGAAGGATCCCACAACTCCACATGCTGTTTAGACAAAGAAGCTTGGGACTCCCCAAAAATATGCTCTTGGAGTTGATTACCTGAGGTTTCTGGCTATAGATACCAAACATGTATTTGGTATATTTAAATATAAAATATGAGAGAGTAAGATGTAATATTATTATATAATTGCTGTTTTTTAGACAGCAGACATTCAGCAAAAAGTTTGTTGCATTGGATTGGATTGGATACTATTGTGTTGTGCCCTGCTATTACCCTTAAAAAGTGTGTCTTCGAGAATCTCAACAGACATTCAGAGCTCTGTAATGCCAATATCTTTCAATGCAACATTAATAAGTAGTTAAGGGAGGATTAGAAGTTCTTGGGAGATGAAGGAGACCTACTTACCCTTAATTAATACAGAACCCCGAAATTCCCTCCTCATCCTTTGTCATCAAGACACTCAAGTTTGAGAAACACTGCTGAGGCTAAGGTTTGCTTCTTTTCAGAGATAGGGTTCTATGGATGTGGTATTAGTATATTTCTTTGGTATGATAGGATTCCTGTTTCCCTTAATGGCCCCCAAGACTGTGTTGGTCTCTACTTTCCTGTTGCAGTACCCTGGTCCATTAAAGGCATAATGAGTCCCAATCATGTGGACTCTAGGCCCTTGGAGTTGGTGGATGGCTGACCCCCTCGCCCAAGTCACCTTTGCTCACCCTGCTGACCATAAATATAGAGAAGAGTGGAGCTGCATCCAGAGAAGGTAATTACCACCATACTCTTGTTGCATATCCTTGCTGTGTTAGAGAAAATAGACCTTTGGTTAAGTGTTCAAATGACTTTTGAGTAACTTAAATCATTCCTGAACCAAGAGAGTGCTGACATATTGGTTAATTTTGCTAAAATTCCATTTTTTTTCTCTTTCTTTTTTTGCTTTTTGCTTTAAGGGATGGTGAACTAGGCAGGGAAACAGGCAAAGACGTATTCAGGAATGAAAGTAGTATAAAAACAAAAGAAGTGAAATAAAAAAAATCAAGGCTCATGTTTGATGGTAACTAATTGCCACAACCAGACCAAGGCATTTTTGGCTTTGCCAAATCCCTTGAGATTCATGAGCATTTCAGAATAGAGTGCCAAGGCTATCTGGGACAGCATTGGACATAGAGTCGAAAGACTTGGGTTTGAATTCTATATCCTTTACACTTACTAGGTAATGCAGTCTCTTAGGTCTCAGTACCTCACTTTCCTCATCTGTAAAGGATATTTGTTCTCCCTGCCTGTTATAAGGAGAGCATTTGTAAGTGTGAGCTGTTAGGACTCAGTCTCTCCATCCAGAGTCAATCTCTCCACTAGGCCTATGGAGATCTTAGAGGCTCTGGGAAGAGCTCTGGCTCTGAGTCCTGCTTCAGTCATTTGCTATTTGACCTTTGGCAAGCTGCTAACTTGTCAGAGCCTTAGTGAAATGGAAGCATTAAATTTGTGCTATGTATTTCTTAAGATTGTCAGGAAGGTGTTAAAGCACAAAATGAATGAAATATTATTAAGATCCCCTGTCAGCTAACCCCCTAAACCCCACAAAAAGTAAAAATCCAACTCTTTGCTGAATGCCCAAGGTTCCAATAATAAGATATAGTACCCACTGTGGGCTAACTCTGCTAGTTCACACCTGAAAGTTGGGTCCCCCAGATTCAAGGTGCTCTATAGGTGTAAACTTCTAAATGAGTAGCTTATGAGCCCCAGCTGCTCACCTTTAATTAACAGTCCATTGACACATTTAACTCAAAGCAAAAGCATTCATTAAAAAGGCATAACATGAGCCACGGTGACAAAATGCTTCCCCATAAACCAAATACACAAAGGAAAAGTAAGTGCACATCTGGATGACACAAGTAGATCCATACATAGGAAGCCAACGTGGCTTGGACAATTCACACCTCCAGTCCAGCCAAGGTTTTGTGGTAGAGTTGCTCTCCCTGGATGAAGCATCTCTGCTAGATGGATCAGTCAGCTTAACCCCTGAGTCACCTTCTAGCCTCCTACAGTGCTTTGTGCTAGAGTCAGTGTCTCTGTGGGCTTTGTGTGAAATTCGCCGTCCCTCTTGCTGCACTTTCTGAGAAATGCCAGGAAAAGATGAATTGCAGTTCCTCAGCAGCAAAACCCTTTTCTTGGTGCTCTGTCTTTTCAAGACATTCTTCTAGTGTCCCAGCTTCTTAATAATCATGATCTTGGCCCCATCACTCACCCTCCTTCAATCCGTACATCCAATCAGTTGCCAAATCTTGCCATCTCTACCTTTATAACATCTCTGCTATAAATTCCTTCTTCCTCTTCATTCAGTTACCACCTGAGTTCGAGGCCTCATCATCTCGATTACGCCCATCGCCCCCTAATCAATCTCCCTGCTTCAGACCTCTTCCCCACTTCAATCCATCTTATGTATTGCTGTCCAAGTTCAGATCTGATTATGTGACTCGCCTATTCAACAACTCCAGTGGCTTTCCATTGCCTCTAGGATAAAAGAAAAACCATGGCCCCCATCCTTCAAATGCTAGTGCTCTCCTCGAACTAACTTTTATTTAACTGCTTTATGTAGGTGTATACATCTATCTATCTATCTACCTGTCTATTCTGTTTATCTATCTATCCATCCATCTATCATCTCTCTGTCTGTCCTATTTATTCATCCATCTAGCTAGCTAGCTACATCTATCTATATCTATCTATCCATCCATCTATCTAATCTACTTGTCTATCCTATTTATTTATCCATATATATATATATATATATATATATTTAAAATCTACCTACCTACCTATAAATCTACCTACCTATGCATCTATTTATGTACCTACCTACCTGCCTGCCTATTTATCTAACTACCTACCTGTCTGTCTGCCTATGTACCTACCTATTTATCTATCTACTTACCTATTTGTTTACCTACCTACCTATCTACCTACTTATCTCTCTATTCATCTAATGATCTACCTATTTATCTACTTGTCTGTTGTGCATATTAATTTTATATTTTTTGCTGTGTATATCTATTTACTCAATTACTGTCTCTCCCATCAGAACATAAACTCCTTGTGAGAAGGGATTATTTCATTCTTTGTACTTGTGTCCCCAGAATCTAGCACCATGCCTGGCCCCTAGCAGTTGCTTAACTGATCAATTGAGTTGTTTAGTTGATTGATTGACAGATCTCCTCCTTCAACTGACCCTAGAAAAGGGCATGGCTAACCCTCTTAGGAGTCAGATATTTCCGTGGTGGTGACAATTACCTTCATCCAGTGGCCAAGATCCTATAATTAAGGAATTCCTTCACACTTTCTAAAGGAGTAAAGAAGTGTCTCCTGGTTCATCAGAGTCTGAAACGGGCCCATCTATTGCAGTCTGGAACAGGTCAAGGTTTCACAATTTTTATGAGCCACTTGAATGAGATATTCCAAGTGATACACTTTCATAATCTGTGAATAGACCACTCAAGGTGGCCGGTTGAGGTCTGAAAAAGGCAAGGTCTAAATGGGCTTTGCCTCACACCCAACATAGAGAAAAAGACCCTCTTCCTTAATTATGCAGATGTCATGTAGATAACCTTATAAAACAGATATTTCTCAGAGGCCTAAGGACTAACATCGAACCCAAATGACCAATAACCAAGGTTTCCTCCTGATTGCTGATTAGGGGGGGAGGAAGTAGGAAGGTCCTGGTCCTAAAAGAAGTGGGGGCAGGGAGCATATGCCAGGAAGAGAGTTGTGGGACACATGGAAGGGAGGAAAAAAAGCACAGAAAGAAGAAACTGCAGGAGTTAAAACCTTGCTTCACAATGATGCTCTGGTTAGGCCTTGTTCCTGCCTCAGTCAGCATCAGCTTAACTAGACAAGCTGAGGCTCCAAGGAATCCTTGCCATTCCATTAAGTCACCTGGTTATTTCCCCAAGGTCTATTCATGAAAATAAAATTAATTTTTCTAGCCTATGAATTAAACATTAGTGCTTCTTGCAGAGAATTTTTAGTTCTGTAGAAACATTCCTTTGATAGCAAAAGAAAAAAGACCCCAGCACATTCTAAAATAAGCCTTCATACCTAGAAGGGTTATGAGGGAAGCAAAATCTGTGACTTTTTAAAGGAAGGAAGGGAGAGAAGACTTAAAGAAAGGCGAGAAAGGAAGGAAGGAAAGAAAGAAAGGAGGGAGGTAGGAAAGAAAGAAGGAGAGAACAGGGAAATGAGAGAGAGAAAGAGGGAGGCAGGGAAATAAGCCAGCTGCTGCTGATATTTCTTGTGCTCTGAAAGATGCTAGGAATTCTACAAGGCAGAGATGAAAAGAGGGAACATTCCAGGCATAAGGGATAAAGGTATAGACTGAATACTGTGTACAGACAAGAGCAAATGACCCCTGACTGGAGTGTAGGGTATATGAGAGAGACTAATGTGTCTTGGAAAGATAGGTTGGAGCCAGTCTAAAAAGGGCTTTAAATAACAGAGAGCAGAATTTGTATTTTATCCTAGTGGTTACAGAGAGTCACTGAGCCTTCTTAAGTGAGGGAGTTACATAGTCAGATCTGCACTTTAGGAATATCCATTTGGCAGCTGTGTAGAGAATGTATTGGAGAAGCCCCTCCCCCTATGCAAGTTTGGATAGTCCTTCCTTGAAAGGTATTGAAATTGTTCCCTCAGGAGACTAGAGATCAAGCCACTGGCATAAATTCCTAGTCACCTGAGTGCAAAACATCCAGGGAAGGAGGGTTGGCGCTCCCCTCTGGAGGAATCTACTATGAAACCTAGATTGCAATCCTGAGAGACTGAGAAGATAGTGGTACCCTCAGTAGAAATATATATTGGATATACTGAGTTTGAGATATTCACAGGACAACCAGGTAGAAATGTACAGCAGGAGTTTTGTGATATAGCAGGAGTTTAGATATAGAGCTCAAGGGAGGGATAAGGTAAGGAAAGGATATGTAGATGTGAGGGTCATCTACATAGGGATGATAACTGAACCCATGATAACTGACAAGGTCAATGAGAGAAAGTATAGAATGGATGGATGGATAAAATAGCTAATGAAAAATCATTTATTCAGTATTTACTATATACTAAATAATACTATTGTGCGAATAATTACTATTGTGCTAAGCACTGATGTTACAAATAAAAGCAAGCAAGATGGCCACTACCCTCTATTATTCCTATTTTTCTATTAGAATGAAATTTTTTTACATTGCCCTCCCCACCTCCCCAACCCCCAACCCCGCCAACTCTAGCTTGGAGAACCGTAATTAAACCATCACTATCGTTATTAGCAAATAAATTCACTTTGACTTTGAGGTCCAAAACATTCTTCCCTGGCCACCAGTCCCCTTTTTGTGCTGTCTTCCTCTGGTTAGAATGTAAACGTTTTTTACATGTAAGCTTTTATATTATCACCAAAAGACATTTAATAATACTATTGCATATAAAGCAAAATTTGGCTTTCTATGCATGTGCCCTGGTCATGTGTGCTCAATAGATGTCCCTTATTTGTGTTCAGTCAAATACACACTGCTGGTGTGTGTATTTTGGAAAGATTGTGTTTCAGGTTTATGGGGGGAAATATACAAGTGCTATTTTTCTTATTATCCTTTATCATCAAACGTCTTTTCGTTATAGGCTACGGCTGATTAGTAAAAATTAGCACTTTGGTGGGGGCTTATGAGTTATGACTGGAAGGAGATCCATAGAATACATAGAACCTGGAATAACTTGTCTGAGAGGGCTCATGTCCAAGTGGAGTGAGATGCCCTGATACACCAGAGTGGGAGAAAAAAGGAGGGGAGAAAGAAGAAGTGATTGGTCATCTCTGAAATGAAAGAGAGCATAGACTTTGACCAATCACATTTTTTATCTGCTTTGCTCAGTGAGAAAACCAAGATGAGAATTGCTCCTATTATGAAATTGGATGCATAGAAGATGAAAGGGGAAGGGAGTAAAAGGGGAAATGGAGGAGAGATTCTGTTTCATAGAGGTATGCAATAATGGGCACAGAACAGGAAGATTTTAAGAGGAAAGTTCATTTCAGTCTTAAAGTGGTTCATCTTTTGGGGGAAGGGATCAAAATTGAGAACATAAAAGATGAAACAAAGAGAATTTAGGCCTCCAGAGTCTGATGATACTCAAAAAAAATGCTCAGGATCAATTGAATCTTTCGAGAGGAACAAGAGGAAGGAACAGTGGATAAGAATTTTGAATCCTGGATCTCACACTCAGCTGTGCCACCATGGATATTTTGTGTATTTTATTATATATATATATATATATATATTAGTACATATAAACTCATCTGTACACTTATTGTTTCCCCTGGTAAAATGTAAACTCCTTGGTTCTTTTTGTCTGTATCTTCTGGTGCCCAGCACAATATTGCCATGTAATAGGCTCTTGTCAAATAACTGTTTGGACCTTTCTGCCACTAAGGTGAGAACCTTCCATTACCCGAACTAGTCACTGTTAAATAGGAAGAACAATGAAGCCACCTTTTTTCAGTCAATACCCATTATTAAGTATACTGTGTGAAATGCACCATGACAAGGAAGGTACAGAAATAATTAAGTCAGGCACTTGCCTTCCATTAAAGGAGATGACCTGTATAAAGATAATGATAACCAACATTGTGCTGATAAATATTTAACAGCTGACCCTCTGGGGAAAAATACACATGCTACACATGTTAAACTTTAATCTAAATTATTAACATTTTCTCCATCATTTTCTTAAGTCTAGATAGTCAACAAAATAGCAAGCCCAAATTTAGAATATATGCTGATTTCTGGAGTGTAAATGTTGATTCACCCTGAGAATTTAGTAATTGGCTCCCATGAGCTTGTTTGAGCTGCCTGCAGGTCACCCCTGAATAACTCAAAATAAGGTGAGTGTGTCAGAGGTACAGAGGACTATGAAGCTTCTAAGGAAGGAGAAGGTGATACTTTGAACTAAGCCATGAATGATGTAAAACCCATCCCTCAAAGCCTGTTTATATGGGACTCTTCTCATTGGTAGACTCAACACTACACACTGACATTAAAGATGAAGTTGGTGAGAACCTAGGAGTCTTCTGCCTTCCAGTTTCAATAAAGAAGACTGGTGGTTTTAGACTCTCCTTAGGTTTCTGAAGGGACAGACAGATTCTGTAAAGAAGCCAACATGTAAAGGAGCTAGCACCTGAATGATGTCCCTATCCCTGATTTGCTACACTAGACACTTCAGGGAATTTCCCCTTGAGTGAGATCTTCCTTGAGTGGTTGATCTGAGATACTTGGCTCCCAATGTGAGAGCTCATTTACTCTGTCTTGTATACCCTATAGTATCATTTGCACACTCTCTCTGATCTCTGTGTTGTTATCAGCTTGGATAGATGCTTTTATTTACTATTTCCTAAGTGTTCTTTGCAGAACCGGCATTTGATGGGAAAGGGGTCAAACTTTGGAAATACAGTTTCTTGAAGCACTCCTCTGTTAAGGGATTACGATCAGGAGTCCAGCTCGAACCTAAAAGTTATTTCCCCTTGACCATAAATTTTTAAGGGGAAATAGTGACATAATCCTTGCCTGGAACCCTTTCTCTGAGAAGAGCTAGTCTCTGGTCCCACCATCCTACTTCCCCTCCTGACAAGAATCAAACTCTACCTTAGAGATGGATAGATAGAGAAGCCACATCTACACAAACTTGTGGGAATACACATAACCTACCTGCGAAAAATATACCGCAACTCCTTACAAATGGGTAGGATTTCAATATACATACTGGGTCATAGGGGTTGGAGGTAAGAGTGGAGAGGAGGGCAGATTTCATGCATATGGAAAGGGACAAAAACCCCAAAACAGGAAATCATGGAAGATGTCCATGGAACAGTAAGTGATCTAATTTGCACTCTTGACAGAAAACAAGTAAAGCCAGCTTTATAGAGGTAGTTGGAAAACAGATTTTGTATAGTCTTAAAATGGCAGGCATCGCAATTCAGATCGAATTCAATAAGCAGTGGGGATCCATTAATGGACTTTGAACATTACCAGATCCATAAGATTAATCCGGCAAAACAATCCACTGCCATATGTGCATATCTAATGGATTCTTTATACAGAAAGATCTAGAGTGAGGGCTAGTCCTTACTTAGGCATTTCACATAGGAATAGTTTAGTTTTGCTAGGTTTCCAGGGAAACAAATTATGGAGCCAGTACCTGGAGGGGTGGGGGAGTGGAGAAAAAGAAGAGACTTAAGGTTTTGTGAAGATAGTACCTTCTTGGAAAGATCCCTTACTATGTCTAGTGGCTTGACTTTTTTATGGAAGAAGGAAAGGACAGGAAATGACAGGAGAGTGTGATGTGCCTGGTTTGTCTGTACCCATTGTGTTCAGTGGGCACACAAACATAGTTACTCATAATAATACTTCTTGAACTTAAAAATACTATTTACTTAAAAATAAAGCAAAAGAAGCAAAGCAAATGCATCAATAATAAAATGTCAGAATTCATGCATAAACCTAGATCACATTCTCCCACCAATGCACTAGGTATCTGGTGAAGAGGATTTGCGCGCACTTCCAGGGTCGTGGCACTGAGACACTAGAGGGAGGAAAACCATATCCTGAGAGCTCAGAAGAACTCTCACCTCTGGACTACGGGCTTTGATCCAATTGAGGAACATCAGCATCACACAAGCTCTTCTATGCTAATTGCTTGTCTGTAGTTGATTGGCGCTCTCCAGCTGCCCAAATCTCTCCTACATTCCAAAAGAGTATTTAGAAGTTCTAGCAACTTACAATTATCCTTAAAAGGGTATTTAGAAAGAGTTACTATTTCATTTGAATAGCATTTCCCTTTAAACCGGAGAATAGGAAAGAAGGGAGGGGAAAGGGAATGGGAGGGGGGGGAGGGAGAAGAGAAGGGGAGAGAAGGACCGAAGAAAGCTTATCCATTATAGGAAGCAGGTTAGACAGAGTAATGAAGCTGAGATGAGGAAATATCACTGCCATTGTTTACCTGGCCCCCAAAAGGGCAAGATGCTTCTTCCGAGGGCATCTGAAATGACCCTCAGCAGTAACATAAGTAGTGTTGATAGTAATGAAATATTGGATTTGGAGTCAGTAATATGGAGTCAAATCCTAGCTCTCCTATTTACTACCTGTGTGATCTCAGTGTGCCCATATGTAAAATGGAAAGGATTAGACCTCTTAGGTCCATTCCAGATGTACATCTATGATCTTGTGTTCCCATGTCTATTCTATGCCTGGTTTAAGGTTTTAAATTCTAGGCACCACATAGAGAGAACATTGATAAGGAGGAGTGTGCCCAAGGAGGGTCACAGGGTAGCTGAGTGCCTCTAGTTCATACCATTAAAGGCCTATTTGAAGGAACTGAGCATGACTAACCTAGAGAAGAAAAGGTGTAGAAGAGATGTGTTCCAGTACTTGAAAGGCTGTCTTGTTGAAGAAGGATCAGGCTTGGTGAATTTGTCCCCAGAGAGTAGAGCTAAGAGCAAGGAGGGGAGAGCCCAAGGAGACAGATCCAGCTTAATGGCAAGAAAAAGCTTCCTAACAATTAAAGCTGGGCAAAAAAAGGTAGAACAGGCTGCCATGGGTTGGTCATGCCTTCCCCATCTCTGGGAGATTGCAAGCCAAAGCTGGAAGACCACTTGTAAGAGGTATGGTGGCAGGAATTCATTTGTGGATGGGGTTAGATTGGATGTCTTCAGAGTCTTTCCAGTTTGGAAATTCTACAATTTGTTGGTTCTGCAAGAACAGAGAAGGAGCTATCCTCAGCAGACTTTCTGGACAGCTAGATCCAGGAAATTATGATGCACACAGGGCATCCTTTGACCCTCAGGCCATCCAATGGCCACACCCCATGTGCCACTCAGGAGTTCTGTGAAGCAATGGGGCACTAACCCAATCAAACCTCAAATGTAAAATAATACTCCCCACAGAGGAACGTGCAATTAATTCCCTGGGGCATTTCCTCAGCAGAAATGAGGGGTCTTCCAGAATAGGTCTTTCAGAACAAATGTTCCCACCACCACCACAATACAAGCTGGCTCTACAAGACTCACCCATTGAGGACCCCAAGTTTGTGCCATGAAAGACAGCTTTTCAGTGGGACATGCTATGTGAATTTAAATAGCATGGTCCATAGGATGAGAAGACCTATATAAATGTAAGATTAAGCATTCATTTTTATCTGCTTTTTTCTCTTGTGTTGATGCCAAAAGAATAAAGCCCTAGAAATAGGTATGCTCTAATGTACAACTCGCAAGTAAGCTGTCTAAAATGACCGTATTCTGAGCCTGCTAAGGAGAGCTTTGGTATGTTTTTAGCCTGCAAGAGTTTCAGTGCCCTGGGAACATACTGTATTTTCTACAGCTAGCCACTTAGAAGTGAAAAGAGACAGATAGACACACACACACACACACACACACACACAGACACACACAAACAAAGAGAAATAGGGAGAGAAAAAACAAGCAGAGAAAAAGAGGAGAGACAAACAGAAACAGAGGTCACCAGGACGCATTTACAGCAACCTTAGAGAAGAGACTGTCAAGATAAGAACACAGAAGCTTTCTGCGAACCCAAAGACCAGGTGTCCTGGCTGCCACTTCCCCCAAAGCAACATAACTCCTCTGCCCTTCCCATTCACCCCCAAATCAAATACAAGCCCTTCTCTACAGATTGCCAGCATTCTCCTTGTTTTCCAGTGAGGGAGAGGGGAAGAGAGAAAGAGAGGGAGAGACAGAGACACACAGAGAGAAAGAGAAACAGAGATAGAGAAAGACACACAGAGAGAAAGGATTAAAAAATAAAATTTAATTTTAAAAAAGAGAATAAGAAAAAATACTTCTTTGAGAAGCAGGAAGAAACGCCATTTCCCTCTTCTCTCTCCACCCCCATTCCACATAAGACTAGAATTTACCAATCAAGCACTACTAAGCTATAATTCAAGACATTTAAGAGACTATTTAGGAAAAGCAATTCCTCTCCTTTCCTTCTCCTTTTTTATTGAGGGAGGGGAGGAGATGGGAGGATTGTTCATGGAGAAGAGTGATCCCTCCCTCCTTTATAGATCAGAAAAAGGAAAGAAAAAAAAAACAAGCTTGGGTTACCTAGTTTAATTCCCAAGCTGAAGAAGGGATCATTAGCTGTTACTTTTGTCTTGGCCGTTATAGAAAAATAGGCTTTCTAAGACTGATGTGGGACTCCGAGGTGGAGGTCAGAGGTTCAAATAAGGCAGGTACAAAAATCCCAAGAGAATTCTGGAGCGTCAGCATCTCCTCCCTCTGGCACACAGCTCCATTATTGGGAGGTGGGTGGGGATGACAGCCACAGGTGCCTATCCAGGGACCTGCCCTCATCTGGGTCCAAGAGTGGGGAGCATGTGCATAATAAATGTATTGTACTCTGGGGCTTTGAAAGAGCTTTATGTGGGGCTGGGTTTTCACCAGAAAAGAAACTGCAGGGGCTAGAATTGAAAGCAAATAGCAAATGGGAAGACAGGAATTGGGGGAAGGGGTGTAGGAATGGAGGGAGTGAGAAATAGTAGAGGGAGACAGGCAACGAGGTGAGGAGGAAGAAGGATGATACCAGTGTATGTCTGAGAGTCAAGGCTCAGTTTTGTTCTAAATGAGGTCCTCCTCCCTCCATCCCTTGCAAACATACACATACTACAGCTCTCCTCCTCATTAAGTACTCACTGTCGATATCTTTGCTGTTAGGGGGAGCCTGGAATGCTTATCCACCAAACACAAGAGAACAAGAGAGGAACCCAGGCGCAGAGGCACTCATCCCCAAGAAAAGAGAGACACAGACAATACTCTCCCAGAAAAGCCCTAGAAATCCTGCATTGAACCACCAAAACACCTCAGTTCCTTCATCACTGATCTCAAAACATGCAACATCATGGGACCCCAGAGACTCTCAAAGCAGTCTGCCAGGAAACTAGCAAACAGGGTTAGGCAGACAGAAGGAGAATTTAGAATTACCTGGAATGAAATAACTGCCTTGTCCCAAGAGACGAGCTGCAATTCAAGGCGATTAAGGGTGCCACCAGAGAACTATGTAGGAAAATTTCTCTTGATTGAACTGGATTGGGGGGGAGGGGAGGAGGAGGCACGAATGAAGGGTCAGTCATCCCGAGTCTTTGACCATCAAAAAGGAAAATAATGAAATATTTTTCACATTAGGAAGCTGTCTCTCCATCCCTATGCTGAGAAAAGGAAAGGAATCAATATCTTAAGTGGCAAACATTTATTACTTGTTATTAGTGCTTACTATTAGACAGGTACTATACTAGGCACTGGGTTACAAAGACAAACCACACACACGCGTGCGCACACACACACACACACAAACACACACACACTAGAAAAAAACCAGTCCCTAATCTCAATGAACTTACATGCTATTTTGAGAGGGAGAGCAAGTACACATTTCAGCACACGTAAGGTAGAGATGCCAACAAGGTGGAACTTACCCCACAGCAGAGTGAGCAGCTGGGCCTTAGGAAGGAGGGTGAGGGAATACAGGGCCCCGAAGTGAAGCAGGGTCATCAGGATGACATTCCTCCAGACTATACCCTGTCGGGCTGGCCCCTTTTCTCTCTCCCCCTCCTGGATTCCTCCCTGGGCTGCCCATTCTATCGGGCTTTCGGCACTCCTCTTGAGAAAGGTAGCCTTCTCTGGACCCAGTCCGCAGGCAGCTCCCGGCCCCAGCATGGTTGGGGGGCAGATTAGCCAGTAGTAGGTAGCAGCAGCTCTGTTGACTCCCTCCAGTCTCTGGACTGGGTTTTTGTTTTCTGGTTCAAAGAGCAATGGCCATCGTCTCTTTTTCCCGGATGCCAAGACTTGTCTTTTTCTTTTGTATTGTCTTTAGATGGGGAGGGAGGGAGGTTGTCTACAAAGACAAATCTTGGAGCTCAGCATCTGTTGCTAATCTCCCATCCCTGCCGTTGCTGCTGCTGCTGGGTCCAAGCTGAAATCTGCACAGTAACTACGAAGCAGGGGGAGAAGGGAAGGGAGGGGGAGGCAGGTGGGGATCGGAGAGGGAGGGAGTTGTGGGAAGGGAGAAAAGAGAGAGTAGGGAGGAGAGGGAGAAATGGAGAAGAGGGAGGCAGGGAGTGCACACTAAAAAGAAAGACCTACATAGCTGTGGCCAATCAGGATGACATGTGATGCTCTTAAAGAGAAAGCAGTTTGGTCTCATCACTATGCACAGATCCCTAAAAGGGAAAGGCCCAAGCTTAGCCTGTGTCCCTATCAAATTCCCATCACACCTTCAGTTACCTTCAACACCTAAGGCCATTAGGGACAACTGAGTGGCTTGGGCTCAAGAAGATGGAGTGCAGCTCTGTCTGTCTCTCTGTCTCTGTCTGTCTCTCTGTCTCTCTGTCTCTCTCTCTCTCTCTCTCTCTCTGTCTGTCTCTCTCTCTCTCCCTCTTTCTCTTTCTGTCAGCCTAAAGTCAGTCATTGACTGGTTGAGCATCTTATGACATGCTTTAAATGAGATATACCCATCAGAGGATTATAGGTCTAGACACTTAGAAGGGATTCTAGCATTTGCCTAATTCAACTTCCTTATTTTACAGATGAGGAAACTGATGCCCAGAGAGGAGGGGGGTCTTGAGTGGGTTGAGCCAGAATTTGAAGGCAGAACCTCTGGCTCCCAATCCAGCTCTTTTGACCCTGCATTACTCTATGGTCCCTATGGCAATAGTCTTTGAAGGCAGCTATAGGTGTAATGTGAGTTTCATAAGCTAAGAGCTGGAAAGAGCCAGGTCAGAGGGTTTGTTGTTGTTCAATCATTTCCATCATATCCTACTCTCCATGACCCCATTTATGATTTTCTTGGTAAAAATACTGGAGTGGTTTGCAATTTTCTTTTCATTTTACAGTTGAAGAAACTGAGACAAACAAGGTTAAGTGACTCACCCAGGGTCACACAGCCAGTAGTGTCTAAGAATAGATTTGAACTCAGGAAAATGAATCTTCTGGCTCCAAGTCCTGCACTCTATCCACTGTTCAACCTGGCTGCCCTCAGGATCAAACTTTACCATTGGCAGTTATTACCTCCCTTGGACCTCATTTTCTTGTAACTGAACGTAGTAACTGTGTACAGTACAGTTTGTATCTGTAAAAAGAAGCGATTGTTCTTCATATTTTCTAGGTTTATATCCTCTCATTTTAAAGATGAGGAAACTCAAGTCCAAAGAGAAGTAAAATATCCAAGGATCAGGGATCTACTGGTAAATGTTTTACAACAGTTTCTCTGGGGTGGGATGAAGCAGAGAGAATGTGTGCAGGTCACACTTGGGAGTTTAATCTGCGTGGTTAATAATTTCTCCATCACTTTCTTAAATGTAGACAATCAACAAAACAATAAATCAAGACCTGATTTATAGTGTTTGTCAATTTCCCTGATGTAAATGCTCACACTAAAATTTTAACAATCAGTTCTAGAGAGGCTGTACAAGCTGGCTCCAGGACACTTCCGCCAAGATCCATAGGTAATTGAAAGCAGATATCTGAACCTGGGTTCTCTAAGCTACATTTTGTGTTTGGTTCATTATGCCAGGATATCATTATAGATCTTTTCCCCAAAAAACAGTCTGGTTGATGGGAACACATCCCAGTGAGGTCAAAGACAAAATTAAAAGTCTCATATACACCAGCATACTTATTGCAGTACTTGCTTGTGGTGGCAAAGAACTAGAAACAAAGAATGTGCCCATCTTTGGGAAACGGCTAAATGATTTCTAACACATACGTTTAACAGAATATTATAGCATCCTAAGAAATAGTGAGCATGAAGAATTCAGAGAAGCATGGGAAGATTTAGATAACTCAAACACAGAGTGAGAAAATAATATGCCACAATAATTACAATGTAAATAGAAAGGCCAAAAAAGGGAAACTGAACACTTTGCAATATAATGACCAAAAGATGGGAAAATTCACTTCTTTGCAAAAGTGAGGGAGGGTGGGTTTACCTAGATGGAACATTACATACACCATCAGCCTGTTGATGATATCATATGGCTTTGCTAGTCTGCTTTTTTTCCTGTTTTTAAATTTTTTTCTTATAAGAGATTGGTAGGGCCATTAAAGGGATATTTTTAGGAATGAAGGCTATATAAAAACAAACAAAAAACTTAAGAAAATTTTAAAAAATAACAGGCATCATCATGCTGTGGAATGGCAGGGGAGGGGAATATAGTATTTACTATGTGTCAGGCACTGTTCTAGGTGCTGTTATAATTATCAACTTGTTTTTTGTTTATTTTAAAATAATATTTCATTTTTTCCTAATTACGTGTAAAGACAATTTCCTCTCCTTCCCTTACCTCTCCCCGCCCTTAGAGAGTAAACAATTTGGTATAGGTTAAACATGTGCAATGATGCAAAATTTCCATATTAGTTATGTTGTGAAAGAAGACACAGACTTAAAGGAAAAACACAAAAATACAGAAAGTGAAAAATAATATGCTTTGATCTGCATTCAGGCTCCTTCGGTTTTTTCTCTGGAAGTGGAGAGAATCTTTCATCATGAGTCTTTTGAAATTGTCTTGGATCATTGCATTGCTGAGAATAGCTAAGTCATTTACAGTCAATCATCACACAATGCTGTTTTACTGTGTACCGTGTTCTCCTGGTTCTGCTCACTTTACTTTGCATCAGTTTGTATCAAGGATTCACTGCAAGCATACTGCTCATCATTTCTTATAGCACAATAGCATTCCATCACAATCTTCTACCACAACATTCAGCCTTTCCCCAACTGATGGACATTCCCTCTACTTCCAATTCTTTGCCACCACAAAAAAAGTGATAAATATTTTTGTACAAATAGGTCTTTTTCCTTTGATCTCTTTGGGATGTAGATCTAGCAGTGGTACCGTTGGATCAAAGGGTATCTTCCTTGATCCTCATAGCAATTCTGAGAGGTAGGTGCTATTATCTCTATTTTCAGATAAGAAAACTGAGGCAGATGGAGGTTTGCTCTGGGTGACTCAGCTAGAGTAAGTGTTTATGTTCAGATCTGAACACAGGTCTTACTAACTTTAGGATCAGAACTTTATTAACTTCGCCCTCTTGCTTTCTCAACGAGATGGGATGGAAAGATCTGGATGAATTCCTGACATTGATACTGACAAATCAACCTCAATTTCTTCATCTGTAAAATGGGGAGAATTCTTGTACCACCTCCTTCATGAAGTTGTTGTAAAGAAAGTACAATGGAAATTTTAAAGCAATATAAATGTTAATTATTACTCAAACTTTAGAATCATTTTTACATGACCTCAGAAAGAATGAGGGGTATGATAAGCTCGGGAGGGGATCCTAATTTTTTTATTTTACACTTAAATACAAGATGAGAAAAGAAAAAAAACATTGCTATCAAAAAAGATTCAATATAAAACAATACATTTTCATTTCAAGAAAACCTATGTTCTAATTACTACACCCTGTTGTCAAAGCTGTCCAGGTTTTCTTTGTTTCCTTGTTGGTTTTCTTTTGTTCTTTGCTGTGCACTTTTTACCTTATTTTCCCCTCTCCCATCCTAAAGAAGGCTACAATAAATTGTGTGTATATCTATCTATAAACCTAGATATCTACATACATACACACATGCACATATGTGTAAGATGAGACTGTTTATTTCCTCCTATGATCTGTTTCTCTTGAGGTGGATAGCATCTTCCTTCATAAGTCCAAAACACTTTCTGTGTTTTTCTGAATCTACCCACTCATCATTTCCTAGACCATAGAGATATTCGTTTATGTACTCCAATTGCATCTTCCGTCATAGGATCTTTGAGATTCATTGGGATATTTACAATAGTCAGAATGACTTGGTTGTTCAAAGTCACTTTTAAACCAATACTGCTATTACTGCACACAATGCTGTCTTGGTTCAGCTCATTTTCTTTTTCATCTTTTCTTAGGGGTCTCTCCATGCTCTTCTAAAGTCATTGAGCTCATCACTTCTTACAGCAGAGTAACAGTCCATCATGAACATATACCCCACTTGGTTTAGCCATCCCTCAGTTGACATGCATCCTTGCAATTTACATTTCTTTACCAGCACAAAAAGAGCTGCTATAAATATGTTAGAACATGGAGGTTCTTTTTCATTTCTCTATTTCTCTTGAAAAGCAGAACAAACAGTGGTGTTGCTGTGTTAAAGGGTATAGACATAATATATATGATATATAGCATATATATGTAATATGACATACACAATATATAATTATATAATATAATATAATATATATTTATAGACTTAATATTTGGGCATATTCCAAATTTCTCTCCAAAATGGTGCTCATAGATCCACCACCAACAAATTAATGTCCCAATTTTTCCTATAAGCTCTGTTTTAAAGCCCTTCATAATGTGTCCCCAAAGTCCTTTTCCAATCTTGTTATACATTATTACCCTTCCCACACACCAGAGTTTAGCTACACTGGTCTTCTTCCTGTTCATCCTACATGAACTTCCACAGTCTGTCCTTTTACCTTTAAAAAGGTTAAGGACCCCTGCTTCCTGATGATGGTTGGAGCCTTCAACTAGGGAGATTAAGAACTTTTGATGGGAGATTGCCATTAGCCCAAATGTTATTGGTGTTCTGGTTGCGTCATTTTGGTTATGTCTCACTCTCCCTGAAAGACTCTCTGTGACCCCCTTTAGGATTTTATTAGCAAAGATATTGGGGTGGTTTGCTATGTCCTTCTCCAGCTCATCTTATAAATGAGGAAATGGAGGCAAATGGAGGGTTAAACGACTTGCCCAGGGTCACCAAGCTAGTAGTATCTGAGGCCATGAGTCTTCCTGATTCTAAGCCCAGTCAGGGCTCTATCCCCTAACAGGCTCTTAATAAATGTCTATTAATTGACTATGGGAGAATCTTTCAGTTCTCTGTCAAAACCCCAGCTTATATTGAAATAGACTAGAAGCAGACATGTGCTCGACATCTCTAGAGAATACTTTCAGCAGTCTTAGATTGAGGAATAAGACCTATCCTCTTTGAGGGTGAAAAAATAATTAAGTGACATCTGGGGAGTGCTTCAGACAGTGAAGAGACCAATTTTCTAACAGGGTTGAGATTGTCTCTAAAGGAGACAGAGGCTGAACAAAATCACAAGGTCTATCCAATCAGAGCTAATCATTTAAAGTAACTTTCTTTAGGAGAGGAGAAGAAATCCATTCGGATAATAGTTTGCCACCCTGTTAAGAAGTGAATGTGAAAAATTGCACACACTGCAGATTGCATCCAATACAAAACCTTTTGCCCCCAGGGAGACAGTGTCCCTTAGATTAGGATGATTGCAAAGAGATGGTGCTAACTCTTAGAAAGGCAGCCTCTGTTATTGAAGAAAAATTGGTTTCGAGATACTGCCAAGCCAGTCAAAAATTAAACTCCTCCCCCCAAAAAAAGGAAAAGAAAAAGAAAATTAAAAACTCCTCAGTTTTCAAGCAGAAGTTTAGTTTTCTCCCCCTTTTAAGTAAAGAACAGTTTGTGAATAAGTATTTAAAACAATCCAAGAGGAGAAATGGGCCTCTTCATTTATTCTCTAGAATAGGAACCAAGTTATAGCACATTATAATTTAGGGAGGAGGGTTTCTGGGTATTCTGAGAAAAAGCCGATCTGCAGGTAAGAATTCAGAGGTCATTAGAATAGTGCTTTCTCCTTCTGTCCTTATTCATTTAGATACACAATGTTAAAGCTGGCAGGGCTCATAGACACCATCCAGTCTAACCCTTTCATCTTACAGACAAAGAAATCAAAGCCCTTTGAACAGAGCCATAACAAGGAATTTTTACATCTGAGGCGAGGGCAGCAAACCAAGTCTGGGCCAAATAAAAGGCATCCTCTGTTATGAGAGAGGCTCAGACACCACATATTGGAGGAGACCATGAAGGATAGCACGAAGATGCTGATGAAGACACTAGATTAGGATGATTGCAAACAGATGATGCTAACTCTTTCCTCAGAGAAATAGAGAGGTTTAGATTATTTATTATCTATAAAGAATATTTTTAAATGAAATTTATTGACATTTTATTTTTGCAGTACCTAGATGTCCTCCTCTCTCTCTCCACTGTCCCCTTCCCAGAGAGCCACCTCTTAGAACAAAGAATTTTTAAAAACCCTAAAACTGATCAACACTGAAAAACAATTCTGATACATATGCAATATTGCATTCCTATTAGATTTCCCACCCCCGATCTTTACAAAGGAGTACAGGGGTTTGTCTTACTCGGATACTCATTAGATGTGTGATTTGGGAAAGTCACTTAACCTCTGCTTGCCTCAGTTTCTTCATCTGTAAAATGAGAAAAATAACAGCACTACCTCCCAGGGCTCTTTTGAGGATCAAATTAAATAATACTGAATTTTAATTTTGTTTCATAATAAACAGCACACAGGAAGCACTATATATCATTATTCTCATATCTCTTCTTTGGGACTAAGCTTTTGCTTTATACTTTCAACGTTGTTTCAATTGTTCTGTTGTTACAGATCTTTCCATTTACATTGTTGCCATAGTGTTTACAGAATTTGTTGACTTCTCTTTGCGTCAGTTCATGTACATTTTGGAAAATGTTTCTCTTTATTCCCCTAAAATCATCTTTTCTTGCAGACCATTCCATTCCATTCATGAACCAAACTTTGTTTAGTTATGCCCCTAGTCAACGGGCATCCACTTTGTTTCCAGATTTTTTGCTACCACAAAAAGCATGGATAGAAATATATTTGTATATAAGGAGACTTTTCTGTTTGTTACTGATCTCTTTGGGGTATATACCTAACAGTGGAATCTCTGAATCAGATGTTATGGACATTTTTGGTCACTTTATTTGTCGAATTCCAAATTGCTTTTAAGAACGATTGAGCCAACATACATCTCCACATGCAATATATTTGTGTGCAATCCAGATCAAAGAAAGAGGTAATGTTTGTCATAGGAAAATATACCAGAACAGTGGTTCTTAATCTTTTTGTGGGGTGATGGATTCCTTTGACAATTTGGTGGAGTTCTCAGAATAAGGTTTTAAAATGCATATGAAGTAAGACACCCAACATATAACATGTAAGTATTGTTGCATGACTCAAAGGTGGCACAATAGACACCTCTAGCCTCTTCTCTCTCATCTTTCTCCAAGGGAGACCTTAACTCCTGCACGAAGGAGAAGCAAGAGATTGTGATACATTTATATAATAGAATATTACTATGCTTTAAGAAATTATGAGTATGATCTATACAGAGCAGGTGCCTAGGAAGATTCTATGAATGGATGAAAAGCGAAATTAGCAAAGCGAAGAAAACAATATAGACAATGATCACAACACTGTAAATGGAAATAATCAACAACAAAAACTGCTCTGAAATTACAGTGACCAAGCTTGGCTCCAAGAATAAATAAGAGAAGGTATTTTTTTTGCAAAGAGGTGGAACTATGGGTGTGGAACACTGCACAACACATTTTTTGATATAATGGTTTGTTTTGTTGAACTAGTTGTCCCCTCTTTTTTATTCTTTGTCATAAGGAGTGGCTCTCTAACATAGAGGGTGGGGTGAGGAAAGCTACCTTAGGAAATTTAAAAGACATAAAAACGTAAGATTTTGATATGTATTTTAAAATAAATTGCAGAGCATTAATGTAATAGGATACCACTATGCCATATAAAATGATGGAGAACATAGAAAAATTTATACGCACTAACGCAAAGTAAACAGAGGCAGAAAAACTGCATATGTGCGTATATGACATGCATATGTGTGTAAATATATATTCATATATACACACACTTACAAATATGTGTGGGAGTGTATATATTATAAATGCACATATATGTGCATTATATGTATATATTATATGTGCACATATATACACATATGTGTGCGCATGTGTATGTATATACATACATATATACATGCATATATATGTATATATGGAAAGAAAATGAATGCTGTATAATTATAATGAACAAGTCTGGCCTTGGAGAAGAATTGAGAAAATGAGTTTTACTCCATTTTTTGCCTAACTAGAAGGCCATGGATGTGGAATCACTTATACCATCAGACACAATTGACAGATGTTTCCTGATAGATTTCCTGAAGTGTTCATTTTCTTTTTCTTTTAAAACCCTTGTCATACAATTTCTAAGGACCCATGATAAAAAATGCTATTCATTTTCAGAGAGAGAACTGATGAATTCTCAATGCAGATTGAAGCATCCTTTTTTACTCTATTTTTTAATTGTTATTGTATTTTCCTTAATAACATAGCTAATATGGAAATATGTTTTCTATAACTTCACACATATAACCAATATAAAATTGCTTACCTTCTCAAGGATCAAGGTGGGGCAGGAGGGAGGGAAAAAATTTGGAACTTATTTTTTAAAAAAATTACATGTGATTATTACAATTAAATTTTTATTATTAATTTTATTAACATTGTTAAATTGAAATTATTTAAATAAAATTGTTAAAAATAATTTTAAAAAATAAAATCTTTGTCACAAGGAAGGACTAGATGGGTACAGGATGGTGGAGGTAAGACATTAGGAAGTTAATGATTACAAGCAAAAAAATTAATAAAAGAATAAAAATAAGTAAGTAAAACAAGTTCAAGGAGATCCTGTGACATTTGGGGCACTTTATAGGGACTCTCAGTCCAAATCAGTCATGCTGTGTCCCTTAAGCCTAAGAGATGAGAATCCATGGCATTCTCTCATCCTGTGACAGCATAACACATGGCTCTTTCACCTGGTGATGGTCACTGGCATAGTGAGTGGTCTTAACTAAGTCCTAGTACATGCTTTGAACAGCCTTCTCTATGGCTACCCTATGTAGCCATGAAATTCAGAACTAAGCAGTTAAAAATGCATGATGGTTGGATTAGACATTTAAACTAGGAGATGAAGTGAAATTAGCTCAAAAGAACATTCTGAATGGAAATCTATGTCTCTCCTCCAACACTGCCCTTGGAATCCTCTCTATCAAGGAAGCATCAGTTTCACAGGACATTGTACTCAGCTTAGTATAGCTACAACATCTATTGAATATTGCAAAAATGAAAGGAAAAGAAATTTAAAATTTCAAAATGGAGTTCTCTTTCATCAACCAAAATCTCTTGAAATCTCCACATCTGTAACTTATGGAAATGAGTCCATTAAAAATATTTATTCAATACTGTATGATGATCAACTACGAATGACTTAGCTATTCTCAGCAATAAAATAATCCAAGACAATTCCAAAGGACTTATGAAGAAAAATACCATCTAGAGAAAGCATTGATGGAGTCTGAATACATACTGAAGCATATTTTTTTAAACTTTCTTTATTTTTCTTATTTGCTTGTAGGTAGTGCTTTCTTTCACACTATGCCCAGTGTAGAAATATGTTTTGCATGAATGCATATATAGAATTTTTATCAAATTTCTTTCCTTGTCAAGAATGGAAGAAGGAACAAAGAGAATTTGGAACTCAAAAAAAATTTTTTAATGATGTTAAAAATTATTACACGTAATTTGAAAAAAGAAAATATAAAAATATTCATATATATGTATATATTGTACAGATAAATATCAATAGATAGGTCGAGATAAATACAGAGATAGGTAGATAGATAGATAGATAGATAGATAGATAGATAGATAGATAGATAGACAGGTAGATAGATATAGTGCCTGCTATGTGCCAGGGACTAGAAATTCAGGTATAAAGAATGAAGCAATTCCTCTTCCCAAAGAGTTCACATTCTAATGAGGGAGGCAAGTGCATATAAAAATATATGTGGCATAAATCCAAAGTGAATAAATACAAAATGCTGCTGTCCAGTCATTTCCAATTGTATCCAACTCTTCTTGACTCCATTTTTCTTGGCAAAGATGCTGGAATAGTTCGTTTTTACTTCTCCAGATCATTTTATAAATGAAGAAACTAAGGAAAACAGGGTTAAGTGACTTGCCCAGAGTCACACAGCTAATAATTGTCTAGAGCCAGATTTGAACTCACACAAAGATGAGCCTTTCTGACTCCAGGTCTGGCACTCTATCCACTGCACCATTTAGTTGCCCCAATATGTACAAAGTAGTTAGATTCAAGGGGTTGGGGGAATTAACAATTGGAGGGGATCATGAAAGGCATCATGTGGAAGATAGTGCTTGTGCTACAGTTTAAATGAAGAAAGATTCTACAAGGCTTAAGAAAAGAGTGAGAGTATTCTAGGCATGGGAGTCAGTCAATGGCAAGGCATGGGGATAGAATGTTGAATGTGAGAAATGTTTGGTTTGGGTAGATCACAAAATGTAGACGAAGGAGTAATGTCTAACAAGGCTGGAAAAGGTGTTTCATTTTGGTTATATTGACCTTTAAAAGCTAAACAGAGGAACTGGTTTGCTTGTTTTATCTTTTTCCCAGAAGCAATAGGAAGTCACTGGTGTTGACAAAATAAGGAAAGGATAGTCAGATCTGTCCTTAAGAAAAATCTCTTTGTTGACAAAGTGGGAAAAAAAGCACACTGAAGAAAGAAACTTCTTAAAAAGTAGAATTGGCCAAATGGAAGCTAATGACTTTATGAGACATCAAGAATCAGTCAAACAAAATAAAAAAAAATTTTAAAAATAGATGAAACCATAAAATATCTCATTGGAAAAATCTCTTGGGCAACACGATGAAGAATGGACCAGAGGCTTGAAGCAAGGAGACTATTAGAAAGTTGGTGATATAATCTACAAAAAAGGATCAAAATAAAGGGTAGAATGTCTGGAATCGCACTTAGGGGTCATACTGAAGGGGAACTGTCTTCTCTTCCATCTCATCAGCCAATGACTTTTTAATAGCTATCAATTCTCACCACTACAGATCTGTTTCCACTTCATCTCCATCTTCTCGGTCCATAGTGACTGTGGATCTTGGAAGTGCTGGTCTCATGTCATGAAAGCAATGGCAAGCAATGGTCATGTCTCTGTGGCCATTGGGAGGTCCCTCTGTGGGAATTAGGGAGACAGGACTGACCCTGGAAGGAACTTTAGAGATCACCTAATCCAATCTCTTAGATTGTTTTACCATTGAAGAAAATAAAACCCAAACTATGTAGACCAATCCCCAGATCATTTTGTAGATGAGGAAACTGAGGTCCAGACACTTGCCCAAGTCCATCTAGGAAATAAATGGCAAACCTGGATTCAAATTCCATTGATTCAAAACTCAGAGTTTGCATCCTTTCCATAGTGGTGGGAAATGGGACCCCTCAGTCTGTAAACATACACAAAGAAATAGTTACTTCCGGATGGCCAGAAATTTTGTTTCCCCTGGTGAGGACTCATGGGGTTCCTTCAACTGCCCACAGAGATAAAATGGCAACAGTCATCTATAACACAAAATATAAAATTGACCTAAATCAGTTATGGCATCTCAATTGTGGGATAGGAATGATTTTTTAAAATATCATTAATGCATTGGTAGATGCCTCAAGATCATACCATGAAATGAGGGCAGGTCTCTTGGCTGTTTGGAAGAAAGAAGGATCTGGCACCGAAACATTTGTATCTTTATTATTTCTTCTATTCTATGACCTCTTCTTGATTTATGCCAAAATGCCAGCTGGAAATTTGGCTCTTCAGGCTTAGGATCTCCAAAGAACTTCATAAAGACACATCATGCCTCTAGGATCCAATACAAAGTCCCCTCTTTAGTATTTAAAAGCCTTCTCCAACTTTCTTTAAAATAAAGTATAAATTTTTACTTTGAATTAAAACAAATACTTCAGTATCACAAACACATTATTAAACTTCAAGAAATATACTGCTAATGTGAATTTATTTATTTGCATAATCACAATATGTGGACCAATCTACCTTCTTGAGGTGTATTATACATTGCCTACATGCTGCCTACATGCTTTCTACAGCTTGGCCAAACTATCCCTCATTCCTCCAACTCCATCTCCCACCTCTAAGCCTTTGCTCAGGCTTTCTCCTGTACCTGCAATGCACAACCTTCTCACCTCCATCTACTAGAATCAAACCCTTGTTTCTTTCAAAATGCAGCTCAGACACTCTTTTCTAAATGAGGTCGTTCATGATCTCCTCCATTAGTAGTTCTGGCCCTATATCTGAAATTACCTTATATGTGTTTTGTATGTATGTATGTATGTATGTATACACAGATGTATATACATATATACTTATACATATACATGGTTATATAGACATATATATAGATAGATAGATAGGTAGGTAGGTAGATATTCTCTCCAGTAATCTCCCAGAGGGTAGGGACTTCAAAAATGTTTGCCAATTAGTTGTTATAAGGAAGAAGTCAAGTTAATAAATACTAGGATATCATTCTTCAGAATTATGAAAACGGAAATGCAAATTGATAAAATTCAACAAAAGCCAAGCACTCATGCTAGAGACTGAGGAGGATACAAGGTTTAGTTAGCTGAGACAAGGGCTTATGCTTGGAGAATTTCATGGAGGAGAGAGTCTAAGCTAGGAGGAGCAACAAGACTCGATGATGTGGTTTTTTTTTTGTTTTTAAATGAGGGTCTTTTCTAATTTAAAAAAATATATCATCAACCCACATAAGAATAAATTGCAATTTTAGCATCCATTGAGAAAATACAAACTAACCTAGAACTACTATGAATTCAGTTAATGCTTTTAAACAAATGTATATTTATTAATCATGCATTGCCTATATATACTTCGGCAATAGTAATACTCATAGGTATGTGACATGTACTTGATCTCCAGTAGAGTGAGCACTGGACTCAAGACTCAGGAAGACCTGAGTTCAAGTCCAGTTTCAGATGCTTCCTTAACCTGGACATGTCATTTAACTTATCCTGTTTCCTCATCTGTGAAATGGAAGATAACAGCAGCACCTATCTCCCAGGATTGTTATGAGGATCAAATGTTTTTCAAGGCTTAAAACATTATAAAAATACACCTATTACTGTTATTTGTTATTGCTACACAAAGCACTGCTTCAGGGGAACTGTGATCTCATCGGGGATCTCATCGATGCAGGTACCCCCTTCAGTGATGCCGTCCCCAACCGGTCCATGCTTTTTCAACATGTCCTGTGCAAATTTTGTCTTTGTTTATCCTCTCATCTCCCATAGAGGGTCTGAGTCCTCTAGATAAAATGTTGCATAGATGCCAATGGAAAAAACCATAGCGGTTATCCCTTGCTTTTGCTACACAGTTGGACCAACTCCTTTTTAAATCATTCATAATCCCCCTGATAGCCTTTGATTGATACTCCTGCATGATCTTTGTTAATGATTGTGAGATTGTGGGTGAGGGACCAAGAAGGAACATAAGCACCCAAGGGACTATGAATCAGGCTGTTTATTACTCAAAGGCATGTAAGCTTATGGTTTCCCCAGCCTTCATTGCCATGGTTACACTAATCAATCATAGCTTGGCCCTACAGTGGGTCACAAAGTCCACTTGAGAGATGAGGTAGCAGGATCTGCTCCCTCATATCTGATGGTTGTTGCCAGGCAGATTCAGAGGGTCTGGGTAGGAGGGAATATTAAGGGTAATCAATTAGTGGGGGATCTGGAAAGGAACCCACCCTCCACTTGCTACATCAACTACGAGAGTTATGGTGAGGAAAGATGCTAAATTTCCATGTGTAGATTACTGAAGCTTGCTAAAATTGATAGTTTGCTAACTTTTCGTTACTTGCCTAAATGTAGTTGACCAAGTCAGATGCTGGGTACACAGGAACTCTGAGGTACATAAGTAGGTCAATCAGCGATCAAACATGGAGTTACTTTTGTCGGTTAGGGTACAGTAATTGATAAAACAGCTTGGCAATAAGTCAGGATAATTCACCTTCCTGAGTTCAAATTTGACCTTAGACACTAGCTGTGTAGCCTTGGGTGAGTCACTTACCCCTGTTTGCCTCAGTTTCTTCATCTGTAAAATAAGCTGGAGAAGGAAATGGCAAATCACTCCGGTATCTTTACCAAGAGAACTTCACATGGGGTGCCAAAGAGTCGGCATGACTGAAATGACTGAACAATAAAAAGCACATGGTAAACTGGGGAGATGTTATATAGATTGTGGGTGAAAGAACCATCACTGCTTCAGGGAGCCAGTCTGCAATAAGATTAGTGAGGAAGAAAAATCAATTATTAATTGCACTGCTCAGTAATGGAAAGCTGCAAGGAGATGAGCTCTTTTGTTAGACTGAGCCATTTGGGGATACTTAAAACCAAATCAGAAACACTTATAATATTCTGCTAGTAGACAGTCAATTTCCTGAACACTGTAAGAAGCTGCCAAGGTTATCTTTGGAATTTGAATAATATCCATCAGCAAACATGAAAGCATGATGCTAGGTGCTGGGGAGAGGGAAACACAAACAATAAAGAGCTTACAACCTAATGGGAATGAGAAAATAAATGTAAAAAGGATTCCAAGTACTTTTGGGGGATAGGACACTAGTAGAGGATCACAAAGGATTTCCTGTGGCAGAAGCATTTGAGTAGAGTCAGAAAGGAAGCTGGCAGAGGGGAGGAAGGAGTGGATCCCAGGCATGGAACTCAAAGGCATGCGGGCAAGATGGAATGTCATGTAAGATGAACAGCAAATAGGTCACTTTGACTGGACTAGTGAGCAGAAGAACAGTTGTGAGTAACACTGTCTCTGGAAAAGCAGTCTGGAGCCGGACTATGATTATGCACCAACGTTATTACCACAGCAATGCTAGGATTGGGTGGAGAATCTCCAGGTACAACAATTCTAAAAGGAATCTCCACGATGATAAATTTCAGAGCTTTGCAAACTTTAAAGTAATATATAAATGCTAGCTAAGGCAGCATGATTAACAGGCATCTGACTTACAACTTTGCACAGTTTGGGGACATTTATCAGTCATATTGAGTACACCAGTGTGCTAGGGAGAGCGCTTCACAGGTTTATTAATTCAAAGCTGGAAGGGGCGTAAGAGACTAGTTAGTAGGACACCATTTTACAGATGAGGAAAATGAGGTCTATGGAAGTTAAATGACTTGCCCAAGTTCACAGTGCTTGTGAATGGTAGAATGAGGATTTGAACCCAAGCCTGCTGAGCACTTTTCCAATTCTTTCCATCAGACCTAGCTGTCTCAAATCTCTTCCAACAAAACACACCACAAGTCTTCAGAACCTAGGTCATTATATTCTCTTTGAAATGAAAGGATCTGGGATAGGAATCCAAAGTCTGACATTCCTTAGCTATATGACCTTGATCAAGGGAGGTATGAAACTGAGAAGATACTACCCTTGTTTATCTCACAGGATTGCTGTGAGGATGGCATGCTTAGTAAATGGCACTAGTAAATGCTGTTCCTTGGACCCTCCACTAAAATTCCACTTGAGCCTCATCATGCTATGCTGGTCAGGTTCTGTCCAGATACAAAGGCTTGAGCCCATTGACAACATTCTATGTAAGGCCCAGTCTGGTTCATTCTGAAGGTGAATTTTTCAGCCACAGCAACACTAGAAATGGTAGAGGGATGGAGTGAAGGGTTTTACACTGATGAAATCACCTAAACTTGACTAATAAAGAGAAATAGAACCATAAACCTAAAACAAAAAGGAATGATTGAACAGCCTTAAGATTCACAGGTTGCCTCATGATCGATCACACAAATATAGAATCTCAGAAATCTCCTCCAACCCCCTCATTTGACATGAATTAAAGCCAGCTGGGGAATAGTAAAGTGAGGTCTGAAACTCTTCTGACAGCCAATCCAATGCTACTGATAGTAGGAAAGGTGGGTTGGCTGAGGTCCTTCATCTTCAAAGAGGACCAAAATGACATCACCATGATAAAGTGATGTTTCAGTGTGTCCAACTGTGGCTGATCAGACCAATATAGAATACTCTACCACAGGTTGGGTATGGATGGTCTGGGTGAATATTTGGGGTAGATACTCCAAATTTGTGCATCCTATGTTTACTCTGTGTTGTCTCAATTCTGCTTTGCTCATAGAGCACAGCACCCTTTCTGATGTGGGCCCACCATGCTGAGCGGTCCTATGCCAGTGTCTCCCATGTTGCACAATCAAATCCAAAGTTCTTGAGAGAGACCTTGAGAGCGTCCTTGTATCACTTCTTCTGACCGCCATGTTATCACCTGCCCCATTTGAGTTCTCCATAAGATAATCTTTTGGGCAAGCGTACATTTTGCATTCCAACAATGCGGCCAGTCCATCTCTCTGAAACATAGTTTGAATGACTGGCAGTTCAGCTCGAGCAAGGACTCCAGTGTCTAGTACTTTATCCTGCCAGGTGATCCTCAGAAAGGTAAAACACATGAGACCACATTTGAGATGGGTGTGTAAGGGCTGGCACATTCCAATTCAGGAATGCTGGGTGATCACAGAATAGAGCTGGACAGCCAAGTTGGAAGGATACTGAAAGAGATGGAGAACACTCATTCACACTCATTCAACAAAATTTATTTCAGGCTAATTAGGAAGGCTGAGCTAATCTCTCATCTACCCTCATTCTAGGTTTTAGGGAAGAGGCCAAGGAGTCTGATGGTAGACTGAATTGAGCAAGAGTGTGAATAACAATCCAGCCATTAGAGGGAAAATGGCTATGGTCATTTCCATGGTTTTCACCTATTGAGTGCTAATTTATCTAATTTATGGAACGCTTTAGCAGTTCCAGAACATTTTCCTCATAACCCTATGAGGTTACTCATCAAATGATGCGGAGTCATAGGAGCCAGAAGTACCCTGTATGGCTACTTTGGAATGCAATGTGCAATGCTTGCACAAACTTAGAAAGCTAAGTTTTTAAAATGATAGTATCACTCCTGGGACAGGCGAAACAAAAGGTGGTTTTTTTGCAGGGGGTAGTATGTTCTCTTCCCCTAGGTCCACATATACACCCTCTCAATACTATTTGGATTCCTTAAGGGGAAGTGAACCATCTATGTCCCCAAGTCCAATGCCTAAATTTGTGTTGCCCTAAACCTTCCAAAATCATTCAAGTTTGTATGAGAAATGGCTTGGGAGTAGGGGAGGAAGTAGGGAGGGTCTCTGGTTAGCGCAACCTATAATCTATATACAACTTCTAAAACATTATAAGCTCGACTTTATTTTTACCTTTACATTTTCAGTACTTGGTACGCAGTAGGTACATCATAAATCTCACCTTGGAAAATAACACCATGAGCTTTTCAGAACATAAGGCCCTTGAGGGCAGAGGCTATAGTTTCTGTCTTTGGATCGCCAACACAACGGCTGGAACTTATCAATGCTTGTATAATTTTATTCCACTGGAAATCGGGATAGGAAGAAGCATGGCACATCAAAGGTGTCATCCAACATGTTGCCAGAACACAAGAAACATGCTGTAAGATAGGAGTTTTATTTTCCAAGTTCTGGGCTCAGGTGGGTTAGCAGCACCTACTGCCTTTACTAGCTGTTTGGCGATCTTGAGAGGTTGGGGCTGTTAGCATAGGTACCCTACTCTATTTGTCAAAGTTAGTCCCCACCACAGTTGACCCCTGATACTGATTGCAGTGGTGGGTACTCATGGCCCTCAGCGATTTCTTGATCTAATTGGAAAGGTGACATGGTTTTATGCATAAGGTCTTTTAGTTCTTCTAAACAAAGCAATCAGAAATCCCCAGTCTCAATGAGGTTTGAGAGCTTTATCCAAAGTATACTGAAGAAGCAGACACAAGCTACCATCAGAGTTTAAAAGGATGTTTATCATGAACATTTTAATCATTTACAAAGTAGAGCTAAATTTTTATCCTTTCTTTTAGAAAACAATATGTTTTCCTCTTGAGTTTTTTTTTCTACTAAGGAAAAATACAGTCTCTTCCCATAAATACTGTACTCCAATTACCTCTGTAACTTAGAACAGATGTTTCAGCAATCAGCTCACCTTTCCTCTATTCATTTGAGGAGCCATGAGCAATAAAGAGGCAGAGATTGAATAACCTGCCCACCCCCCAAAACAAGGCATTTCTGAAAGCAGAATAATTTTCCACAGTTGGTATAAAGTCATCTATCAACCAGTGCACATCACTGGGTATACACAAGCAGGTCTAGAACACTATTAGATATTTTTACAAATAAGTTTTGATTTTTTAAAAATATGAGTTTTTCTAAATGAAAAATTGGTTTAACTTTCTGGTAGGAGTTGCTAATAAGTTTGATTGTTAGACTGTGTGGTTTTGTATCCTCAAACAGTAACATACAGGATGTCCCAAGTCATAGTTTAAAACTATTAAATGAGACCATTTAAGCCCAGAACCGCACTAAGACCTTGTATCTTAATCCAAACCAGTATAGGATTTTAGATCTAGAAGAGACCTTTGCAGCTATCTAGCTATAAACATCTTACAAATGATGAAACTGAGTCCTAGAGTTTCTGCCACTCCCCTTAGGCCATGCAGTCATAAGTGGTACTTACAGCCAGCATTTTATAGGGTACTTTAAAGTTTACAGGGTGTTTCTCAAAGATGAGTTCATTTGGTCCTCACAACAACCCTGTGAGGTAGGTGGGTGCTATTGCAATCCCCATTTTACAGATGCAGACACTACCAGGGTTAAGTGACTTCTCCCAGGGCCACATAGCTATTCAATAACTAAGGTTAAAATTGAACCCCGGTCTCCCTGACTCAAGGTCCAGTCCTCAGACCATCGCCCCACTTAGCTGCTGGCATGTGTTTTATGGTGCCATAACACTCGTCTCTTGGGTCCTAATATAAATTCATGGTCCCATCAAGCTCTGGAGAATGGTGATACTTTCATCTGGGATGAAATGTCCAGTGTTTAAATAATGACGTGGGGGGGGGGGCCAATTTGCCCCTCCGGGCCTGGTCCAGGGTAGGGAGGGGGAGGTTTTCTCTGGAAGGAAATGAGTCATTCACTCAGAATGAGGAGTAAAGAAGACCGCCAAGGCCATCTATTTTACGACAGTTTCTTCTAAAGGGAAAGTAGGCTAGCAAACTTTGGGTTCTCATTAACAAGGCTAACTGAGCTCATGCCAGGGATAATTAAAAAGAAAATTAAATACAACAGATATGAAATGAAACCTCAATTGAAAATCCGAATTAAATTTATTAGCAACACTGATTTTGGGACCAAGAATTCTCCAAGTCCAGAGATATGTATCAGTAGCTCTCCATGAGATGGATTTTTAACTCTACAAACGTCAGCTTTCCTGAAGGCATATTTTAACGTGTGTCAAGTCACTTCAGGCCCATCGGAGTCAAGCTTAGGGTGACTTAGCACTTGAGGGCTGGTTTTGTGTGGTCCGTAATAACAAATCCTTTACTAAGGTATGGAAAGACTGTAATCTACACCAGTAAACAGAGCACTCATACAGATGAAAACACAGATCTTTGAAGTATTAACATGAGTATATTTTAATGAATTCCTATGAACTGAAACCCATATATTCTGGATTTTGGTTATTTGTTGTGATCCAAAATAACATTTCTTCCTCTCCAAAAGTGAGATTAAACTAAATGTGGGGGTATAAAAAAACCCCTAACACTAGATATACATAAGATTATACTTTTTAAATCTGGTTGACACCAATGAAGCGGGGGAATGTGGAGTAAAATTAGTTTTACCTCTGTTTAATGCATGTGACTGTTCTTTTTAAAACAGCACATCAAAGTATTAAAAACCATTTTAATAATACAATATTTACTTTAGTCGACCACACTATGTGTAACCCATGAAGTCTACTATCTGCGGAGAAGAGGAATCAGTATGGGCAATAAGAAATTAAACTAAAGGAAAGCACGGGCTGTCCTGGAGCCGCTCTAGAGCGAGTTTATCGGCAAACACTGCAGAAAGGCTCCTTCTGAATGATCACAGAAGCATGCTAGTGAGGACTGGCACCCGGTCTGCAGCGGGTGCCTTCCTTGAGAGTGGCACTACAGGCCACAGCAAGGCTGCCACTCAGACGCCCAGTTTGTTGGCCTGGGTGAGAACCACTTTGAGCACCGGCATGAAGGCTGAGGTCTCACTGAAGTTGCTGTTGCTCACGACGTGTGTGTGGATGTTCAAGCCCTCCACGTAGTTCCGTGTTTCAATGCTCCTCGCAATGTTGTGCAAACCATTGAGGATTGTTGGGGAAAGCTGGAACAAGCAACAGAGCCGGGTCAGAGAGGGGAGTTTTTCACCAAAGCCTCCCACAGTCCAGGTCTAGAAACAAAATTAAGCTTGAAATCATCTAATATGAGGCCACAAAGTGTATTCCTCAGAACAGTCGGTGAGCCTGGGATTTCTTAAGTTCTTAAAATGGACCCAAGCAAATGATCATCAAACTCATTTTACTGAAGTGATCAAGTAGTTCCATTTTCAAATCAGTAAAGGAAGCAATATCAAATTTTGCTAATAAGTGAAAAAGTTTTCCCTAATAGAAACTTTAATTCTTCTATGACTCTCATTTATGGATGAAAATAAAGATGTTTCTCTTCCCTTCCACCTCACATGGCTTCCCAACTAACTCACGCATCACACCCTCATGTCCTTAAGGCAGCCGGGGCCCAGCGCCCGTGCGCCCACAGGCCCCACTACCCACAAACCCTCATTCTGGCGTACAAAAATCCAAATCCAAGCCAGTAAAACGTAAGTACCAGGAAGTCCTGATTCTTAGCTCCTCTCTCATTAACAGAACAGAGTCCTGGGGAGGGGGCAGAACAAGGCCACAGAAGCCGAGCCTACTTCTTGTACATGCGGGGCTCATAGCTCAGCTACAAGCCACCCTGTCCACTCTTCTCTGAACCTCAGCTGGCCTGGAAATGGAATGTCAAGTCTCATTAAAACCCCAAGAAAGAGGATTAATTTAGTCTCTGGGAAACATCACTTTCTCTCCATCCTCTCCTGTTTCAAGCTACAATTAAAACAGAAAGAGCTCTGGAAAGCATCCTAGACAAGTGTAATGGATAGTTCATACTTACTATGAAAAAAAAAGCCGAGGACTTGTCTCTTTTGCACACACACACACACCGCCCCCACCCCAAACTACCTTCTACTCCATAAAAAATCCATGCTTTCATTAACACTATGGCAATTCTATCTCTGAGTCCATGAAAGGGATGTTCCAATGATACTAAATACATTACTTATAGACTTGGCTTTATAATATCTGAAGAATCCTCTTCATAACATAACTGCAAACAGGCTCTGGCCCCTCCATTCCATGGGTGACCTTGACCTTGAACTCTCCAGGACCTCACAAGCTTCTTTCAAGTGATACCTTGACATTTCCAAGATCACCCAACTTTCACCTAGAAGCTCTAATGCCAGGGAACAAGCTACCTCCTGGGGAAACCTGTTCCATTCTGGACAGGTTTAAAAGGTAATTTCCCCTTCAATTGGTATGAAATCTGCTTCCTCCTAATTTCTATTAATGGATGCCAGCTTTTCTATTTGGACCAAACAGAGTAAATCTGATCCCTTTCCCACATGCTTCCTACAGTTCCTTCTGGTCCCCTTCCTCTGAGACCACTTACAGTCTGTCTGTGTCTTTTCTAAAAGGTGGTAACCAGAACAGAGTTCTCAAGAAGTGGGCCCAAAGCCACATGTGGCTGCCGCCACTGTTCTACCTCCGTCATGCTGGGCAACGTTGTGGCATTCCCAGACCCAAAGCTGCTCCGCCATGTCCTGACACTCATTTGGCTGGTGCTTTCCCAGAGCCCAGGACTCCTTCTCCTCACAGTTTCCCCTCTCTAGCATTTGGGGTCAGAAAAATCAATGGCACAAGTGGAGAACTCCACATTTTTCCTCATTCCATTTCATTTCATTAGATTTAATCACTTCAACCTGCTTACGTTTTGGGGGTCTTATTTTTGGCATCCAACTAATTATCCCTGTCAGCTTCATTTCATCTAGATATTTTACAAGCAGGCCATACATGTAACTGGGTCAGAATGCTGAAGAGCAGGGATGGGACCAAGCGCAGATGGAAGGATGCCCGTAGCATTGGTCTGAAGAACTTCTCTCAGCCTGTCCCTGACCCAGCAGACCAAACTCTCGAATCTCCCTCCCTGTTCTCGCAGCCTGGACACAGCTCCCTTTCCACAAGGAGATCAGGGGGTTTGCCAACTTGGTTTGAAACTCAAGTATCTGCCAGGCTCATGGCACATCCATGATCTACCAATTTAGGCTATTAAAAAAGGAAATGATGTTAGCTTAGAATGGCCTGTTCTGATTAAACCCATACCCGCTCACAGTACTGACTCATTCCCTTTCTTCGGTGAGTAAGAAGTCAGGGGAGCTGTTTGTGTCCCAGCCAGTAGAGAAGTTTCTCATCATTCCTCTCACATCCCAAAAACTTACTGTCTGCTCTCTAAGTTTGTCATACAGAAACTCCAGGCGTTTGTTGGCATCATCTAACTTTCTCTTCGTTTGCTGTGGAAGAGGAAAATGGTTAAATAATGACAGTGAGAGACTTCATCCAAAGAATGTAATGCGCTTTCCAAGTACTTGTTATTTTAAAGCTAAAATCTTAGAACGCTAGAGTTTGTTAGAGCCATTCCCAATAGATAAGTAGTCAAAGAATATGAACAGGCTGTCCTTGCAAACCAACCAGCCACACGTGCAAAGTTCTAATTCACAACTATTTAGACTCTGAGGTAGAAATATATTTAAACAGCCCCTTATTTTGAAAGCGAGAACTGGAAAACAAGCCCTTCAGCTGAGAACCATGGTATGAGCAGTATTTTGAGTAAGCAGACTAGAAAAGGTTTTTTTTGTATCTTGTGTATGGGAAGAGGAGATTCAATGCATTGTGACTCTTTGTAGAAATGCCCTTAACAGAAGGAAACAATGGACTGGTCTGCATAACTGGATTGATTTCTGCCAGTGACAAAAAGGAATCAGCATTTTGTATCTTTTCGAAGCACTAAAGTAGAACTGGAAGTAGATTGTATTATAATAAAACTTGTACTGGATGGTGAAAATGGCAATTTTTTCCAGGAAAAAAATTCTCACAAAAGAAATCTCAGAAGTGATTTGTTGACAGCAAAGAGATGGTGGGTGGTTAAGAGGCCAATGGCTGTGGACGGAATCTGAAGCAGCAGCTTGGCCAAGCCTAGAGCTGCCTGGTTCTGTTTACATTCTGTTGTTGGCCTAAAAAGCTGCAGTGTTGGAGCAGCATCCCAAAGTGGAACTCTGGAAGCAGATGGAGAGGCTGGTGTCAGAGGTGAGCCTGAACAATGGCGGGGCCAAGGGGAGGGTCTCCTCGCTGAGCACACCACACGAGGCTGTGGAAGCAAGCCAACCAACAGTCTTCTCCTTCAGCAGGATGATAAACGTATAAATAACATATAAATGATACATGCAGCAGGATCTTCCAGAAAGCTACGTGTTCTTGAGGAAGAGCATAAATTGTCCCACAGTGAGGACAAGTGAGCACCAGGGGGAGCAGAGGAGAAAGGGGGCCTCGGGAGCTGGTCCCAGGATGAGAGGAAGAGGCTGCCCAGCAGGGCCCTTCTGCAATGAGGCCCCTAACAGAATCACTCTTCTGAGTCTCACCCTCAAACCATAAGGCAAGAGAGAAGGCTGTGTCCAGAAGCCCAAGGAGGGGTACACACCCTACCAAGGCATCGAACACCAAGAAACACTTGTATCAGATTCAGAGGAGGGGACTCCCAGACCCCAGGCCCACTGTCCCCTCAGACCCTCCCCTGCCCCAGCGGCAATGGAGAGGGGAAACAGAGGAGTGGATATTGCTATAGATCCCCACCCACCAGCCACCATCTCTGTCTTGATCTCTGATAAGCACACCAGGGTCTGACCTCTGACTCTCCCAGGAAACAATCAGGATGCGAAATTGGGATGAAGGTTCTATTGCAGCAAGCTGGTGTGAGTAGTTTTAAATATGTTCAGTGTTGAGGGTGTAGACTGCATGATTTCAGTGAAATGCCTTCCAATTTTCCCAAAAGAATGTGTGTCATAAAAATGTAAGCCTGGTATTTAATCTGTAAGATTCTCGAAGGCAGAAGTGTTAGTCAGCTACAGGCCTGCAGCACCCCCGCTCTGGCCTGAATCAGAAGGAAATGCAATTGGGAAATATTCAACAAAGCAAACCCAAGTCCAATACAACAATGACGAGACGACATGCCGTTGCTGGAGAGCCTGCAGGGATTTTCACAGTGGGTTGAGGGGCCCCTACTTCTACTTGACCTGGAGTGTCCTCCCTAAACAAAAGGAGCTTCTTGCAGTTTTGAACATGGGAGCTTTTAGAAATATACCTTGAAGGTCCATTGGCAACAGCTCTCATAAGAACACAGGCATTCCAGGTGATTCTAATGTATAAAACGTAAGAAATACACCTACTGGGTCTGTGGCAGAGGCGAGGCACCGCTGAATGAGCTCCTCAAAGGCAGTCTTTAGGACGAGGTGTTCAGCTGGGATAGGCTTCTTGGTGATCTTTTCCGTTGGCAAGGTCTGAATGTGCTGAAAGACACACAGTCACTCTAAAAGGAAGGCAGCCCTCCTCTCCATGGCCATGTACATGCAAGGACATGGACAACGATTCACCCGCCATACACCAGGGTGGACACGGTGTTTAAAATACTACTCTGCCTACTGGTTGGCAGGGAGAAATAACAAACCTAGAGATGGTTTGATAAAAAAAAAAAAAAAACTGCTGAGAACCGGTGTTTGGTTGTGGACAATTAAGTGATTCAGGCCGATGGCCAATTCAGGGCCAGGCCTTCCACATCAGTGTGCCACGTTCCTGGCACCCACGGCTGGTCTTTCTCCTCTCCTGACCTAACCCTAATAATACAGGCCTATTCAAGGATTTGGAAAAGTTTAAAGAACCGACTGAAGTCTCTGGCTCCCACCCAAAATCATTGTTTCTTAGGCTGGCCTTCAGGGTGAGAAGGGCAGGAAGCCTCCCCAACACGGAGAGGCCGAAGAGCTCCCGTGAGCCGTCAGCACCCACCTGGCCATTTCCCACTTCAGTTAATTACCCTCACTAAACCGGTAAAGGATTCCAGTGCTACCAAACTGGGAGGACAAACCGCTGGCTGTATCTCCTCCCGTTTCTCAAGTCAGCTTGACTTTACCTGAAACCTCTCAATTATCTCTGGCCTGACAACTGTATGTAACTGATCTCAACCCGGGGGAGGGGGATGTACTGGACAGAAACAGGACTGATCGGCTGCATCAGGGGCAGCAAGTGTTTGTTTAGCATTTGCAGGATATAATTTTCCAAATCTGAAGATCTTTAATAAACAGCAAAATGTCAGCTTGTCCTCATCAAAAGAATCTTTTCACTCCTCACCCACGGCTGTAAGAAGGATCTAAGATGGCCATATCACCAAAGGTAGGCTCTGGACGAGAATTACTGTCTGGAGACTTCCTTACAAAAACATCTCAGGCACTTACTCCAAATATGCTACAGTTAGCTCAAAACAAAGGGGTACCATCAAACTGGGCAGCAGACTCCTGATTACCTGGATAGCATTTCCAATTGGAGCTCCAGGGGCACCCTCCATACTAGGCTTCGAGAAAGGTGTTGGTATAGAAGGCTGCAGAGGTGGCTGCATGCCGTGGAAGGGGTTCTGCAGGATGGGCTGGCTCCCTGACAGGTGTGGTTGCTGGAATGGAGCCGGTCCTGAGAGTGGAGCAGGAACAGAGGGCTGCTGGGGCTGCTGCTGCTGCATCTGAGACTGAGGGTCACCCAGAGGGTTCATGATGGGTGAGGTGATGGGGACAGGTGGCGTGAAGTTTTCGGGAATCTTTCAAAAATCAAAACACAAACACAATAGTGGGATTAAAAAGAATGCTACAGTATCCTCAGAATGGGAGGGCTAAGGCACCTATCTACACCTCTAACTGACCAACAGCTGCATGTTTAGAATCTGCCTTCCAAAAGGCTGAAGCTTAAGCACTGACGTGGTAAGCACGGGAACACTTCTCCAGCCTTGCTCTGCTGGAGTCTTCCACTCCACACCCTCTCTTCTCTGGCCCAAAAGGGAAAGGCCTTCCCTGAACCCACTTCTCCTTCTATCAGAAAGCCGAGCCCCTCCCCCTCTTCATTTCTTAAGCAGGCCAAACTCAAAGACTGCCTCCTTCAGGAAGGCTTCCTGGCTTTCCATGATCAGTAATGACCTTCCCCTACAAAGCACTCTGTCTTGTCACTCTCAAAGTCACTAATGGCACACCCAACTTCCAGCTGTGCAAGAAGGAACCAAGTCTTATCTCAACTCTCACTAGTGTCTTGTTACCATCCAGCACCCGGGGCACCTGCAAATACTAAAAGCAATGCTTACCCCAAGAAGCATCCACGTGTTGAAAGGTTATTAGGGAATCACTGAATTCAGACGCACTAATTCTTCTACATATTCCAGGACTAGGGAGGCCAAAGATCAGGAGAGGCCACTTCACTTCTGAGAATGCTTTAGTACTACTACAGGAAGAGCTCAAAAGAGTGGGTGGGAGTGGCAAAGGGGCCAACTCAGGGTTGGTGCCAGGACAATCTTCCTCAAATTTAGAGCTAACCAAGGCAGAGGAGGGTTCCACCTCATTGAGGTTCTTCCAGCAAAGTCTAGATGACCAAGCATTTGCTATGTGTGTGGCAGAGGGATTCCTTTAGGTTACAGGCTGGTCTAGATGGCATCTCAGGTCCCTGTGAGCCCCTAGACTCTCTGGTCTGCTTCTCATCTGATTCTGTTTCCTCGCTTGGCTAAAAGGTGGTCACAATTTCATTCACAATCTCACTGATCAGCCTCTAAGGGATTTATTACATCATTGTACAATGTTTGCTCAGCACTGGAACCTAAAGACCTAAATACGCCCAAAAAGTCCATCTTTGACATTTCAGATGCTTGTTTTTAGACTATCTGCAAGCATGGTTTCAGAAGAGAAGGCATAGGTGGCTTTGCCATTTTTCCCTCTAAAAAGGATCCTTAATTCATAGAGCTAACATCAGTACAAGGTTTGCTTATTCCACTGTACAACTGTCATTGCATCACCAGCTTCAGAGATGGCACTGAAATATCCTTTAAGCAGACCAGACAACCAATTCCGTTTTGTGTGGGATTTCCGCAGCAGCAGCTATACGCCTGGGTGGAGGGGGCATAGAGGAGGATCTGGGGCAAATGTCCCTGCTTTCATCTATTACCTTCTTTTTCTTGGGAACTCTGTTCAAAGCTGGTGGATCATTCCAACCATTCTGAGGTCCTGAAATAGAAAATGAAGGTAATTTCTTTTAGAAAAAGAAACTGCATTGAACATTAAATGCCAGAGCGCTGAACCTGGGAGTCAGGAAGACTTGGCTTCAATCCTGCCTCAGACACTTACTAGCTGTGTGACCCTAAGCAAGACGATTAACCTCTTTGGGCCTTAGTTTCTTCATCAGTAAAGGAGAGAATCAGACTCCTTGGCCGGCAACAGAGAGAAGACAGAGCTTCTCAACTCTTACCTTGTATCTGTTTTCTCTGAATAGGTGACACTAGAAATGACAGGGCAAAAAATGACTAACGGGGTTGATACTCAAGATAAAAAAGATAGAACAGGGAAAAGGGAAGTGACAAGAGAATAGCAAATATCCTGATTTTCAAAAAAAGAATATGAAAATATATGGGGAACATGAGGAAATTCTAGGATGGATCTTTCAACAAAGAGAGGAACATAATTTACCTAAACTTTTAGCATTGCATTTGTGTGTTCTATGACTCTTATAGCATAAAAACAACAAAACTCTATCTAAAAACATAAAAACCATTCTCAGCACTCCAGGTTGTATTCTGGCAGGCAGTGGGCCAACTAGAGCTCTGCAGGAATATGTGGAAGAAAGAAAGACTTTGACCTTTTCTGACCAGGAGTAGTGGGAGAAGTGGCCAAGAAGCAAACTCTTGCTGGTGATGACAGCTGGCCCACTCTGGGTTACTCCCCTGCAGGAGGCATGGATTTCTCTCTTCAGACGTTCTGACTCTCACAGGCTGTGTTTCTAAGGCCCCCTGAGGTCCTGTGCAAAACCCTGCTCCAGCCTGCAGGGTTTTGACATGAGGCCAGTCAACCGAATGGCACAGTCCTCTCTGATGCTCAAAGGCAGCTCTCATAACAATCTGGTCTTTAAAGTTAATTCTACTTAAATAGGTATCACAGAGCTCTTGGTGCAAAGCAAAGTAAGAAGCACTAGGAGATGATTGTGCGCAAATAATAACAATGTTATAATCATAATGGATGGTGAAAGACTTGGCTACTCTGACCCCATGATCCAAGACAATTCTAAAGGATTCATGATGACAAATGCTGTCTGCCTCAAGAGCTGATCAATTGAGCACAAACTGAAGCACCATTTTCTCACTCTTTAAAAAAATACATGGCTAATATGGAAATGCATTTTGCTTAAGTTCCCAAGTATAACTGATATTATATGGTTATTATACAAACTCCATTACTTTTAGAAGTTGATTCATTTAGGAAGTCCAGTGCAAACAGGATGTGTCCAACATAGCCCTAACAGTAAAAGGTCAGCCATCCCTTCCTCCTCCTCCTCCATTCATCTCTAGTTCTTTCAGTAGTTTCCTCACAGGAGTTACTCCTAGCCCCTCACTTACTTCAGAGAGACAGAAAAGGGAAGCACTGATGTGGAGTTGATATCATCAAGTTCCCATCAAATGTTTTATAATCACTATCTTGTTTGTTACCGTATCTTTGAGCTATGAGGGGCAATGATTAATATTCCCATTTCAGAGATGAGGACGCTGATGGTAGCCAAAGGTTAAATGAGATGCCCAAGGCCCTGCAGCTGTGAGAGGCAAGCCTCAGATCCAGGCCTTCCTGTTCCATGTCCAGCGCTCTTTCCACCACACCCCACACCTCTTTAGAGGGAAATCACTGTCTCGAAAATCCTCTTCCTGAAATATCACCCCGAAAATCATTTTAGAACCTCTAATGAAAGTAATTTATATATTATGAAAGCAATCTGTAAGAAGGAGGTAGTTAGAAAGTCTATGGTCATTGTGTAAATTCAATCAGTTTTAGAATTTGATTCATTTAGGAAGTCCAGTGCAAAACAAGATTGCTGATTTCAGAGTTGATCGGCTTGGAAATTCACATGCATTATGGAAACATCTGTGTGTTAATTTCACTTGTTGATCTAAAGATTCCAAAGGACGTAATCGACATCCAATTCACCTTCCAACAAAGACGCCTGGTCTTGAGTGGACTGATATTCTGCAAACAAAAGCTAAGTCACTCACATAGTAATACAAACCTTGAAAAATCACCCCAAAGTCTACCTCCGTCCCCACCTCCTCCCAACCTCTAGCTCATTTGTACATTTAAGGTTGATTTTTCACTATGCAATATGAAATGTCTTATAACTAACTGAGAAAGTAATTTGTTCCTGAATAAATTTAAGCCATGTCTGTCCTCGTCCACCTAGATATGTAATTTCCTTCCACTCAGCTCAATTCTCCTAGGAAAGAACAAAATCTCATTTTATTTTGAACCTCATATTTCTCAGAATAACAGTTTGAAAATTACAGCTTATTTCCCAGCAGACTGAGGAAGCCCAGTGCTGTCTGCTAAGAGATGGCGTTCCTTCACCAATCACGTATACCTTAAAGGGAACCTTTGCAATAGTTAAAGCAATTCTAAAAGGTATCCTTTGGGGGCAGTTACATGGTCCTAACAAATTTTCAGTGTGACATTTACTACAGATGAAGAAAATATTGAAATGTTGGACAGCCCAGGGCACTGCTAACTAACCTGAACAGGGAAAATAAGGGGCTTTAGCAGTCATCCCATACACATGGGAATTTGGGCACGACACAGAGTAGACTCTTAATACACACGCACATGAGGGCCTTTCTTGGCCCCTGGCAAGCTCCCAAGTGCACCAGGGGAATCCTGATTAGCACAGGGCCTGAGGAATTGCTTTGTTTAAGGTTAGTCAGGTGTAGATGAACCCGAGGTTCCCTTAAAGAATTAAAAGAGATAAGAATGCCCAACAATAGAATGGATGCCCAAAACGAGCCAATGGAAAGGTCACCAGGATTTTGACGGTGACAACCCCCCAAACCAAGAAACACAAAAACCCCAAGCTTGCCCCAACTCAAGCCTGAACTTCTAGGGCTGCAACGTTCTCAAGAAAACGGAAAGCCAGCTGTATCCATTCAGACACACTCCCTGGAATTTTCTCAAGCCTATATCCTACCTGGCATTGGACCAGAGAAGAAAAGACCCCACATTCCAGCACTGGGCAGAAAGGAGGGAGAACTGGGAAGTGATCTACATCTATGGTTTCATCAGCAAGGGCATGTCTAGGACAGGACCTATCCTGACTGATGCACATCACCAACCCACATGTACCCGGATTCAGAAAGACCAGGGATCTGTCCAGAGTCACAGAGTGGGACTTGAACCCAGGTGTTCCTAACGGCAAGGATCATTTTCTCTCTGCTCTTCCATGCTGCTTCTAATTAAGTCTGTTATATGACATAAAACCTCTTTTTATGGAGTCTTAAATAAAAACCAATCTCAAAAAAACCCCCCAAAAAACAACAACCTCACTCACCTGTGCACACCTGCACACTTGTGTGTGCATACTGCCCCCTGCACTGCCCCCCAAACATACACATTCTCCTAGGGCCAATAGATGACATCTCTTGACTGGGTAATCCACCTGAGTGGCTAGGCCTCAACAAAGAAGGCATTGAAAATGGCAATAGGGAACCCACCCCCTGGACCAGCATGTTTGGGGTGAGGAAAGAAAATGTTACCAGTGCTAATGAGGATGGCTAACAACACATTGTTGTCTGCAGGAAGGAAAGAGGTCTGTCTCTGAGCCAAAGAAGAAGTGATCTTGAAGCTACAGGAAGTATGCTAACTATGAGCTGGGGAGCCCCAATGGGCAGGGTGGACGCCGTGTTCTCGACTGTGTGGACACTCCCCAGGCCTAGACGGGCATCATACCTCTTCACCTTGGCTCATGCCATTCTGAAGGAGGAGGTTACACTCATTTCATGTCTGTCTGCAGATGGGGTCAGCTCAAGGCTGGCTTGCTCCCTAGGCTGAGGCACAGCGTTTTAAAGACTGGACCGAGGTGAAGGTCTATGGCATTTAGCTTTTAACACTTGCAGTCTGTCCAACTATAAGGAAGTTTATTGTTGTTTAGTTGTGTCCAATGCTTTGTGACTGCATTTGGGTTTTCTTGGCAAGGACACCGAAGTATAGGTCTGCACTACATCACAGGCTGTTTATAGTCCAGGTGCCACTTGCAGCCCACAAAAATACAAATTTCTCAGTAAAACTGACTATGTGGAGTTCCTTTAGGGCAGGCCTGCACAACATAGGGCTGTTTGCTCCCACCAAAGGATTTCAGGTGGCCCATGAAAAATACAGAGAATGTAAAGCAGGCCTGCACAACATCCTGCCCGTGGGCTGGGCCCATGGGCTGTATGTTGTACAGGCCTACTGGAGTGGTCTGCCGTTTCTTTCTTCAGCTCATCTTACAGATGAGGAAACTGAGGCAAACAGGGTAGCCAAGTGGCACAGTGAATAGAGTGCCGGTCCAAAAGTCAGGAAGACCTGATGCCAAACACAGCCTCAAATACGTACTAGCTTTTGTGACCCTGGGTAAGTCACTCAACCCTGTTTGCCTTAGTTTCTTCATCTATAAAATGAGATGGAGAAGTAAATGGCAAACCACTCCAGTATCTCTGCCAAGAAAACCCCAAATAGGATCATGAAATGTCAAATACAACTAAACAACAACAACTTATACCCTGCCTTGTACTACTGATATGTCTTATCTTTCCTAGAATGTATGGTTCTTGAGAGGAAGGACCACTCCTTGCACAGTTTTGGATACAGCACTGTGCCTTGAAGGGCAGTTCAATAAATCTTTGCTGATTCCCACCCGTCCAAATAACACTTGCTTTTCCAAACCCTAAAAATGGGGCCTTCTGGTTCAGTCCTGCTAGAGATTGAAAAATGCTAGTTTAGACATTGGAAAATGGTATTCTCAAGCCAGAAGCTGACAAGACAATTTCCCAGCTCTGTGCAAAACCATGACCCTCACAATTGCCACAGCAGACTAGAGCCCAAGTGGCAGTTTCAAGGTCATGCTCAGAAGGCCACGCAACGTGTTTCAGAGTACTGTTAGTATAACAGAGCAAGGTTAGACCATGCAACAAGTGCAACAGCAGCCAAGGCCTCCATGCACGCTGAGGCCCACAAAGGTCACCTGAATGCAGGCAGGAAGGCTGGTTCTCCTTCAATATTTTGAAAATTAAGCTGAAGTGTCCTCAGAATACTGGGCTACTAAAAAATTTTGGGAGTTGTATCAAACTGTAAAATGCCTGGGGGCTAAGTTTAGGATGTCACCAGTCAGAACTCTATTTGGTGGCCATGAGCCATGCTCCCTTTCATTCAAGAGATTTAGCTTTTACTTCACAATGAAAAATGAAGCCAAAATTCCAAACATGAATTAAATATTTATGATAACTTTTTAAATGCACTCCTCTCTCCTATCTACTCCAAAACACCTGAGTGCTTAATACCTTTACATACTCAACTTCTATAGGCTTATTTATGTAATAACGTGTGTATACCTTTGGTACTTAACTAACAGGTACTCTTCAGAGAAGTGGAATTTTAGAAACAATTTCCCATAAAGCCTTTAAATTATTACCACACAGACTGAAGTAATTTGGCTCCATGTTCATTTAATCAAATTACTGTGCTAAAATGTCTTTGAAATAAACTAGAAAACTGATGCATGAGGGATGCTGCTAAGCAAAGAAAAAAGGGAAATTATTGAAGTCAACAGCAGAAGTCATGGCTTGCCTCCCCAGAGGGACCAGAGCAGCAGGTACCACACGTGCTGCATGATGTCACCGACTCAGAGCACCGGGTCACCATTGCCTGGCCCTTGCTCTTGTTTCTTAGCACAAGTTATATTTTGGGGAGACTTTGGGTATGGCTGGGAGACCACTGGCTCTCACGGCAAAGAACCAAGACTCCCACCCTGCAACGGGCTTTCCCCTTTGCACTACCTCGGATGGCCAAGTTTTGGCATCTCTGAGACTCAGTCTGCCCATCTGTAAAAGGAGGGAGTTGATTAGATGATCACACGTATCCCCTTCTATGGAAACAGTGGAATGGTGGACAGAGCGGCCCCCAGGAAGCCCTCCGCTTTAAGCTCTACCTTGTACAGAGGCTATGTGACACGGGCTAACCTCTCAGGGCCCCATCTGTGACCTGTAGGAATTTTCCTTGTCTAGGATTCCCTAAATCCCTCTCTTTATTAAAGATGCCAGCTCCTAAGTCCGTGGGCTTCATGTCAGTAAAGCTTCTGAAGATCTATGGCACATCTTGCTTCCATAACTGTTTACCTTGAATGGAGTCTCCTGACTAAGGGACTGACCCAGTAAAGGCTGTGCCGCCACAGTTCAGACACCTCAAGGGTCACTCACTTAACAACTAGAGCTTCTACATGGAAGATCCTGTTTATAAAAACATGGGAGAGGAAACCCTGAAACCCTGCAGCTAAATCCTCCCATTCAACCAAAGTTTTTCAAAAAACTAGAAACAAACCCCCAGCCCCAGCCAAAGAACCAAAACGGAGGGAGAGGGAAGGTGGGCAAACCAAGCGCAGACCTGTTCTTTGGGATGCAGGCAGCTCACTGGTAGCAGGCAGTGTACCTGTGGATCCAGGAGGCAGGACATAAGCAGTAGAGGATGGTGGAGCTCCTGGCCCGCCATGCTGGAAGGATGCTCCAGAAGGGGGAGGAGGGAAGGCAGACATAGAGCTGGGAGAATTTGGAGAGGCCTGGTGCTGTGCTGCATAGATCGGGGACTGCCCAGAATGGGAAGAAGCAGGGGGCATGTAAGGAGGGTTAGGGTAAGCATTTGAGGCAGGAAGGGGGGCGGGCTGCTGTGGCTGATACATTGCCGGTCCCCCTGTTCCGAATGTATACTGTTGAGCAGGCTGATAGGCTACATGAAAAGGAAGAAAAAGAGATTTATTACTTACCAGTTCATATAAAAAACCAACATCATAATAAAATGAATATTTCTCCTGGCATAATAACCCTCCCATGTATTCTCCTCTCTGTGATATCATCATAAAACTAAGGTGTGGCATGTTTCAAAAAGAGATCTTCAAAGATTTGAGACCTGCAAGTTCCAAATTCATCCTGGCTACAAAAAATCGAATTACTAAACCTGAGAGCTGCAAGAAGCTTACGTTTCCCTCTGTTTTGGGGGGAAAAAGGCAGAAAAAAAATTATAAAGGTATCTTTTGGTCTCTCCAGATGATACTATGTAGGTAGGATATGTGATCAAAGTCTTTCCACTCAACAGCTAAGGGCAGGCTTGGCTTGAAATACTTAAGGACTGCAGGGAGATCTTGGCAGAAAAAGGGCTAGCTAAATTCTAGCTTACATCCACTATGATTAAGGAATATTAAATAAATGACATAACCAGGTCGTCTCCTATGGGGCTTATGTAATGCCTCCTTTTTAACTGACTTTCTTCCTCTCGGGGCCTTTTGAAATCATCTTCCGTTCTGTCTTGGTATCTCCTTCTAGCCCCCTCCCCTCATCTCCTTTTGGGCAATTTCTCCTTGTTTTTACCATTACTCTAGATCTAGTGAGTACCTAGAGCAGTCACTTCCTAAGACATCAATGTCCCTTGTTCACAGTTTACTTATTCCCTGGGAATAATCAAGTGCAATCTTTCTTGGAGCAAAGGAACATGTACTATATAGCACAGGGCCTGCAGGCTACCACAACACTCATGAGTGCTGCCTGAACGAGGTTAAAATGTAATTGGGAAGTATTTAATAACATAAATTAAAATGCAATATAACAAAGATAACATTACATTTTAAAACTAAGTTCCTATTCGGCCCACCTGCTAGATGCTTATGTCGATTTCTTTTTGAGTTTGAGAGCACTGCTAGAGAAATGTTTCTTTATCGAAAGTATGGGATTGCTAATTCGCTATCAAGAGAGTTCAGATTAGGGCTCAGGAAAAAGCGCTTCTAACAGGAACTTATCTAGATCCATTGGTCTTGGCACGCTGACTTAGCAGCTAGTCCCTGATATGCTGATCGAGACTTACTTTTTTAAGGAAACAGGGAATCAGCAAAGAATGGATGAGTTTTTTCTTCACTTGACAAGACTACAGACAACTTTGGAGGGAAAGTAGACACTGAATTGATCATGTCATGCTGGGAAACGGGGATTTCAGGCATTACTACTTACTCTGTGGCTGTGGATAAGATGGTACCTGGGCATACATATGGCCAGAAGAGGTGGACTGTGGAACTGCCATATTAGGATTACTAGGTCCCGGCATAATGAAACCTGGAGGTGGAGGATTTTCTCCCTGGGAAACAAGAGAAAGGTTGGGTTTGACATCAAAGATATCATGAGCCCATCACTGGGTTTCTTATCTGGGGCCTTGAGTTCATGTCAATAAAAATCTTCCATTAGCCAAAGCGTCACTATGTTACTGAGCAGCCTGCTCCTGCTTTATCCCATCAGGATTCAGGAGCCAGGCATCCTGAGTGACTTCAACATGAGAACTCAAGTGACACTCTCAGGGAAGGGCAAGTAGAAGCTGAGGGGAAATAACAGCATTGTAAGGTGCAAGAACGGCAGCCAGTGATGTTTGTGAGAAGCCTCTCACATTTCCCATCTCTCCCAAATCAAAGGATCAATTTAAATGCTATAAAAACAACATTTGCTTCCCTTGAATTTTAAGGATCACAGCTCAAAAGAGACCTTCAGGGATGGCTGTTGGATGGTGGGGACTGTTAAAACCACAGCTAACATTTTCCCCAATTCAGTCACGGGGGGTGGGGGGAGGTCAAGCCCAGAACTCAAATGAGACTTTATCAGGGAGAGAAGAGGGTAAGGGAGGAAATGAAACAAATTGTATTAAAAACCACCTTCCTAGCTCCTAAAAGCATTAAGATGCAACAAAGAGGCCAACTGGGGTCAGAGCAGAGAGCCAGGGCGAATCTATCTAAGCCAGTCAAGGATCTCTCAAAGAGGAATAACAAAGCTTATACCTGTGTGTCAGAGGGAGAGGCTGCAGGTGGATGGCTGGGAAGGGCAGTAGGAGTTTTGTTACTCCAGGTAGTGACAGTAGGGGCAATTCTAACCTGAATTAAACAAAGAAATACCAATCACAGAAAATAAAAAATGGAAAAAAACCTAAAGGGCATAAAACAGCCAGATGCAAAGCAGAACTGCGTGGAGGAAAGCCACTGCCTGGGGCGCAGCTGGGGCTCTGAAAGCAAAATTAAAAGGGGAAAAAAAAAAAATCAATGGCAAACCCAAGTCACAGTGCATTGAAAACTGCCACCTATGTAGGTTAAGGATATGGGAAAAGCAAGATATTAAAGGAAAGGGAATGTCTGGACAGGAGAAAAACTAAACAGGAGCGATAAAGAAACATTAGTCATCATGCCACTAAAATTAGGTTTGTGAACTTTTTTTTAAAGTTGCTTTTTTTTAAAATGAAGTTATATGGCCACTCATGACCCTCCACCACAATTAAAATGTGAATCGAAGATCTGGGAGGAAATCAAGGGCCCCCTAGTCCAACCCCTTCAATTTACACATGAGGAAACTGATGAACAGAGATGTCCATGACTTACCAGAGACCGTCAGAGCTCAGACTAGAACCCCAGGTCTCCTCAATCCCAGAAATGTTCCCTCTAACACTCCACAGCCCTCTCTCCTTGTTTTATCCAACACAAGCATAATCAAGAGTGATCTTCATGTTTCTTTTTAAAAAAATTAAAGTACAACTACAAAACAATAAAGAAAAAGGAAAGCAAATAGTCGGAGAGATGATCACTGCACATGAATAAACCAGGGTAATAAGATAAAAATGGTAAAACTACATAAATTCATTTACTGATTTAAAGTTATATCAAATTATCAAGGGAATCTTTAAGAGACTTAACAAAAATAACGATTCATTTGGAAGAATAAAATATTAGATTCTTGAGGGAAATAATAAGAAATTACAAACAACAGGGTCGTAGTCCTATATATATATATATATAGTTTTACCAGACCTCACAAACATATTAAGAAGTGGTGATGGTAAAGCTATGTGGTACAGGTTATAAAACAGAAGAGCAGATCAGTGGAACAGAACAAGGAAGCGAGTGAAAATAGCAGCTCGGTGTTTCATAAACCCAATAAGTTACTAGGAAAAGGCCTCCCTCCCTTTCTTGACAGGAATTGCTAGAAAAACTAGAAAGCAGTTGGGCAGAAATTAGGTTTAGATTAACATGTCGCACGACATATAAGCTCAGAATCAAAGCCCAAGATAGAAACATAACCTAAATGTAAAAGGTCACACTAGAAAAAAAAATTATGACATTTCTTATTTATTTAAGTCATGTATCGACCTGGAGCTTTATGTGGTGTGAGCTACTGATTTCAATCTAATTTCTGCCATAAGGCAGTCTACTTTTTCTGGGGGGGGTTTGTTGAGGAGTAAGTCCTTCCCCAAAAGGGCTGTGGTCTTGGAAGTTACTAACACTACTCTAATTTGTCTCCTTGCTCCACTGTTCAATCTTTTCATTTTTTTAAATCAGTATGAAAATTCTGATAATCACTGCTTTGTAGTATGGTTTGAGATATATTACTAAGTCTCCCCATCTTTTTCATTATTTCTTTTGAGATTCTTGGTCTTTTGTACTTCCAGATGAATTTTATTTTTCTTCTAAGTCTATACATCTTTTCACAATTGTGACGGTTATGGTAGTAAAGAAAAAAATTTAAGTATTACTGTCATTTTTAATAAATTGAGATGGAATAGACACGAGCAATTAAATTTCTCCCACTAATATGGTCTGTTTCCATTTCCACAAAGGGTATTTCGTGGTTGTTTTCATACAGTTCCTGTGTCTATCTTGCTAGGCAAACTCCTAAATACTTTATGCTTCTTTACTTGTTTTGAATGAAATTTCTACATCTTTTCCTGTTGGGCTTTTTTTTCGTTGGGTGGGTAATACAAAGAAACGCTAGTAATTTATTTTACGTACTACAACTTGGCTGGAATTATTCTTGGAATTGACTTTATTGGCCTCATTTGGGTACTTGGATAGACCATCAAGTCTTCTGCAAAAAAACCCCAGTTACCTCTTTTTCCTATGGTGATTCCCTCAATTTCATTTTCTTATTATATTACTGTATCTGGCATTTCTAGAACAATATTAAATGACAGTAATGACAATGGGCATCCATTGTAAGGGACTATACTGTTATCTTCTTAGAAAGAGCTCTATTTATCTCCATTACATATAATGCTGGTTCTTAGTTTAAGACAGCTCGCTCTCACACATTTTTATCACAGAGTTTGGAAGAATCGCTTCTTTTATTGATTTTTCAAACAGCCAAGTTCATATTTGAATTAATTTTCTTTGAATGTTTGCCAGAATTTTCTCACAAATCCTATGGTTCTGGTGTCCTTCCCTCTCCCTTTAGGAGTTCATTTATGGCTTGTTCAATTTCTTTTTCTGAGACTGGGTTGTTTCAATTCTCTATTTTTTCTGTTAATCTGAGTGCTTTGTGTCTTTTTTTAGTATCTATCCAATTCACCTATGTTATCGATTTTATTGCCATATACCTAGTTACAAGTTTCTGACAGTTTCACTCATTTCATCTTCAATTGTTCTAAATTCTCCTTTTTCGTTTTTGATCCAATCTTTCTTCCCTTATTTTGATCAGAGTAGTTTAACACCTGTCCCTCCACCACCAGCCTCCAATCAGCTCCAGATCTGATCAATCTGTATCCCACCTCAGTTATTCTGCTTATGTCACGTGGGCAGATTACTTAACATGCCGCCCCCCTCCCCAGGCCTCAGCTTCCTCAACTGTAAAGCAAGGGCATTCGACTTGAAGCCCTAAGTTGGTGATTCCAATCAAGGGGTTAAACTAGGTGATTCTGAGGCTCCTTACAACTTCTTTTGGTTTCAATTTTGTTCAATTTTTTTGATTTTCAAGATTTCTATTTTTATGTTTGGTTTGAGTTTCTTTATTTGTTTGTTTTCTAGGCTTTTTTTTTAGCTGCACACCCAATTTATTGACCAGGTTTTTTTCTTTTGTTGACGAATATGTTTGGCTAAAAGTTGCATCCCCAAAATTCTGATATACTGTCTCATTGTTGTCATTATATTCAATAAAACTATGTTTTGTTTCTATGATATGTTTTTTCAACCAATAATTCTTTAGGATTAAGTTATTTTGTCTCTGATTAATTTTAATCCTTTCTTCAAAGGCCCGTTATAGAATATAACTTTTGTTGTACTATGGTCAGCAAAGGATAGGTTTACTATTTCCTCAATTGTTTGTGAAGGTCTTATACCTTGAAAGCATGGCCAATTTTTGTAAAGGTCTAATGCGCAGTTGAGAAATATATAAATTTCTTTCCTTTCCATTATCACATCCAACTCTTCTAAAGTTTTATTTAGGTCCTTCTTTCTTATCTACTTTTTGTTGGATTTGTTTAAATGTAAAAAGGATACTCTAGGGTTCCTCACTATTAGAGCTTTACTCTCTAATTCTCCTGGCAATTTGGTTAATTGTTTCTTTAAGAGTTTAAAGACTATGACATTCAATTCATATATACTAGGTATCAATATTGGTTTCTTATCTATGATGGCTTTGAGAATACTGTAGTTTTCCCAGTTTATTTATTTTGATTATGCCTATTTTCACTGTCACCCTGTCTAAAATCATGATTGGGCCCCTGCTTTCTTAGTTCACCTGCAACATGAGAGATTTCCCCCTCCCCCCCCCATCCCAAGTGAATCTTTATATTTCAATTATGTTGCTTGTAAACCACAAGGCTTCTAATACACTGTGCTACCTGCTTCCATTTTAAGAGTGAATTCATCATGTTCCCATGAACAGTTGTGACCCTCTCGCCTGCCTTTCTGTTTTTCTTCCTATCTTTGTTCCTTGTTCTTTAGCTTTCCAAAAAAGAAAAATGTGATGAAACAAAATGAGTTTTGTGAACACCAGCAATCTCTTATTTTTTAAGGATCTGTTTTAACTTCCTTACTCATCTTCTCCTCCCTTTGTCCAGTCCAAACACAGGTTGTCATTTTGGACGTAATGAATCTGAAATAGCTATGGAATATAAAGGTGGAAATGCCCAGCAAACTTGTCTGAAAATCAAACAGCGGTGGTATTGTAGGAAATTAGCAACACTGTCACTAAAAATGATAGCCTTTTTGCAAGTTAAAGAGCTGCTCAACTTTTCTATTACATGCACGAGATGTCTTTTTTAAAAAAGTACATGATTCAAAAACGTGGGTAAACCAAAAATTCTCTACCAGCAGGAAAAAAAACTGCTAGAAAGAGAAGGATGACCATTTTGCAATTGGTAGGATCTTATAAATGTACATTTCCACAAGAATAACTGTAGCCACAAGTTATAACAGGTGGTGCAGTAGACTGAGAACTGGCCCTGGAATCATCAGGAAGACAAGTTTAAAATCTCACTTCAATTACTTAGCTGTGTGAATCTGAGCACGAGGCTTAATCTCAGCCTCAGTTTCCTCCACTGTAAAATGGTGGTGATGACAGGCCCTACCTCCTGGGGGTGTGATGTGTTTGATGCACCTTGCAAACCTTAAAAGCACTACCATTATCATTGCCATCATCATCAAAGAGGGGAGTCAGCAATTCAGTTAAATGGGTATGTGCTCCAGTAGTCGGTGACTGCACGCTGCCCAAGCAACAGACAGACAGCATTCAGGGCTGAAGTTTGAGACTTTCCCATCGACCATGCAATCCAGAGAATACCTTACTTTTCACATACAATCAAAGAATCTCAGAGTGGTGGCAGCCTCAGGTCACTTAGTTTAACTCTGTTCTCAAAGTACAATTACAGATTTGGAGCTGGAAGACACCCCAATGCCTTCATCTTCCAGGGACTTGACTTGCACCCCAGCACCTGAAGCAGGATCTCCAGACCCAGTGCACCGAACAGTTCACCCTCAGTACCTCGTCAGTGCAGGACTCTACTCTAAAACCTTCCTGACAAAAGGTCACTTGGACTGTTCCGAAACCTGGGGTGACTTATTTAGACCAATTAAGTAGTGAACGATAGAGAGGTTCACAACGTGATTATGTTTTTAGTTATACTTTCCCTCAGAACAACTCTTTGATAATTAAAAAGTTCATCAGCTTCTGGAATAAATATATTGATCTAGGAGGCAACTCGCAAAAATGGTTGTGAAGTTATAATTAAACTACTTACCTTATTTACTGACTCCCACTTGGATACCACAGAACACAGTAAGTCACATTATAAAGCAAACACAAATGTAAGTACTCTGTTTCTAGAGGACAACTGAACCACGTGGACCTGGAAACAGCCCAACTAACGGCCTCCACTCCCTCTGTGGCCTTGAGTATGCTTGTCTAATCCGTCCTCCACACAGACCCCGGAGTGACCTTCTCAAGCACAGCTCTCACCATGGCCTGTCCCAAATGGACAAACTCTCCTGGCTTCCTGCTACTTTGGGGACCAAACAGTCACTTTTCTGCCTGACCTACAAAGTTCTTTCCAGCCAGGGAGGCTCCCATCGGCCTCCAAGCCTGAGCTAGCACTTTCTGAACAGGCAAGAAAGGGGGCCTCCTTGCTGTTCTTCACACACAATAGCCCATCAGAACCCCAGATTTCTGTACCAACTCAGTCACCTGACAGATCTCTTTACAATCCTTGGTTCTTAGCCTCTCATCTCAATTTTCTTATTTCTAAAACAGGGATGTTAACGATACCTATTGTACTCATCTCACCAAACTGTCCTTGAGTTCTATCGAATGGGAAAGTTCCTACATTACAAAATACGAGAACTGACAAGAACGATCCCAGTTATCCAATCCAATCTTCTCATTTCACAGATGAGGACACTAAAATTCAGACTGCACCAATGACTTGCCCATAGTCACATAACAAATTCGTTACAAAGACTGGAATCCAAATTTCCTGACGCCAGTTCAGTTCCCTTTAGCTAGAATTCAGTAAGCTTTATTAAGTACCTGCTATGCACCAGGCAGTGTGCTGAGTCTAGCTGGCTGTTCTCCTCTCTCAAGCTCCTTGCCCCCTTGATCCTATCCCGCCAAATCTGCTCCTATCAAAGATCTTCCCTGTCCAAGGCCCTGCCACCATCTGCTGCCGTTGCTTGTATTTACACCCTGCTGAGCCAAGCTGGAGAAAATCACCACACTGTGGCCTGGGTCTACTACCAGTCTCCACTAGATACCTTCACAAGGGCCCTCGCTGTGGGGCAGCAATCCTTTTAACATCTCCCTAAATAACTCACTAGCCAACGCACCAGAGAGGTTTTGGCAAACATGTTTGTGTCTCCCAACCATCCTCTTGGTGGGGAGCCTTCCTTCCCTCCTCCTCACCTCACACTACTTAGATGCCTTTCCTGCTGTCTCTTCTGTCAGCCAAGGCCATCATGGGGAGGTGGCCTTCCCTTTGCCTAGGTCATACCTTCCCAGTAGGCAAGGCATCCCAGCAGGATCCCATCTTCACAGCAGATCGATCACTCCCAGTCTCCCATTTATCATTAATCCCTTCCATGCCTACATGAGCGTGTGCTCATGTCTCCTCCATTCCCTATCCCTCTCTTGTTAGTCCTCTGAAGAGGAGGGAGAGAGAAAGAAAGAGGGGGGGGAGAGAGGGAAAGACAGAGACAGAGTGAGAGAGACAGAGAGAAAGACAGAGACAGACAGAGAGACAGGGGAAGGGAGAGAGAGAGACAGAAAGACAGAGACAGAGAGAGACGGGGGGAAGAGAGCAAGAGAGAGAGAAAGAGGAAGAGAGGGAGACAGAGAGAGACAGACAGCGAGAGTGAAAGCTAATGGAGATGGACAGGACAAGGGAGGGGTTTTGGAGCTGGAGTGTGAAGGCTTTTGGAGGCCAAGCAGAGATGTTTCCATATTAGAAGGGCAACGTTGTGTGCAGAGAACAACCAGGAGCCCGTCTGGTAGGACACAGAATAGCCATACAGTTAGTCTGACAAGACCAGTCAGGCTGGGCCGTGAAGGTGTCACAAGCTTCTGGGACTGTCCTCCACACACTCATCCCCAGATTCCAGTGACAGTGCTCTTCTCAGGCCCTCCTCCCACCTGTCCCTTCTCAGTCCCTTTGCTGCATCCTCCTCCTTTCCTCCAGCCCCTCCAAAGGCTCTGTCTTGGGCCCTCAGCTATTCTAGTTCTAAGCTCTCTTTCTTGGTGATCTCATCAGATCCCCTGCAGACTAGAATCTTCTCTAGGAAACTGAGGCTAACTGAGGCAAGTGACTTGTCTAAGGTCACCCAGAGAGGAAGTGTCTGAGGCCAGATGTGAACTCAGAGAGATGAGTCTGCCTGACTCAAGGCCCCCTGCTCCGCACCATGGCATTCTTAGCTAGATACCTTCAGACCTCCATACTTACCCTTACCTGTTTCCTTGCCAGTCCCATGCTGCCAGATATTTTTGGACTCCTCTCTCCCTCCAAATTCATCCCTAGATTTGTCGCAGCCCAGATTTGAAGCTTCCTTCTCTCTCAAAGCTGTGTCCACTCCACCACCAATGCTGGGTGATTCTGCCTCCACAACACTTCCCTTCACTCAAGCAACCTAGAACCTCACTCAGGTCTTTTCTAACCCTGCTGCCTCCCCAGGGCCTCCGGTCTGTGACCTCTTCAGTCCCGCCTCCAGCTGCCATTCTCAGTCTTATCTCCTATCACTCCCTTCACACACTCTTTGTTCACCCAGTGTCCCAACCCCCTCCTCCACACACAAGTGGTTCCCCCATAACTGGAATGCACTTTCTCCTCACTTCTTTCTGGCAGAAGCTCTGGCTTCCTTCAAAGTCTAACGTAAGCTACCTGCTCCCCAATCCACCCACACATCAATGCTTTCTCCTCTTTGGAGGTGCTTGGTATTCACTGGGGTTCACATTACACCAGATCCTTACAGAAAAGGACTGCATCATTTTTGCCTTGCTGCCCACTGTCCCTTGCACATAGCCACCGTTTAATGAATGTTTTGCTAAAATGAAATAAATCTATGCTCTCAGACATGGGCACTCCCCTCAAACTGAAAACTCTGATCAATCTGGGCTGCATCATCCTGAGCAGCTCTTGTCCACAGACAGTCTGGGGATCTTCCTCTGGGGTATGCACCAGTATGGATATCACTGAGACATGCACGCCATCCCTTCGTCTGTCATCTTTCCCTCATGCTAGGTGGCCAGCCCGTTCTGTGAGTCAAGCTTCTCTTGGAAGACACCACCAGTGATGCCACTGACCTCTCTGCTGATAATATTTCTGTATCCGCTCTCACCCGCCATGAGCCTCTCCATTTAGCTTTTGCTGATACACAACTTTAGTTGCCCAGGCTGACTCACAGTATATAATATGGGTGGCCTTTGTGGCAAGGAAAAGTTTTGAATCACTGCACAATTTCTTCAAGGTAAGAAAGCCCACTTCTTCATTCTGCTAAATGCTCAGCTATGGGTCTATGAATCAGTAGATCAGCCCTAAGTCCATCTGTCCATCATAATCCATTCTAAACATTACGCATTCTTATTTCTCTTGGCTTTTTCCACTCTTTTAAACAATTACAGATCTCCTTTACTTGATGCCATCCTAATGCCTATAACCATGCATGCATGCTAGGTATCTCCTATCCAAAAATACCCTTAACTACCATCCTATTTCTTCTGCCTTCCATAGCCAAACATCTATTAAAAGCCACCCACACTTGCCTCCATTTCCTAGATACCTACTCATGTCTTCATCCCTTGAAATTTGGCTTCTAATCCCACCCTTTGGTTGAAATTAATGTCTCTAAAGTTCTCAAAGACCAAACTGTGGACTTTCTTTGATACTGGTCCTTTTCTCCACTACTGTGATGGCCTTCTCACCTGCCCCACACCTGGGAGAAGCTCTCTTACTATTTTAAAGGCTTGGCTCTCTGTAAGGCTCAGCTTCTATGCCATGGCCTTGAGGAAGCATTTCATGAGTTCTGTCATTGTTGAGACTTGCTTTGTCTTCATGTTGTCTTGGATTTATCTGTTTTTTTACATGTCATATTCCCCAAAAGCTGACACCTTGAGAGAAAGGGCTGATTTTTAGCACATCTAAGATCATTAACAAAGCACCACTCAAATTAACCACTATATGGCTACTGTTGATTTGCCAGGTTCTTGAGATGACTGAGGAGGCAACAGTGTCGATATGTACTCTGTAACCTAGCTTTACTGAAAATAAAATTTACAACCTGAAGTGCTTAATAATTTAGGGCAGAGGTTCTTAATCTTTTCCATGTCATGGACCCTTTTGGCAGTCTGATGAAATTTATGGACTCCTCAGAATGGGTTTTTTAAATTCATAATTGATGAAAATGAAAAATTTCAGAGATTAGTGAAAACCATTTTTTTCCCATTCAAGGTCCCCTGATATTAATCCAAATGCGAAATCCCAGGTTAAGAATCCTTGACTTAGAGGAAAATTAAGAATGAAAAAATGAGAAGAGATCATAGAAGAAATTTAAAATTACTTTTACACTGAAGAATCTATGTAATCTGACTAAATTGGGGCATCGTTTTTTTCAGAACAAATACCACAAACATCATTTAAAAGCAATTTCCCAAAATGTCCAACAGGACTGTGTTGTGTGCCTCGTTTAGGTCACCTCCCTCCATGGAGGTTAAATGATAACCAACCTATAGTACTTTCCAAATTGAAGAGAAAGCAGAGCTGGGGAGCCCTTCCTGTGGCCTGCAGTGACTTACATGAGGATAGTATTGCTGGGCTGGAGTTCGTGGCCCCTGCGTCTGGCCCACAGCAGGCCCGGGTCCTCCCTTAGTCATGTGTTGCCTCTCATAGAGAGCCCGAGAGGCCGCTTCCTGCTCTGACCCTGGCTCGCCTTGGGCCCTGCGCAGTCTGTCACGCAGCTGCACAATATTTGGCTATAAAGAAACAAGGAAATAAAACAAGAGTGATTAGTCCATGACCTACCCATGTTGCTGACCACTCTGGCCCTAACAACGCAGTATATTTGGAGTCTGGGGATCAAACGAGAGAAGAGAAATCACTCCCTGTTTTCAGGTTCAAAAGAGAAAGGAAGAAAAAAAGACTATGAAGGGCCCTTTATCCTTGGCACGGCCACCCTCAGGCCTAGATGCACTCTCCCTTCCTCCCCCCGACCCTACCTCGCCCCATGTCACCCCTCTTCCTCCAGTACACACCACCCACCTCCATCTGTCCATGAAGCCATCCCACCAGTCTGCCCCTCCCTCGTGACAGTATTTAACTTCATGGCTGTCTACAAGGACACATGCCTGTCCTTGCTCTCTCCTCTCCAGAATGGGAGCCCCCTGAGATGTGAGACTGTTCCATTTTCACATTTCTACAACTCCTGGCCCAGGTCTGGCCCCGCCTGCAGCAGGTGTTTCACATAGATGAAATGAACTCCTTTTCTCCAGAACTCACCACTCACTGGGAAGTTTAAATCTGGCTGGGTCCCATCTGCAAGCATTAATCATTCATAGAAAGAAAAGAAGGAAAAACAGTTCAATCCACTTACCTGGCTGGTGTTGGCAGGGAGGAAAGCCAGAGCTGCTGCAATGCTGCCTTGGGCTGCCAACAAACTGGCATACTGACTCATCTTCTCAGCCAAAAGAGCCCCGATGGCATTAGTGTCTGACGCCTGTGTGAGCTGGACAGCCTTTCTCAGGATGACAACCTTCTCGATCAGATCCTAAAGGAGAGTGGATGAAGAGACAGAGGATAGGAAATGATGAATGTCCTTATCAAAAATGGACACTAACCATTAGTGATACCCAGTGCATTTCAAAGCAGAAGGGTTCTTAATCCAAAGCCTCATCTCACCCTCTGGCACTAACAATTCTAACAGGACTAAGGCCTGGATGACCACGCCAGCCAGGTGTGGCTCCTCCACACCACCAGACACCTGGCTTCTACTTCTGCCTCACCCTACACTTGGGTCTAGTAAAGATGTTGGTGCCCACCAGTGTGGCACTAAAGTGAGCACCCAAGGCTGAAGAAGGCACAGGGATGAAAGCATGCCATAGAGGAATCTATTCCTTCAAGGTGGCCAAAATGGAAAGCCATTTGAACTGCAGGGGTGGGATATGTCAGACTAACTTCAAGCTTTCCATGGTGCCACTCGTGACAAAAAAAATCTCCATAAAAGGAGGAGTATCTCAGTTGAAAATACCTCATGTACATACATATCTGGCAATCTCACAAATTTGGCAATCTAACGTTGAACCACAATTGTTTTGTTCTGCATAAGTTGACATAAAACTCCTAATAAATATTTGCATCTCATTTTCAATAGTGGAGTCTCTTAAATGACTCCACCTAGGAATAAAATCCCACAAAGAAAAACAAAGTTCAAACTAAAATCTTACAGAGAAGGATTTTACCCATCAAGTGCTGATGAAAAAATTCCTTTAAAAAGAGAAAGAAAACCCTTTCCTAAAAATACCAAGAGTGCACAGCATCAACACTTTCTGTTAAACAGACACTGACCTGAAGTGACAAGGGGCTGCTTCCATCTTGGGCTTTAGTCCAACATGCAACTAGTTTCTCTATGTTCCCAGCGCAAATATAACACAGACATGCCTGCGTCTGCAAGAGAGGGTCCCCTTCATTCTCAAGTCTGGCGCCCAAGAGATCTAAAAAGGAGAAGAGGCAGGTGAGCCATGGGTAATCCAGCTGAAGAAGGCCTTTGCAAACTGAAGGGAGATAGCATGGCACAGTCCACAGGGTCCTGGCCTCAGTGTCAGGAGACCATCTGAGACACTTGGCAGCCGGGTCAAGATGGGTGTTATCCAACCTCAGCCTCAGTTTCCTCATCCATAAAAAGAGGGTAATAAGATCACGTATCTCACAATGAGGTAACACACGGGAAGTGAAAGCGCGGCATAAAGATTAGCTCTTCTGACCACGTGTGAATGACTCAGCTACGCTCCACAACACAATGGTCCAAGACAATTCTGAAGGACGAACCCCCTCGAGAGAAAGAGCTGAGAGAGTCTAAATGTACACAGGATATTTTTGATACCTTCTTTACTTTTCTTGGGCTGTTTTGTTTTTTTCTGACCTGTGGTTTTTGTATGAGATCTTTTTTTGGTAACATGGTTAATATGGAAACTTTTGCATGACTTTATGTGTATAATATATATCAAAGTTCTGGCCTTCTCAAGGAGTGAGGAGGGCAGGGAGAGAATTTGAAACTCAAAATTTTAAAAAACATGTTAAAAATGGTTTTTACATTTAATTGAAAAATTAAATTTTAAATTTTTTTAAATAAGAAGAATCTTCATAACTCACAAAGAGTAGGAAAAAATAAACTCCCCAGGACATTTGGCTGCACATATTGTTAATTTCCTTCAAATATGTCTTTCTCCTTTACCACACATTTTTATCCATAGTTTTACACTCACTTGTTATTTATTGGGTACCTGCTACATACAGCACAGACAAGCAAGAGGAGGAGCTGTGAGTAAGATGGGTCCCTGCTCTCAGAAAGCTTCCATTCTAGGAGCAGAGCTCAGCCAACAAGAATGAACCCAGCACAAAAAAGAATGGGGCAACCAATGACCTTTACATGGTCTTCCACATTCACAAAGCTCCTTTATGGATCATCCAAACGTAGGGGCCTGGTAGGAGAGGCACTCTGTCGATGAGGAAATGAGGCTCAGGGGGGTTCCACAATCTCCCTGGGACCCCATAGCTACATACTAAGTGGTGGAGCCTGCATTTACCAAACTCAGTTCTCTTTTTACTGTTTGCACACCACTGCACTGTCTACATGTCCAATGTAGAAATGGATTGTTCTCTGTGCATTAAGGGAAAGTCACAGGAGGGAGCAACCACTCCTACCTGGGGGGGTTCCAAAGTAGGTCTAATGTAGAAAAGCAGGACCATTTGACTGGGCCTCAAAGAAGGAACAGGATTTTTATACCTAAGGGTTAGGTTTGGGTTAGGGTCTGGACATAGCAGAGTCAAGAAGCTGCAAAGCAGAAAACAGAAACAAACTTCCCAGTTTGGTGAGAGCATGCCATACCTAAGGAAAATCAAAGCCAGAAAGCCAATAAAGTGCAGAGAAAGGCCCACCTTCCCCCAAACCAAAGAGACCCAAGTAATCCCCAGTAAAGGGGGCCAAGCTTCAGGAAAGCAACATAAAAGTAAAGGATGAGGAGGGCTGGAGCTATACAAAAATTCATGTGGCAAAAGACTTGGGGGCTTCCTGGACTGCACACTCAAAGGCCAGCCCACAGAGGGACTGCAGCAGTGGAGCAGACTTTCCTAAGGACAGAGCTGTCCAGCAGCGAACAGCCCTTCCTGTTAGCTAGCATGCCCCTGACCCCAGGAGATGCTCAAGCAGGGGTGAGAGAAGTGCTGATGGGCCTGTTGTAAGGGAGCTGAGGTGGAGCAGGTGGCCTGTAAGATGGCCTGCTGGAACCAGAAGTCTGGGAAAAGGCTGTGCATGAAGGCACCAATGTGGAAGTCAGCAGTGCAGTCACCGCTGTCCACGGGCATCCGTTAAAAGCATTTATTCTCTGTATGTAAAGTATGGCAGGAAGGTTGTGGGTGATCAGAGGCCTGCTGGCATCTAAGAGAAGGGGACAGGAACATAGCTTCAGGGACGGAAGAGGGAAGGGGAGACAGGCATATCTGGGGGCCAGGAGAGCTGGAGATGGAAAGCGTATAGGAGAGATGAAAGGCGGAATTAAGTCTCGGGAGAAGCCTTAGGACACGGAGTCAGCCTTGGCAGAGAGGATGGCTCTCTTCTGCTAAGATCTGGCCAAAGGAAGAGAAGGTGGCTGAGGATAGGGAAGAAGACAGAGAAGACCGAAAGAGCAGAAGAAGACACTTAGGGTGATATATTACAATATATTATATGTATAATAACATAATCACATGATGGACATATTGAGACATAGTTACATATAATATAGAGTAACATAGACACTTAGAGCTCAGGAAATGATGGTGTTCTTACCACAAAGAGCTGAAAATTCATCTGGCCTAGCGTAAGTCAACACAGCAGCTAAAGCTTCTCTCCAGTTCTTAAGGTCGCAGGACTGAACAATCTCTTTCCAATTTTTCATCACCACTGCTGTGATCAGCTTGGAAAGAGAGAGTAAAGAGAAAAGTGAATGCCTCCTAAGTGCCTTGATCCTCAAGAATTAATGCTTTGGAAAAACATGCTATCAATCAATTAGTCAGTCAAGTATTTATTAAGGTCCCCCATATGCCAGGCCTTGTGCCAGGCCCTGTGCCAGGCTCCAGGAGACGAATCTAAAGAAAACAGGCCCTGTCCATGAGGAGCACACCCTCTAATGGAGAAGAGGAGCACAAACACACACTCACAGACACACACACTCACACACACACATTCACATACTCATACACACAGACACTCACACACACACAGAGACACACACATTCACACACCACACACCAAGCGGTCACATACCAGACAGCACACAAGGGAGGCTGCTCCCAAGTTTGGAGATCAGCAAAGGCTTCAGTAAGAATATGATGTCCAAGTGGCATCTTGAAGGAAGAGGTGGACATGGGGAGATGTATGGCACAATGCAGGTATGACGTACTGCCAGTGCAAAAACATGGAAGGAGGGGATAAAATGTCATGTAGGAGGAAGAAAGAAGGTGTTAAGCTGGACCTTTGGGGGCAGGGACCTTCGGTGTGCACACTTCATAGGGACTAATGCCACATGACCAAGTTCCCAAATCAAGTAACATGAGAGAAGCAAGAATATCCAACACACAAGCTAAAGGAATCAGGATGTTCTTTTCTACTCTCCTTCCAAGGAGACAGAATGGGAAGAGAAGGAAAACAAGCACCTATTGAACAAGAGAAAGGACAGAAGAAAGGAGAGGATGGGCAAGGGGAATGAAAGCCGGGCAGGCCTGCACTACTTCAGTTCAGGATTTATTTTTTCCTCAAAGAATAAATACTTAAAACTTCAGTAAAATAATTCTAATACCTCACTTGTCACTTGACTCACTATTTCAACTTCCCAACTGACCTTGAATAAACAATAACAAATCTGAATTTCAGTTAATTTGGAAGTCTCTAAATGCAGAAACCAAGACAGAGCAAGAGTTAATCATATGAAATTTTAACAACATATGCTAAATTGTTGCTTCAGGGTATGATTCATTCACTGGGACAGGTAACCTTGCTGAAGCAGACAAAAGCCTTCCCTGATGACCAGCCCTGTTGCCCACTTGTGCTGATATCCCACGATGCATGGACTGACAGAGCAGCTCGAATAGGCATCAGGTCCCTGCATCCCCAGAGCCTAACTGGCCTTGTTTGTCCAATCAGCTTTTCTGGTACGGATAGTTAGGCCAGTTTTTTGACTGATGTGCACTCAACACAACATCACAAGCAAAGACGCTTCACTCTTGACAGAGGGTTCCTCATCAACTTGTTTTCTGAAATGGAAGTCATCCCTGATAGTGGCCAAGATCATTTTTGATTCTCCATTTCCCTGTTTTTATGCTTTGTCTGATATTAATGATTAGGGGTTCAAAGAAAAAGCTAATTTCTCTTGTTCTAGCATGGAAATCACCCTGTTGGAAGAAAGCCTTGAGGGGCAGCAGGTGGCTCTGCCAATCAACAAAGAGGTATCATGTGATACTGAGCTCTCTACAGCCATCAGTCAACTGTCTCAGGCAATAAGGAAACCTTCCTGTCCCCTGCTAATACCTCATCAAGGGCTAAAACAGGTGTAAATTATTTACAGAAAAATTTTCCATCAATGGAAAAGAGACATGAAAGTTCACTCCAAAATCCTGTCCTAGATACACACAGGGACATATAGCATCACTCACAAGCATTACACCTCCACAATCTGGAAGGAAGATTATGACTTTTACATAGGGGGACAGCGGGAAAATTCATAAATGGATCTCAACATCACAGATCTAGGAGCTCAAAGGTACCTGAAGGGCCGTTCAGTCTAATCCCTCAACAGAGAGATAAGGAAAGTGAGGCTTCAAGAAGCCAAGGCGCTTGCCCAAGGCTGCACAGTTAATAAATGGCCTGATGAGGATCTGAACTCACCATCTGAGGCACACTGCCTCCCATTGGAGAGAACAAGGAAAGCAACTGTGACTGCATACAATTAAAGACCCTGTGCACAAATAAAATCAGTCTAAGTAGAATCAGAAGATACAAAATTGAAGGGGGAGTGAAACATCTCTGATAAAAGTCCATCATTCAAATAAAAAAGAAACAGATATAAAAGCATCCCAGTAAGAGCAGTTGTTCCCCACAGGACTCCTCTATTGGACTAAAGGATAGGAAAGGCTTTTAAAAGAATACAAATGATCCAATCACTTTTTAAAAAATATTTAAAAGCACTAATAATCAGAGAAATCCAATTTAAAACATCCCCCAAGGTAGCAATATCGGTAGGAGATGGGAAAATCCATTGCTGGAGGGTGAGGAGAGGACAAACATGCTTATTTAGTCTGTGATACTGTGGACTGGTTTAAATGATCTGGAAAAACGATTTGAATATACAAGTTGTTCATACCAGACTTGTATTGACTCAGAGTATCCACTATTATAAGCATGTCCTACAGGGGCTAAGTCCAACTCTTCATGACCCCTTATGGGTCTGTGAGCAGAGATACTGGAATGGTTTGCCATTTCCTTCTCCAGCTCATTTTGTAAATGAGGAAATTGAGGCAAATAGAGTTAAGTGACTTGCCCAGGGTCACACAGCTACTAAATATCTGAGGCCACATTTTGACTCCCAAGGTTGAGTCTTCTTAGACTCCATGCCTGGCAATTTATTCACTGTGCCACCCAGCTGCCCTCCATGTCAAAGTGATGGAATATTACTGCCCCATCAAGAATAAGGAATATGATGAATTCAGAGAGATGTAAGAAAACTTCTATTAAGTGATGTGAATATCAAGAAAGCAAAGTGAATGAATATGCCCGGTGATGAAAATCAATGATAAGGGCAATACTGAAAAAAGCAAATTAAGGATAAAAATTGACTGGGAAAAATTTTTTTTTCAAATATCTGATAAAGGTAAGATATTCAAGACATAAACACCAAAAACATATAGAAGACCAAAAGCCACACCCCAACATTTAAGTGGTCAAAGGACATGAACCAACAATTCTCAAAAAAAGAATGGCAAATTATTAACCTGAAAGAATGCTCCAACTATGGAGTTTTGGGATTCCACCTCACAGGAAAACTGGAAAAGATGAGACCCCAGCATCAGAGAAATTGTGGGAAACAGACATACGCTGTCAGTGTACCAATGAATGGATACAACCGTTCTGGAAGGCAATCTAGAATCATGTAACAAAATGACTAAAACGTCTATACTCTTTGATCCGGCTCTGCTGTTAGGGAATTAGTCCAAGGACGATGATGACAAAAAGAAAGGCTCCATGTACGGAACAGCTGTGTTCATTGTGTCCCAAATAAACAAAAATAAAGATTCTGAGGGATGGTCAATGGCTAACCAGCTGTGGCACAAGAGCACTCCAACAATAACTCCACTAGGCCTGTGACCCGAGGGCATCACAGAACAAAGGAAGGATTCATGAACAAAAGGATTTCTAGCAGCTCCTTAGGTAGTTAAAAAGAACTGGAAAAGAAGAGAGTACCCTTCAGTAGAGGAAGCCTGAACGTATTAAGGGATGTGAGCATACAGAATTCCCCCGTAGAGACAAACGACTCTGAAAGAGCAGCATGTAGATCAGTGCAGTGAGCCGCCAGGACTCCAGGAGACTGAGGACGATCTACGTTACCTATCTCCTGAGTCAAGATGGAGAATAAAATATGTATTTCTGGATCCAGACAATGGTTTAGAGTTTGTTCTGTTTGACTAGGCGTCTCTGTACAAAGGTTTTGTTTTTCAAAATGATTATTAACTGAAAATTGAAATAAAATGCAAAAGAATTTGACTGTCCTGTAAGAAATGGCTAACATGATAAATACAGAAAAACATCCTAAGAGTTACTTGAACTGATGGAAAATTAAAGTCAGCAGAGCCAAGAAAAGACATACAGCATGACTACACCAATGTGAAAAGAAAGGTAAAGCAGCACAGAACACCCACGACTGCGACTGAGAGACTCTATCTGCTCCAGAACTGAGGCAGGGGTCCGAGGGTCCGATATGTTGGTTCATTTTAATGAGTTTTATTTATCTTCTTCCCCTTTTTAGACAACGTTTTTTATATAAGGGATGGCTCTCAGAGGGAAAGGATGTTGGTGGAAATGCAGGCAATTTAAAAACAAAAGATATCAGTAAAGATCCGGTTTTTAGATGAAATAAATCCTCTTCAGAGAGATCACAGCCTATCAAAAGGTGAAACTGATGACAAGTCAAATAATGAAAACTGTTTAAAAAACCTCACAAACAGAGATGAATCAAATTTGCTGTGTTTAAAGAAAGTTAGTTCTGGACAATACACAAAAGAGCACCATTTTATGGAGCTTATCCTACCAAGATATATGAGTGGGGATGGGGGGGAACCTTTTTAAAGCAAGACTTTAAAAATTTTAACACGTTTCCTTGTGTTATTTATATACATGTGTGTTAAGATTACACACTCATGTGCTGGGAGGGGTCAGGACAAAAGGATCCTTAAAAAAAAGGAAGTCCCTTCATATTTGGTTTGCTCAGCTCAGACATTATTTTAGATAAATTTCATTATGATGCATTCCAGACTATTTTAAGAAATGAGATTTAGCTACGATGAATGAATGGTTAAAACTGTATTCCCCAGTCCATGGGCGGACCTAGTGTGCTGACCCACCACTGGTAAGTGAACTGGTCTGACCTCAGTGGAGAGCTTCATCACATTACTCACACTCCGGGAACTTCCTAGTGCAGCTCTGCATTTTGGTGGGTGCTTTGGAGATTAAGGTAATTTATAAATTGAAGGGCACAGGCATATCTGAGACAATGACTGATTAGCGCAAGAGAAGCAAAGGGGAACGGGACCACCAAAGGTTCGGCTACTCTTCTTTCAACTCCGTTTTCCTTGACTACGCCAATGATGAGGTCACAGAACATGCCTGAGAGCTGGATGGGAAAGAGAGATTTCTGCAGTTGGGGTCCAACGATCTAAGTGATGCTTCAAAGGGAACTGTTCTTTACAAGCGCATGGCATCACTGTTCTACAAAAATATTTACACCGCTGAAATTACTTGGGCTAAAAACAACAGTTTAATTGTCTACTGGAAAATTTGTTCCTCCTTTCATAATTAGTACTAGGGAAAATAAAATAATGTTTAAAAAAAAGCAGTCCTACAACATGTTAACATACTGGCGTTACTCTTCAAATCAAGTGAAAAAGAAAATTCAAAAAATTTGGAGGAAAAAATTACATTATACTCTTTTGATTAGGATGCTTATACTAGAAAGAGACTGAGAGATTTTATTTCATCTTTTATGCAGTTAAAAATACATACCCTGGTAATTTTGCTTTGAGTTTTTGCGAAGTATTTTTTCTGGGTTCGAGCCAAGAGCTCTTGTCCACCTGCTATGGCCAATATAATGGCATCTGCCATGCGGTTATCATGTAAACAAAGGTCAACTGCACTTTCAAAATTACCAGTCAGCAAAGCCTGCGTAATTAAGCCATCAATATCTGTAACAGGGAAATAAAACCACTAAATTAAGTTAGGTTTAGCATTAAACACACTAATCTGTGTTTTGAAGACAATGTAGGAAAATACATTATGACATGGTTCATTCGCTCTCTCTTTCATAAAGACACACACACAGAGGATATGAAACATTTATCTATAATTTTTAGAGTTTCTTGAACTCCTGAAAACATTTTAGTAAGTTTTATGAAAAATAAAATGTTTTCCTAATCTGGTCATACTTAAACAATTTTATAAGGACTTATCAAAGTAACCACTATTATCTGGGACTGGCCACATGTCAACAATTTATGGAACAATGACAACACATTGACTAACAATGGACATTTTTCCTTCTATCCTTTAGGTTGGGAAATAACAGTATTTTTACTGGAAAAAGCAAAACCCTTAAATTCTACCTCAAAATAAAATAAACATGCATTTACCTCCGCTGACAGAAATATTAAAGGTTCCACTAACTGATGGAGAAATGTCAGTCTCTCGATTTTCTTCTTTGGTGCTCTTAAAGACAGAGGGGAAAGGACACAGTTTAGTGGAAAAATCACTATGAATATAGCTATTATTTACAATACAAAAATATACAACTGTGTACATGATAACCCGATGATACAACAGGTTCTCCCCAGGAATATGCCACTCTGCATCAGTGCAAAGAGCAAGGAAATCTGGGCCCTGGGGCTGCCAACATTACTTCCAACCTTGGCCAAATCACTGAGTCGAGCCTGTTTCCTCAATGGTAAAATGAAGACATTAATGCCCCATCTGCTGACCTGACAGTGTATATACAGTAAAGATCCAATGATCAAGTGTCTATGAGAACAGTAAAAAGTCTCCTGGAACCGTTTTTTTATTACTCCATCATTGCTATTCTCTGACTGAGCCACTTCCCGGCCCCATTTTGCCTTTAGGATAAAACACAGAAGTCCTCTGCCTGCCACTTAAAACACTTTACCACAATGCTGGAAGATCAACAAACATTCACTTTTGTAAGAGTCAATGAAAGTCACAAATTCTCTTGTTAGCAAGAAAAAGAAACCTTAATAAATTCAATCTTTACAAGATGACAAAATAATGAGCTATGAAATGAAATAGGGAAAACAAATGCAAAAGCAGAGACAAAACATCATTTCCCCTTTCCCTCCTCAGCATCTGGGCATCCTGCTTTGCCCCGTGACCTTGGGACAATCACTGTGAAGCTCTGCTCTCACAGGATGTGAAGCCCTTTGCAGGCCCTCTAGGCTTGGAGTCATCATCTCCGAACTAAGGTCCCCAGGGAAGGGGATTTCTGGAGTCAGCTCTATTTCACATCCCCTCAACTCCTCATCACTGTGAAATTAAAACTGAATGACTAGAGAATAACTCCAGTCTTATCGCCCATTCCCCCAACTAAAGATAAACAAAAGAGAAAAACTTAAAAGAACCTGAGAACGTTAACTCAAGTCAGTCATTTAAGGCTAGCATTCACCAAGAAGACTTTTATTTACTTGATCAAACCCCAGTTTGGATTCAAAGACTAGAAGAGCAAAAAAATGTCATTTCTTTAAGCTATTAATGTGATTATAATTAACAAGATAAACCTATAAAATAAGTTTTCTTTGATTTTCTTTAGTCAATCAATAATTAACTCTTTAATTAATTAAAAGAAAAAGTCAATGAAAGGATTGCCTATCCATGAGTCAAAAACAGCATAAAATTTGGAGTAAAGTTTTCTATTCCTTTCTTTACTGACAGCTATGATGATCTCTCTATCTCTCTCTATCTTTTGCTCACTCACATACACACACTTGTCGCACACCTAGCATCTTTTTCTTCAGGTTCATTTCCTAGATAAAACAATAGTAAAGTATAATTAGGGCTCAACAAATTCATCTTTAATTCAAAGAGAAACAGGGCTGGAAAATACCTTTGTTAAATCTATAGTAAAGAAAAGTACTTCCAGGGCAAACGAATAGCCTAATAAGATGTTAAGGCATAATGTGTACCTTACTTTAATACACAAAATGTTTTCAAGTACTTTTTCAAATACCTGTTTATTACCTGTTTATTGAAGTCTTCCCAAATGATACTTTATTTACTAAAAATTATTAGCAGCCAGGTCTTAAATACTTTAAAGTAACTTTAAAAAAAAAAAGCTTTTACTCTATAAGTTTGTCTGCACCACACACATTTTCCCCCTCTCTGGTTTAACAGTTATAAAATTCACTGACCATCATCTTTAAAACGTAATAATAAAGTTCATGTGGAGGAGTCTCTGTTGTCAAGACTCTCCCAAGAATCAAGAGGACAATAAAGAGGTTAAAGGTAACAGGAGGAACATAAATGTGGAGACCAGCTCTACAGGATAAAATATCTGAAATCCTGAGTCTAAAAGAGCATCAAACTTAAAGAAAAGCTTTCCTTCCTTCCTTCAATGACGGTCACAATCAGACTCACACATCAGTGACAAGTTAGTAAAACTTGCCTTTTCCTGGACCCCAGGAGGGAGTATCAATTCAAGGCCCTCCACCTCCAGCTCATACACACAGTGCCAAGGAGAGAAGTCACCTGACCCTTTACAAGGCACGTTGCTGCTCCGTCCCTTCTCAGTCATGTGGCCTTGGGACTGTCCCTTACCTTCTGCAGGCCTCCATGCATTCATCCATAAGATGACGGAGGGCTGGGCTAGATGACCCCTAAGATTGCTTTTGTTTCCACAGCTATGATCTTATGAATGTCACATTTAAGGGCAAGAGAGCATTGTGAAATAAAATCTTCTATTTTTCCCTTCGACATTCTGGTGTATCCCCTAGGCCACATATACTGCAGAGCATGGAATCACAGGACTGACCAAGGGCACAGACCTCCTCACTCTGAGGGCATGACACCTGGATCAAGCTAAGCACATATATGTCTTCCATGCTACAACTGCATGTGGCAAAGGGCTCAGAAAAATGTGTATCCAAAGTCAGGGAGTTATGAGATGCACTCAGGAAATACATATCCAACAACTAAAAATCAATAAAGGTAAATACCTCTCCAAAAAAGTTCTCTTCAGCAGCATGACTCTCTTGACCATCACTTGGTGCCAGCCGGTCAGAATCTTTAAGAACCTGTGGTAGAGGAAATAAGCACAACCAGAGCTGAGAATGTAAGAGTTAAAAGACTGTTAGTGCACAAAGAATCCAGAAGACCCAAAAATATTCAGAATAAGCCTTCCCAAAAACAGCAACAAGAAATGATTTTAATTTGAAACAATAAAACACTGGCAATGCAAATGTAATGATGATGATGGCGATGGTGACGGTGAAAAGAAGTAGGCCCTAATATTTCTCTCATCCCCTTCCTCAGTCTACCCTCAGCTCACAAATAGAGTAAATCCTGGTTTGTAGCAATTCCTCCTCTGACTCAGAGAGTGAGATAAAATGTCTTCATCAAGAATCACACCCTTGAGAACTTTTCAAAGCCAGATTCAGTTTTTTACTGATGGAAGGGCAAAGACAAAGGAACACTTGGCCCTCCCCTTTCAGATGAAGGATGGAAAGGCAGAAGGTGGCTCTGCTTCTCTTACCAGTTCAGGCCCTGCTCCTTTCTTCAGAGATAAAGCAATCTGAAACAAAAGAAAAGGTTTATTATTATTTATAGAAAAACTTCACCTCTTACCACATTCTTAATGGCAAAACAATCCAGAACATTTAAACAGAGAATAGAATGCTTTTAGTATATTTACAAAACAACTGGCTAGTATTGGTTCTCCAATAGTACACATTTAATTTATACAAAGTCCTACATGCAAACTCTCCCTGTTGCTTAATCATTGAAATAGGCATTTTTCTCTATGCTCTTGATTTTAAATCATGTAATTCACTTTCGATGCCCTGGCTGGAAAGATTTGCATTAAATAAAACAGCCACTGTGAAGTTAGCATGTATTTTAACTTGGAGTTTTTCTCTATTGTTGGCTACCTGCAATACCTTCATTTTAATTTAGTGTCCATTTTCTGGCAAAACCCAAAGAAAGTGGCTATATAAGTGACTGCTTAACAAAGATTAAAAAACTTCACCTGTCTTAGAAAAATGGGAAACAAGGGCTTAGGGGGGGGGTAAGCTATTTGCCTAAGCTCAGTTTCCAAATCCCAAGTATGTTGCTAAAATTAGAAAAAAAAATATAAGTAAAAAACAGGCCCATAAATACCTATGGCCTAGTTGTTTGTTGCTCATCATCCATCAGCTAAGATACACACATGGATCCTACTTTATTTAAAATTCGTCATTTATGACAATCATTTACAAAACAATTAGGCCACCAAGCAATTTTAACGCCAATTAGCATTTTGGTCAAAATTGAAGTACCATAAAGTATAATTTAAAGTGCAAATCTGGCATGCCACGCTAAGTCAGAATGAAAGTCTTAGGAGCAGGTGGTTCTAAAGTTATTGAAAAGTAAGATTTTTTTTCCTTACGGATTCTCAAGTTTCCTGCTGCAGTCTTTCAACCATACCTGCCTCTGCATGACCCCGTGGACTTTTGTTCATGGGATTTTTCTGGCAAAGGTCCAAGAATGGTTTGCCATTTTCTTCTCCAGTGTGTTCTCATTTTACAAATGGGGAACTGAAGCAAACAGGATCACACAGCTACTAAGTATCTGAGAATGGATCTGAACTCACATCTCCCTGACTCCAGGCCCAGTGTCCTATCCACCACACCACCTAGCTCACAGAAGCTATCCATTGGGCATGAGAGTATTTAATAAGATGGTCATATTGAGTGTGTCTAGGGTATGTATTCTTTACAAATAGAGTCTTCAAGCTTGTCTCCTAAGAAGCAATGACAATGCCCTTGGCTCTTCTACAGAGGTAGGTGTCAATGGATATTGAGCACTGTATATAACATGTCAGATTTTTTCAGATTGCTTTTGCTGATGTTTCCCCTCTTTCTTCTTTTTTTATTTTTTAAAAAATTCTTAGTAACAAGAGATGATTTCTCTGGGAAGGAAAGGGAGAAATTTGGGGGAAATGTAAACGTCAGAAAAATAACAGATATCAATAAAAAAAGTATTTTTAAAAAGAAAATAAACTACTGACCATACAAGCAAAGTACAGATATTGCAAATCTTAACTCAATTAAATCAACGTTTTTATCGCACAGTGACCAAATATTTCATAAGGCATTAGCAGTTATGCAGTAAAAAGTATCCTCCAGGTGGAGAGGAAAACAACAGAAAGCTCTAAAATACAAGGAATAGTCCTGCATAGACAACTAGAAAATTCATCTCAATTACTTCTTCTACCTTGCAATGTTTTTTAAACTTTGAAAGCTCTTTTTTTAAGGTTATACATGTGTATTCATGCAAAACACATTTCCATATTAATCATGTTTTAAAAGAAACCGCAGATCTAAATAAATAAAACTCCAAGAAAAATAAAGTCTGTCTTAATCTGTGTTCAGACTTCATCAGTCCCTTCTTTGGGGATGGACAGCACTTCTCATCCTAAGTCCTTCAGAGTCGTCTGGAATTGTTGGATCATCATTAGCTAAGAAAGGCTAAGTCATTCACAGCTGATCACGTTACAACATTGCTGTGACTCCCGGTTTGTCTCACTTCACTTTGCATCAGTTCATGCAAAACTTTACAGGTGTTTTTGAGAGCGTGAAAGATCTTTTTCACAAAAAACATGCTGCTGTTGACATCCTGTAAATTCTTAGATCAAGACTAGAAGAAAATTTCATCCATTCTTTAATTTCACCACCAAGTATTGTCATTAATATGTATTACAAACACTCGTTATGGAAGAACTGGTGTGACAACATTAGCCTCAAAAATCACCCGTTCACCTTCCCTGACAACGTCACCAAGCATCCATTATTTTGTTTACTGAACACAGTGACAAACTGTCAGGAGCAATGAGGGTCTGGAATGGAAAAGAGCAGGAAAAATACACACAGTAGTAGAAAGGGCAGAGGACAGGAATGATTAATTACTCAGGCAGATAACAAGCAAAAACAAGAAGCCACTAAGAACCAGTCTCCATGATGGTCTGGTAACATGGGGAGGGATGCTCTCCTCATCAGTAGACTTAACAGGTCTGTCCTACTGCTTTCAACCTGGGAATCAGTAGGAATGGAATACAAACCAAGTCTCTAAAGGCCTAAAAGGGGGAAACACAGCAAGGAGAAAAGAATGCCAACTTCAGGAATGCCAGGTGTCACCGTGGTTACCAGGGTGTGACAGTGGCACACAGCCCAGCCATTATCTAGCTCCTCTGCTCCTACCTTCCAGAATGCAGAACCAGAATGCTATTCCCTATTCAGGAATTTGTATGTGTGTGAATTTCAGACAACTTTATATTCAAAACTTCCACAAGCCATCAGCGGCAACATTTCAATGGATACAGCTCTCCCACGTGTGGGCTCTCCTCACCACACAGGTTTTAACTCATCCATCCCTTGTCCTATGTGACTTTTATCCTTTCAAAAATCTTTATTTTAATCTCAACACTATACAATTATAAAACACTGGCTAACTGTAAAAAAAGACGATCAAAACCACGACCATTCATGACTCCAGAGGACTAATGATGAAATGTGCTATCCACAACAGAGGGCATGGACTTAAGGTGCAAAATACACATTTCTGTGCACAGCTCATTAAAAAAGGTACCTTTCTTTTCTCTTCTTTTTTTTCAGTGGGACAAGGGCTTGGAAGAAAAGAGACTTTTGTTCACTAAAAAAAATGTCTTTTTAAAGAAGTGGAAGGTACAACAAATATGAAATGTTGCAAGCACCTTCAGATGGGGTCCCTGTATTTTCAGTTTTCCTTAATTGCTTTATTTTATTACAAGAGACCTTCTCCCTATGAATGCTTGTAATGTAAATATAAAACACATCAACAATTTTTTTTAACTCTTGCAAGGATACCAGTGCAGTGCAGGCCGTTCATTTTCCACCTCAGCTGCCTGGCCCCCCTCCTTGTCCAGTCATATCTGCCTGATGAAATTACTCTTCTGTCTTGGCGGAGGGGAGCAGGAATGATGGGAAAATCAGAGTTAAGTGACTTGCCCAGGGTCTCACTGCTACTAAATGTCTGAGGTCAGATTCACACCCAGGTCCTCTCAGCTCTCAAGCCAGTGTTCTATCCACTGCACTTGCCAGGCTGCCCCTGATCTGCTTCCTGCACAATTCTACACTGGACGCTTCCTGCACAATTCTACACTGGAAATATGTCAAGGTTACTTATGACTCACAAATGGCTCCTTTCTGACAATAATGGAGTGAAAAGATGAGCTTTTATGCAAAGGACAAGTCTGGGATCATGAAAAGCACTACACAATTCCTCAATCTTCTCCTTGGATTGAACTCTAGCCTGCTTTCAAGACACGGAAACTGATGGGGCACCAACATATGCACTGTCCATTCACTCACTTCATTTTTCCTGTCTGAACTCTTGTGAAGGATCACGGATCCCACATAGGAAGCTCTGCAGTTTTAAGGCTTGAAACAATCAGACTAATGTCATCTGCAAACAGAAGGACTGCAATCTTGTTAGAAACTCCTCCTTAGTTTGGACCGGTGGCAAGCACCTTTAGTAAAGAAACTTCTGCTGTGCACCACGTTAACACTAATAAATCCCAGTGCTGCAGAACAAAGCTCTCTCTGACTCAAATGTTACATATGCCCAAATACATCTTTTTAAAGGTTTTTATCATATGCACCTTTTTTCCCAGGTCTTCTTTCCTGTATCCCAAAAGTTCCAGGTATTTTCCACGAGAATCATCCTCAAAATTTACCTGTTAAGAAATAAAACACCTCAAATTAAAATCAGTCTTCAAAAATCTCTGCTTTCAGGAAAGGCAAGCTAATGTCACAAGGCACCTTTTAACTGTCCAAAATCAACTGCAATGGATAAACAAAAGGCATCAATAATTTATGTTATCAAATACACATGCCCATTAAGGAACTATTAATTAGGCTTGAAGAAAGTAGACACTGCACAGAAGATAATTCCTGCAAGAATGAAATTCAAATAACTGCAAAATAAATGTTGGCACAATAGCTTCAGAGAACAACTCTCTAGTTAAGCAAAGTATCTCTGATACAGACAAAATACAAAAAAATAGTACATCTGGAAAATCACAGTTGTAATCTCCCCATTCAATACTGAATGAATTATGTAATACAAAAGTAAATCTCACAAGAAAATGTAAAGTAGAATTTTTATCACCTACACTCTGGACATATGTCCCCCTAAAGTTTTGAGAGTTACCTGTGAGGTTTCTAAAACTCAATTGTTGGAATTTTCTTAATACCTTAGAATCCTTTGTTGAACAGTCACTAAGAGGAAGGCAGAATGGGAAAATCAATGAGGACGCTCAAGGTCACAGGCAAGCAGCTAAGTGGAGAGCAAGAATGAGTGGGAGGGTAGGTTTTACCTTCAAAAAGGACCACACACTTTTCTCGAAGTCCGTCTGGGAAGCATCGATCTTTTTCTGGCAGTAGCTGACAAAGCCTTGGGACTGCACGACCTGCTGGAGGTAATCGGAGCGAAGGAGGAATTCCTTCTCAGTGACCACCTGGCTGATGTGCACCTGCTGGCGCTGCAGCTGCTGCTCTGCTCCCAGCTGCGGCCTTACATTCTCAAACGTCACTAACTTGCCTCCAAACTATAAAAGGACCATGAAAAAGAACTCATGTGAACAACCACAAGAAAGAAAAGCTACAATCATTTCACCTAGCAGGTTTGTAAGAACTTCAGGCACGTAAATATGGAGCTCAGTAGAGAACAACTAAAACTAAACTTTTAAGTGCCCGGCAAGCAGGAAACATACCAAAATCTGCTAATTAATGCAAAGTAATCATTTCTACCAGGATTACAAAGTGCTTTCCACAAATGCAGACCATAAGTGCACACAACAACAGGAGACAGTGCACTGGGCACTGTGCTTTGGCCTTTACAAGTATCATCTCATTTTATCCCAATAACACTGGGAGGTAGGTGTTGGTATTGTCCCCATCTTACAGATAAGGAAACTGAGGCAGACAAAGGTCCAGTGGCTTGCCCAGGGCTCCGGCGGGTGTCTGAGGCTTGATCTGAACTCAGATCTTGTTGCCCCCAGCACAGCACACTACACACTGTGCTACCCCTCACTGCCTTTGCTGACGAGCTGGAGCTGTAGAGGGTAATGGTGCATAAGGCTGGAACAGGAGGGCAGGGTCAACATGAAGGATCTGGTCTGACCTGGCTGCCCTGCTCAGGACCGAACTAGAAGCAAGAAGGGTAGTAGCAAAACTCGCACTTGAAAGGAAAGCCTGCCTAAGGATGAGAGGAGAACTAAAGAGGAATGGGGCGCCTCATTAGAGATCTTCATGTCATCCTGAGGCCTTAGAACATACAAGGGACATGCTCCATGAAGCGTGTTAGGCATCTGTCGATGAATTTTGTTTCAACAAGACAATCAGGCTGCAGTGAAGGGAGAAGAGGACAAGGAAAGGGAGCATAGGGAGATTGACTATGAGCAGAAGTGAGTTTGAAGAGGGTAGGGATGGACAGAGCAAAAGCAGGGATGCTCAGGCCACTGCAAAGGAAGAGTCTGGTGGACTGGGGAGGCACAGGCTTGAAAGCAGGTTCTGAGAACCAAAACAGCCAGATAAAAGGCCCACTACCAGCAGGTCAGGAAGCGTTTCTGCAGCACTTGCCACATGCCACACAGGGCTAACAGACACTGACCCATCGAGCCAATTCCATAGCGCAGGGGAGGTCCTAAAGGGGGCTGATCTAGGGGAGAAGGTGCCATGTACAATCCGAATCAGGGACAGGGAGGAAGAGAGAGAGAATACGCAACTCAAAACTTTAAAAATCAATGTTAAAAAGTTTTACGTGTAACTGGGGAAAAATAAAATGCTCAATAAAACACACATCAGAAGTGGATGTTGTGGGGCTCTGAGTCAGAGGACTTGGGATATACTGTAACGATGTTATTTCTAGAGCTACCCTAGAAATCCTTAGACATATTCGAGATGTGATTGTTTCTATAGCATAACAACCTCCAGAAGACTGGAGAACTTTATACAGGAGTTCTATAGTATCTGAAGATGCTCTCAACTCAAAATCACTAAGCATGTTAAGGGATTCCTTTATACCTATTTTCTTCTACAAGCTGGCCAGAGATTTTGAAACCAGGGACACCAGGTGAACTGGCTGTTAGTCAGCATGCCTACCTGTGCCTGGCTCCCTGGGCTCCTTCCCTCGTGAGGCCCATCGACAATGCCAGCCCCAGGGAAGCCTCTTTAACAGGATTATACTAAAATCACAGAAACTCTGAAAACCTTTATCTTCTTTTCCATCCTGAAAGGACACTCTGCTGAGAAAAACTCCTTAACAGCCAATCTTACCCTTGGACAGCCCCCGTAAGTAAAACCAATGTACCGAGAATGAGGCTCCAACAGGCCTTCGGATCCACTTTGGCGGCTTCTTTAGTGGCAGCACAACGCCCTGAGCAGGGGTTTGCTGTGGCAGCTGCAGCGGAGGAAGGGGCTGTCCTGTGCCAAAGGGATCAAGGTTCCCAAACGATGATGAGAGCTTAATGTAAAAAAATTAAAAGTAGGTGTTTAATAGGAATGCATGTGTAGAACCCATGTAAGATTGCATGCCATCTTGGGGAAGAAGTGGGGAAGGAAGGGGAGAAAATCTGGAACTCATGGAAGTGATTGTTGAAAACTGAAAACAAATAAATTCATAAATTTGGGGGAAAAAAGTAAAATCGTGTAAAAATTCATTTCTGCTGGGCATCATAAACTGTACGTGATGCAGAAAAATATGCAGGCAGCCTTCACAATCAGAATTATCTGGTGTTCCTTTTTTTAACCAGAACTGCTTTCAAGCTCCTCTACAGGAAGGAAAACCAATGCCTCCTACCTTGTCTACTTGCTTCTGCCGTAGGCCATCCGTGCTCCCTCCCATGATGGAGTAAACACTGATGCGGCCATCAAAGGAAGCGGCTGAGAGGATGGCAGGGTTCCGGGGACACCACTGGATATCGAAGCACCACTGTGTGTTGGTGGGAAGTTCATACAGCACCTAGACCAAGTCCCCAACCCACCCAAATCAGGAAAGAGTATTATAACTCTTGTGACCAGATCTGGTGGGCAGACAAGTAACACATTTAGAAAGTCTCTTCAACTCAGTCTTTGGAAATGTCAAATAGAGTGTATTTAGTGCTAAAATAACCAATGAACAAGCATTCCAGGGATGAGATGACTAAGGAGATCCCTATATAAAAAGTAACAGTACATGTAAGCACATCTTAAAAACGGAATGTTTTCAGCATTTACTTAGAGGAGTAGATGAAAATGGAAAAGAAAAAATTACATATTATCATAGGAATATGATTATAGGCACACTTGGATCTTTATTTGGCAACATGACATCAATTTTCTTTAGATTTCAGATTATTTAGAGGCTAAAAAATAATCTCAAGCAATGAAAAAGATGAAATGAAAAGAAAAAGATCCAAAAACACCTAAGACTGATACAATCATCTACTTGTGAGGCAAAAGAAATATATGCCCTTCTGTACTTCCTTCCCTTACTCAAGACATAAAATGATACCACAACCTGTTTGCCACAAAAATTTGGGCTCCTAGGAAAGACAGCAAAAAAAGAAATGTGGGTAAGAGCTGTTCACAAAAGCTTTCTAACATCACATATGTCACCAACCAACACCAAGGTTGTGGTCACTGTTCTCCATGGGATTAAGTGCACAGAGTTTTTAAACGTTTAGGTAAAACTGCATCTCTTTCATATTTAAAAGGGCTGATTTGGCTATGACAAATAACTATTTATAACCCTTTAAAATCATGTCCACATCCATGGTATTTTTCTAATTTTCCCAGGAATAAACTGATGGTCTTAATGATAGTGTGAGTCACATTAATTAGCAAGTTATACACTGAAAAATAACAAACCACTCTTTCCATATCTGATTTTTCTTGCAAATGAAGTAAAGGAGTGGATTTACAGGATTTAGTCGCTTAATTGTAGTAAGCAAAATTTAATGTGGTTTCAGAAATCTACTCTACCTCCAAACCTATTTTACCTCCCTACTTCATCTAAGGTGTTTTCTTTTATTATACATGGATTTCTGCTTCACATGAAAAATTCCCAAATTAGAAAATCAAATAGACAAATAATCAGTTTTGATATTAACAGCATATAGTTAAAATCCAATGAGGCTATTTCTACTATTATTCCATCATTTATTGACTATATTATGCCAAATATTTACTATAAAGCCATTGTTAGCATTAAAAATATTAATTTAGTAAAAACAAGATTCATGAGGTTTCTCAACAGAACACGTATCAAGGAAAGGCAACAACCCCCCCCCACTAATAATGGGAATAATAAGGCAGCCGGACTTGGCGTAGGCAGGACCCGAGTTCAATCCTGCTTCGTGTACTGTCTGGGTGAGCTAGCGTGAGCCTCAGTTTCACCACCTGTAGGATGCAGATGATAGTGGTACCTGCACCCACAGATCTGTCTGGAGGGTGAAATGAAAAAACATGCCAAGTATTTTGCAAATCTTAACGTTTTATGTAAATTACTATCTTACATTGGTCATTACAAGTATCACTTTATATGTCATCTTGAAAGTGATCTTAGCCTTTGCCACAGGCCAGTAAAACAGAAGATACTGCATTTACGTGAGACTCCCAAGGAACTTCAAGTAATCGTTTATATCTGATGAATCCCGTTTCCCTCCCAAGGATCCACGACTAACCAGTACTGAACAAGAACAAGGCCTTCCTTCCTTAGGCCCCGGAAGGAGCCAATGGTTCCTTGTTATGTCCAGCCCAGCGAGCCACATCACTACCAGCTGCATATTCTCTTCTCAGTTCAACAATTCCACATTTCTAACTGATGCAGATGGTCAAGATGGATAGGTATTTGTTCTAAGAATACATCTTTTTAAATCAAGGATGATAGGGTTTAATTTATTAAAAACACTAAGTTGATAAGACAAATTGTAAATAACTTATAAGGTGATGAGGTCTTCAAAACAAATTTTGAAAACTGGCTTTGAAAAGTAATGTGGGAGACAGCTCGATGGCACAGAGCATAGAGCACTGGTTCTGGAGGCGGGAGGACCTTGAGTCCAAATTCGGCCTCAGGCCCTTGACAGTAACTGTGTTATCCTGGTCAAGTCACTTAACCCTGGCTGCCTCTCCAAAAAAAAAAAAACAGACAAATAATGTGACACAGGGTACCTAATGCATGTAACATAAATACGAAGAATGTGGTACTTCCATAAGCCTTCTACTTGTGAGGTAAGAGAAATAGATGCCCTTCTGCCCTTCCTTCCCTTACTCAAGACATAAAATGATAACATGGAAATTGATCTCACCGCCTTAGTTACTTTGTTAGTAATGTGGTGCTACTTTAACTACCTTTAGTAAGATTATTAAGAACAGTAACAATTTACGAGATTTCTAAGAACAATGAGCTGCCTGATATGTTACTTTAACGTCTAAGTGAAACATCTGTGACCAGATAACATTCATGGTAAAACTTTGCTTGAGTGTAAAGATTCAAGCACATCTCTGCAGCTTTCCTTCACTGTAACACACAAAATAATCAGTATAAAAAACTCCTTGAGAGTAAATTTTAAAACACTATTTCCCCTCCAATACCTCTCCCGTGTTGGGGTTGCAGCAGAGAATTTTGGCATCTTTCCCACAGCTCAGCAACAACTCAGGATCTGCCATGCTCCAGGCAATGGCCAAAATTCCTCTGTAGAGAGACAAAAGGTGAGAGGAAAGAAACTTTCAAGTATAATTAGACCAAATATTTCAGAGGAAAAAAAATCAACCATTTTCCTAATTCTTACCTGTGCAAAATAATGAATAATTTATGACTTTTTCTTCCTTCTAGAGACGTCTCAAAATCTCTTACCATCATTCCATTTTCTCTATCTAATTGCTCTAATCTCTGACAAAAGACAGGTCTGTTCAGAGCTGCCCCCTCTACTTGTTCCCAGGACCCAAATTCTTCAGGTATCCCCTGGGAGTGTGCCATTACAACTCTGCCTCCCCCATCCCATTCATCTTCAACCTCTCACTATCTACTGGCTCTCTGGATTCAGAAGGGACCGCAGAAACCACCCCTCACTGCGAGCCCCATCTTTGATAAGCATTAAGCTGTCATCCTATAGCTCTTTCTTCTTTAACACATGACTAGCGCTGAAAAAACAGAAAACTAGAACAGAATAGATAAGCAAAAACCAAAAGCAGTTCTCCCCAAAGAAACAAAGAACAACTGAAAGAGCTGGGGGACAAGAACCATGCTCAGGACTGAGCCACAGCAACAAGATATGAGACAGCACTGCTAGAGTTTATTTACAATTCCACTATCAAACTTTCAAAGAGATACTTTATAGGACTTGATAAAGTAATAACATGTCATTTGGAAAAATAAAAGATCTGGAACATCAAGAGAAAACAGTGAAAAAAAGGCAGGGACGAAGCGGTAACAGAAATTCCTGACCTCAAACGACAGTAGAAAGCAGCAGTCCTCAAAACCATTTGGTATTGGCTAGAAAACAGAGGCAGATCAACGGAACAGACTAGCCACAGAGAATCAAAAAGAATGGAACTCAATAACCCAGCATTCAATAAAATTGGCCAACATAAATTGCTTAGGAAAGAAAAACCTATGGGTTAAATAAAATCTCTGGCAAAACTGGAAAGTCTGGCATGGATTAGGCTTGGACCAATAACATACCATATTCTACAATAAATCTTAAATAGATGACTGATACTGATATAAAAATCATTTAATAAAAAAATTAGAAAATATGCAGATCATAGCTGGCTATGGGGTAAAGAGATGTCATTTAAAAAAATTTGTTTCTTATTCTGAACCTGATAAAGTAGGTGTTTCCATACACATAGCAGAACACAATAACAGGATTTCCCAAGACGCCTCCTCCAGCCAACTTTAGCTGCATACAGAGATGGTCACACCCTGGATCTTGCCATTATACACAAATGCACCACTTCCACGTTCGTGTGCACTGAAATTCTGGTATCTGATCACAAATGGCAAACTGGAGAAGTTATTGGAGGAACAGGACATTAATGCACTACTGGTGAAGCTATGAACAGGTCCAGCCATTCTGCAAAGCAAGATAAAACCATGCTCCTCTTTTGAGCTCAGGCCTATATCTAAAGTCAAATAAAGAGGAAAAGGGCCACATGTACATAAATATTTATAGTAACTCTTTTTGTGGGGGCAAAGAACTGAAAATTGAGCAAATGCTCATCAATCAGAGACTGAATGAAGCTATTATATTACATGAATGTGATGGAACCCTTGTGCTATAAGAAATGAAGGGAATTGTTTTAAATGAACTAATGCAAAGTAAAGCAAACAGAACCAGGAGGACAATTTATATAATGACAACAATAAAGACAAACAAATAATTTGGAAAAACTTAAGAACTCTTTTACACAACAACCAAACACGATTCCAAAGGAATCATCCACCTGCTGACAGGGACACAATGGAATCTCTATAACCTGAGACATATATTTTCTGGACATGGTCAGTGAAGAAATCTTTTTTTCTTTACTATCCTTATTTTTTGTAAGTGTCTTGTTTTCCTCTTTTTTAACTGCATGAAGGTGAGCAGAAGTAAGAGGAAGCAGGCAGACTTGATTAATTGAAAAAATAAAATAATTTCTTTTTAAAGTAAGGGAATGTCGTGCAAAAATGATTGAGAGCACAAAAATGCCCTGGAGATGGGAACAATTGGCAAAAATCTTCTAAGAGCAGTCGACTGGACTCTCACAGTAAGACAGATGAGGTCAGAGCCTGGCCCAACATGACACAATGGCACCTGGGGGGGTCTAAGGAGGAGGCAGGGCATCACAGGGTTACAGACAGGCATACTGGAAACAATGATGTGGTTCAAACATAGAGTTCAGCAGATCAAGGGGTACTTCTCCATGTCCTGGTACTACATGATGGCAAGATATATGAAAAAAAACACAAATACCAGGACCCTGGTCAGCTGGAAATGCTCCATGCAGACAGTACTGACCTCTAAAGTGGGAAAACCAATGTCATAAAATGGACTGAAGACGCAGGAGGGCTTTTATATATGCACCAGTGTAACACCATAAACATTGGAAAGAGGTCTTAAAATTCTAGGCAATAATTTCCTACTGCTTTCTGTCAATGATAACCTGAACTACAAGCTACAGAAAAGCATACTACAGCTCAATTGTAACAAATACTTCCTACTCAAGTCAAGATGAGATCAAATAGGAGAGGAAAATAAGGTGCTAAAAAAATCTTAACTTGAAAATACTAAAAAACTACATTTAATAAAAGCAATAAAAGTAACCTCCTCCCCTTAAGCCTCATCTTCTGACTGGCTATTTCCTCCCAGAACTTCCAATTCAAGGAGGAGGCCTAGGCTGAAGACATCATCCTGGGAGCCCTTATCTTTTCCTTCTCCAGCACATTTTTAGTTCCTTTTTATGTGTTGTCTTTCTCCATTGCAACCCAACTCTTGGAGTGCAGGGATTGTCTTTCTTTATGATTTGATTTGTATTTCCAGAACTTAGTAGAGTAGCTAGCACACAGTAAGCATTTAATAAAAGCTTGTTGAATGACTGACTGACATGCTCAAAGTGCTTTCTAAAAATAAAATAGATGGGAAAATGCCAGGGGACTGAATGATTCTGAAAAGGAAATAGGCACATAAAAAATATATTTTCAAAGCCCTTTTTGGGGCTGATGGCACAAATCTAATAGCCTAACTACTCTAAAACAGTAACTAAAAAAGCTGCTCTCAGCTACAGCCACCATGTACAAGCATGAGAATACAGATATTCAGGGGATCTAGGGGGCAGCACCCAGGAATATTCCCAAGTATGGGTACCAAAAGGGACCAGAGCAGGAGTCTCTAGCCAGGAGGGACAGTAGAAAACATAAATACCTCATGCCCTGGTCAAAGACAACAAGAGAAACATGAGAAATGGAATTCAGAAAGCCAAGCCACCAGAAGAGCCTGCGTATCCTTAACCTTAACTGAAAAGTGAAAGTCAAAGAAGTCAAAAGCAACACAAAGAACAAAATTAAAAACCTCCTGCCAACCAACAACCAATAACTGACTTCACTTGATAATGGTTTGCTTCACGCTGGGCCAGCAGTGGCCAAACAAAGACAAAATAAGGCTTGCCTTGGTTCAGGAGAGACAGGAACAGAGATCATTAGACACAAGGTCAGTCAGGAGGAAGAGCTCTAAGAGAAGGGGGCCAGGAAAGGTTTTCATAGATGTTGCCTGAGAGAGTTTTGAAGGATACAAAGGAAAAGATGAGGTGGTGGAGCACTGAGGGGTGGGAGGTGAGGTCAGCATCAGGAGACAGTGAGTGGCCTGTGTGAGGAAGAGCCCAAGGATCCGGCTGAACCATATGAGCATGCAGGAAGGACAATGATGTAAGATAAAGTTAGAAAGAAAGGTTGGAACCAGGTCATCAAATATTTTAAAATCTAAACAAAAACGCTTAGAGATAAGAGGGAGCCACTAGCATTTACTGAAGAGGGGAGTGATGTGGTGAGCGGTGCATTTCAGGAAAGTTACTTCAGCAACTATATGGAACATGGAGCAAGTAGAGACTTGAGGTAAGAAATTAGATTCGAAAGCTACTCAGAGAGCAGCCCAAGATGGCCGACTTCGAGGATCTAGTGTCAGATGAGAAGGTATGAACACCTGCCAAGTTCATTACTCATGCTCCCCCAGGAGAATTTAATGAAGTGTTTAACGATGTCTAGTTACTACTCAACAATGACAATCTTCTTGGGGAAGGGGCAGCTCGTGCATTCACCCAGTACAATATGGATCAGTTCACTCCAGTGAAGATAGAAGGGGATGATGACCAGGTCTTAATTACAGAACACGGTAACCTGAGTAGTGGCAGACTTTTAAATCCAAGAAATAAAGTTTTCTTTAAGTTTGATCACTTACAGAAAGAAGCAAGTGACCCCCACTTGAGGATACAGATGGAGCTCTGAAGTCATGGAGGGAATCATGTGACAGTGCATTAAGGGCCTATGTGAAAGACCATTATTCCAATGGTTTCTGTACTATTTATGCTAAAATTATAGATGGGCAGAAAACTATTATTGCCTGTATTGAGAGCCATCACTTTAAGCCTAAAAACTTCTGGAATAGTGGCTGGAGATCAGAGTGGAAGTTTACCATCACACCACCTACAGCTTAGGTGGTTGAAGTGCTAAAGATTCAGATCCATTACTATGAAAATGGCAATGTTCAGTTGGTTAGTCACAAAGATGTACAGAACTCAATATCTGTTACTGATGATGTACAAACTGCCAAGGAATTTATTAAAATCACTGAACATACTGAAAATGAGTATCAGACTGTAATTTGTGAGAACTACCAGACAATGTCGGACACCACATTCAATCAAGGCCTTGTGCTGGCAGCTTCCAGTCACCTGCATTAAAATCGACTGGAACAAGACACTCAGCTACAAAATTGGCAAAGAAATGCAAAATGCTTAAGGCTGGACATGAAATTCTCCATTTGCAACACAGGAAAAAAAGGAGAAGAAAGGAAAGGAAAGGAAAGGGAAAAAAGATTCAAAGTATGGTCTTCTAAGTAGGTGGTTTATAAATAAGTGCGCTATTTCACTAGGGCTTTCAAAGTTAACAGGTTTTCTCATCTCTTGGAACACTATTGAACCAATAGCACCGTCTTGACATTTTTGGGTGTGTGTGTGGTCCTTGCCATGTAACTTCCTATTGTGAGACTGTATCTACTTGTAGGACTTTTTAAAATTCAGTTATTTTAACAATGAGAAAAGAAAGAAAAAGAGATATGTCCTGGAATTTATGTACTGGTTAGAAAATTTCCTCACCATGAAAGCCCTCTCACAAACAGGCAGGTAGTGTTTTCAATACTCTCCTACCCTTATCCTTAATAGCACTTCTGGTACACCAGCGGTTTTTACAGATCAACCAACAGCTATAGATGCCATGCTGCAAGATGTATCTGCAGACATCCCTTCTCTTCTGACAGCTGACTGCCACTTAATGGCATCCTGGTAGCTGTAGATTTTTAAATATTTGGAACAGCATTTTTAAGGTCCTTTCAGTGGAAAAAAAGGGGTTTTCTGGAAACTTCATAATGACCAGCTTCTCTGGGGAAAATTTGGGGCTTTTGTGTTGTTTATTTTTTAATCCAAAAACTTGACCCACATTCCCTCTAAGTGAATGTTTGCTTTCTTCCTTTTCTGAAAATCCCCTTCCCCCTAGTAACATGGTTGCTATAGGCATCTGCGTTTTTAGAGTACAGTTACCCCTTTTATATATTTTTTTTATATTCAAGAACTGCTGACACAATCTGGATATAGAAGAATAAATACTGAAACTTGAAAAATGTAGATGCCTAAGGAATAGTAGGCATATTGTGCTTTAATGCTTTGTGGCAGGTTACTAGAGTTTGCACTACAAGCGTACAAATCAGACAAGTGCATAAATCACAATTAAAAACAAAAAAGATTTGCACCAGAGTGAGAATAACTTCTAAGCAGTGCCTTTCTATTGTTACCTGTTTCTTAATGTGCTTAAAGGGAATACTGGCAGTTCCCTCTAAATGGCTTGTAAAACTTGTTTGACACTTTTCTTCTGAACTGCCTGCCAAGAACTTAAGTGAGACTGTGATATAAGCAACCCTTCCAGAACAGTGAGGGAAGGTATGTGTTCCATAGCTCTCATAACACAGAAATGCCACGGGTTTGCTATAATTAGTATCAGAGCTATGTATGGTGAACTCATTCTACATTGTTTACACTTAGGCAACCAGATCTTAACATGAGGTCATTTTGCTTTGTTTTTTTTAAAACCAAATGCTGTCTTCCTATCTCCAAATACACATTGAAGAGGAGGGTATTTGTGCTTAAAGCAGCATGATTTTTGTTCACTAACGTGGTTACTTAAGCAAGAATGTTTCCAAAGTGTCCCATTAGTTACGTAAGCTTTTTTCCAAAATAAAGTATGTGTGTGTTATTTGCCATTCATAAAATCATCCATATACAAAATGCTCTGTACCTACTCGTAGAAATACAACGGTTTTGTTGTTAAAAAAAAAAAAAGAAAAGAAAAGGAAGAAAGAAAGCTCCTCAGTCCAGTGAAATCCAGAAGAGGACCCAAGTGGGAGTCATGAGTGTAAGGGATGGGGAAGGAGGAGAGGACAGAAGGGAGTCCATAGAATGAAGCACAACAGGATCTGACCACTAAGTGGGGATGTGGGATGGAGAGAGAGAAGAGACAAGGACTGGCAGCCTGGGTAACTACAGAGAAGGCAGCCCAGCAGCACCCAGAAACTACAGAGAAACAGGAAACTGCAAAGAATCTTTAGTCTCTACTTTCAAACCAAGGCCAATGCAAGCTGGACTCAACAAGCAAGAATTGAACATTCATATGCAGCTAACATGAGTAAAACAAGTTATCTCAAGCTCGAGCTTCTCTACAAAATCTGGAAAGCACAAGTTCCATATAAGATCGAGGATAACTGCCTCAAGCCCCCTCTACAGGACACTGAGTGAGTGAACACCTCTCTGTGAAATAGTGTCATTTGTTGTAACAAACTATGTTTCAGTATAGGAAATTAAAGGGAAAACACTTTTCCAGTATTCAACAAACAACTCTATAAGGGGTCCTAAACTTAGTGTGCACGCACACACACACGCACACGCAGACACACACACATAAATACACACAGACACACACACGCACATAGATACACACACAGACACACACACATAAATACACAGACACACACACGCACATAGATACACACACAGACACGCACACAGACACACACACGCATGTGCACACAGACACACGCACACCCTACCTTGCATGGTTTTCCAAGACCCGGAGAGGGGAAGAAGCAAAGCGAAGGTCCCACATCTGAATCACAGGTAACCTGTCATCTTCAGAAGCAAGGACCATCTGGGTGGCAACATCAGGATGCCAAGCCAGTCCCGAACAGTGCATCTGTAAATAAAGAATTACAGAATGGACAATAACCCACTAAAAATCAGCCTTAAAGAATATTTCTTCGTTAGCATACATTAATCAAAATTAATCTATTAGTTCAGGACCGATTTGTACCCAGAAAAACTACTTTCTTTTTTCACTTATTAAAGTTTTTATTCAAAGGTTTCAGAAAGATTCTTTTCTGATGACTTCACTGAGTCTGTGATACAAGGTAAACAAAACTGTTTCCGACCAGAATCTTTGGCCAAAATGAATTTTCCTGCTTCGTCACAAGGACAAGGACTGGACCTGTGATTTCATTCCCTCTGCCTATGCAGATGAACACTGGCTCAGCAACTTATAGTCTGAGACGTTTTTTTAAAATACACAGAATGTAATAGAAGGAAAACGAGAAAGTAGCACTAATAAGAATAATAGATTTGAAAGTTATAGGCTGTGGTTTTTCCCTTTTGTTCTGATTCTTTCACAATATGACTAATGTGGAAATGTTTGATATGTTCCTATATATATAGCCTATATCAGTTTCTGTACCATCTTGGGGAGGGAGGAATAATTTAGAACTCAAAAACCTTATAAAAACAAATGCTGAAAACTAACAATAAATTAAATTTTAAAAAAAGAAAATTTTCAATAAAAAAAGTTATATGTTGAACTTATATACTTTAAAAGAAAAGCAAACTATCTAGGAGAGATTCATAGTTTCATGTATAGTCTCCTTTTTCTGTCCTAAGTATCTGGAAATGCTCATTTTGTGTTTAAATACCAAAAAACTAATTTTTTTTTAATTTAAAAAAAAGCCATAGTATTAATAGAGTTACCAAGAAAACCTAGAGTTTAAGGAACTTGCCCAGAACTTCCTGGCTTCAACACCATCTCTGATCCACTACACCAAGCTTGCTTATAATTAAAAAAAAAAAAACAAAACAAACACCACCAACAACAAATTTCCAAATATTACAGCACCTCCAGAAATAAAAATAGCAGAACACTTAAATCACTTTTTTCCACACTTTTGCAAAGGTGAACAAGCCATAAATCTTTTTGGTAAAAAGGTTACTAACCAACCATTCCTGAGAATAGTTTATTTATCTAAAATTTTCCATCCAACTACATGCGCTCCATTAGAAGTTTCATGATGGTAAGGAGGTGAGGCTGGATTCCCAAATGACTTGCAAGAGACATACAGGCTCTGGGAGGTAATACCAGCCTTGACAGGTTTCAGATAGGCCCAATGATGAAGCATCTATCTGTCATCAAAGGACAGCCCAGCTAACTGACCACAAGGTGACTGGGTCATAACTCTTGAATATTATTTACCAAGTCACTGGTGGGCTGGGAGCTTCAACAGCAGCCTAGGTACCCACCTGACTGAATTACAAAAGCCTGAAACAATGACAAATTCATTGCTCCAGAAGATGCAGAAATGTCTACTATATACTTGATTCACCCTGCATTTTATACTACAGCTCTTAGTTCAAACTACATAAACTATATATATAAAGAATATATATAGTTTTAAAAACAACTATTTAATGGTTTCAGAGGTGACTGTCTTCATTAAACTCAATGCACATCAACTCCAGCTTTGTAACTCGGCAAAGTAGGGCCCTAATCCATATGCATTTTATATCTATACTCCAAAGCCTCAAACTTGAAGAATTTCCTGAGTAAGGAATCTCACCTGTTAAGTGGCAGTCCCTAGTACTAGACTGCTATTCAGTAATATTCTATACTATAACTACCTCCCTGCCCCCACTCGAACAAGGAGGGAAACTAAGTTTTGGAGCTACCCGGGGAGGGGGGGAAGTTCCCAGGCAGCAAAGCAATCCCTATTTGAGGCAAAAGGAGGGATGGAAAGATTTGGGGGCCAAGAGTGTGAGGAAAGAGCATCCCCCCAGTAACAAGAGTGCCACAGACCTGGCTGGGCATCCTAAGTTCTTCCTTACAAAAAAACTTTCAACTCCATTTCCTGGGGAGTTTTTTTTTTTTCCAACAGGAAGATCTTCACTTCTCTCACAGAAGAGTGACAGTGAGGTGGCACCATCAGGGTTTACCAAAAAAGTGCTTTCCATACATGCTGAATCTTATCACACCTCCTTGAGATGAGTTTCCACAGGCCAGAGCAGGTGTCCCCATTTGACGCAAGAAATCTGAGGTTCAGTGGGATTAATTAGCCTTCCAAGGATCGCAGAACAAACTTCTGAACTGCGACCTGAATCTGGTCTTTCTGACTCCAAGGTCAGTACTCTCTCCACTTCAAAGACAGAAGTTAATGGACAAGCAGGATTTGGCAGTACAGCCAAATCTGCTTCGGGAACTCAGCCATTTCACAAAGCAAGAGATAATGCCTAAATCCTTCAAGAGGTGAAGGATAGGGACTGAACCCAGCCCAGACTGGTTCTGGTTCCTCCCAGATGAGGAAACTCCCTCTACCAATTGTAGGTCAGCACCTTCTCTGTAACTTACGATTCTTGAGAGTTACCTAGAGCTCTAGGAGGCCAAGGGACTTGTCCAATGTCTCAGAGCCAGATCATGTCACACATGGGACTCCAGGTGTTTCTGGCTTCAAGGACAGTTCTCTAACCATTACACCACACTTCAAATACCACATATAAATTTTAGGAAATATGACATAAATGGAGCACACACTCACCCTGTTACTGTGATCGCTGACTTTGATTATGGGTTCATTTTTCCTAAGGTCCCAAACAGTGGCTCGGCCGCTGGGACTGGCTGAAGCTAGAATATGCTGCACTTGTCTGTTCCAGGCAATGCAGCTGATGTCTTCTGGAGGCTATAAGGACCAAAACAAGAAAGTGTCACTCCAGCAGGCCACAGAGTTTAAAACCTTTAGGAGGTCACCTACTCCTTCTTTCCACAGAAGAGGGGCCCCAACAGGCTAAGTGACTTTCCTGAATTCATAGAGTGGCAGAAAGGAATTTGAACTTGGCATTCATCCCAAAACCAGTACCCCGTCCACCATACTGGCTGCTTTCATAGTTAAAAGCATGCCTAAGTAAGTCTACAAACATCTGTTCCACTGGAGACAAAGTCAACAACATACAAATCACAATTTCAAATAAATCTGAATTACCTATGGAGTAAATTTAAATCTATTCAACCTTGGAGTCGTTGGAACGCATTTTAGGTAAGTTTACTTCACAATTACTTAATAGAAATCAATGTAATAATTAATACCTGTGTCTTGGCTCCAGGTGTCATGGGAGTTGCAAAATTATTTAAATCCCAAATGTAAATTTCAGACTCATTAGCCCCAGAGGCTACCAGATTAGTCTGCAATTTAAAATAAAAACAAACACAGCTGTCAGAATAGGCATGAGAAATGACCCTCCTCCCCAGACACCTTTCATTTTTTGTTCCTACTTTCCTCATCATATCACTTGTTTGGAAAAAGAACACACAATCAATCAGACAAACAGAATAAGGCTTGGGAGCCATCTTGTAAAACTCTCATCATTAATGAACTAGATCACAAATTTACTATGGAAAAATGGTGACTGCTATTCTTTAAGGGAGCACTGACATTTTATGCCAACAGGCATTTTTTCACGATTTTTAAAGAGATATGTGGGTCAATTCCTAAACCCAAACCCCCTGCCATGCTCAATTCCCTCCTACAGTTTTGCATCTGACACCTCCAGTAGAACACCTTAAAAAGTACAGTTGGCCTGACAGGTCATTCCTTAATGAGATAATGCATGAAGAGCTACAGGAGATGGCTGGTGTAGACTACAACAACTCCCTGTATTCTCTTCAGCTCATTCTCACTGCCTGCCTCCCCGGGGGAGGCCAATTCATGGCAGTAGAAGAATGCACCCTGAAAGAAAGTGGAGCATTCAGGATAATGTGAGAGCCATCATCACCTCCTCCCTCCCTGACTATCTATGCCCTGAGAAACAACTCTGACCCTCCAACAAAGAACCAGGAAAAAAGAAAGCAAGTCTGTGGTGGTAGGGGCTTCGTGGATGCCAGCCGCTGACCAAGAAACCAACTGTCGAGTGCAAATACACCTACAGCAAAAAGGGGGAGGGTACGCGCTCTGTTTGGCAGGCACTGCGCTAAGTGTTTTTTACAACTATTATGTCACCTGCTCCTCACAACAACCCTAGCAGTTGGATACTGTCATTATACCCATTTTACAGCTGGGAAAGCAGAGGCAAACAGGTTAAAGGATTTGCCCAGAGTCATATAGCTAGACAGATGCCACAACACTAGGGGTTTAGCAGTTGAGTTTCAATAACCAAAGCAATTACTTAAAAAGGAATACTTTTAAACTTCAAAAAGAGGCACTTTCAAAACAGAATTTTGTTAATGACTTGCTCTAAAGGAAAAATAATCCCTCAACAGAAAATGTAATTATAGCAAATTGTTACTTATGTTCTATAAACCCAAGACTATTAACATACACTTCTCTAACCCTATGAAACGGTCAGCACGGACTGACAAATCAAGGTGCCCAGTTACCATGAGGGCTCGTAGCAATTAGTATCTTTGCTAAAATCTTATGCAAAACTCTGGAACCATATTGCCTTCTTCCCATTAGTGAACACTTGTGTTTTCATTAGAAACTCGTAAAGAAAGTTCCTACATCAGACAGGGCCACTCCATGTACACACTAGCAGGAAGCAATGAAGCGCCCCCACACGTGATCCAGCCCAGACTGAGGAGGCTCTGCTGCCCGAACAAACACAGGTAAATAAGACAGGAAAAAGGATGTCTGCTCATCCCCACTGGAAGGGACTCCAGTGGTGATCATGTCCACCCAACATCATCAAGTACTAAAAACAGGTAACCATCTCACCTCCGCTGAAGATTCCCGGTACATACATCTTCAGGATACAAAGCCCTGTAGCCTGGCTGTCTGATCTTCCACATCACATATTCCTCAGAGGTCTAGTCCTAGAGAGCCCTGTCCTTCACTTCACAATCCAGCCACACAGATCCTCCAGCTGTCCCTCACACACGGTGCTCCATATCCAGTCTGCATGCTTTAGTACCAACCATCCTCCTGGCCTAGAATGTGCTCTCTTCTTCTCTCTCTCTCTTAAAATCCCTATTTTCCTTAAAAACTAAAAGCAACATGTATAATCTATATCAGATTGCTTACCATCTTGGGGAGGGCAGAGAGGAGGAAGGGAGGAAAACATGAAACTCAAAATCTTCTAAGAAATAAATGTTGAAAATGCTTTATGTGCAATTAGAAAAAAAACACTATTTGCAGCAATATAGAAAAATGCAAGCACCACCATTCTGTGAAAGGTATTTCTTAAAAAAGGCGGCTTCAGGGTACAGGGGGAAGAACACAGGGCCTGGACGGGAAGGATTTGTGTGACTGTCTGGGATCACGTAGTGGAAGTGGAATGTCAAGTCACTCCACCTCTCCCACTTCAAGCTTCTTCATCTGAAAAATGAAGGCCCGAGGTCCCTTCCAACTATGAGGTGCTGATAGGTGATGCCTTGCCCCACTCCCAAACCCAAACCCAAACCCAGCCTGTATTTATTCTGTCTGTACCTCTCGGTCTAGACATCACCTTCCTCAATAGAATGTAAAGTACCTGAAGGCAGGTCTACTTTTACTTGCCTCTGTAGCCCCATAAGAAAGCACATAGGAAAGGCAAAGAAAATGAACCTAAGACTGTTGTGGTATGGAACTCCCAAAGGAAGAAATTCCCTCTCTCTGAAATTTATCTTTTATTTTTTAGAGAACAGCCCAAGGCACCGAGGGATTAAATGATTTCTCCATTATCATACATCCAATAGTTTCAGAGGCAGGAGTAGTAAACTAGCACTTGATAAACATTTAATAAATTACAGGCATCTAAGTAGTACAATCGATAGCCCTGAGACGTGGAATCTGAGGCATGGGTTTGAATTCCACCTCACTTACTAGCTACATGACTCTGGGTAAGTCACTTAATCTCCCTCTGCCTCAGTTTCCTCTTCTGTAAAACAAGGACAATAACAGCCCCGACCTGGGGGTCAGTGTGAGGATCAAATGATTAATTACACATAAAGTACTCTGCAAACCTGAAAGGGCCAATAAATGCTGCTTATCATTAGCGGCTACCACTGGGTGACTGAGTAAGGGAACCTAAGACCCCAGAAAGACTTACCCTCACTTCTGACCTGACCATTGGTCCAACAGAGTCCAATACCCACCCACTCCTGCCCAGCCTACCTGCTGTAACATGGGACAGAAGTCTTAGAGACACAGTCTTCATGAGCTCTGCTCTCCTTTTCCCCCACCCCAGAACAGAGCTAACTGTGAGCTCCCAGGTGGGGCATTGCTGTCCCTGACTTCCCAAAGGAAACACTCAAGGGCCTAGGGAACAGCCAGGATCACAACACCCCTCTTCTAGTCTGTGGTCAAAAAACTAAAATAATTCATTCATGAACACATGGGTCCCCTGGGTCCCCCCAAAACCTTATTCCACTACTGCATCCTCCATAGTGACCACTAGATCCTCAGGCCTAGGAAGACTGCAACTGCTCCCCTACTGAATAACTCAAGGGGAGCCAGGATTATGCCACCCTGGAAAGAATTTAAGAGGCCCGTCACTGAGCCAGACCTGGCTCCCTGAAGAAACCTCAGCACAGGCAAACAGCACCTGCACCAACAAGCTGGCCAAACACCAGGACACCCTGAGGGAAGAGTAGGACATTCCTGGGAGGGGAGGGGATCACTACAATGAATGCTCCACATACTGGCTAGGCTCACAACAGGGAATCCCTCAGGGATCCTGAGAAATGCCCTCCTGACAATCTGGAGATCCTGGGCTCAGTCTAAAGGTCTGAGTCACAAATGGGAATATAACGGATTCTCCACCCCAAGGCATAGGGTGATAAGGGTGCTGGGAAGGAAGGGGTACTCTTGCCCAAGCTGGAATCCCTGACACTGGGAGCGAGACTTCTCCCATCACCAGCTTGGCCATGTACACTCAACTTCCTCTCTAAGCTCTCTTAGGGGATGCTCTGAGACTTATTTGCAAACCTCCAGTAAAATCCTAACTTGAATCTCAACTCAGGACTGATGATCACCCCTCTACAGTTTTTACTTAAGATTTTAAAAAATTAATTTGGTAAGTAAATTTGATAAATAGCATCTATAATCACTTAGCATGCTAGATAACAAAATTTATTTTACATACGTAAAAAAAAAAACCTTTAAAAAGTAAAAATTCTTCATATGCAGTAATGAAGTTGTTTTTCACATATGGGAAGTTCTACATCTTGTTTGAGAGTTTTGGGCCCCCATGACATTCCTGACCATTTTTTAATAATATATATCATTCAATTATTTGGGGTTTTAGCTTTTGTGCCAAGACAGATTACTGATACCCTGCAGTGTCTACTTGCTTCAAAAACATGGCAACACATGCCCCCAGGATCTGTTTTAATCAATTCTCCAAATCTAACCTGGAAAACGTTCACATCCAAGGCTCTCACAGGCCCTGTATGTTTGTCATTCTGGGCAATCACAACATCACTGTCTCCAGCAATAATTCTGGAAGGATCATACAGAATGATATTTCCATTTTCACCCCCTGCAATTAAGACTCCAGAAAGATTTCCTTTGGAATCCATCGTATGAGGCCCCCAAATCAACTTGTGGTACCTGGAAGACAAAAAAAGCCAAGCAACTCATCCACAGAGCCAAAATAAAATCAAAGGGCTGAAATCATGCCCCACTGGCCTCTCCACCTCCTCCCCCGCTATCCAGTTCTGTCAAAAGCATTTTAACTTTCAGGATTCAGAGAGAAACAGCGTTCCTGGGTATTCAATCATAAATAACGAACACAAATATCTTCTGCAGAAACAGAATAGAAAATTAGCCTAAGGCATCTGAAAAACAAATGGACCCTCCTACACTGAAGCAGAATTCAACTCCTCTCTAACCTAGGAGGTGATCTTTCAGAGGATTTATGACTGAACTGAGAATGAGTCTCTCTAAACTCAAACGACACAATATATATCACCAATACTGTTCCTTACTCAATGTTTCTAGTTTAGTAGGAATTGCTAAAGCTGGCATTCTTCTGGCATAGTCTTTAAAACCCAGAATCTAGGATGGATATAGTTGGCAAAATTTGAGTTACCAAGAGTAAATGATTTAAATGAAGATAAGCAAAAACCATATGAAAAAATGCTCAAAATCAAAATCACACTAGAAAGACAAATTAAAATGAGTATGAGGCACAACCACACAACCACCAGACTGGCAAAGCTGACAAAAAAGGAAAATGACAAATGCTGGAGAGGCTGTGGGAAAACAAGGACATTGCTATTCTGTTCGTGGGACTATCAATGGTCTAGTCACTCTGGAAAGCAAGAAGGAACCACGTCCCCAAAAGTTATTAAACTGCACACTCTTTGACCAGAGGGTACCACTACTAGGCCTATAACTCAAAGAGATCAAAGAAACAAGAGCAATATGTATAAAAAATATTTACAGCAGTTCTGTTGTGAAGAGAAGTGGAACGTAAGGGACGGCCATCAGTTGGGGAATGGGTGAAAGAGTTATTGTCTATGAAGGAGATGGAAAACTCTTATGGTGGGGATGATACAGGGGATGATTTCAGAAAAAGCAGAGAAGGCTTGGATGAAGTGATGTAAGGTGAAATAAGTGGACCCAGGAGAACAATTATAGCACAGTGAGGAGTCTCATGTTGGGCTATCACAAAGACAGAAAAGGAACAGGCTCTCTCATTAGTGTCAACAGACATAGTTACCCTGATGAACTATCACTCATCTACCTTTTTCTCATGCTATTTTAGCCCAATAAGCATTTATTAAGTGATGATACATAGAAGGCACTGAGTTAGACAATGGGAATACAAAATGAAGACAAAATGAAAACAGTCCCTGACCTTCAGGGGCTGACATTTAATTGGAAAAAGAAAACAGAAGTCATGGAATTGTGGGTTCTTGAAGTAAAAAGAGGTCTCATCCCTCACGTGCACACAGGAGAGAGAGTCACTCTCTCTGACCATTTCTTTTAAAGAAATTAAATGGGCAGAAACCCACAACTGAAATATTCTGTTTTTAAAAACTGGACCACAACTAGTTGTATAAACCATGAGAAATCTTCTCATCTCTTTCATCTCCAAAATTAGGGGGTAAGACTAAATGATCCTGAATCCAACACTCAAATTTGATGCAGCTATGATTCCAAAAGATTGTGTATAATTTGAGGAATCTGAGTATTTTAAGATCACCACCCATCATTTAGGTCATTAGTGGTTTTGCAAGAGTAACCAGATTCCTGCAATAGAATTCTTGTTGTCTCACTGGAATTACTTTCTCATATTCTCTAATGATAGAAAAAAAGATTTCTGTTCTGGGTCTAGGGAACTCCCTGCAAGGACAGACCCCTATCAATGCAGGTAGGCACCTACTCTGCAACTTATAGCATTGCCTGTGACAACAAAGAGCAAATAAATGACTTGTGCAGGAGAAAAGAGCATCTTAAACAGTTACCAGTGGGGAAAACTTTTCTTTAAACTATTATTATGAAAAAACTGAAGCATTATGGCACCAACTTTCAACCATTTTTCCCATTTTATAAAGTATCCCACATCAGAGATGACAATTCTTGCAATCATTTCACAAACTCTGGACAGAAAGGCACCAACCTCAAACAACAGTGTATGCGACTGGCAAACAGCATCCATACCTATGAGAAGAAGAGAATGTAGCACAAGATTTCATATCCAGCGAGGGATCAGACAGGTCTAATTCAAATATCTCTAGGGAAGCATTTGTACTAAATGTTGCATCCAACTGCTGAGCAGATGTTCCTAGGAAAAATAATTCAGAAAAGAAACAGCAGATTAGGAAAAACAAAATCCTTATAATAAATAGTTTTTAGAAAGGTCTATCAAAGATGAATAGGAAACTGATAGAAATAAACATATAAGTTATCAGTGGACATATGAAGGGATTGAATCATTAAAAGAAATGCACATTAAAACAACTGATGTTTTAACCTCATCTTTCAAACTGGTAAAGATGACATAAGATAAAAATGTCAAGATTGAAAAGGAAAACACTATGATTCTGTACTGTGAACTGGTTCAACCATTCTGGTAAACAAGCTAAAATTATAAGAAGCATCAAACTATACTTATCATTTGAACCAGTATATACTTAAGGGGCACAGTGGATGGGGTCAAGAATACCTGGCTTCAAATAGGACCTCAGACACTAACTAGCCTTGTGACTCTGGGCAAGTCACTTAACCCTATTTGCCTCACTTTCCTCTTGTAATAAAATGAGCTGGAGAAGGAGATGGTAAACCACTCCAATATCTTTGCCAAGAAAATTCCATATGGGATCAGAGTCTAAAATGACTGAAACAAATGAAGAACAAATACCTCAAAGAGATTAAAGACAGAGAGAAAGGTTCCAGATATAAAAAAAAAATTTATAGTAGCCTTTTTTACAATAAAAAGGCAAAGAACAAGCAGAAGAACAAGAAGGAGAGTAGGTGGTCATAGGTTAGAGAGTAAGTGAAAAACTTCATAGCATATCACCATATTAATAAACTTAAAAATACAAAGAATTCAAAGAAATTTACTGAACTGATACTGAAAAAAAGTAAGCAAAAGAAGAATAATTTATAAAATGGCAACAACACAAGAAAAAAGATGAAAACTTTTATGACTCTAATCAAAATCATCACTTCCATAACTGACAGAAAGGGGGTGGACTATATGTGAAGCATAAGGCACACATAGTCAATGCAGATTTTTTTTAA
>CM053774.1:112764110-112873614 GCA_028658325.1 Potorous gilbertii
AAAAAAAAAAACCAAAACAGGCAGGTATCAAACTCCCAGAGAGCCACTCCCAGAGAGAGTGTTCCTGATGTAGCCAGCCAGATTAAAATATAATTGGGAAATGTTTAACAAAATAAATAAAATATAATACAACAAAGATAATGTTAGTTTGCGGTTTTCTAAATCATCATGCAGCCAGGCAGGGCTCAGTTTCTATATGGTGATCTCCTATGATCCTATATCACAGAACGTATTTAGCCTAAAAGTTTCCATTACTCTAAACATAAACGTGGTGGTATATTAATTTAGTTTAAACTATATTTTATCTTCCTCAGATACACATCTCTGAAAGCTTTCTAGATGCTTTCAAGAGGTTACAGATTAAAAAATAAAAGACTCGCTGACATTCTGAACAGAAGTAAAGCCAAAAGTACACATAGCTCTTTTTTACCCAACCAATATGGGATAGTATCCTCACTTAATACCCCAATGAATCCACAGTCACTAACTACTTACTTCACTACTAATATGGATCTGAGATTTCATCAATGTAGGACACTCACTTCCACTGATGCAGACTATAAATCCTCTCCATGAACTGCTGTTACTAAGACAGATTCATCACCTAGGGGCCAACCTTCTAACAGTAAGTCTCTCTGAATAAAAGTTTGTCACAAAGTTCACACCTGAAACTTTTAAAGCTTAGGAACATCTTCAGACTTGCTGTCTGCTGATGTAACTTTTAAAAGCCACAGTCATGAGGGCTCTCTGGAGTACTAAATGGAATCAAAAGGGGAATACATCATCTCAGTTACACTTAGAACCATCACAAAAATTTAAAAGTCTCATAAAAGAACACAGAGAAGCTGGAACACCTCCTTTACTGACCATAAAGAAACAATAATTTTAATCGATAAAAGATCTGTGGGATTTAATCTTAAAGAAAGACCAAATAATTTGATTCTATACAGTTGTTGGGTCAAGGAACAAATCATAGAAATAGTAATTTTAAAGATGATAACAATGAAACAAGGCTAAAAAATAAATCCACAAAAATGTAACATTTAGATATAATAATATTCAAGGAGAATAAAAAGAAATGTAAGCACTTTTCAAAGTAACTACAAAACATCTTCTTGTTATTTGCAGTAAGGAGTTCTTGACCAAAGGATGGTGAGGACAGCAGGAGATAAGAATAGATACTTTTGATTCCTTAAAACTTTAAAGGTTTTGCCCAAATAAGGTAGACGAGATCCAAATTAGAAAGAAAACAGTTAACTGGCCAGCGAGTCAAGCTAGAAGGGAGAGAAGCCACCTTGAAAGGTCTGGGAGCTCTGATCCAAGCAGAAAACTGAACGGTGGGGACATTCCTCATCTCTTGATTGAGCTGTGATGGTCAAGAAGGAAAGGCTCACACAATCTGCGCCATGACCAATGTCTGCGTTTGTTTTACTTGACCGTTAACTGCTCCACAGGAAGTTAAAAAAAGTTTTTTTTTTTTTTTGGAGAGTGGGAGTTGGGAAGAGAGGGGCTAGTGAGAGTAGCGTTCTCCCCATCACCACCAAAAAGAGACTGAGTTATCAACAAAGCCCTCAAAAAAATGCTCAGAAGAGAAATAAAGAGGCTCAAGAGGGAAACAGAAAAGAATAGCTTTGGAAGTAACAGGTTGAATTTATTATAAGCTTTACAAAAAAAAAAAGCTGTACAGACTAGAGACACGGTTTCACATATGCACTCCTATTTTTCTTTTCTTTGAATATGGAAAAACCTCACATTCATTAACTTTACTAAATTCAGAATAACAATCCGAAAAATTCTTTTTTAATCCGATCCCCCATGTCTGGAATGAACTGCCTCTTCACCTTGATCTGAGACAATCCCAAGATTCACTGAAGTCCTGCCCCAGCACCATTGCCTACGCAAGCCTTTCTGGACACCCGCAGTTATCAGGAGCTGAAAATTCCTGTTTTTGCTTGCTTGAGTCCCCGAGTACATTCCTGTACTGAACACAGGGCTTGGTGCACATCAGGCACTTAAATGTTTGCTGACTCGGTGGAATAATCCAAGATCTGGAAGGGACCTGGCAGCAATCTGATCCAACTCCTAACATACCTGATAATATAATATGCTCCCAGGAGGGGGACCTACTGCTACAGGGAGCTGAGTCAGTCAACAAGCATTTATTAAGCACCTACTAGTGCCAGGCACTATGCTAAGCTGGGGGTATAAAGTAAAGGCAAAAGATGGTTCTTGCTCGAAAGGAGCCCATAATCCAGTAGGGGAGACAATAAGCAAATGTGTATAAACAAGGCACCTATAGGATACATAGGAAACAATTAAGAGAGGGGAGGCAGTAGAATTAAGAGGGGCTGGGAAAGGCTTCCTGCAGAATTTGAGATTTTAGCTGGATCTCAGAAGGAAGTCAGGAAAGGAGATGAGGGGAAAGAGCATTCAAGGCATGAAGGACAGTCAGTAAGACTGCCAGGATTCAACAAACAGAGAGAGAGAAAGAGAAAAAGAGAGAGAGAGAGAGAGAGACATAGAGAGACACAAGAGACAGACAGAGACAGAGACAGACAGAGACAGAAAGAGAGACAGAGACAGAGAGAGGAGAAGAGGATCTTGGTTATAGAACAGCGAGGAGGCCAGTATCGTTAAATGGAAGAAATACATGGTAGAGTAACATATAAGAAAACTGGAAAGGTAGGAAGGGGCTAGTTTATGAAGGGCTTTAAACACTGACAGAGGATTTTGTTGGTGATCCTAGTGGAGATAAGGAGCAACTAGTGTTTATTGAGAAGGGGCGGTGACCTGGTCAGATGTGAGCTTTAGGAAAATCACTTTGGAGGCTGAATGGGGAAAGGATCGGACAAGACAGACCTAAGGAAGGCAAGACCCCACCAGCAGTTGCTATAACAGTCATCATGTGAGAAAATGAGAGCCTTCACTACAGTGGGAAGGAGCATCAGAAAAGAGTAGGGGGGACACAGGGAGATGTTGGAATGGTAAAATCAACAGGCCTTGGCAAATGATTAGATATGGGGAATGAGAGATACTGAGGAGAAAAGGATGACACCTACAGAAGGAGTTGGAGGGAGTGGGAGGATGATGATACCCTGTATCTAAGGAAATATTAGATAACAGGAAAGTCTGGGATGGGAGGCTTAAGGGAAAGATAGTGAGTTCAGTTTTGGATAAGCTGAGATGAAGATGCCAACTGGACATCCAATTTTAGATGTCTGAAAGGCAGATGGACATGCAAGTCTGGAGATCAGCAGGGAAGTCAGGACAGGAGAGGTAGATCTCAGCTGACAGAGTAGTGGGGAGGGGATGCCATAGGAGGTCTGAGGAGGGATGAAAAGGTATGGAAGAGCCACTGTGGAGAATGTGAGAGCAAGTTAGTAAGGGAGGTACAACAGAATAGTCTAGAAGCAGTGAGGGCCCAGCTGAGGTTGTTTAACATAAATCTGTAGTGGGTCCAGTCTGACAGTTGAGTATTTTTCTGCATCTCCATCTAGAGAAGGGTCTGGTATTGAAGGCAGAAGGAGAGGGTGAAAGGCAGTAGATTACAGCCAGATAATTCCACTTTCTATGTTCCACTGTTAGGATTTTTTCTTGCCATCTAAGCCTAAGTTTGCCCTTGGCTAGAAGGTCTCCAGCTTGCCAAAGTTCTTCCTAAAATAAGACACCCAGAACTGGACTCTAGCTGCAGTATGACCTCCTTCTGCCCAGAAAGTGCCCCCTCCTCACGCAGCTCACGCTCAAGTTAACTTTCTGATCCCACTGCCACATGGCACCGTGAGCTCCTACCAGGGATAGGGCTCACTCCAATTTCCAGGTCTCATTGTCCCCAACCTCTAAGCACTCCTTCCTCTTCTGATTTGTATTTGTCTACCCCTTCTCTCTCCATCTTTTTCACAAATCAGCAAGAGTCTTTACCATGCCTCTTCTCACAGAATTCTAAAAACTTTTTTAAAAGTACGTAGCCATCAGAATTAGCATTCTGCTCTCGAACCACAGATGTGATCAGTTTACCTAAACAGTCCACTGATGCTCAAAAAACTCAGCTTGCTGTTCTGTTTTCTGAAAGCAAAAGCATATTTCAGTTCTAAATGTTAAAAGTTATATTTGGAATCGGTATCTATCTCAATGTTCTGCAGCTTTTTTTGTTTTAAAGACAAAGTTTCATTTTTCCAGTTTGCTAGGGACATAGAGATAATACAGAATGAGAAAGAAACAATAACTGTAGCAGGAAGGACAGTGGAAAACCCTACCACAATTTCAAGGGGCTGATGATGAAACAGCCCATGCCATCTGCTTCTAGAGAGTGAAGTGATGGTCTCAGAGGGCAGATTAAAAGCATGTTTTTCCTTCTTTTTGGACATGGCTAATGTGGAAATTTGTTTGGCATAACTATACATGTTTGTAATGGGCTTCATTTTTCCAGCCTTCTCCAGGGGAAGGGAGGGAGAATTTCAAAATGAAAATAAAATTGAATTTTAAAAAAGAAAGCACAGTGGATTAGAGAAGTCCTAGACTTAACAGAACCATATTATCTCAGAATACAAAGGGTCTCAGGAGTCACTGAGTCCAATCCATACCTAACAGGAATCAATTCTACAACATTCCCAAGTAGCTATTCCAGCTCAGTGGGAATGCCTGTATTCAGAGGGTGAGGCATCCCATTCCAAGCCAGCTTCTCCTCACATACAGCTGATGTACCTCTCTCAAACTTTGTCCTGTTGTTCAGTTTGACCCTTTGTGACCCCATTTGGAGTTTCTTGGCAAAGATACTAAAGTCGTTTGCCATTTCCTCCTCTAGTAGATCAGGCTCTGAGAGGTTAAGTGACTTGTCCAGGGTCACACAACTAGAAAGTGTATGAGGCCACACTGGAACTCAGGAAGATAAGTGCTCCTGACTTTAGGGCCAGTACTCTATCCACTGCACTACTTGGCTGACCCTAACTTCATTCCTAGTTCTGTTCCATTTAGGTCACATACCCAAGTCTAATCTCTAATGAAAATGACACCTCATCAAAAACTGAAAGGCATATATCAAGACTCTCCCAGGTCTTTTCTTCAAACCACATGTCCGGTTCCTTCAACCAATCATCAGATGGCACAGTTTTCAGTCTTCTCACCATCTTGGCTGCTTTCTCTCAAGACATTCCAGTTTGTCAATAACCAACAGAAACTTACTAACTTCCTACTAAGTATAATGTCCTGGGAGCTAGGGATACAAAGACTACTAAAAAATCCCAGCTCTCAAACAGCTCGTATTTTACTGGGGGTGAAGCAAGATACAACATGGAAACAGACAAATGTGTGTATTATTATTAACTGAAGATGCAGGAAGAGTAAGGAAAAGATTCTCATAGGAAGTAGTATGTGTCTTGAAGAAAGCATGAAATTATAGAAAGTTAAGGGAATGAAAAGGCATGGAGAGGGGATGGAGAATTAGGGTAAGAGAGAGCAGACCTATTTGGCTAAAGTTAGTATAAGAAAATAATATGTAATAAACCTGGAAAGGAAAGCTGGAGTAAGACTGTGACTTTATATGGCAAGGCAATAAATTTGATTTTTCTCCTACAGCCCACGGGGAGACACTGAAGATTCCTAAGAACAGGAAGTGGCAAAGCCAAGCTTGTGCTTCAAGTGGATAATCTGGCCAGTTAGGTGGAGGACAGACTGGGACGGAGAGAGATTAAGAAGAAAAGGCTGTTGTGATAGCCAAGGAGAAAGGCGAAGATAAGGTCTGAATGAAAGTGGCGGAGAGAAAGGCACGAACACTTTTTATGGTGTGCAAGTAGAACTGAAAACATCTGGTCACGGATTAAACAGGAGAATTAGGGAGAAAAGGAATCAATAGGAATGGCCAGGCTCTGAATATGATGGTGGCACCCTCTCAAGAATTGTGTTAGAGGGATGAGGGTACGGAGGGAAGGTACTAAGTTGTCTGGGATTTATTGAGCTTTTGGTCTTTACTGGACATTCACAGGGAGGCAGGAGCCCAGGAGAAATCTGGACTGGCCGGATATATCTGGGAGCCAGGGGCAAAGAGCTAAGTGAACTTGTGGTAACTGAAGAGTTCACAAGAATACTGCAGAGAAAGGGTGGCCCAGGTCAGAACCTTGGCAGACATCCAAAACTGAACAAGACATTCTGGCTGTGATGTGAATGGGGTATCCCAGGTGAGACTCCTTCCAATGGATCTGCAACCTCAACGCAGGTACTTCAGATATTTATTACAATCACTTATTAATCACCTAATGTAAGTGCCAGGCAGTCTGTAGGTTCCTTCAATATAAATGAATGACTGTGCTGAGTGTTGGGTATACAAAGGCAAAATTATGTGATCAAGGAGTTTCCATTCACCAGGAGACCCAACATAAGCTAATTTCAGAAGGAAGCACTAGCACCTGGAGAGTAAGGTGGCTGTTGTGTTGTTCTTGAAGAGGACCATGACATCAAGATGACATGACTCACAGTTGACTTTGAGTGAGGGAGGGCTGTGCAAGGTCACCAGCCTCAGTTTCTCTTCCACAGTCATCTGAATCCAGTGGCCTGATATTCATCAGGATAACTGAAGGTGGTCCAGGATGCAATGGAAGACCCTGGAAGACTTTATCTAAGAGGCAGCATTTAAGCTGAGTTCTGAGGGAAATTAGGCATTCTAGGAGCTGGAGATAAGGCTACTGAAGACCTGGGGGACAGCCTGTACAAAGGTATGGCAATCAGATGTGGAATGTTCTACATGGGGAGCAGCAGCAAGGGCAGCTTGGCCAGAACACAGAATGTATGAAGAGGCAGATGTTGTAGTAAGTATAGAAAAGCGGCTGAAGTCAGCTTGTGAAGGGGTTTAAATGTCAAACAGGGGAATGTGTATTATAACCCAAAAGGGAACCTTTTCCAGTGGAAGAAAGACATGGTGAGCAGCAGCACAAAAACCCAACGAGGAAAGGGCAGTCAACAGTGGAAAATGCTGCAGAGGAACCGAGAAGGATTAGGATTAATCCAATTTTAATTGCAAACGTCAGGTGATTTTGAAGGGAGCTACAATGCAAAGGGTTGAAAAGTGAATGAAGGGGAGGAAGATGAGGCAATAAGTATAGACAGTGTTTTCATTTATGACAGTGAGAAAGGAGAGAGAAGGATTATTGTTAGTTACTGTTAAGAGTTGAGTGAGGGCTTCTGAAGGACTGGGGAGATCTGCGTGTGCTTGCAGGCAGTAGGAAAGAGCCGGTAAGCAGGGAGATGCTGAAGATGCAAGCTGGGAAAAAAAAGAGAGGGTGTTTGCTAAGAGTATAGCACATGTCCAGGACACAGAGCAGTCCAACTGTGTGGAAGAGAGTGATATGAGATAAGGCTTGAAAAGGTACCATGGCACTAGGGGGGAAGGGCATCAACGTGCCCAAAACAAAATGTATCCTCGTTCCCACTGCCCAAGGTCTGCACACTCCGCACAGCATCACTCCTCATACACAGTCCCAGGTGGGAGGCCTGGTTGGTGCCACCTGCACTGTATCTTCCCTATCTGTCCTCTCCATACAAAGTAACCTCTGGCCTCAACCATTGCAACAGCTTTTTCCTTAGCCTCCCAAGCTCCAGTGTCTGCCTCACTCTCCAAATCCATCCCAAAGTGGCATTCCTAAAGCCCAGGCCTGACCATGTCACTTCCATGCTCAGGAACCTTGGGTGGATCCTTCTTGTCTCTAGTAGAAATTACAAACTTTGATATCTAAAGCTAAATCTAGCTCCAGCTGACCTGCACATCTCCCTCCTTCACAAGCGGGAAGCCAGCCCAGCTAGACTACTTATTCCCAGGAGACAATAATTGAACTCCTGCCCCCAGGGCCTTTGCCTTATACCCTAATGCTCATGGCCATCTCATTCCTGTTTCCTACAACAGGTCTGTTCCCTCTCAGATGCTGGTTTCCCCTCTGCACAATTCCTTTGTATCTATTCTGTATTCCTTTTTCTGCTTTTTCCCACCACCAAAACATGGGATCCTTGGTGGCAGGGCTCTTTCCTTTTTCCTATTGTATCCCAAGTGCCTAGTACAATGCCTGGTACATAGGAAGTGCTTCATGTTTGTTGAGTGAATACCAAAGTTCACTACTGTCAGAAGCAAAATCACTGGATACTTTTCACCCTTCTAATTAGTATTTTAAACTATGCAATCAAACATAATAAACTGTAGACAAATATTAGAAAAGGATGAGAAAATTATCTATTGACAGATTTAAAATGTAATGTAACCTATGTTGTATTTTTATTTTGTTAAATATTTCCCAATTACATCAAATTTAATTAATCTAATTAATATACATCTAATTAATCTAATTTAGTTAATTAGGCTGTTGGACACCTGCACTCAATAAGAAAACAAGTATTGATCCAGCCTTCTTAAAGATCTTCACTGTGAGGAACCTTATACTTCCCAAGATATCTGTATCCCAATATGCTATTTTGCTGACTCGTTTCTCAGATTGTTTATGAACATGTTGTGACATGGGTTTGTACAATGCACATTTGTTTCAAGAGTCAATCAGCATTTCTCCTTTGGATTACATTTACAGAAGACAACATCAGAGGTGAGTCAGGCTTTTATTCAAAAAAAGTTTGTCTGCTATCACAACTCCAGCACATGACCTAGATTTTAATATGCCGACAGAATCCTACACTCACACTTACCAGAGGGAATATTGGAGATTCATTCTTACATTTACTTATTCCTATGGAGCATATGAAGCCACTCGTTCTCAGCAAAACCAATTACTGGTATTTTCACTTTCTGACAAAACTAATTTCTTTCCTAACACCCTAAAGTGCTATTTCCTGACTAGTTATTACTGCTGTTCGGTCAACGTGTGCCCCAGTGACATACTTACTGTACTGGAATAAATGTTTATCTGCAGGAATAGTGGGGTATCTACTGAGAGACAGTCAATCTGCCGCCAGTCTACACTGAAACAGCGTGCCTAATACGCCCTTTGGGTGAAATAGTGGCAAATAACAGCACCACCAGACACTAAGCATGAAGTCCGTTAACAGCATACCAGCACATACAGGAGGCCCCGGTAGATGACCACCAAGCGTGACTCGTGCATCTGTTCTCCCCCTAGGCCCCATCTTGGGGGCGGACAGGTCTACACCTATCAATATCCAGCAAGACAACCTGTTGCCTTTCCTCTTTCCCAAATAAGACCAAGTTTTGATGTTTCATATTTATTTTTAAATGTCCTCTACTGTTTCAGTCCAAGACATTCTGTCGCCTTGTATCTGTGTGGTTTATTTTTTAATCTAACTGCAAGACTTTATACTCATCCCTATTAAATCTCAGACCATAAGAACTGCGCAAACATTCTGGCCTCTCAAGAGTGTTCTGAATCCTGACTGTCCTCCAGCGTTCCGGCTATCCCTAGCAGATCTGGAAATTTTTCAAAGTCTGCCATCTTATGTTTCCTCTCCTTTGCTATCACAAAAAGTGATGCTATAAATATTCTGGCATATACAGAGCTTTTCTCTTTATCAATGAATCCCTTGGAATATGCCACTTTATGTACATCATTCTAAATTTCCAGAATGGCTGCACTAATTCACAGCTTCATCACCAATGAATATTATTCCTTTTGTAACCTATGCCAATTTTCTGGGTATGAGATGAAAGCTTAGTACTGCTGGGATATGTATTTCTCTTATCACTGATCTGAAGCTTCTCTCCTATGGCTAACAGTTTGTAAATCGTCACTTGACAATTGTCTGTTCGTACCCTTTGACAATTCAACTACTGGCAAATGGGTCTTAGCCTCAGGAGGGAGGCAAATAAGAAATGAACTTTTAAGGACACCAAGGATTCGATCGTCTATGGCGCTTATTCTCTACTGGCGTATTCCCTCAGCAGACTGTAAGGGTCTTGAAAGCAATTCAGATTAACAGCTGGAAAAGTCTTCTGAAATCAACTTTATTTTGCAGATGGGGGCACTAAGGCTCAGAACAGTTATGTGTCTTGACCAAACTTGAATGAGGGCAAAATCATACTTTGAACCCAGGGCCCTGGATTCTAAATCTGGGCTTTTCTACTATCCCCCCACCCCTTTCCTTTTCGGAACCCTGCCTTTTAACATCAAGGTCCTGGGAATCACCCAGGACAATTCATGCCCTCTCTGGGACACTAGACTCTTAGACTGTAACCCTCCCTCCCAGGGGCTGTCTCCTCCCCAGGGCTCGGCTCAGGGCCCGGCACCAAGCAGATACTTAATAAACGTTCCTTGGCAGAAGGACCCTGGCTAAGAAGGGCTGCTTCCATCTTTAAGCCATGTCCATGGCCTGACAGGCTCGTGTCCCAGACCTTCTCAAACAAGCATTCAGTAAGCGCCTACTAAGCAGAGACAGACAACGTGCCAAACACGCACCGACCGGACGCGAGATGAAGGGACACAATACGTAAGGGGCGGTAGGGCGGCCGCCGAGGAGAGCGGGGCCCGGTCTTGGGGGCGTCGTCAGGGGACCAGCCAGAGGCCGGGGTTCCCGGATCTCGGGGTACAGGGGCAGGAGGTTACGGTAAAGGCGCTGCAAAGGCGGGGGGGACCCTAGGAAGGAGCCTAGCCCCGACCCCCCGTCTCCAGGAGAGCCCGAGGCCCGGCTCGAGCTCGCTCGGCATCCCCGGGAGCCCCGGGCGGGACGGACGGAGCTCCAAGGCCCCGTCGGCCGGGCCTGCCGCGCATGCGCGCCCCTGCTCCCCTCCCCCTCCACGCTCCCCATCCCAACGCCGCCGGAGGCCGCAGCAGACATCCGCAGCCGCCCGCCGCGCCCGAGACCCTCCTGCTGTTCCGCGCCGCCCGCTCCCGCCTCCCCCGGGTTGGCACTCACTTGCCCGCCAGGTCCTTGTGAGACCCGCTCGAGTTCATCAGCTGGCCCAAGTCCTGTCGCACCGCCGCCGCCATCTTCGCTCCGGCCCCGGCCTCGGCCCCGCCCCCGACCTCGGCCCCGCCCCCAGCCCCGGCCCCGGGCCCGCCCCCGGCCCCGCCCCCGGCCCCGCCCCCAGCCCCGGCCCAGGACGTCACTCTTTCTCCCGGAAGAGAGAACGAGAGGAAGCCTCCAGCGTCCGCTAGAGGGACCGGAAGTGCCGTCGAGAAGGCGGGCGGAGGCTAGAGCGCCTCTGCGCCTTCCTTCCTCCCTCCCCACCACCGGAAGTGTGGGCAGAGCCGGAAGACGGGGGCGGGCCAGGGGCAGGCCGCCGGTTAAGTATCTGTTTGGGACTATTTGCATTATTTTACGCCCGATGAAAAGAGGCTTAGGTGGGGTAAAAACCACGACTGTCATAAAACCAGCGCTTCCATGGCCCTTTAAGGCTTGAAAAAAGTGACAGCTTGTTTCTCTGATCAAGGTCTCCTAGCCAAGATCCATAATTGGTCATTGGAATTGATAAGACTTGAGAGCCGCCCCCCAGCAAGCGAGTGCTAAGGATGTGAATGACTTTCAAAGGAAAACAAATCCAAGCTGTCGATCATCTTTGGGGGAAAAATGCTCTCAATGGCTAAAAATTAGAGAAATTCAAATTAAAGCCACTTTGAGGATGCGCCTCACACTCAGGACACTGGCAGAGATGAAAAATGCTGATGGAAATGACTCCATGGAGGGATTGTGGAAAAACAGGGACCTGGGCACTCCTGGTGGAGCTGCCAACTGTGCCAGACAGTCTGGAAAGCAATTGGATGTATTCCCAGAAAGTTACTAAAGTGTTTTCTACCTGTCACCACCGGGACTCTGCCTCAAAGAAAGCAAAGAAAGAGGAAAAAACACTCATGGCTGCTCTTTTTGTTGGAACCAAAATTGAGAAACTAAGCAGCTTTCCTCCTATTCTGTGAATAAAGGATATGAGTTTAATGGAATCGTACTGTGCCCAAAGAAATGATGAAATGGATAGTTTCAAAGAAAACTGAAGGGATCTCTATGAACTAAGTGGAGCTAAGTAAAGGCTAGGAGAGCGATTTATAAATGAACATATCACAGAGAAAAAACTTTGGAAGTTGAGCTCTAATTGAGGCAATGATAAAAGCCTTGAGTCCAGAAGACTGAAGATGAAAACACCATTGGCTTCCTGCCCAAGGTAATGAACACAAAATGCAATGGGAATATGTTGTGCTGGACCATGCATATTTGTGATGGTTTTCTTTCATTTTTGACAGGTTTTTTTCACGCAAAAGTAATTTCACACAACTAAAATTGTTCATTTTCTATTATATGAACCTCTCTTAATGCTTATTTATTAATATACTTTTCCTCTATCCATAGATCTGAAAGGCAGTTTCTTCCCTGCTTCTTTAGTTTATGTTGTGCTTTACTCTAGGTTGCGTATCCATTTGTAGTTTATCTTGGTTATACAGTGTTAGGTGTTATAAATCTAGTTTCTTCCAGGCTGCTGCCCAGTTTTCTCAGCACTTATCTATTTATTATTGCTCTCCAGTTAGATTTTCCTTTAAATTTTTAGATGCTATGCTATTAGGTGTATGCATGTTAAGTGTTGAAGTTAATTTCTCATCCGTGGTACCTTTAAGCATAATGTAAATTATCTGTTTATCTTTTTCTATTATGTTTATGCTGTTATTGGCCCCATTTTACAGAAGAGGAAAACTGAGCTTGAAAAAGGGCAAATGATTGGTCCATGGTCATGCAGGCAGTAAGGTGTGAGGTGGGATTCAAATTCAGGTCTTTCCTGACTCCACACTGAAAACACTCTCTAGTAGAACAACTCATTGCCTAGGAATGAGGCCAAAGTCTGAAGGCCATGGTCATACAGGCAGTAAGGTGTGAGGTGGGATTCAAATTCAGGTCTTTCCTGACTCCACATTGAAAACACTCTCTAGTAGAACACCTCATTGCCTAGGAATGAGGCCAAAGTCTGAAGGCCATGGTCATGCAGGCAGTAAGGTGTGAGGTGGGATTCAAATTCAGGTCTTTCCTGACTCCACATTGAAAACACTCTCTAGTAGAACACCTCATTGCCTAGGAATGAGGCCAAAGTCTGAAGCTGGCATCCCTCACACCCAGCTAACTCGGAGCACCCCTTTTTTCCCCCTAGCCCTGCTGGAATTTGAGATGGCATAGTGGCTAGAACATTGGACCTGGAGTAATGAAGATCTGAGTTCAAAAACAGCCTTCAGCCTTCCCTGGACAAGTCACTTCATCCCTACCTGCCTCAGCTTTCTCATCTGTAAAATGGATATAACAAAAGCACCTACCTCCTCACCTGAGAAGCCCATCTGAGGCTCAGATGAGATAATATTTGTAAAGTGTTTGCAAACATAGAAATGCTGTGTAAGTGAAGTTATTATTAGTGCTGTGGCACAGAAAGTGTAAGCTGTCTTCATGTGTTCCTGTTTCTTGCCCTGAGTAAAGGAGATTCTATCCCCATTTCTCTTTGAACTAGTGACCTGTAAATCAAAACTGCTTCTGTGTTCTGCATCGTTCTGGTTCTGGGGCCACAGAATCCAGGGGCTTACAGGGTACAAATGAGACAACATACCATGTATTGCACATGCATGAACATTGCCTTTTCCACATGCTTTAGGTGACTTTTAATATATTTCACAGAATCTCAGCATTGGAAGGAACTATATAGCACACTTAGTCTAAATAGCATCATCAAAGAATTCTCATTACAACTCTAGTGATCATTCTGAGTAACCTCCACTTGAAAACATCAAGTGACTAGCAACCATTCCCTTTGTACTTTGAGATAGCTGTAATTGTTAGAAAGCATCCCTTACATCAGACCTAAATTTCCCTCTTTGCAGTTTTCACCCAATGCTCTAGGGCTGCCTTCTGAGACCAAAAAGAACAAGACAGTTCCTCTATTGTACACAAATCAGAGGATGCGACCTTTAGAGCTGAAAAGATCACAGAACCCTTCTAGTCTATCCTGCACCAAAATGGAAGGAATCTCCTTATAAGATGTACACCATCCAGCCTTTGCTTTTTCTATCTCAGTCCTCTCTACTGTCACCTTCTGGCTAAGTAACTAGTATAACTCAATTTTTTTTAAAGGAATTTGAATAGTGGCTTGTCTTTACTATAGGTGTTCGGAGGATAGCGAGTAGAGTTTGGCCCACTCTGCCAGAATCAAAATGGCTTCATTGCCCCCTTACTGTTCTAGGGGTTTGCCCCCAAAAGCTAGTCGACTTTTCTCCATTGCCATTAACTTGTACTGCACTAGTTGTTGCCCTCCACGCTATCAGGGACTGACCAGCAGCACCCCAGTTCCATGTCACCATGAAGCAGTTTTTCAGAGGAAGATATACTTTGAAGATACAGGAAGAACAAAAGTGCAGACATTTCCCCCTCCCCGGCGCCTTGCAGGGCACACTCAGAACCACCTTGGTTTCTAGGGACAGTGGCACCCTTTCTATATAGCATTGGTTACACCAAGTTCACACCCAAATGGGGCATCACTGCAAATTAGTCTTTTGGACTGGTCCCAAATATTGCTCCTTGGGACATCAAAACTGGGCTGGCTGAAAAAACTCAGCATAGACTCAACTACCATACTACCTGACTCCTGATTTTGGTTTTGGTGTTTTAAACTCAAGGACCTGGCTCCAGTTCCTCCACCTAAAACAAAAGACCAAAGCCCTAGCCCCGTTTTCACAAGAACACATGTCAGCCTTAGAAGGGGAGGACCCAAGCCTCTTTCCTTGTACCATAGGCTCTCCCAGGCCACCATCTGCAAAGGAGTCAAACCAAGAACAGAGATCCTCCAAAAAGGACACCAAGGCCTTTGGAAGGTATCCTCAATTCTAATTCTCCAACAGCATCCAAAAAGGCCTCTTTCCACCATGTTCTTAGTTACAGAATGTCTGTGCTGCTCCAAAGTACTCTCTAAGATCAATCATTGTGACTGTCTCAGAAGCAGGTACCCCATCAGAAGTGCTCTGCACATGTACCAGTCAGTCCCCTGTTAGAGAAATCAACATTAGTATCTTATAAATCAGTCACTTATTTACTTGGGCCATTCTTATTTATTGAAATGCAATTATTGTATATTTTTAAACCAGAAGGGAAATGCAGCCAGTTCTTATTTACCTGATAATCTGAATGGGAAAACATGGATCATGGAAATTCATAGATACAAACTTTTCTTTGCTGAAGTAGCTCACAAGGGAATGCAGGGAGATCTTAGATTCCCAACTACAGAAACAGTACTGTGGACAGATCAGAGGGTTGTAGGAAGGGACCAACACCCCCATTTTACCCATGAGGAAGATTAAGTGATTTGCATAAGCCTACCCCAATAAAGAAGCAGTATTTGAACCTAATTGTATGAGCTAGGTTCTTTGCACTGAACCACATGACAAAGGTGATGGAATGTAACTGTTAATATGCCCGAACCTTACAGTTGACTAGCTTTGAAAATGTGAGTTATTGTCCCTTCAGCTGATGCACCCGGCCTCCTAATGTCTTATTACTTGTTTTCCTGACTGTGACTGTTAATCAGTATCTCTTAAATGCATATGTAGTGTATAAAGTATTGCCACAAACTCTGGAGGTACAAAAGATAGGATGTGACTATTTCTTGTACTTCCTGGAGCAAGGTTAATTGAAAAAATAAAATAGATGTATGTAACCTGACCAGTTTGTGCATTTGTTTTCCTTGTCTGTTTTTATTTATTACAAGAGGCTAAAAAGCATGAAAAAGGGAAAGAAGGAAAAGGGAATCAGTGAAACATTTTTAAATGCAAGGAAGACAACACACAAGCAGGGCAGCCTTGGAACTAATATGTTGACTTTATTATACTTTCTAGGTTTTATATACATACCATGTTACATATTATTTATATATAATAGTTTATATAAATATATTGTTATTAAATACATTTATACTTTATTATACTTTTTTTAAAAAGCAACATGTACATAATAGATTTGAATTTCCATGTGGTTATATATGTAATTGTTCATGTTTCTTGATATTTGTCAAGGTCAGAATAATAAAAAATGAAAATCCAAAACATTTATATGCACGCAAAATAAGGTGAAAATAATCACAATAAAACTTCTGAACAAAGACAGAATATTGTAAGACAAACAAAATGCTGACATGAAGTATAAAGGAATAATTAGATGCTATTCTGGAAAGATTCGTTGTTTTTTTCTTCATCTGACTGGTTGGATCCCTCTGACTCATAGCAAGTTTATGCTGTGAGCTGAAATTCTATAGACTAAAACAACCTCTGGGCTCTGACACAGCAACAGGAGGATGTTTAGCAGGGTGGTCCAAAAGCAAAGCCGAGAGATAGGATGAAGGTTGGTTGGGGAGGTAGAGGGGCGCATTAAGGCACCTGGATGGAAAGTCAGTATCCCAGTGGATGCCTCGGCTGCTGGCTGCCACGTCACCCCTTCCTTCATCTAGTGGTACCTCCTCAGGAAAGCAGAGGCTGGAAAGGAAGAAGGCTTGCAGAAGTTGGTTTTCCCTGGGATCTAAGTAAGGTTGGGTTGCACCTTGGCTTCGTTTCTGGTCTGACTCTCCCCTGCTGGAGGTGGGCAGAGGTTGCTTCTGAGGTTTTCTGTCCTTTAAAGTTGTTTGACTGCTGTTTTAATTAGCACATTAATACCAACTTATGACAAATATGATTAATTGGAACTCATTCTTATTTGCACATTCCCTATGATTGTAAGTTGATACTGCAGTAGCTGAAGTCTACATCATGCAGAGAGGATGAGGCTAGGGAATGAGGTCACCTCATCCCTTGCAAACACCGAGAATGATTTCCTCAGCAGTTGTTTAGAAAGTCCTTCCCACCTGGACTCAGGGCTGCTGAGAGATTACTGCCCCAGCAAGGGCAGAGAGCTGAAAAGGGAAATTGCTGCAGGGACCTGTTAAAAATCTTTACTCAGGATTTGTATTGATGCGCAAAAAAATATCCCAAATATGCCCTGCCAGGTATACAAATGAAATAGGAAGGAAAATAAGGCATTTTTAAAGCACATACAATATCATATCAATAAAATTTATTACAGAAATACCCTAAAAGTCCTTTGTAATGTGGGAGAAATAAAAACAAGCCAAAAACTTATTCAAAGTGTCCCAAAAGTCTTTAGTGCCGTTTTAAACTAGTAAAGCCATATAAAAGACTCTAAATTGCATATGTGTATACATAGGTATATATAACTATTATAATTCACACTGAAGTAAATACAAAATGTAACCTCACAAAAAGCATTTTAAATTAACTACTTAGAAAATGTAATTTTTTTCTTTCGTTAAAATGTTAATGTTTTAAAATGAAATCTTTTTTATTTGAAAACTAAGAAAATATAGTTAGAAATTTTTTGGAAAGCAAATTATGATTTTTGGTAAAATATATATGTAATGTTGAATTTATTACATATTTTAAAAGGCTGTAAACAAGTGATCCCTACTTCCTGTATAGTATCCTCCATTTTTTTTGTTACAGTATGTATTATATGAAAATTCCCATTTTATTTGATGTTTGTTCATTTCAAAATTTAAAAAAATTTAAGAACACAAGGGGGCAGCTAGGTGGTGAAGTGGATAAAGCACTAACCCTAGAGTCAGGAGGATCTGAGTTCAAATTCAGCCTCAGACACTTGACACTTAACTAGCTGTGTGGCCCTGGACAAGTCACTTAACTGTGTTTGATTCAGTTTCTTCATCTGTAAAATGAGCTGAAGAACGAAGTGGCAAACCCCTCCAGTACTCTGCCGATGAAGAATCAGACCAGACTGAAAAACAACTACAACAACAACAAGAGCTTAGTATATACTATGTAAATTGGAGTCACCCACGTAGGAGGGACCTGCTTCTGGAAGCCAGGAGAACTGGCCCACATGTGGACATTTTGCAGTGATCCACCAGAAGATTGGGAGTAGCCTCTTTTCACTGGTTGCACAGCCTGAACTATCTGCATCTTTATATCCACCTGACCAAGCACTGTCCCTCTCTTTCTGGTAGCAATGGGATGACTTGCTCACAGTGAGTGTAGATGGTAAGGGGGGTAGGGCAGGGTACAGAAGGCCTGAGGGCTACTTCCCCTATCCCCATTTTTAGGCTATATGGTCTGTGATGAATGAAAAACCCAAGGGACAGAGTTTCTGGATAATTAAAAATCTGTTAATTAGGCTAGCTAATAATCAATAAATTGATGGTCATTGGTTTCTCTTGGTAACCAAAGACAAAGCCACGCCAAGACTTGGAAGCCTTAATATACTTTTGGATAAGGGGGTACCCTGACAGGTGAATGGTTGATGAGGAGGTGGGCTAAAGAGCCCTCAGCTCCTCCTGCTAAGAAACGACTCCATCATGAGACTCTGCTGCCTCTAGCAGTCTGCACAGGAGAATCCTTGATTCATACCACTCTGGTGGGCTTTCTCTTTCACTAGCTGAGTCACCCTAAACTCCAGTAAAGGAGTACAAGGGACATGGGCTCACTTCTTTGGGGCAGGAATTCACCTAGATTAGATACTGTTTACACTTTAATAGAAGTAAGGTCTTCTAGTTGGGAGATCCAGAAGCATGTTCCTTAAGAATTTGGGCATGTCCTTCAGAGACTGACTGATTTACAGAGCCTGGGCCCTAAATGAGGAAATAAAAAAATGAAAAAAAAAAAAACCAACAGGTCCTAGTTTAATAATTGGATATTAATGAATAGAAAATAATCATTTTAGGAATTTGGGCTTTGTTAGTTCATTCTTTTCAGCTCTAAGTGCAAAGGAATGGAGTCACTGTCTCTAGATCTCAAGCCCAGGATCTGAGGTTAAATGCTATAGCCAACCCAAGAGGGAAGTCCTAAGAAGCCAGGAGGCTAACCCAGGGGAAGTTTGGACTTGAATGTTGAGGGACTACTGCTAGATAGGAAGTGAGTTAAGATATGAGCCTACTCCCCTTCGTGGAGACTTGTGGGGAGGGCGTTATGGGGGGAAATGTGTGTATGTTGGTTCCCATAGTATCTCAGAAGTATATTCCTCTATCAAAGCTGATCCAGTGTTAAGTGGCTAATCACTGAGTCCCTAAAAGGGAGAACACAAACAGAAGGGGCCCAGACTGATGGACAGAGAACCAAGGTCCCACAAACCTCTTCAGAATACTGGAAAACCTTCAGGGCATGGCCTGGGGAATCTGCAAGTATAAACTCACAGTGATGCACTGACATGGACTGCAGAATGCTGTTAGATGATGCTTGGTATGGATGGGTGGTAGCATAAAGCAACTACAAATTCAGTATTCACCACTCATCAGGGAAGACTTGTCCCAAAGACTCCTGTAGCACCAAAGTGTTGGTGATACTTTGAGAAAGAGTAAAAGCTATGTGAAACACTCTAGGAGCTGGATTACAAGCACATGGCAGTACCATTTCTAAAAGTCTGGGGTTTTCATCAGATTGTATGCTGGGTGATCATGAACCTTGGTGTAAGTGAACAAACCAATTTTGTTTGCATCAGCTGTTTGTGAAAAAAGAAGAGACAAGCAGTGAGGGACTGAGACAGGTTATACAACCAAGAACGGATGAATGAATGAAGCATTTACTAAGTACTAAATGTGCAAAGGGGCATCCAAGTGGTACCATAGTGCACAGAGTGCCAGGCCTAGAGTTAGGAAGATTCATCTTCATGAGTTCAAATCTGGCCTCAAACACTTATTTGCTGTGTGACCCTGGGCAAGTCACTTCACCCTCTTTGCCTCAGTTTCCTCATCTGTAAAATAAGCTGGAGAAGGAAATGGAAAACCACTGCAGTATTTTTGCCAAGAAAAGCCCAAATGGGATCATGAAGACTCAGACACGAATGAAAACAACTGAACAACAACCAAAAAATATGCAAAAGCTTTGAGCTAAGCATTGTGTATCCAAATAGAGGAATGACACATCCCCTGCTCTCAAGGAGCTCCCATTCCAAAATGGGGGAGACCACGTTATAAGATGATGCTTAGTGGTCTTGAGATCATCGTGACAGTCTCCCCTGAAAGAAGGTTGTAGTTCATAGAATCTATGCAGGAAACCATTGCTATGAAATCAGGCCATGGAAAAATACTGGCAGGAATATTTTAAGATTTATACAGCTGTGTATCCAAAAATAATATCTTGCCAAATACCAGTTTATCTTTTCCCCCTGCACCTGTGTACCTCAAAAATCCCCTGTGTGCCCTGAACCTTGATATGCAAATTGGCCAGCTCCAAGCAGCCACCAAGATCAGAGTATAGGTACCCCATCTCAGAAGGATACTCAGGAGCATGCCACCCCATCTCCTGCCCCTGGGAGCATGCCAGTCTTTTAGGACCAAGTTTTACCACATGAATGGACCACTTAAATATGTTCTCATGTTCTCTAACACAGTACCACTCTTATGTAAGTTTTATTCTATGTTAATACACACACACATATACATACTGTATATATGTCTGACTTGTATATTGGGACCTTTTCTCCCCTTCTTCCCCTTCCTCTTGCACTCTTCCTTTTTATTTGTCAATAAAACTTGAATATTAAACTGGCCTTTTTTTTTTGTTATGACACATTATTCACAGCAATAGAATTAAACAAAACATTCCCCTCCCTGCTCCCCATCTCTAGCTAGCCCATGATCCTTTTGTGAGACACAAAACCAATCCCTCAACAAGGACTTTCCTTTCTGACAGTTGTACTTCTGATAGGGACTTGGGTCCTCTGAGCCCAGTCCTAGAAAGCAAGAGTCAAAAGGGGAACCTCTTTCCTCCCTTATGCCAGAGACTTTCACAAGACAGGGTACTTGGTTTCATCAGCAAGGCAGATGAAAAAGTCCCATGTACTTTAGGGCATCACAACAAAGCAGATAGTAATGCCTCTTCTTGAATGTCATTTCTACTGATAAAAATTATTTAAATTCCTGATGCTGAAATGACAGTGACAAGAACTTTATTCTCTGGGTCTTCAGTAGCTGTGGCTGTAGCACCTGCTGGAACTTCTCCACAGGGGTGGTTTCCTTCCTTCCTTCCTTCTTTCTTTTTTTTTCTCTTTAACAGGCATTCAATAAATATTTATTGCATGAAAGTACATTAGAGAAATCTTCTCTTCTACTGTAAAATTCCAATTTCTTCCTAATCCTGGTGATAACTTCTCAAGATCCTATGCTGTTTTCATCAGGGTCTGAGGGAAGATGGCAGTCAAAGTGGTGGTAGTGGTGATGGTTTAACTTACCTGGCACACTCTGGTCTCTTCCTCAGGGGGCCTATGTGCTTCAGCCAGGTTGGCTTGCTTGCCCTATGTGTGACAGTTGGTGGCAACTTCGAAAGAGTAAAGAATCAGCCCACTGAAAATACCTTACTGTTTAGTTGATGGCAGAATTATCCAGTGGAGTCCTGTATTGGATGGCCACTCATCCTAACCATAGTATTGGGAGTTGGTTCTACCTAGTACATATGGCCAAGAATCAATGACTTTGGATTTATAAGTCAAGAAGGGACTGGGGAGCTAATAAGTACTATAATGCTAGCTTATTCTTCATTGTTTTCCTTCCCCCTCTTCCCCTATGCAAGAACATAGATATCTTTCAGTAGGGGTGGAGTCAAGGCCAGTGACTAGAGAAGGTCATACTTAATGGGAGAAGAGGATTACCTGGACCTGGTTAGACAAACTCTCATTCCATGGGAACAGGCTGGGAGGGAAACAGCTAGGCCATACCCTGGCTACTTCTTAAACAGGCCTATTCAATGAATGGGCATTGCCTTGCCCTAAGTGAGTACCTGCAAAGACCTTGCCCTAAAAGGCCCACTGGATTCAGATGGCTCTGAAGGAGAAGTGAGGTTGGTGACCTGCATGGCCCTCCCTCCCTCAAAACCAAGTCAAGGGCAAGTGATGTCATTATTTCTCGATGAACACAATCCTGTGAGTAGATGCAGCTGGCTGAGTGGGGACCCAGTTAGCTGGGTAACTCAACTCCTCTCCTGTTTGCCTCCCCATCCCCTTCCTTCTCCTTTCCAAAGGAAGGTAAATTTGGATGGCCAAAGGATGCCCAGTTGAATTGGGTTTTATAGGCCCCTTCCCTTCCCTTCCCTATCCTCTGTTCCATCCTGTCCTCTTTCAAAACCTTAAACCTACTGCACTCTGAAGCTAATAGGCCCCTGCCTAAGGGCTCCTCTGGACCCTCTTAACTTTACAGTGATTATCAATAGTAACCGTTGCTGTTTCCCACCCAGCCTGATGTCTTTCTTTTTCTTGGCCTCATTAAAGGGGCCCAGCCCTGGCTCCTTCTTAAACAGGCCTGTTCATTGAATGGGCATTGCCTCACCCTAAGTGAGTATCTGCAAAGACATTGGTCTAAAGGGCTCAAAGCCTCCCACTGCATCCTGGGTCATCTCCAATCATCTTGATGAATATCTGGTCACTGAATTCAGATGGCTCTGGAGGAGAAGTGAGGTTGGGGACCTGCACAGCCCTCCCTCACTCCAAACAAAGTCAAGTGCAAGTCATGTCATCATTTCTCTGATGATGGCAACAAAGGATGAACACAATCCTCGGGAGCAGTCTAGGGAAGGGAGGGAGGGAATGCCCTGCCCTTTCCTTTTCAAACAAATAAACTTCCTAAACCTCTAAGAAAGCACAGAGACTATGCTGGTAATGAATGTGAACCCAGAATATAAGGAAGTTATATAACACTACACTTATCATTCACAAGAGCATATTCAGAATCCAATCTATGTCTAAGACTCTCATTTTACAGATGGGAAATAGGACCAAAAAGGGTAAGGAACTCTACAGTGGTAATAGAAGTGGGGTTGGAACTCATTTCCTGTCTCTGGATCTAGATGTCTTTCCCACTGTACCATACTGCCTCTTTGCTTCTTGGACTAGTGATTCTTTGTTGGTGTCATTCACTTATTTTCAGTTGTGTCTGACTCTGTGACCCTATTTGGGGTTTTCTTGGAAAAGTACTAGAGTGGTTTGCCATTTCCTTCTCCAGCTCAGTTTTCAGAAGAGGACACACAGGGTTAAGTGACGTCACTGAACTAGCAAGTGCCTGAGGCTGGATTTGAACTAGTGAAGATGAGTCTTCCTAAGTCTAGGTCCAGCATTCTATCCACTGTGCCACCTAGATACCTAGCCACTCTTAGATCTAGACAAAAAGGGTACCTACTGAATATTAAGAAGTAGAGTAGGGGCTTGAAGAGCATATGACTCTCAAGATGGCCTATTTCTCCATTCTCCGTTAATTCCCCCTCCAAAAAAACCCCAAAAAACAAACCCCAACAAATGAGGAGTTTTGTACCAGATGTAGAGAACTTACAGCTGAACCCACAAGATCAAAAAGAACTTCAACAAGATAAAAGCGTGATGAATTAACACAGAGAACACTCATTAAAGGGCTCACTTATCACCCTTCCCTCACCAGGGACCCCTCCCTACAAAGACAGAGAAACCAACAGAGAGCTACCCTCAGACCAGTACCTGGAACCTCCCCTCGAATATTCTCTTGCTATTTGATACCTTTCATGCCCTATGCACCTCGCACTGTCATCTAGCCCCAAGTACTGATTCTGCCTAGTGATCTGAGGAGGAAATGCCTTCTGCTTGGGGTGCCTCAAGGGCCAGGGACCCCCAGGGTTACAGGAACAACCTCTCTCTTTTCCCCAGCCTTACATAAATCAGCAGACTCTGAATCAGCCCTGACAGAGAAGGAAAGGATGAGAACCTATGGAAGGGAATCAGCATTGGGCTTCAAGGGAAAATGACTGAAACCCAGATGGATCCCTGCTCCTGCCCTGCTCCCCAGACTCAGGTTGGCAGAGTCTAAATCCATATGGAAAGGAGGTGAGGCAACAGGGGGTTAGATCCACCATCAAAGGGAAAAGAGTCAGAAAGTGAGTGACAGAGGAATAGAATGGGAAAAAAAAAATGAGGCAAAAGATTTCAGGCATTCCTGGAAAAAGACAAACATACCTATACGAGCAGATTATTCAACTTGCAAACATCCTAAATAACAGAATACAAGAAAAATAAATAATTATAATTGTGAAGTATAAATAAACAAATAGAAACTATAAAATAAAATGTAAAAGAAAAATTAGCATTTTGTATTTGGAGAACAAATATAGGAGAAACAAATTTATTAATTAAGTTCTAAGCATTTGTGCTTGGAAAGAGAAAATCCAAAGAGAGTGTTGTGTTTTTGAAAATCTTCTTGATGGGTCATTTCTACTCATTTATAGTGTTCTCAGATAAAAGACAAAATTCTACAATAAGATAAGACATAGTTTGGGTAAAATTCTAATGAGTTTTGATTAACCAAACAGAATACTAGTCACTTAACTTGTAACACATCCTTGTAGAATTATTTTTCTAGAATCAGCTTCCTTTAATAATGTTTTTTTCAACCTGGTCAAAGATAGACTGAAGAGACATGTTTATTAATTAAATTACTAAAGACTTCCTCCTTTTCTTAGTCTGATGGTACCCTAATCAAGTCAAGACTTAGAGAAAGAGGGTTGTACTTGTCAAATAACTGCCTTAAATCTCTCTTCAGTCTCAGTAAATCAACCAGCATTAAGTCCTACTATGTGTCATTCTAGCAGCTACTTGTTGCAATGGATAGGACACAGGACTTGGAGTCAGTAAGATCTGAGTTCAAATCCAGCCTCAGACAAGGTGTGTGAGCCTGGGCAAGACACTTCACTCCTATTTACCTCAATTCCTCATCTGTAAAATGGAGACACACTGTGAAAGGAAATAGCAAACCTCTCCAGTATCTTGACTAAGAAAACCCTCTATGGGTTCACATAGAGTCAGACATGATTGAACAACAACATGTACCATGCCCTGCAGATACAAAGAAAGGCAAAAGATGGCCCCTTCTTGGCTCTAGCATGGAAGAGGATTGAGAAAGGCTGACTTTAACTGAGACTTGAAAGAAAGGAAGTCAGGAAACAGAGATGAAGAAGTAAACAGTTCCAAGCATGGGGGAAGTCAATGAAAACACTCAGGGATGGGATGTCACTGGATTATAGAGAACCTGGATATAGGAGTGGAGTGTAAGGAGATTGAAAAAAGTAAGAAGGAACCAGGTTATGGAGGGCTGTATAAGCCAAATATAAGATTTTGTATTTGCTCCTGGAAGGAATAGGTAGCCTCCAGAGTTTATTTAATTGGGGAAGGGAGGCAACACAGATTCATAATTAAGAAAGATCAATTCGACAGCTGACTGGAGGGAAAAAAGACAAGAGGAAAGCTAGGAAGACGACAAAGTTTGGGAGGAAAGATAATGAATTCAGTTTGGGATATGCTGAGCTTATGATGTCTATTTGGGATTTCCAATAAACCGTTGGAGATGCTAGACTGGAGATCAGCACAGAGGTTAAGTCACGATAAAACTCTGAAAATCATTTTTATAGAGGTGATGGATGAATCTGTGAGAATTGATGAGATCTCCAAGTGAAACAGTATAGATGGAGAAGAGAAGAGTGAAACCTGGATGAGGATGCAGCAAAGAAGACAGAGAAGGTGTGGTAGGAGTGTCATGAAAACCCAAAGAGAAGAGAGTATCAAGGAACAGAGGTGATCAACAGTGCCAAAGGACACAGAGAGGTCAAAAAGGATGAGAACTGAGAAAGGGCATCATATTTGTCAATTAAGAGATCACTGGGAACTTTGGAGAGAACAGTTTCAGTTGGATGATGAAGTCAGAGACTAGACCACAGTGAGTTCAGAAGAGAATAAACAAAGATGCGGAGGTGCTATTTCTCTATCACAAGATATAATTGGTGCCAGATTTGGAGTTCTCTGCATTGTACTTTAATAAATCAAATGCAACAAGTCAATAACATGACAAAACCAGTTGTAGCTGCTAAAACTATATGCCAAGGGGGGTTGAGGGCATAGCCTGGAATATGTGGAAGGCTAGATTAGAAGGAATAAAGAAAACTAGCAGTAGGTGGAGACAAAAATCTAGCCTTCAAACGTAACTGAGTTGCCAAACCTTCAGTCTCCCAAACAGGAGTCTATTAGTAGATTATTATGATGGGCACAGCCGAGTTTAAGAAAAGTGGAACTTAGAAATAACATTATTCTCCTTGTCAGCTGGCCAGGAGATAGTTTATCCCCTAAACCATAGCTATTACAAAATAGACATTCTATGTGTCTTTGCCAATTACAAAAATACCGCTCAGGCTCTGATTTTCCACAGATCATGCATCCATTGAGTGAGAGTCTGGACTCCTTTCATAGTGCCATGGGCCTGGATGTTGTGCTGTGAATTGAAGTATTCCTAGCCTGAGAACCTCCAGGCATAACTCTATGGCAGTAGGGCTTGAAGGGATTCCTGATTCTTTGTTTAAACTGTCAGGCCAATATTGAGAAGTAAGATAGGAAGGGAATAAAAAGGAATAGGAGGGGACAGAAGGAATAAGGATTTCTATAGCAGGGCAGTGAGGTGGTGCAGTGGTTAGAACATTTACCCTAGAGTCAGGAGGATGGGAGTTCAAATCTGACCTCATACATGTACTAGCTGTGTGACCCTGGGCAAGTCACTTAGACCCCAATTGACTCCAAAACAGCAACAACAACAAAAAAGTAAGAATTTATATAGTATACACTAGTGCTGGTTTGAATCTGAATTGTCTTAGGAATATTCTGTGGCAGGTAGGTCCTTACTCGAACTTAAACTTCCACGCATTCAAACTATGCTTCAGAGAGCACAACTCTGAAGGGCTGGCCACGTGGTTCGAATGCAAACATACGCTAGCCAGAAAGCATATTGTATGGAGAACTCACACAGGGCAAGCGTTGGCATGGTGGTCAGAAGAAGCAATAGAAGGACACTCTCAGGGTCTCTTGTAAGAACTTTGGAATTGAATGTGTGACATGGGAGATGCTGGCACAGGACCGCCCAGCATGGCACACACACATGAGAAAGGGTGCTGCGCTCTATGAGCAAAGCAGAATTGAGGCAGCCCAAAGGAAATGCAGGATGCGCAAATTTAGAGAGTCCACCCCAAACGTTCACATGGGCTATCTGTGCTCGGCCTGTGGCAGAGCATTCCAAGCTCACGTTCGCCTGATCAGCCACAGTCGGACCCATGGAAACTTGACTCCATGGTGATGTCATCTTGGTCCTCTTCAGGGACAAAGGATAACAACCAACCAACTATTTTGTAATTAATATCTCATTTTATCCTCATAACAACCCTATGAGGTAGGCGCTGTTAGGATCATCATTTTGCACTTGAGTAAACTGAGGCAAACCGAGGTTAAGCGATTTGTCCAGTAAATGACTGAAGCCAGATCTGTACTTAAGTCTTCCTAACTCTGGCCAAGTGCCAGTGGCCTCTAAGTCATCCTGTAAGACTCAATATTGGTCATTCAAGAAATTCTGGGCCTCAGGGCATTTTTGGTCCCATTGTAATACCTAAGCATATTGGACAATCTCCTTTATTAATGAGAATAGAGTTTTCAAGTAGTTGCCTGGTGAAGAAATGGTGTGGAGCTCCCTCCTAAATTCACCCGGTGCTGATGTGCTTAGACTTCTATTGTAAGATCAATGCTTTTTCTTCCTTCCTTCCTTCCATTCTTGTTAGGGGTACTCCAGAGTGAGGAGGCCTGAGGGAAGTTCATTCTACATGAGATGGCAGGTGAGGAATGGTGGCAAAGTCCAGAGAGACAGAAACAGAGGCCGAAGTCTCTTGATCCAGCCTTCCAAACTTAGCTTATCATCTCCCCATGAAACCTTTTCTGAGTCCTCACTCCACCTCTTACTTATCTCTCCTCAGAATACCTTTGACACTGACAATCTGTAACATATGCTTTAATACTGCTTTTATAAAAGAAATTTTTATTGAAGTGTCAGCAACATTCTTCCTAGTATTTTCTCCTCCCTTTTCTAGAGAGCCATTTCATAAACCAAATATTTTTAAAGAGAAAAAAAATCAACAAAATTGATCAATACATTGAAAAAGACTGATGATATGTACAATATCTGCTTTTAATTTCATCACTTCTATTCTCTGATTTCCATTTTATCAGTTTCTCTAATTTTCAATATATTTTTGTTGGTTTTCAGTTTTTGAGAATTTCATATTCCATTAATTCTCCTTTTATACTTGGTTAACATATGGTTTTTGAGAAATAATTTTTCCACCTCTTGCCAAGGAGTGGGTGTGAGCATCTTATAAACCTTTTGAGAAGCAATGTTTGTTCTTTGTTCAACTTGTTTAGCCTTTTCCTGGTTGATGGGCATTGGCTTTGCTTCCAATTTAGAAAAGTACCCTAAAAAAATACTGCTAATAAATACTTTGGTGGATACAGAATCTTTCTTCTTATAAATGACCTCCTTGCCTTGTGCTATATGCCTAATAGTAGAATCTCTGGGTCAAAAACAATGAACGTATTTCCAAATTACATGATTCCAAATTGCTTTCCAAAATGGTTGGTTGTACCGATTCACAGACTTCACCAACAATACCTTAAAAACCCTATCTTCCCCAAATGCCTCCTATATTAACTGTTCCCATCTTTTGTCAGCTTGTAGATGATAAACTGAAACCTCAGGGTTGTTTTGCTTTTTTCTTATTATTAGTCATTTGGAATATATTTTCATATGGTCATTTGTAGTTTGCCGTTCTTCTTTTGAGAACTGTTTTTTTGTATACTTTGATCAGTTATCTAATTGATGCTAGTTGGCAAAGTAGATAGAACACTGGTCCTGGAATCAGAAGGATCTGAGTTCAAATCCAGTCTCTGACACTTACTAGCTGTGTGATCTTAGACAAGTCACTTGACTTCACCCTGTTTGTCTGAGTTTCCTCATCTGTAAAATGAGCTGAAGAAGGAAATAGCAAAGATACAAAGCGGGGTCATGGAGAATCAGACACTACGGAAACAACTCAATAACAATATGAACAAAAGTCATTCCCTACTTGATGGTCATATCAGCAAAACACTGCATAACAGCAACATTCTATGTCTAAAGAAAATACAATTGCTTTTCTGTTTTTATTACACTAGCATGATGCAACACTATATTTTATACTTTTTTGTTATTCATGTGTGTATATCTCGTTTTCTCAAAGTAGATCATATGCTGCTTTAAGGCAAACATCATGTTTTATATTTCTTCTACAGTCCGTTTGGTGCTAGTGTGGTACGAGGTATTGAGTAACAAATGTCAGTGGATTGAATAATTAATAATTAATCTCTGCTGTGAATTCATTTCTCCATTTATTAGACTAGGTTAAAACTACCTTCTATCACAGATCTATATCTTTTTTCCCCACCTCCAATCTTTCCCCTTTTCAATCTATCTTCCCCATAGCTGACATATTTACAATCCTAAAACACTGTCACTCCCCTACCTGGAATGCATTCCCTCTTCACCTCCAGCCCTTAGAATCCTTTCTTTCTTTCAAAGCTTAGCCCAAGCCCCGGTTCATTCTTGAGACCTACACTGAACCCCTTCCTCCTCTCTCAGTTGTTTTCACCCTCCTTATTGGAAATTACTTTATATATAGTTTGTGTTTCATTTTCTATTGTGGTTCACCTTCTCCTCCTGTGAGGGAAAGGGTGGTCATGTTTTCGTTTTTGTATCCCCAGTCCTTAGCCTGGCTCATAATAGATACTTATTGAATGAATGAAAATTTATTCAAATTCACACTATTTGGAAGTTATAATTGTGTGAAATGGATATTAATTGGTTCCAGCACTAGGGAAATATGCAGCGCAAACTCGAAATATTAATAAGATGCCTTCTAGGGAACCATTATTCACACTCTTCAGAACCTAGCTATATGTAAAAAGGAAAAGCAAACATATTGCAGACAAAGAAATTCCCTAAAAATAACTGTCAATGATACGATCTTGGGCAAATCAGTTAACTTCTCTATATCTCAGTTTCCTGAAGTGTAAAACGGAGGCAGCTCCATGGGGCCGTGTTCCTGGAGCCGGACCTGGGTTTGAGCTGTCCCAGCCACTCACTCGCTGTGTGGTCCTGGGCAAGTCATTTAAGGGTTCTCGGTTTCGGTTTCCTCTTCTGATAAGATGGGTTGCTAGGAGGACCAAGGGATCCATAAGCGTCTGTGTAAAGCCCCTTACAAATTTTAAAGCGCTATTATTGTGGCTGTTGTTGGGTTCCTCCTTCGTTTTCAAAGAAGACCATGACCTCAGAGGATGGATGACCCGACTTGCACTTGACTTTGGAGGGAGCGAGGGCTGTGCAGGAGCTATTATTGTTAACGCGATGAGCGGGGGCAGACTGGGTGGGCGAGCCCGCGGTGGGCCTCATCGGCGACCCCAGGTGTCTTTGGGCTTTCGGGCAGGTAGATGCTATTCTCCTCCCGTCCAATCAGTTTAGCGACCAGAACATAACGCTACGAAGCTGTGTTCCCGTCAAACATCAGTCCCACACTCTCCCCGGTCAGTTTGGGCGGGGGAAGGCCCACAGCCGGGGAAGACTTCCTTCAAAGGGAGTGTGTGGGGGGAGCAGGAATGGTCTCTTCCAGCTGCGATCTTCCTCCTCCTCTCTCACGCCTATGGAACATTCCATCCGAAAGCTCGAGCGCACACTCCTAGTCACGTGGTGACCCCACGCCCTGCGTATTGACGACTCTACGGCCGGGTTGCCAGGGGAGGGAAACGGCGGCGAGGGAGGGAGGGAGGGGGAGCGGTGGGGGGAGGGCTCAGCCTATTATGGGATGCGGCGGTGGAATGGCGCTGGGCGCGTGATTTTGAACAAACCCGGGTCTGTGTTTCACAGGCGCCGCCGCCGCCGCCGCGGCTGCTGGGAGCGGAGGGAGCGCGGGGCGAGGAGGAGGCGGCGGCGCCGCCGGCTGTGGTGGGGGGGTGAGTGTCAGCCCCCGGGACGGGGGGGAGGCGGCGAGGGAGGGGGGACGGAGGAGGGGGAGACCCCGCGACTGCCAGGGAGGGGGGGTTGTTGGCGCGCGGAAGGTGGGGGAGTGAGCTGTCAGTGGAGGGCCGGCGCCAGCGCGGCTGCGCGGTGTGCCGGGCCCGGCCGGGCCGGGCGGGGCTGGGCAGCGACGCGGCGCCCGCGCGGGGGAGGGGGCTCTGCAGCCCGCCCTGCGCTCCTGCCCCTTTGTGTGCCGGCTCCCCTCCCTCCGCCGGGACCTCTCCTTCGCCTCCGAGTAAAGTTTGGGGAAAGAAACGCTCCTTCCTGGCTGCGAGTGGGCTGGGGTCCCCTGCTGGGGAGCCTCCCTCCAAAGCAGAGAGCGGCCCCGCGCCCCAAACCCGCGAGCGTGCCAAGCCTGCCCGGCTGGTGTCAGAAAAAAGGGAGTGACAGCTGGGGGCAGCCCCTCCCTGCCCCGCCCAGACCCTTGCTTACCCCCTAACCCCGCCCGAACTTCGGGATGGCAGGCTTGGGGACCTGCTCATACCATAAGTAATAAAATCGATAGTAAAGTTCACCTTCGTGTGGCGCTTACTGTGGGGGAGGCATTGTGCTGAGCACGGTACAGCTTGGACACGGACACGGGCACCTATGGGTGTTTGTGTGTGTGTGTGTGTGTGTGTGTATATGCATATATACACAGATTAAAATAACAGTGCTTGTTATCTTATGGCAGTATGCTGTGTGCCAGTCATTGCGCGGGGAGCATGCAGCTTATATACAGACACATCGATATATAGCGCTTGCTATATGTCAGGCACCGTGCTAAGTGCTTTACAGTTATTTTTATATACACATAATGGTTAACAAACATGTATATATGGGTGTATACACATACACCCCTATATAAAACAGTTAACATAGGGCCTACTGTGTGCCAGGCACTATGCTAAGTGCTTTACAGCTAATGCACAAACACATGTACATATAGGTGTGTATGTATACTTATTCATATAGACACATAGACAGAAAATAGCTAACAGGGCCTACTATGTACCCAGCATTTGTTAAGTATCTTACAACTTATATACATACACATGTGTATATATGTATGTACATACACATAAAATAGCTAACATAGGGCCTACTACGTGCCAGGCACTGTGCTAAGCCCTTTACAATTTATACAAACACACCCATAGACACATGTATGTATGTATGTATGCATGTAGATACAGCTATCATTTATAATGTTTACTATGTGCCAGGCCCTATGACAAAGGCTTAGCAATCTTATGTGTGTATATGTATACACACATATTCATGGCTATATATGCTCATGCATGTCTATGTCTATATGCAGTTATATACTTTATACGTAAAGCACCTGCCATATGCCAGGCACTAGCGATCCATACTTTTCTACTGAATGTTGTAATTAAACATAATTTTCCCTTTGGTTGTTGATTATCTCCTACTTTTTCCCTGTAGATTTTGGTTGAACATAGTTTTCATGTTGTCTCCTTAATGAGACTGGGAGTTCCTTGAAGGTAGGGATTGTTTTTTCCCTTTGGGTTCCTTGCCCTTAGCAAAATGCCTGGCTCATAGTAGGCACTTTTATCGGTGCCTGTTGACTTGTTTGCAGCTAGAGGTTGAAGAAAAGAACGTTTCTTTGTATTTGAGTTGATCTTAGGACTGCATTCAGTAAGAGAGTCTAATTAAGGAAACTGACATAATCCGGAGGTTTTGTTTATACTGTATCGGTGGCAAATGTGTATTTTAAGTTAGAACTTGATACTATGGAAATGATTGTCAATTTCAGCTCAGAGTAGATTTCCCTTTTTTAAATCAACAATGTTAACAGCTATTGGATCAGATGGCAATTAGGTTTACATTTCTTGAGGTCCGAAAGCGACCCGGAAGGTTGAAAAGCAGGTCACAGTTTTATGGGCAGGAAGGAGTAAGGCAAAGGAAGTGGACTGGAGACTGATCGTCTGGAACTTGTTGAAAGTATGCATTTTAAAGATGGGATTTCGGTGACCCAGTCTGCCTGAACCTGCCTTGGCCAAGGTTCCGCCCTCTCTTGGCTACCCCAGGAGCTGGTCCCTTCCACCCCGGGGACGGGGAAATGTCTACCCTGAAGGGGTTAGCGAGCTGAGGTGGTCATGGAAAACGGCCGCAGCTCCCGCTGGCCTTTCCCCCTGGAAACATGAAGTTTAGGTCGGGAGGATCCCTCCGGGTCTCGCGCAGCTTCCGACCCGGGACCGCAGCCCGCCGCTGCCGGCCGGCGCCCGAGGGCTCGGCCCGCGGCGCGTTTGAAGGTTGGCGCGGCGCGGGGGCGTGTCCCGGGCGGGGGAGGGGCGCCGCAGAGCCGCCGTGGGCCCGCGCCCGCCGTGCCGCCGCGCCGCCGCGCTTCTGATGACGACGTGAAAATGGCGGATCTTTCGAAATCCAATCCCGGCCCCTGACATCCCGGCGGCGGCGGCGGCAGCGGCGACAGCGGAGGAGGAGTCCGGCCGCGCCGCGAGCTGCCGGTCTGGGCCACCGGAGAGCCCGCGCCCTGAGCCGCCCGGAGGTGAGGGCGATGCGCCGCCGCTGCCGGGCGGGCAGGAGGGGGAGGGGAGCGGAGCGGAAGGGACCGGGCTGGAGGCCCCGGGCCGGGCGGGCAGAAGAGCTGGGGGCCCGGCTTCCGAGTACTGCGGCCCGGGTGCCGGAGCCCCGCGGGGCCAGCCGCGGGTGTGGTGCCGGGGGCGGGGGGGGGTTGTGGTTGTTGTCGTCGTTGTGGGCCCGGGAACGGGACGTCAAGTGCGCGGCGGGGGGTGGGAGGCGGGGTGACCGGACTCCTCGGACCCGGGGTTTTAAGCGGTGACATTGGTTCGTGCGCTGGGGCGACTGACGCGTCTGGTGCGCAGACCCCGGGTCGCCTCCCCGGTGTAGCCAGAGGAGCAGCTGCCCCGAGGTCTGTTGGGTCTTGTCCGGTCAGTGATCCAGGCTGGCCTTGTCTAGAGGAGCCGTACCAGTCCGGGTTCTCCAGGTAACTGTCCAGGCACCCTTTACAAGGGTGCCCCACTTTGCCCCTTTGAGTGGACTTCTGAAAAACTCTAGTGGTTCCCAAGAGCCTACTCTATTGCTCTCGCTTTCCTGAAATTCGTTTACTGCGGCTCCTGAACGGTCCATTTAGTCAGTAATTATACCTGGTCGAAACGAATGTGTTCCTGTAGCTCTGAGTTCAGTGATAGGAGTACTCTTTCCCAGTATTGCAGATTGTAACCCACCTTTATCAGCCTCATATTATTTGAGTCTTGTCCACATCCAATCTCTCAGTACACAAGGAGAGGAATAAAGAATTTAAAAGTTAAATTACCTTTAGCCAGTTAGGGTTAAATCTCATTTATTTATTTATTTTGTGGCTACTCTTCCTTAGCTTATAAAGACGGCTATAGTTACCTATATCCGTAGGACATCATAGGTGCATAACAGGAGAGGATTGAACAGGGAACTGTGAATCTCTGATGTAGCATTTGCTTCTTTTTAAGTGTTACTTCTGAGGGTAAATTTTAGGTTAATTTGTGGTGATGCTCCTAACTTAAATAAACTTAGATGTGCTGATGAGAAAAGTTCAAGTGGAAACTGCAGATACATGAAAAGAAAATGAAGTTTATTAACATACTAAGCTTCCTATTTGTGTTTGTGTGTAATATATTATAAAATTTATTTTAAAAATTATATCCAAATGTCTGCGTATATATATCATATGCATGTACATCTGGACATAAAGTTTCTTTTTGTTTTTTTGTTTCATTGATATTTATGAGCTTTTGTTATCTCTTCTGTGCTCCTCCCTTCATTGAACAGTTAAAAGCACAGAAAACAAAACTCTTACAAGTATACATAGTCCAGTAAAATACATTTCTGTGTCTAAAAATATGTCTTATTCTGTATTTTAAGCCCATCCCTTCTGGCATAGAGATAGGTAGTATGATTCATCTTCAGTCCTCTAGACTTGTGGTTTGTGGTTTTATTAATCAGTTCTAAAGTCTTTGAAAGGTTGTTTTTTTTCCCCTTCACTATAAAGTCATTATGTAAATCATTGTTGTGCTGTCCCTGCCAGATCTTCATGTGGGTCAGAAGGCCTCTGTCTTGGGTCCTCTTCTTCCTATATATTATTTCACTTGCTTATCTTTTTAGCTTCCATGGATGCAGTTCTATCATTAAATCTTCTCTAGAACGATTCTCAAATCTGCTATCAAGCCGTAAACCACAGGGAGGAACCTGCAGCCTCAAAGACAGATGTAGCCTTCTAGGTCCTTAGGTGTGACCTTTTGACTGAGTCCAAGTTTTAGAGAACAAATCCTTTTATTAGGGGGATCTGTTCTATGAAGTTTAGATTTAGTCAAATGACCACACTTAAGGACCTAGAGGGCCACATGTGGCCTCAAGGCCATAGAATCCCCACCCCTGCTCTAAACTCTCTGCTGACCTTCATCCAGTCTTGCATCTCCAACTGCTAGTCACATATCTTTGTTTGAATGTCCTATAGACGTCTTCATTATCATCTCCCTTTTCCTTCCCCCCAAAATTCCCTCCTTGTAAACTTTCCTATTGTTATCAAGGACACTGTGGTCCCCCAAGCTCACAGAAGAGACATCATCTTTTGCTCTTTACTATCCCCCCCATATCCAATCTGTTGCCAAATCTTGTTGATTTCTCCTTTGCAATATCTCTGCAACAGTTCCCTTCTCTCTTGTCACATTGCCACTCTGTCCTGGTTCATGCCCTTGGCATCTCACACCTGGACAGTTACAGTAGCTGCTGGTGGCTCTGCCAGCTGTGAGTCTTTCCCCACTGCCATCCATCTTCCATTCAGCCACCAAAGTGATTTTCCTAAATCACCAGTCCAGTCATGTCACTCCCTACTTAGCAAACTCCAGTGGCTCCCAAGTTTTGTACGTACATATTTTGTATGTTGTCCTCATTAAAATGTGAACTGCTGGAGTTCATGGGCTATGTTTTGCCCTTCTTTGTATCCCTGACTCTTTTAGCACAGTGCCATTATTTCCCCATAGGTCGTAGAGGTCTTCCTAGTTTTAGTTTCTTGCAAAACTATCCATGTCATCGTTTCTGAAGGCATAGTTTATTTGTATTTGACAATTTGTTTAGCCACTCCCCAGTAGATGGGCACACCTTTAGTCTCCAGTTTGGGAATATGTGATTTTAATGGTGTAGGAAGTACCAATGTGTCAACTCCTATGATCATTCCTAATGTCTCCCAACTGTTTCTAAAACTCTAGTTTTCTGGGAAGATGTGGATAATTTGTGCCCTTTCCTCCTTGCTGCCACAATTGTAGCAAGCCTTAGAAAAAGCAGAAGGGGAATGTTCGTTCATCTTTTCATCTCCTGCTATGTTATTTGCAGGTGATAGAAAGACTAAAATGAAAACATAGTGTTTCATATGATGGGCCGTTGAGGTTCAGAACTCTCAGAGTCTGAGACACACATAACACAAGAGAGAAATGGCAAGTGTCTCTCTCTCTCTCTCTTTCTCTCTCTCTCTCTCTCTCTCTCTCTCTATATATATATATACATATATATACACGTATATATATGTATATATATATATATATACATATATATATATATGTGTGTGTGTATATATATATATATATATATATATATAAAATCGAGAGAGAGAGAGAGAGAGAGAGAAAGAGAGAGAGAGTGTGAGCACACTAGATTCAGGGGAAAGCAACCTTCATTCAAGTCCCAGCTCTGACATATTTTATCTGGGTGATATTGAGCAGGCCCCTTAATGTCTTAGGTTGGAAAGCAGAAGGATCTGCCCAGATAGACTAGAGGAAGCTTCTTCTGAAGTTCTTATGTTCAAGAAATTAAGAGTCTGGACAAATAAAAGTCTTACTTCAATGATCATCATTTAATGACTGTGAGCATCATGTATATTCTATGATATAGCTTTTCTTAGATTATAAAATTTTGTAAATGGAGAAATTTTGAGTTATGATTTGCTCAATACTCTACTAATAATAAGTGTATGAACAATTAGTTTTTCTAAAGAAAGGTCTTTTTTAAAGGGCTTACTTCCAGGCCCTCTATTAAAGGTTAGGGATACAAAGAGGCAAAAGTAGCCTCAGCCTTCAAAGAACTAACAATTTAATGGGGGTGCAGCAAACAATAGGTTGAATTGGCAGTAATGATAGAGGGAGACACTAGTGCATTATAGCATGTGGAGAGAATATCGAATTTGAGGTAAACCCAAATGACATCGGGGCAGTCCGTAACTCTAGATGGAGAAATACTAGTTTTAAATGAACTTAAAAATGCCATCTTTATAATACACATCTACCAAATAATTTCCCAGAAAATAGCACTCTAAACATTTTTATATCCATTTTTATTTTTTTCGGTTTGTTTTTGATGAGACTTTTGGGGTTAGGTGACTTGCCCAGGGTCATACAACTAGTAAATGTCAAGTGTCTGAGGCTGGATTTGAACTCAGGTTCTCCTTCCTGACTCTCTGACCAGTGCTCTATCCACTGTACCACCTAGCTGCCTCCATATCCATTTTTCAATAAAAGGCAAACTTTCTTTTAAAATAAATTTCTTTTTCATTAAGAAATTGCAAAAATGATTTGTTTCAGCATACAAAGAACAGAAAAGAGGATTTATTTGGAACAGCTTCTGTTACATACAATTAGATTTTTTTTTTTTTGGTATATATTAATTTTAAGAGAGGAAGAAAATGGCCCTGCTTGTCTATGTTCTTTTGTGGACCTTTCTCTACTGTCTTGTATATTTTTTAAAGTGTTTCCTTGATATTCTTTTTTTTTTTTTCCCCATCACTGTCTCTAACTGCTCCCTTTCACTCCCCAAATATAAGGCCTCTCTGGTTTAAAAAAAAAAAAGTAAATCTATAATCAAAACAAATCAGCACATTGATTGGCCTTCTCTGAAAATGTACATCTTGTCCTGAATCTCTTGTCTTATCACCTTACTGCTAAGAAGTGGGTAGCATATTGCATCATCAGAAAGAATAACTTTTTATACAAATTTTAAATAGTATAAGAAGTGAATTTCAAAAATTTTAGATGGAATTTTGTCTATCGATAGTGTCTGTAAGCTGAAAAGGTTTTACAGACCTTTTACAGACCTGTTGTATCAGAAGTGGTCCGCACTTTCTCATCTACTTTGTTGGCGTTCATAGTGTGGTTTCATTATTTGTTTGAAGTGTTGTGATTTCCTCAAACACCCATCTATTAAAATGGAGGCATAAAAACATTCCAAAGCCAAATAAAAATGATTTTTGAATTACCTGCGACATCACTCCCCACTCCTACCCTGGATAGAGAGTTTAATAGCTTAAACATTGAAATCAGATGTATGTACTGACATTGTATTGCATATATTTATTGGGTTAATATAAACTCAGACCGTTTGTCTTATTTTCTTCATTTTCTTACAGCATTTCCACAACTTTTATTAAGTAATAAAAAAATTGCAAAATTCTTGTAGTTTTATGTGGCAATATTGGAAGATAAAATGGCATTCATCTGTTAGATAAATATTTTAAGATCAACTGTTTGCTTGACAGGAGGGGCAGCCTAGTGTAGTGGAAGAGCAAGTCAGGAAAGACTTGCGTTCAAATCTTGCCTCTAAAGATTTGTGAAGAAATTTTTTAAAAAATCTCAAAGCATTCATTCTCTGTTTACTATGTGGAAAGAATGAGAAGTACAAAGAGAAAACTAAGACAGTTTCAGTTCTTAAGAAGCTTATATGTCTGGGATTCTTAACCTGGGGTCTGTGAAATTTAAAAAAAGTTTTTTGATAACTATTTTTCTATAATTGTTTTCCTTTGCAATCCTATGTATTTTATTTTTCTGCATTTAAAAATATTCTTTTTTTAAATGCATGGGCTTCATCAGACTCCCAAAGGGATCCAAGATACAGAAAAGGTTAAGAACTATATTAAGGAAAAAATCCATTTATTTCCATTGTTTCTAGAGTTTTTAATTAAAAAAACTATTGACTTTACAGCATCTGTTCAGTATTTATTGGATATTCACTATCTATGATTATCAGTCATAGTTTTTTATTATTTGTGTTACTAAGATGATTTATTATATTTGTATAGTCTTCATGTTGACCCAGCCCCACACTTCTGGTATAAACCTAGCCACTGCATATTGTCTTTCCAATAATGCTGTTGTAGTCTTCTTGCTCATATTTGATTTTAACGTGTCTCATCTGCGTTCATTCTGGATGTTAATCTCTAGTTTTCTTTCTCGGTTTTGTCTTTGCTTGTTTCAGATACGAAGACCATATCTGTATCATCGATAAGGATTGAAAGAAATCATAGAAATAATAGATTTTCTTAATATAGTAAATGCTATTTATCTAAATCCAAGTGCAATCATTTTTAGAGACCTTTCTGGTAAGATCAGAGCCAAATCAATGATCACCATTATCTCCCTTACTGTATACAGGATTAGAAATGCTGGCTACAGCAATAAGGTAAGAAAAAAAATTGAAGTGTAGGCAAGGATAAAGCAAAATTATTTCTTTCTGCAGATGATATTTTGATGTATTTAGGGAGTCAACTAAAACTTAACTGCAACAACTTCAGCACAGTTTCAGTATATAAATCTGCATAAATCATCATTATTCCTTTATATAATCAATAAAACTCATCAAAAATTAAAAGAGAATTCCCTTAAAAATAATTACAGAAGTTATGAAATGTTTGGGAATATATCTTTCAAGATTCACCTAAGAACTATATGAAGCTAACTATAAAGTACAGAAATTAAGACAGACCTGAATAATTGGAGAAACATTAATTGCTCATGGGTAGGTCAAACTGATATAATAAAAATACCTAAAGAATATACTTACTCAATTCTGTACTGATCAAATTCCCCAAAGAATTATTTATAGAGCTCCAAAAAAAAACCCAAAAAACAAATCAAAATGCACTGGAGGAACAGAAGGTCAAGAATCTTGAGGGTAATCATGAAAAGGTAGGAAGGAAGGAGCTTTATCAATTTCAGATCTCAGACTGTACTACAAAGGAATAATCATGAAAACAATATGGTACAAGTTTAAAAAGAGGTTGATTTGTTTAACAGATTCTGTATACAACAGTATGAAGTCATCAGATGTGATAGTATAGTGTTTTGTAAATCCAAGGATGTTACTGGAAAGAATACCTGTTTGACAGTAATTACTGGGGAAAGTGGATAGCAGTCTGGCAGAAATTAGACTTACACCCAGCTTCTCACACCGCATACCAAGATAAACACCAAATGGAAACATGACAGATATAAAAAGTCCTACCATAAACAAAGTAGGTTTTTCCTCTTTTGTGATCTATTGAAAGGGGGAAGAAAGAGTTCATGAATAAATAGGTAGTAGAGAAGATCACACAAAATAAAATGGATAGCTTTGATTATATAAAATGTAAAAGTTTTTGTACAAACAGAACTAATGTAAAAATTAGAAGGTAAACAAAACTGGGAAAAAAATCTTTGGAACACATTTCTCTGATAAAGGTCTCATTTTCAAGATATATAAAAAACTGATTTAATTGTGTAAAACTAAAAGACATTCCCAAATAAGTAAATGGTCAAAGGATATGAATAGGCAGCTTTCAAAAGAAGAGATCCATGCTATCAACAACCATATGAAAAAAATGCTTTATTAATTAGAGCAGTACAAATTAAAGCAGCTTTGAAATTCTATCTCATTGATTTGACTGGCCAAGATGACAAAAAAAAAAAGAAAACGACATGATGGAGAGTTGTGAGAAAACTGAACAGTGCATCATTGGAGCTGTGAATTCTGGAAAGTAATTGGGAGCTATGCTCAAAAAGACCAGTTTGTACCTTTTTTTTTGATTCCGCTACTAGGCTTATATTCCAAGAAGATCAAAGAAAGAGAAAAGGAATCTTTATTGTGGTGATTCCAAGTGGTAAATTAGGGATCTTTCTTCCTGTTGGGGAATGGCTAAACAAATGGTGAAGGAATGGAATGGAATGGTATTATGTCATCAAAAATGATGAAATGGATGATTTCTGAGAAAACTGGGAAGATCTTATGAACTGATGCAGAGTAAAGTGAGCAGAATTAGAACAGTTCACACAATGAAAACTTGATAGTTTTCACTTTAGAATGCTGGTCAGTGACACATTGAACTTCAAATTCAAAAGAATAACAATGAAACACCCCATTCACCACCTTGTCAGAGAGATGATAAACTTAGATGAAGAAAGAGGCAATCAGTTTGTATGTAGATAATGGAATTTGTTTTGCTGAACTATATAGATGTGTATTAAAAGATATTTTTTTGACATTTAATTTAAAATTTTTTCTTAGTAAGAAGAACACGTTTTTAAATTAAAAAAATAAAAATGTTCCTTTAAAAAGAAAGTTACAGAACTGTTGCGAAAAGGGGAAACATATTTGCAGCCAGGAGGCTGCAACTTTCGGGTTGGTGGAAAGAACTGGTTGTCATTAGGGTGCCATGGCAAGGTGGATGGCAAGTGGTAATGCATCTCCTTTAATTGCACTGATAGTAGCCAACATTCACAGGGACTTTACATATATGATCTCATTTGAGCCCCACAACAACCCTGGAGGTAGGTGCTGTTATTACTGCCACTATCCTCATTTTACAGGTGAGGAAACTGAGACTGAGAGGTTAAGTGACATGCTTCAGGGTCACATCGAGAATGGTGAAAAAACTTTAAGACTGTGTCGATTAATGATCCAAGAAGTATTAGTTAAGCGCTTGCTGTGTGCCAGGCATGTGAAGAATAGTTGAAGGACTGAAAAGAGGTGGAACAAGTATTCAAGTGTTTGATGAGTTGTCCAGGGAAGAGGGAACAGCGTCACCATGCTGTGGAAACTTTCCCTCCAGAGTCACCCTCTTTCAACTGCACATAGGAGACACCGTGGACCCAAAGGTTATAAGAAGGACTGTGGATTGAGAGTGCACAGTGCCAAATTTAGGCTTGATTTAAGGAAAAGTTTCTTAATCATTTCAGCTACCTAGGAGTGAAGTGGCTTACCTCAGGAGGTGAGTAGAGGTGTTCAAGCAAGACTGGACGACCACTTGTTGAATATTTCGTAGAAGAGATTCTTGTTCATGTTAGAACAAATAACAGCTGAAGATTTGAACTCAGAATCCGTGGTTTGGTTCTAGAGCCTCCCCATATCCTGTCTTTTTTGCAGTTAATAGTTGGAACTTTATAGGATGTTACATTTACCCATTGTCATTTCATCTTATTGGATCCCACCCATAATTCTAGCATTAGAAGCAACAAGTATGCAAATTGATTAAAAAAAATTAAAATTTTACTTGAAATAGAAGATTTCATCCCATTTTTTTTTTTTGCCTTGTGGGTAAAAAAAAAATGCACTATTTCACTGAGTGTAGGTCGGTCCTCTGAGATAGTCTTAAATTCTGGGCTTTCTCTTGTTAGCCTATCAAGATCTTTTGAATGCTGGCTCTGTTATCTGGTTCTTCTGAGGATCTGATAAAACTTGCTGTCTCTATACCTTCTACCTTTCATTCATTTTTTACAGCTGAAGTCCAAGCACACATCCTTACAGTATTCCACCGTAGAATACTTTCCAAGTTAATATTTAACTATTCAGAAACTCTTCTATAGGTCTCGACATTCAGCCAGATCCAAATCCACTTAACTGTCAAGCCACATCTTTCCATTTTCTCTACAAGAATAGCATTTATCAAAAGCTTTGCTAAAATTTGTCAGGCTAGAAAAGCTGTCCAAAAATAGGAAATGAGTTTATAGTCTGTCCTGTACTGAACTAGATGGATCTGTCTCTTTCTCTGCACAGTTTTTTTTTTTCCCTAGACATTTGCTAACCATCCCTCCAATGATACTTTCTAGAATTTTGCTAGAATTTGAAGTCAAACCCACAGGCCTAGAGTTTGCATACCTTACTCTTTTCCATCTTTTAACCACTGAGACATTGGCGTTTTCCCTCTCTGGCTCCCCTTCATATTCTCCAAGAGCTTTCAGAGATAAAGGACAGTGAGTGGCTCAAGTATCATCCTTCAGTTTTTCCAGTCCCCTGGTACACGTAGGTCATTTGGGCCTGGTGACTTGAACTCTTCAAGGACACACTGGGTGTTCTCTCACTGTCTTTGTAAGAATGAAATCTCTTCAAGAGTGGGAATTCTTGGGGGCGGGGCCATGATGGCAGAGTAGAAGGATGACCTGTAAGAGCTCTCCCACCACAGCGCATAAAATACCTGTAAAAAATTGACTCTAAATAAATTCTAGAGCAGCAGAAGCAACAAAATGACAGTGAAAGAGATTTCCAGCCTTAGGCAACCTGGAAGGCCAAAAGGAAAGGTCTATTAAACCAGGTTTGGAGCAGAGTGAAGACCAGTGCCGCACAGTGACTGCAGTGTCCGTTTGGAGCCCTTCCTCTAAAGTCCCTGGGGGAATCGAGCTGCTGATCTGAGTCTCAGCTCTGAGTGTCAGCCCTGGGGTGAAGAGGAGGAGTACTGACTGGTGGAGCTGGTGGAGGCTCCGAAAAGGGAATTCTGCTTGCAGATACTGGATGGAAAAGCTTGCAGTAGCTCCCAAACCAGAGTGCAGGCCAGGAGAGGAGTAAATTCTTCTCCCTTGATTGTGCCCACCTTGGAGGAACTGAGAACTTACAGGTCCCCAAAGTATACCCTCCTCTTGACAAAAGACTCAAAAGTTAAGTAACTGACTGGGAAAATGCTCCCAAAAGGGGGGAAAAGTGACTATAGAAGCTTATTTTCTTGGTGAACAGGTATTTTCTTCATTCTTTCCGATGAGAAAGAACAATGCATACCATCACAGGAAGACATAAAAGTCAAGGCTTCTGCATCCAAATCCTCCAAAATAAATATGCAATGGTCTCAGGCCATGGAAGAGCTCAAAAAGGATTTTGAAAATCGAGAGGTGGAGGAAAAATTGGGAAGAGAAACGAGAGTGATGCAAGAAAATCATGAAAAGCGAGTCAACAGCTTGCAAAAGAAGATCCCAAAAAATGCTGAAGAAAATAACACTTTTGAAAATAGAATAACTCAAATGGCAAAAGAGGCCCAAGAAAGTCAGTAAGGAGAAGAATGCTTTAAAAAGCAGAATTAGCCAAATGGAAAAGGAGGTTCAAAAGCTTACTGAAGAAAATAGTTCTTTCAAAATTAGAATGGAGTAGATGGAAGCTAATGATTTTATGAGAAACCAAGAAATTACAAAACAAAACCAAAAGAATGAAAAAATAGAAGATAATGTGAAATATCTCATTGGAAAAACAACTGACCTGACCTGGAAAATAGATCCAGGAGAGACAATTTAAAAATTATAGGACTACCTGAAAGTCATGATCAAAAAAAGAGCCTAGACATCATCTTTCATGAAATTATCAAGGAAAACTTCCCTGGTATTCTAGAACCAGAGGGTAAAATAAATAGTGAAAGAATCTACCAATCACCTCCTGAAAGAGTCCTGAAAAGAGAAACTCCTAGGAATATTGTAGCCAAATTCCAGAGTTCCCAGGTCAAGGAGAAAATATTGCAAGTAGCCAGAAAGAAACAATTAAAGTATTGTGGAAATACAATCAGGATTACACAAAATCTAGCAGCTTCTACATTAAGGGATTGAAGGACTTGGAATATGATATTCTAGAAGTCAAAGGAACTAGGATTAAAACCAAGAATCACCTACCCAGCAAAACTGAGTATAATACTTCAGGGGAAAAACTGGTCTTTCAATGAAATAGAGGACTTTCAAGCATTCTTGATAAAAAGATCAGAGCTAAATAGAAAATTTGACTTGCAATCACAAGCAAGAGAAACATGAAAAGGTAAACAGGAAAGAGAAATCATAAGGGACTTACTAAAGTTGAACTGTTTACATTCCTACAAGGAAATATAATATTTGTAACTCTTTAAACTTTTCTCAGTATTTAAGTAGTTGGAGGGATTACACACACACACACACGTGCGTGCGCACAAACATATACACATATATATATATAGAGAGAGAGAGGGCACAAGCTGAGTTGAATAGAAAGTGATGATATCTAAAAAAATAAAATTAATGGGTGAGAGAGGAATATAGTTGGAGGAGAAAGGAAAAAATGGAATGGGGCAAATTATCTCTTATAAAAGAGGCAAGAAAAGGCTTTTTCAATGGAGGGGAAAAGGGGGAGGTGAGAGAGAAAAAGTGAAGCTTACTCATCACATTAGGCTTAAGGAGGGAATAACATGCACACTCAGTTTGGTATGAAAATCTATCTTACACTACAGGAAAGTAGGGGAAAAGGGGATAAGTGGGGTAGAGGGATGATAGAAGGGAGGGCAAATGGGAGGAAGGAGTAATTGGAAGTAAGGAGAGAATCAAATGATCATCTTCATAATAGCCCTTAAGATTCTTGAACACAGCAACTACCCTTCTGTCCCACCCCAAAGGCCTTTGCTTCTCTTGTTTGCTACAAAGTGAGAGGAAGGTGAAGGAAGATAATTTTTAAAAAATTATCTTCAGTAACAACTGCTTGAAAATAAATATCCAGAGAAAATTCACACTTTATAGATGCTACTATTTGAAAGTACTTTGGTGCTTTATTGTATTTAAGGTTTTACTGATGTAAGTAGTCCTTCCACTGGCACATTTTTAAGCCCTTTCTGTCTTCTTACCCCGTGTGTGTCTTGTCCATGTTTTTTCTGTAAATGATTGGAAAATAGTAAAGAATTACAGCCTAGGAGAGTTAGAATGAGCACTAGATTTGGAAGAAGAGGAAATCCTAGAATTTGAGTTCAAATTCTGGCTCTGCTACTTAATATCCTTGTGACTTAGGGTAGTGACTTGACTTCCTGAGGCCTCAGTTGCTTCTCTGTCAATGAGGGGATTGAACAAAATGGCCTAAGTCTATGATCCTAGAACTAGGTTGTGTTTATAGTCCAGAACAGAAACAATTAAGGGCACTTAAGTAGATTGTTCACTCATATTTAGTAGCAGAGTAATATCTCATGTTAACAAAGTATTCTAACTCTGCTTTCTCAGAAATTTCACTTTCCTAAACTGGGAAACAGTATGATAGGCATGACATTGTATTCCAGGAAAGTTTTCTGATTTGACCTTTCATTTGTGGGGTGATCTATTCTTCCTTCCCTCCAGGCAAGGCTGCCCAGAGAAGGGGAGACCAGGAAGAAGAAGCTTACTTCTTTTGGGCTGGCCTCTTGCCTGGTGAGATGAAGGCTGCCAGGTCTTGGGTGGCATTGGTGCTGTCCAGCTCCCAGGCCAGCCCATACAAATGCAGGAAGTTCAGTTTTCCCCTCAGCAGTGTCTGTACCTGAGAACATTGTTGCCTTTTGGCCTTTGCCCTGCTGCTCTAATCATTGCCCTCTAGAGTCATGGGGAAGTTTTCCCCAGATGATAGAGCCCAGACAGTCTCTGTGAAAGTTGATTTTATTGCTAGATGTATCACTGGATAACAGGGTCCAAGGAGAAGGGCCTAACATTTTAACTTGTAGAAATTGGGTCTGATTCTGTATTTTAAGGATTCTAGGTTTCATAGTAACTTTTCTGATATATAACTTTTTCTATGTAAAAGGGTTTTTTTCTTGCAACTAACTTCTAATATTTCACTTTTGAGAAATTGTTTCAAACCTTTTCAATATGTCATCAACTTGTGCAGGTTAAAAGACATCTCATTTAGTCATTAAACAAATATTTATTGAGCTTTATTGTATGTTGTAGACACTGGGCTAGGCTCTTAGGAGACAAAAGCAAAGGGAAAAACAGTTCCTACTTTAAAGGAGTTAACTTTTTTAAAGGAGTAGAAAAATTAAATCTGAGTTAATTTGAGAAGAGTGCAAGCACTCACCATCAGGGAATTCAGTTCTGTCCCATGGCCCTTGAAGGAAACTAGTTATTCTAAGAGAAAGTGGTAAGGAAAGAGTATATCCTGGCATGGGGGGCAGAAAAGGAGATGGGGTGTGGCATTTGGGGGGAACAACCAGGAACCAGCTTGGCTGGGATGGAGAGTGAACGATGGAATGAATGGAGGGTGATGTGAAGTCAACCTGCACCGTATCCTCGAGGTGATGGGGAGACACCAAGGATTCTTTTAGGAAGGTGCTTTGGCCAATAGATGGTGAAGGGGAGCAATTCTAAGCCAGGAAATTATTTAGGAGGCATTGTTGAAGTTAGATAGAGGAGATATGAAGAGCTGAACTAGGATGAACTCCCCTAGGAAGAGGAACGAGGAAGATTCTAGACGTAACCGATGTAAAAAGGGAGCAAACATGAAAACTGGTTAACTCTGTCGTGACCACAGCTCCCTTCCCCCACCCTCCATTCCTGATTGGCAGGAGGCGTGGCCCATCAAATCTAGGCATCCCTCAGCTTGCTTCACTTCCTTCCCTGCTCTGCTCATCTGCTTGCCTGGCCCTACCTGCACCCCTAACTCTGGTTTGTAGCCTTTGCTCCTATTACAGGAAAGGCTGGGTCCGCTCACTACCCCTGGACCTTTCTTTGTCTCCCCATTAGAGTGAGAGCCACTTGGTTGGGTACCGTCTCTGCCTTTGTATTTGTGTCCTCAACGTTTAGCACAGTTCTTGGCACATATTAATAAAGGCTTTTTTATTCATTCGTATGGGGGATGAGGAAATGAAGACTAAAGGACCAGTCTGTTTGGGAATAACTGAAGGATGCTGGTGCCCTCACTGGAAATAGAGAAGGCTGGGGAGAGGAAGGGTAAGCAGGAGCCGTTCACCTGGAGTCTTTTTAAAATACTTTGAGAATGGCCTTTCAGGATAATTGGTTTACTTTATAACTCTAGGTATTTTAGAAACATTATTCTGAGAAGAGGCCTATCATGTCTTGGTACTTGGATTGCTTCCTCCTACCTTCTTGTGTTATTTTTCCTTTGAGGCGGACGCCCTGGATTTTGCTAGCTGTGACGTTGCTGCGACTTGGTCTTTTGGGGTTCCTTTCAGGAGGTGACTGATGGATTCTTTATATCTTTATGTTGCCTTCCGATTCTAAGAGATCTGGGTAACTTTATGAGTTCTTGAAAGAGTGTTTTCTGTTTTGGGGAGAATCATGGTTTTCTGGGATTCCAGTGATTCTTAAATGACCTTTCCTTGACCTTGTTTTTGGTGTCTGATAGCTCGCGTTTGTGTTTTCTCTTTTACTGTAACACTTGTTGTGTAATGGAGTCATTATTTCTGTTCGGTCTCCTAGTTCTCAGGGAAAGGTTTGCTACTTCCCCTTATCAGCTCCTTATCCTTCCTTTTATTTCCTCTAGAGCTTTTACTTCATATTTTTCATTTCATGAAGACCTTGTAAAAAATCAGGTTTTTCCTCTTTGACTCTGCAGTTGTTATGCAGTCATTCTTTCCTTTGAGATTGGCGTTTTGGGAATGTCTAGGGATATAGAGGTTTTTCACACTGCTCAGTCCTTTGCTTTCCTTCTCTCTTCAGCTTTAGTTCAGGGTCAAGCTTTACCTCCTGCCAAGGTTTGGGTGTGTGTGATAATCTTCTCCCCTTCCTGGGATTAGGTCCCCTGGATCTTGGGCACCATCTTCTACATGAGACCTTGCCAGGTCTGTTTTCCCTCCTATCCAGCCCCTAGTGCCCTCCCTCTTGTATCTGTTTTGTATGTCTCTTTGTACATTCCACTAGAATATGAATCCTTTAAAGCTCCAGACAGTCTTATTTTTGTTTTTACATGCACAGTGCCTGACCTGAGTGATTAGTAGCTTTGTTTAGAATTCTTTGTTACTTCTTTATGACAGGCAGGTAACATGCATTTGTTAAGTACTCACTATGTGCCAATTCTGTGCTAAACTCTGTGGATATAAGTTAAAAAGAAAGATAATCCCTGCTCTTGAGGATCTTAGATTTTAATGGGGGAAGATGGCACAAGGATCTGCAGAGGAGTGTAGTGGTGGAGGGAGAAGATACCCTGTGCTGGGCACATCCAGGAGGGAAATGAAACTTGGGTGACCTGGACCTGTCAACAAAATGGACACCGAGGTTATGTTACCAGTAATTGAAGGGGACCAGGATGGTCTAGGATAAAAAGACTCCAGGTGCTAAGGGAAGTTCCAAAATGAGAAGCCTCTGGGTTATCCAAAGAGCCTGCTGTTTATTCCCCCTGCATGTTTGGGACATTCAATACAGTTCTTGAAATTACTATTTTGAATTTACACAAGGTCAGATTTCTTCAGAAATTTTCTTTTTTTGTCAACAGTGTAATAGAGTGCTGGGCTTATTGGGCTAGTTTGGCTTCAAGTCTGAATGGTGTGAATTAAAATTCTATCTCTTACTCTAGCTCGATCTTGCGACCTTTGTACACTACAGGCACCTCATTCCCTGGGTCTTCTGTAGTGATCTCTGTTGATGAAAGGAATTCTCATGCCAGGAGTTACCTGTGCTAACCAGATCACAGTACTTTAAAGTGCATTTTCTCTCAGCCTATTGTGTTCCTGTATGGTTTAGTCTCAAGAAAACTTAACCTAAGTAAAATTACAAAAACAGGATAGTATTTTGCTTTTCTAACATGTCTTAATGAAGTCTTTTTAGTCTCCGTATTATTTCACCTTTGTTTCAGGTGTTCTACAGTGACAAGTTTTCCCATTGTTTGTCTTTGTTAGTGAGACTTTGTTACTGATAATGATGTCATATTGTTTCTCTTAATCAGAAGGTATTTATTAGGCACCAGACCCTGAAGTTGCAAAGGCAAAAATCAAATTGGCTGTTCTCTAGGAGAATGTATCTTGTCAGGAGAAACAGTCTGTAAATGTGGAAGTGATCTAGTCAGTCTACAAACCTTTGTTAAAGCTACCATCTTGTGAGAAGCCTTGCGTTGTTGAGTCTACCAAGACAAACTTGAAATATTCTCTACTCCCCAAAAAGAGTTTTCAGGCTAAAAATCTCTCAGGTGACTGGAATGGGTGCCAGCAGTTTGAGGGAACCAGGAGAAGCTGTCCTCATCCGTTCTGCATTTTACTGAAAAGTAGGATGCATGGTTTGGTTGGAAGTATGTCATTGTAAGCAATACTTATCTTTAGACTTTCAAGATAATGTTCATTTCTCTCTGGATGTTTTTCAGTGGCCTTTGGCCAAAGCAGTGAGGCCCAGACAGGCAAGGATTGTTGTAGGTCTGCGTATTTGCTTTGCCTTGGGCCTTGGAAGTTTTTCATCCTGGGCGTTTGAGATGGCCGACTGGACTTGGGATGAAATATGACTATAAAACAAAGGTTTCCTTGATATGGAGCTATTATCATAATATGACGTTAGCCCAATTTAATTTGCCTCTTGAATGAGTGAGTGAAAAATTATTTATTAATCACATACTGTGTGCCAGGGCATTGTACTGAGGATACTGACACAAAATCTCCATAGGCCATCCTTAAAGAGCTTACATTTTGATAGGAAACCCCCCCCCTCCCCCCCCACTCACAAGGTAGTGCCAACCAGGCAGAGGTGTTTTGGCTTGATTATCTCTAGGGTGGTAGGTAGAATCTTAGGGTCAATGCTGACAATTTCTTTTCAGGAATTGTTGTGTTAATTTAATTTCTCTTCCCAGAGCTAAAGGTGGGAAAGAAGTGGAATGGATTGTGGTTGATTTGGGGCTAGCACTGTCCAAGAGAGGTGTGGAGATGCATGATAGCAGCAACTGGCAGCAAAGATTAGTGTTGTGATTACTCTGTTAACTTCTTTAGTATCCATATGGAGATGGGCATATTAACAGTGTGGTCATGTGAGAGGATAGTTTTCAGTTACACTGAGTAGAGTGTTTTTTTGGAGGAGGAGGAAGAGGAAAGACAAGGCAATTGGGGTTAAGTGACTTGCCTAAGGTCACATAGCTAGTAAGTGTCCAGTGTCTGAGGTCAAATTTGAACAGGTCCTCCTGTCTCCAGCACCAGAGCTCTATTCACTGTGCCATCTATCTGGCCCTCCTCCATTCTTACATCACTTAAATTCCTGTGTTTCTATAATACATCTGGGAGAAGATAAGTAGATGACTAACCAAGTAGTATTTGTGTGCACATCAAGAAACAAGAAGATAAAAGAAAAGGCCACTCTCAGGTGCGTAAATTGCTATTAAGCTTTCAGGGACCAAGGAAAAGACCAATTTCAAAAGTAAAGAACAATGAAAGGGGACATGCTAATGCACTCTTGGTGAAACTGAATTGGGCCAGCCATTTTGGAAAGGGGTTTGGAATTATGCTCCCAAAATCAATCAACTGTGCATGGAAATCAAAAGAAGGAGGGGAAAGACTTCTGTGTCCAGAAATACTTGTAGCAGTGCTTTTTGTTGTAGCAAAGAATTGGAAACAGAGGATGTGCATCTGTGGGGGAATGGTTGAATAAATTATGTCATATGGACATAATAGACTATTTATTACACTGCAAAGAAGGATGAATGAGGTCTTTTCAGAGAAACCTAGAAGAGTTGTGCAAACAGAACCAGGAGAATGTTTTATTTAACAACATTGTAAAGAAAAACATCTTTGAAAGACTTAAGAATTCTGATCAAACCAGCCATAATTCCAGAGGTGCTAATCCCATGCAGAATGAAACATACATGATCATACGTAGCTTACCTAGAACTTCGTTTTGCTCAGCTGTATTTATTTGTTACATGGATTTTCCCGTTTTCAGTTTGAGAGGGAGAGAAGACTAGTAATAGGGTTTTTCCTAAAGAAAGATAGAACAGGGTCATTGAGGTATTTACAGAACGTCAGAGAAGAGGACAGAAGGAAATGCAGATAAGCAAGACTGCCTAAAAGCAAGCTGGTGAGTGAGAGAAATTCCTGGTGTCATACACTGTCACTCTTTTGTTGCATATAGAAATGCACATTTTACTTGGTGTTTGTTAAGTTCAGAATAACAAAAAATAAAATTGGTTAGTTGATTAAAAAACAACAACTCTGCCTATTGAGTTCTGACAAAAGAGCCCGGCCTTTTGCTAAGACATAGCAGAAACACCTGAAATCAGCATTTATGAGTCAAGAGCCTAGGGCAAATGGACCTAACTCATGGTTAACCTTTTGCTACTTAGGTGTTTATAAAAGTTATTAATATAGTCAAAACTATAAGTTTCTCTCCCAGCTCAACTCAGTGTTCCCAGGATACAACCCTAGCTATTTTAGACATGAACTATCTAGTAGTTTTAGACCTGATCATGGTTCTTCTTTCTTTTTTTCCATTAAACGAAGCCATCAAGAATTGATAAAGAAATAGATAAATCATGTGGAAAATCCATGCCAATTGAAGGCATTAGGGACAAGGGGAGGAGGGCTAAAACTTCACTGCCCTGTCTGACTTTGTGAATTGATAATATTGGTTTCAGCCATACTCATCCTAGTTTTTGCCATCAAGTAGAAGCTGTGATGCTTGAAGCCAAGCCTCCATCTCCAGGCCAGACTCTGAACTCTCCCACTTCACACTGTCATGGACTTCACTTTTGCCAGTTGCCATTGTGCTGTTTGTCCTTTCTCAAACTCACTGTCTTGTCCTGCCCCAACAGGGAATAAAGGGAGGGGACTCTCTCATTCTGATTAGGAACTACAATTCCCAGCATTCTGTGCTGCCAGAACTTTTCCTTCATGGAGGGAATGTTAGGCTTGAATACCCAGTTACATTGACCAAAAAAAATAAAAAATCCCTTTCTCTTTGGCAAAGAGTTTTCTTGGAATAATAGTTTTGGTTCTTTGCAAATAATTTCTTTATTGAAGCTGAGTTGCTTCTTTTGGCTGATTTCTTTTCTCCCATTTTCATTATAGTACCTGATTATCAGCTTCCAAGTGGAAGAACTATCATGGAGGTGGTGTCAGCCGAGGTGAACAGCTTACTTCCAGAGGAGATCATGGACACTGGCATAACTTTAGTAGAAGATGATAGTATCGAGGCTGTTATTGTTTCGTCCCCAATGGGAGATTCAATTCCTATGGAAACGGACCTTCAAGAAATTGTCAACATAAATTCATCCAATGAATCTGCAACCACAGCCATGTCAATTACCACAGAACCAGTCACAGTGTCTAGTAACCACGCTAACAAAGTTGTTGGGAATACCATAGTTACAAAAACAGATTTGAATACTGTCAAAACAGCCTTTCCAAGTGGCCTTCAGAAACTTGGTGCCCAGACGCCTGTGACTATATCAGCCAATCAGATTATTTTAAACAGATCTCAGACATCTGATCTTAAACTTGGCAATCAAACAATTAAACCAGATGGACAGAAGTTAATTGTAACAACTTTGGGCAAGTCTGGCCCACCAATTGTTTTAGCATTACCTAATAACCAGCTGCCCCAGACTCCGAAAGCCACATCTCAGACACAGTCAGGAGACTCTAAAGTGCAATCTCAGCAAATCAAAGTAGTTACCATTGGAGGAAGGCCAGAGATGAAACCTGTCATTGGTGTGTCAGCGCTGACACCAGGAAGTCAACTAATTAATACTACCGCTCAGCCTTCTGTGTTACAGACTCAACAATTAAAAACAGTGCAGGTAAAAAAAAAAAAAGATTTGTCCATTAAAAATGCATGTATATGAAACAACGATCAGTCATAGGTATGTATTTAAGGTCATTTATATCAGAGTTCACAAATAATTTTTGAATATTGCTTTTAGTGTATACATGAAAACAATGATACTTATTGTATGGGAAGATTTTTCAGCATGTAAATGAGCTAGCCAAACAACTGTTTTGGTTGAATTTAATTTTGAATATTTGAATATGTATTTCATGTATTTCATATTTTTAGTGGAAGTTGTTTATGTATGAGAAGAAACATTCTTATTAACCCATTAGCAGATAGCTTTGCAGTAATGGAACAAAACTTCGTATTCAGACAGTCTTCAGTACTAGAGATTAGCTGATCTCTGTCCTTTGACTGTGGATCACTGGTGGGCCACTGAGGTGGAAGGTAACCCACATCAGGCTAATTGCTTAACTCTGAAGACTTTTCTTTTTCTGAGTAAAGACATTCTTTGTCCACGGAAGCCTTTCTCTTTGGAAAGTCGCTCTTACCATGGCTTTGAGGTCCTACCTTTTGTTATTTCCCATTCACCCTTGGCTTCCCACCACAATCCCCAAAGCCATGGCCCCTAACGGCCCTCTCAGATTCCAAGTGGGGACAGAAAGTAGAAGCTGGACCTGAGGCAGAGAGGAGTCTTGGAAAGGTTGCATGGCTAAATGGATAGATAATAAGGGTTCTTTTGGCTAGTGTTTTGTAACTAGAACTTTGTTCTTTTTAGTCATTCCAGCGTTGTTATTGATAGACTATCTTTTTGTCTTTTTTCGTAAAAACACTACTATAAAATGTCCCCATTTGCTCTTCATCTGTTAACATGTATAAGGAAACTTCCATACCTGGAGGTAAGCCCAAACATCTAGATCTCTGGAAAATGTCAATCACAGTACTAGTGGTCAGAGCTCATGTTTACCTCATGCTTTAAGATCTGCAGTGTTTTACTTAGATTATCTCATTTGACCCTCATAGGAATCTTGTGAGATTGGTACTGTTCTCCCCATTTTACACATGAGGAAACTGAAGCTGAGAGAGCTTCAGTGACTTCACAGTTAGTAAGTGTCCGAGGCAAAATTTGAACTCAGGTCTTTCTGACCCTGTGTTATTTAGTTCCCCCATATGTCAGAAAACCCATGCAGCATTTTTATTTTATTTTTTTCCTTTTTCAGTTGTTTACCATTTCACACAATTCCTGATTATCTGGTTTCCCTTAGCAATCTAAGACTGTTTTCTAGGTAGAAAGATCAGAAAGTCAATAACTTGGTTAATGGGCTAGGGAAGGTATAATCAAAGCCTCAGGAACAGTTGATCAGGCAGGACATAAACAGTAGACTCATCAGAGCTGTCTGGAATACCACAGGGCCTTGGAGGTAATTGTGGCATAAGAATTACTGTGATTGTCTTTAAGAAAAAATAAAATATGAGCAGTAACTTTGGTAGTATGTGACAGTGGATAGAGAGCGGCGTGTTTGTCTGTGGAACACCATAAAGTTGGCATAGTGCTTTACATGATCTTAGCCCAGTCAGTTCTCACCAAAAACACTAAGTTGTAGCTGCCACAGGCCTTAACTGCATTTTATGGATGAGGAAACTGATGCCCTCTATCCCCTGTCTTTGTTTCAGTCTCTGAGGAGAAAGTCACTTTAAGAGCAGACCCTCTCTCTTTGTGCTCTTCTAATCTAATCTAATCTAATCCCTTCCACATATCCTGTAGCCCAGGAAAACCTGAGTTCAGATTCTTCCTCTGACACAGATTGATGTTATGAACTTGGGCAAGTTGCTTAGTGGCTCTCTTTAACTGCAGCGGTCGAAGGAGTTCCCTCATTTTTAATTACAGTAGTAAATCATTGATGTAGACCAGATTTTAAAATTTGTTTATGAAATAAGGCAGAGAAATTTGTAGTAGAATTTCTTTATAACCATTCAACAAATATTTGAGCAATTTCCCCCCAAAATGATTGAAATAGTTTTGGTAATTCAGGGGGTGTTCTTCAGTTACCTGTAATGTTTTACTTATCCAGAATGGTACATTTACTGAAGGTACCAGATCAATAATTGGATTTCTCTTTTCAAGATGCCGAAAGAGTCCATTAAATGCCCTCTTTTATTTATTATTAATAATAACAGAGCAGTTTGTGGTTCTAATGATCTCATATGACACCCTTGTGATCTCTTTCCTACCCTTTTCTTGTAATTGCCTCTTTTCCAGTTTGAAGGTTAGCTTTTTGAGCTCTCCTGGTCCCAGAGTCTTGAACCCTCAGAAACTCTCTCATTGGCTGATTTTCTTGTCAGTGCTTTCTTTTGTTTTAGTTTTCAAATTAAGCTTATTTAAAATTATCCTTTATAAAAAAAAATGATCCTTTATACTTTGGTAGTGTTTAATTCTAAATGTAATTATGTTCTAATTAGAACAAGCTTTGTTTTCCCCCTTAATGTGAGAGCCCTTGGTTTGCATTACATAACTGGAGATGTTTGGCTTAGCAGCCTTAAACATAGGGGAAAGATGAGACTTACATTTGTTCATGAACTTTTTCAATTTGGGGAGCAGCTTGTTTGTTTAAATTAAGTTTTATTGGTGCTTTTTTTTAACATCATAATTATTTTTGGAAATTCCTTGTTTCTTCCCTAGTAATTGAACACTCCCCAGTTAATCAAAGGAAAACAGAAACACCCAATATGTTGACCCTGTCGGACAGTGCATTCAGCAGTCTGCCCTAATGGCCTGTTCTTGAACCTTTCTAATGAGGAAGGAAATGGAATGTCTTAATTTAAAAAAAAAAAAAGATTCCTGATTTGAAAGTATTTGTGTTAGCAACACTCTAAATAGGTCAGACTTGATGGAAAGTATCATGAGGACCTAAGTATGACTTATATTCAAAAAAGGCAAATGATTTAGCGTTAACTTTTTAGGAACTTAAGTATATGATATCTTTTTCATATTTAAAATCCACAATATTCAGCAGACCAGTAAAATTCTTGCCAGTTTTGAAATTTTACATGTTTAATAGCAAAGGAGGGCTACTTTTCACTATACCATTAACTAGGCATCCACTTGGGGATATGCTAAGTTGTTTAAACCAAATTATAGCTCCTCAAATTTTTCATTGTATCAGGCACATTATTAGACTTTATGCTACATTTCCTGTTTTCTATAATTTTCCCCCCCATAGGATTTTGCATTCATAATGCAAAGTAAATACATTTCATTGAAATAGTTCAATTTGGAATTTGGGACCCCCAAAACAGGAAATTACATTTTTATATGTTGTTTCAAGTATATTATTCATATTCATGTTGGTAATATCTGTTATAATATACTTCAAGGCAGTACAGTGTCAAGCAGAGGGACAGAAGACAGGTCCATACCTTATCTCCGTTATCATCTGTGTCACCTTGGCCAAGTCACTTAACTTCTTTAACTTTGTTTACTCATCCATAAAAATGGGGCTGATTATTGGGGAGATAAATGAGGTGATGTATCTAAAGTATTATTTAACGATGCAGTGGTTGTGTGTGTGTGTGTGTGTGTGTGTGTGTATGTGTGTGTATGTGTGTGTATGTGTGTGTGTGTATGTGTGTGTGTGTGTGTATGTGTGTATGTGTGTGTATGTGTGTGTGTGTGTATGTGTGTGTGTGTGTGTGTGTATATGTGTGTGTATATGTGTGTGTATGTGTGTGTGTGTGTATGTGTGTGTGTGTGTGTGTGTGTGAAACCACTCATTATTATGAAGTCTTGATTTTTGGTTTTAAGAAAGTATTTGTGCAACTGGAAAATATCTTAGGTATGTAAGTTAGTAGGGAACTGTATGTTAATTTGAAGCAAGCAATGGCCCTAATACAATGAAAAATTTGAGGATCTATAATTGGATTTAAACAACTTAGCATATCCCCAAGTGGATGCTTAGTTAATGGTATAGTGAAAAGTAGCCCTCCTTTGCTATTAACATTTTATTAACTAATTTTATCTGTTACAGGAAGAGATTTTTTTTTTAATTCATAGAATTCCTTCATATGTATTTGTATTATACTTCTGGAGATTGGAGTAGTTAGTTATTTAAAAGTGATCTCATTTTCAGGAGTAATGGCACTGGGTTATTTCTCTAAAGTGACTCCTGGTTCCATCTTACTTTTTCCTTTTAGTATTTCACTTCATGTTTTGGGAAAAGAATGTCCAATGGTGTTTTACTTTTTATTAAACATGTTGTTTCTTTTGCTTGTCAATGATCCTAAATTCATATTCCAGAAATTTTAAATGCCATTATTGCAGATAATGTATAATGTACAGTGCAAAGAGCTATGCAGTTTTTTTAGTTGTGGAATTTTTAAGAGTGTGAATATTTTAGCAACTGAAATTTATTAAATTCTTATTTTTTGCTGTTAACATTTGTTTTTTGCCAAGTGTATGTTCGTTGTTTGCTTGCTGTCTGTCTTCTACATAAATGAGTGCTTGTGACAATCGACACAGTTGTTTATATGTTTCAGATCGCTAAGAAGACAAGAACGCCGACTTCTGGTCCAGTGATCACCAAGCTGATCTTTGCAAAACCAATTAATAGTAAAGCAGTTACAGGACAGACAACTCAAGTGTCACCCGTCATTGCAGGTTGTATTTATTTGTTGTTTCTTAAGCTACATTTTTACCTTTTTCTTCTATAGATTTACAGGAATCTGATCTGCCTTCCTCAGTGTCCTCAGCTGTGAGCATTCAGTGGGAAGGGAAAGGCATCTGATATAAGTTTCACTGAGCTCTCCAGGAGTCGTAATGGTTCAGTGTATGTAAATCACACAAGAGGGTAGCTCATCTGTGAAAAGCTAGCCTACTACCTTGTCTTCTGAAGTGGGGTTGGGTTCCTCAAGTGAAAACAGATGAAATGTTATAAATAACCACCTCAGAAGTTCATATACATTTATTTATTTATTTCATTTTTTTAAATGTTCCACAATCACTACCATAAAACTTAGATTTTCACCCCCGCCTACCCCCTACCACCCCTTCCCTCCCAAAGACGGCATACAATTCTATATAGGATGTACATATATATTTTCCTATAGTCATGCTGTGTAGATGAACTAAAATAAATGGAAGAAATCATATAATAAATCAAAACATAATACACAAATACACACACACACGCACACAACCGTGATCTGCTACATTCTGCAAATGAATTCCAGAGTTCTTTCTCTGAATGTAGAAGGCATTTTGCCTTAGAAGACCATTGGGAATTTTTTTTTTTAAGTTCTTGCATTGTTAAGAAGTTCATATACCTTTAAAAGGAAAAAGTGATGGGCCTGTGCATGGAGGTGTGGGAGTGTGGTGCTTGTGCAATAACATAATACATCCTACGTGTTTGGGTTTGGAGCTTTGTATTTCAGTTACATTTTTTCCCCTTAATCTTATTTGCACCATCTTTAGAATTTATATCTCTAGAAATGGCGCATGAGCCCTACTCTTGGCTTATTGCATAGTGAGTGTAGGGAAGGGTCACCATTGGGGGAGGGTTTTTTACTTTCACATCATTCCAATTGTGTTCTGCTGAAGTCTCTGTGTCTTTTTAGACAAGAAATTTTAGACAAGAAATTGTTCATTTTGTATATTGTTCAACAGTAAAGTTCCATAAGCTTGAGAATCTCACTCTTGTAAATAATGATGTGAAGAAATGTATTGTTGGGTTTTTTCCCTTTTGGTAACAGGTTTACTTTTATCCGTGTAGATGTTACATTTGTATTCGGCAGTGACACAAACTATTCTTGAAAATCATCAGAAGTTCTGATTTCCCAATATCCTCATCCCTGCTTTGGTTATTTGTAATTGATAAGATGTCAATGCATGGTTTGATTTGGTGCTGAACTAATAATACCAGCAAATGTAATTTATTATGTAGCTTTAAAAAACCATACAAAAGATGTCAGGAATATGTTAAACTGCTCTGTGAATTACCCTGTTGCATGATATCAGGGCCTAAAACTGGAAAGAATGATTGAATCTGAGAGTTGGAAGGGAATCTCCTTAGCTGGTAGTCTAGCCCATATATGCAGTTGAGTGGCTCAGAGGATAGATTGCTGAAGGGAAGAAGGAAGGAAGGCCTGAATCCACATCCTGCCTTCAACCCTTCCTAGCTGGGGAGTCGCAAATCCTTTCTTGGGCTTAGTTTCCTCTGCGTCAGATAAGGATCATGAGAGCACCTCCCTCCCACAGTGGCCTTGGTCAAGCTCTTCACTGACATTGTGATCCTCATGGCTGTTGATGTATACCTCTCATCACTATTGATACCGTTGTTAATGTCAGCAGTGATGAAGGAGCTCCTGCTCTCTATCCATTCCACTTTGGAGTAACTTCCAGACGTGAATCTGAAATTGGTCTCTTTACGGTATCCTCCCACCCCATCCCTGTTCTGCCTTCTGGGGCCCCACAAAGCATGCTTTGTCCCTCCTTCACATGCCAGCCCTTGGAATACTTGAGGACAGCTATCATGGCCTCCTTGAGCCGTGTCCCATTCCTTCAACTGATCTTTGTACACCATGGACCTCAGGCCCTTTGTTGTTTGAGGGTCTTTCACTGGCCACACCACCTTCAGGTCCTTAAGCTTTTGACAACCAAACCCAAAGTATGAAAAAACATACTCTCTTTCTTTTTCAGTTCATGGGCCATATAAGAAATGGAGAGGAAGTTGGCTTGTGGAATAACTGCGTACTTTGACTTTGTTACCCTTTCAGGGAAAAAAAACTAAAGAAGTTGCCAAAAGTCATTGTCTCTTTTTTACTCTTTCTCCTTCCGTTTAGCTCCATATCTGTGAAGTAAACAAAATGAAACTTTTTAGAGAAGCAACTAATCCTCCAGATTATGGCTTCATAGATTTGAAGTTGGAAAAGATGACTGTGTTAGCACAGAAAGAAAACGCACGGATTGGCTTAATGTGCATTTAAAAAGCAAACCTTGAGTCGGTCCCATGTCCTGGGAAACTGGAATATTATTGAAGAAAGGAGTATTTGACATTTTAATTGACCTCAAGCCTTGCAAGGGACAAAAATTTGAGGGCAGCAGCGGCCACAGTAAGAGTCATCAGATGAAGTTCTCCGTCTGTTTACATGCGCTCATGTCATACATAACGTCAGAGTTCAGAGATTTTATGGGGCAGCTTCCTGAAACCCAGATCCCAATGCTTTCCTTGCACGTCTATCTCAAGTTTTTAATTCTAGCACAACTGTATAGATTTGGGGTTCAATGTGGTAAATAAAAGTCATTGATTGTGCCCTCTATGAGTTCATTCCCTTTGTGTATAGATCACACCCAGGTTCTATATATTAGCATGCATAAAGTAATACAGTGTAGTTAACTCTGGGGATGTCCCATAGAACACTTGAGGAAGGCTCACACTCTGACCTTCTCCCTTTCCTTTGCAGGGAGGGTCCTGTCACAGACTGCTCCAGGGACTCCCCCAAAGACGATAACCATTTCTGAAAGTGGCGTCATAGGGTCGACTCTCACCTCCACAGCACAGACACCAAACAAAATAGCCATCTCGCCTCTGAAGTCTCCCAACAAGGTACAAAGGTTATTGGGTGTTTTTATAGTTCTAGGTGTCTTAGTTTTACTGCAGTGTGTCATCTGCTTTTCTGTACTGCCTGGTGTCTAGTGCAGTATCACAACAGGCCTCAGTTTCCTTGCTTTCCGGAGCCTCGCTTTCCTCATTTGTAAAATGGGGGTGATAATGGTTACATAGCATAGGGCTGTGGGAACAAATAAAATTCTACTAAACGTGTAATGGTAATTACCATTAATAATAATAGATAATGTTTCTTGGCTCAGGGCTCCAAAGGGAAGCAATATCTTCCCAGTAGTAGCCCAGGTGACAGCTTGCAACTGTCATGCGTCTGACTTGATCAGCTGCCTCCTCTCCAGAGAAGGTGTTGGTCATGGTCGCTGCAGTCAGGGCTGTGTGTAGTCTGCTTGCAGTGCTTGTGGGTAGACCCTTTCAGGGCTGGGTGTTGTCCTTCACTTTCTTTCCAGCTGTGGTCATTGTGCTCTTTAGATGCTGAGAGATGTCCATTCCTGTCCTTAGGACCATATCCTTGTTCTCCCACCCCTCAGACAGCCTGGTGACGCGTTATTTAATTTCCTAACAGTAAGGGTGGATCCTACGGGCACATCTTTGTAAGGGTCCAGCATTGAGCAAGGCCTTTTGGAGGGACCAGGCAGCTCTGTTGGTGGGTCGGTCCAAGGCCAGACCCTTCATGGTATGCAGTGTGCCCCACCCAAGCAGTCATTGTTTTCCAGTAGCCTCACCCCCACAAGCACACTTCATCTAAACTTCTTTATTGTACTTGCCAGGTCCTCATCCTTGAGCCTGTGGAGATCACTATTTGTAGTTACTTTTTTTGGTCAAGAATTAGATCAGTCCTTTCTCACTAGTTGTACAGGTCAAGGCTAGGCCCTTTTCCTCAGCTCTCAGCAGTCAAGAAATGTTGTAATGTTTTGTGTCTCCATCATATCACGCAGAACCATCTGTTCACCTGGCTTTTCCTGCTTGCTCCACAGCAGGTCCATATCTGCAGGTACCCATTTGCCCAGTGGGTCATGATGCACCCCTTGATGCTGACTGCTCCTGGTGGCACAGAAATCACCAGCTCATACTGAGTAACCCCACCTAGTGGTGGCAGAGAGCCACCTGCTTTGTGAATCAGCCAAACTAGAGAGTTAAATAGGGAATTAGTTGTGTGAGAACACTTAGTTTCACCGCATTCTCAGTTAAGGCAACATTCCTGTCATCTTTCTCAAGAGATGAGACTACTTCAAACTGATTATTTCCTTTGGTGCAGTTTGAATGGTTTCCATTTGTGCCTCTCTGCCACCACCAGGTGGGGTTACCCAATATGGCATTCACAAGATGGTCCCTTGATGTCTATGGGTAGCTACTCCAATGATTCATTCCTATCGAAGGCAACTATCACAGGAGCCAAGATTTCATTTCATTACTCTCCCTAGTCCCCTGTCAAGGTAGCTTGAGTACCTTGAGGGGTGGCATGTCTGTATCCCCCATTTTACCTCTTTATTTAAGAGCACCCCAGGATAATGATGACTTGGCGATCAGTTTACAGTAACCACAGGAAATTCAGAATCCTTTGAGCCATTCCATAGTTTTTAGTGGATATGACTTTTGGTCACTAGGTGGAGAAACAATTGTTAAATTCACCTAGGGACCTTAACCTCATCTCTGTGCCAAGTCATATCAGTTTAGAGCCTGTATTCATTTGTGGCTGGGTAACAAGACTTTGGCAGGGACAACAGCAGCGCCAAGAGCTGCTTTGTTATCATTTCTTGATATTTTTGCATCAACAGTACTACTGTAAATTTCTTTCCCCTAGGTACCCCATACTTTAACAACCAGGTCCATAAAATCCCTTTTGACAATCTCATTAATCTCCTCTAGAATAAAATATTAACTCTCTTGTTTAGCTTTTCAAACCCTATACAATTTACATTTCAAGCCTCATTGGACATTACTCCCTCTTCTGTTTTTACTTGTTTCTTCCATTAGAAGTAAGCTCATTGTGAGTGGGGATCTTTCACTCTTTGTACCTGTTTTCTTAATACCTAGCACTGTGCACAGTAGGTGCTTAGTAATTCTCATTGGTTTTTTTATTGTTGTTCCTGTCCACCACTGTGGCACACAGTTAGTACCTCCTATGGCAGGTCTCTATAGAGAAAATAGGCATTATGTCCCTTTAATTTAAGAGTGAGACACAGGGTATTCAACTGGAAAAAGCAGCTTTGTCCTGGATGCTACAGAATAAGCCCCAACTAGGCATTTGTAGGTCGTCTGTGCCCAGCATAGACTCATTTGGGTGTAGCTCCCTGACTGTACACTGGCCATTGAGGTAAGCCTGATCAAAAGTGTCAGGCCTAAATAGGAAACCCCAGATTCTTCATGCTCTGGCTTTTGTATTTGGGTGACTGGGAAGCTGCAACAAGGGAATGACCCTTAGGTCTCCCCTGTGTGGCTTCTTGCCTTCTGGGCCCTATGCTTAACCCTTGGGCTGCCTCTGAGACTAAGGAGCTCTAGATTAGCATCAGTATTGGCTCACTTGTCCTAGAAAAAGAAAAAAAAGAAAACTTCCCAGACATATCTAGAACAGTACTTGTACTCCAGGTGCTATGCTCAAGCAGTTGCCATTTCTACCAAGATAGGGACAAGGGGAACCTGGAACCTTTGCTGGGTTCCCTTGGCAAGGGCCCCTCACTCACTCTGCACCAGAAGTCTCAGTGAGAGTCTCAATTCATAGTTCTGAAGCCAAGGGAAAAACCTCTTTCAACTTTTAAACTGATACAGCACCCCTTAACTCTGGCAAATCAGCTGGGGTACACTTGGCAGTTTGTCTCCATCTGCCAGTACCTTGAGCCAAAGAATCAAAGTTCAGGAGGCACAGCTTTTAGTGGTCTCCTAAATCCCAGCATTCCAAGCATGTTGCCTAGAGAACTCCCAGAGATTTAATAATTGTCTTCAAAGTGCTCATCCTTTTTTCTACATGTGTGTTATCAGTAAGCACCTCAACATACACAGAGGGGCCTGCTGTCACAGGTTCTTAGTTCTGTATTCATAAAAGGAGAGAAACTTTCAAGGGGTTAACAATCACTTTAATCAAGCACATGTATCATTCCTTTAACCAAGCGCATATATCCTTCACTTATTTCAGGGGAATTAGCACCCTGAACTTCAAAGAAAATACAGAGAAATCAAAGGATAAACAGATAAGACTTCCTCTGCCTGAATTCAGCAGACAGCTGGACCCCAACTATCTTACCATAGTTACCAGAGAGGGAAGCACAACATCTGGGTTCTCAGTGGGGAGGAGGAGGGGCTCCTTCGTGGCTTCTCAGAGTCTTCATCTGGCCAAACAAACACAAAAATTAAGCCCCAAAGTAAACCTCACCTTCAGAGCATTTATATACTTTTTATAGCTATAGAGCATGATCCTCTGACCCAGTGCCTCATAGAAAAATCAAAAGGTAATTGGGACCCTCCTACAAAATAACTCCCCTAATCAAGTTTCCCATAATGGGCAGACCCATCATTGGATGGGAAAGATATTCTCCAATCACATTATTTGGAGGTACTTTTAGTAAACAAAAACAGTAAAAGAGCCTATTTTACTTGCCATTATTACAGTGTGGTTATACAAGTTCAACAAGTAACAGTTTATAATATTTACCATCATTGGGGAACAACTTTTTGTTTATTTATTTGCATTCCTTTTTTAAAAAATTAAGTTCCAAATTCTCTCCCTCCTTCCTGCCCCTCACCCATCCATGAAGAAAACAAACAAGCAATATGATATCAATTATACAAGTGAAATCATGTAAAGTATTGGCAACAGGAAAAGAAACAGGAAAAAACTGGTCTCAGTGAATTCACAGAATTCTTTTAATGATTAAGGAACAATGACTAAAAATACTAAACAAATTATTTTCAAAAGTTGGGAATAATTTTAACATAAAGCATTTTAACAAACTCCTTTTGTGAGACAAATGTAGTCCTAATATTGGAGCCAGGGAAGGACAAAGCAAAGAAGAAGTGTAGAATTTGGATTTATTTATTATTCATTTTGAAAGTGAAAAAAGTATCTTCAGTATCAGAGTTATTTCTCCTTCTGGAAGTTGGTAGTATTCTTCATCGTGAGTCCTTTGAAATTATTGTGGATTATTGCATTGGTCAGAGTATCCAAGTCTTTTACAGTTGATCATTGTTACAATGTTGCTGTTACTATGTGTAGTGTTCTCCTGGTTCTGCTCACTTCCCTTTGCATCAGTTCATATAAATCTTCCCAAGTTTTGCTGAAACTTCTGCTTGTCACTTATTATTAGCATAATGTATTCCATCACAATCATATACCGTATCCTTGTTCAGTCCTTCCCCAGTTGATGGGCATCCTTTCAGTTTTCACTTCTTTGCTGCTACAAAAAGAACAGCTATAAATATTTTTGTACATATGGGTACATTTCCTTTTCCTTTGATGTCTTTGGGATGCAGACCTAGCAGCAGTATTTCTAGGTCCAAGGCTTTGCTCATTTTTATAGCCCTTTGGGCATAATTCCCAGTGTTCTCCAGACTAGTTGGACCGATTCACAACTTCACCATTAATATCCCTGCTTTTTCATATCCCCTCCATCATACATCACTTTCCTTTTCTGTTCTGTTAGCCAGTCTCATAGGTGTGGTATCTCAGACTTGTTTTCATTTGCATTTCTCTAACCAGCAGTGATTCAGAGCATTTTTTCAGGTGACTGTAGGTAACTTTTAATTTCTTCTTCTGAAAACTGTTTGTATCCTTTGACCATTTATCAATTGGAAAATGGCTTATATTTTTATAAATTTGGCTCAGTTTCCTATATGTTTGAGAAATGAGGCGCTTATCAGAGAAACTTACTGTAAAAAATTTCCCTCAGTTTCTTGTTTTCCTTCTAACATTAACTGCACTGGTTTTGTTTGTACAAAAGCCTTTTAAATTTTCTATAATCCAAACTATCCATTTTGTTTCTTGTCCTTTCTCTGTCTTGTTTGGTTATAAACTCTTCCCTTATCTATACATCTGACAGGTAGCTTTTCCAATACTCCCCTAAATTTGCTTATGGTATCACCCTTTATGTTTAAATCACGTACCCATTTTAAGCTTATCTTGGTATATGGTGTGAGACGTTTATGCCTAGTTTCAGCCAGACTCTTTCTAGTTTTCCTAAGCAGTTTTTGTTGAATAGAGAGTTCTTGCCCCAAATAGCTTGGATCTTTGTTGTTGCTCAGTCCCAATCCCCACTGACTTTTTGTGGTCCATAGACTGTACTCCAGGTCCTTCTTTCTTCCCTATATTCTGAAGTCTATCTAAGTTCATGTTCATTGCTTACCTGACACTATCTATCCATCTCTTTCTCTTTTTGTCTTCAGTCTTTGTCAACATCAGGATCTTTTCCCGTGAGTCCTGTCTTATTATGTGGCCAAGGTATATAAGCTTCAACTTCAGTATTTGTCTTTCCAATGAATGGTGTGAATTAATTTCTTTAAATATTGACTGATTTGGTCTCCTTGCTGTGCAAGGGACTCTCAAAAGTCTTCTCCAGCACCACAATTCAAAAGCATTGATTCTGTGGCTCTCAGGTTTCTTTATGGTTCAATTCTTAAAACTATACTTTGCTACTGGAAAAACCATAGCTTGGACTATATGGACTTTTGTTGGCATGCTGATGTGTCTACCTGTTAGTGTGCTCTCAATATTTGCCGTAACTTTTCTTCTAACGAGCAAGCCTCTTTTAATTTCATGGTTAGAGTTGCCATCTGCAGTGATCTTTGTGCCCAAGAATATAAAATCTGACTCTGCTTCTTTCTTCTCCCTCAATTTGTCAGGAAGTGATGGGACCAGTTGCCATGATCTTAATTTTATTTAATCTTAAGCTTCAAGTCAGTTTTTACACTGTCCTCTTTCACCTACATCAAGAGGGTTCTTAATCTGTTCACTTTCTGCCATCAGAGTGGTATCATCTGCGTGTCTGAGATTGTTGAAATTTCTCCCCACAACCTTAATGCCAGCTTTTGATTCTTCTAACCTGGCATTTCACATGATGTACTCTGCATGTAAATTAAATAAACAAGGTAACAATCACACAACCTTGTTATGTGTGTATGCCTTTCCCAGTTTTCTAACTGTTGCTTCTTGGCCTACGTTATGGTTCTTCAGGAGATAAGTAAGATGACCTGCTACTCTCGTCTCTTTGAGGACTTGTCACACTTTGCTGTGATCCACACAGTCAAAAGATTTAGTGTAGTCAGCGAAGTGGAAACAAATGTTTTTCTGGAATTCCCTTTCTTTCTCCATAATCCAGTGAATGTTGGCAATTTGGTCTCTAATTCCTCTGCCTCTTTGAAAACCAGCCTGCTCCTCTGGTAATTCTCAGTTCACATATTGCTGAAGTCTAACCTGCAGAATCTTAAGCATCGTCTTGCTGATGTGTGAAGCGAGTGTAGTTGTTTGGTAATTTGAACATTCCTTGGTGTACTGTCCTTTTTAAGGATTGAGGGGTAAACTAATCTTTTCCAATCCAACGGCCATTTTTTAGTTTTCCCAAATTTACTGACAAGAGAGTGCAGAACTTTAACAGCATCATCTTTTAAGATTGTAAATAGCTTAGCTGGAATCCTATCACTTCCACTGGCCTTATCATTAGCAGTGCTTTCCAAGCTTCATTCCCCAGGATGTTTGGTTCTTATGTATATTCTTGCTGCTTCTGAATCTCTTCTACTTGTGTTAAGTTCTTACCATTTTTATCTTTTTATCATACCTATTTTTGCATGAAACATTCCTTTGGTATCTCTAATTTTCTTGAAGCAATCTCATCTTTCCCATTCTGTTGGGGTATTTTATTTCTTTGCATTGCTTGTTTAAGAATACCTTATCTCTCCTTGCTATTCACTGGAATTCTTTATTCAGTTGGGTGTATCTTTCCCTTTTTCCTTTACTTTTCACTTTCTTTCTTTCCTCAGTTATTTGTAAAGCCTCATCAGTCATTTTGCTGTCTTGTTCTTTTTGTTTGGGATGTTCTTGGTTGCTGCCTCCTGTACAATATTGCAAAACTCCGTTCATAGCTTTCCAGGCACGCTCTACACCAGATCTAATCCCTTATATCTATCTATTCATCACTTTCACTTCATTCTTCAGGGGTGTTATTTAGGTCAGATCTATATGGCCTGATGGTTTTCCCTTTTTTCCTTCAACTTATGTCTGAATTTTGCAATAAGAAGCTCTTTGGCTGCCAAATCACTCTAATTTTGATCTTGGCCATCTGGTGACATCCATGGATAGAGTCTCCTTTTGGGTTGTTGAAAAAGAGAGTTTGTTATGACCAGTGAGTTATGTTGTAAAACCTCTATTAGTCTTTGCTCTTTTTCATTTTATATTTCATGTCCAAATTTGCCTGGTATTTTGATTACATTTTAATTTCCAATTTTAGTGTTCCAATTCCCTATGATGAATGTAACATCTTTTTTTGATGTTACTTCTAGAAGATGTTGTAAATCTTCATAAAATTGAGCAACTTTGGCCTCTTTGGCATCAGTAGTTGGAGCCTAGACTTGTCTTACTATGATGTTGAATGGTTTGCCTTCGATTCAAACATAGTGCTCTGTCATTTTTGACATTACACCTTGGACTGCTTTTCTCATTCTTTTATTGACGGTGAGGGCTACCCTGTTTCTTCTAAGGAATTTTTGCCCACAGTAGTCTATGTAATAATCACTTGAATTAAATTCACCCATTCCCTCTCAGCAATGCAATGATCTAAGACAGTTTCAAAAGACTCATGATGGAAAATGCCATCCACATCCAGAGAAAGAACTCTGGAGTCTGAATCCAGATCAAAGTAAACTATTTTCACTTTGTTTTATTTTTTGCTTTTTCTTTCTTGTGGTTTTTCCCTTTTGTTCTAATTCTTCTTTCATAACATGACTAATGTGGAAATAGGTTGAACATGATTGTACATGTATAACCTGTGTCAGATTACTTGCTGTCTTGGGAAAGAGTAGGAAAGGGAGAGAGGGAGAAAAAGTTAGAACTCAAAATCTTATAAAAATGAATGTTGAAAACTGTCTTTGCACGTCATTGGAAAAAATAAAATACTATTAAGTGGAAAAAAAAGAAATAGCAACAAGAAAAAAAAAGAGTAAGAAAAAAATTCAACCCATCATGTCCATTTAAGTTCAGTGACACCTAAAATGTTGCTATTTAATCTTTCCATCTTCTGCTTGATCACATCCGGCTTAGCTTGTCCATTCAGGGTTCTTGTGCAATATCAGTCTTCACAGCATCAGACTTTTTTTTCCATCCCCAGATGTCTACACAGCTTAGGCTCCTTTCAGCCTTGGCTTGGCTGCTTGTTGTCCTCTGTTGCTCCCCAACAGTTATCCAATTATATAATGTAGTGTACATAGTAGGAATCCTTTTTTTATATACTTTTTTTCCTCAGCAAGCATGTATTTTCTCTTCTCACCTCTTCCCTTTGAAAAAAAGAAAAGAAAAAATGAAATTCTTGTAGGAAATATGCACAGTCAAGCAGGACGTTCTCCCGTTTAATGTGTAAAAATGTCTGTCTCATTCTGCATCTTGAGTTTCTCTATTAGGAGGTGGATAAAACATACCTTGTCATTGACCTTCTGGAACTGTGATTGGTTGATAAGAGGCTTTAAGTCTTTCAGGGATGTTTGTCTTTACAACATTGTCATTCTAGCTGCTCTCAGCCCCTCGCTGCTGCATCTTTCACATCCTGAGGGGTATGAGGTACAGCTTCAGAGTCGTTTTAATTTGCGATTTAGAGCATTTTTTTTCATATTGACTATTGCTAGCTTGAACTTTTTCTTATGAAAACTTCCTGTTCCTATTTTTGACTATTTTATTAGTTGGGGATTTTACATACTTACATACATACGTACGTAAATACATATATATGTATACGTGTGTGTGTGTGTTTTGGAAATTTGCCTCAGCGGTGCTTTACCCAATTCTCTTTTTATCGTAACTACATTGAACTCATATCCTCTTTCTTAACCTATTTTTTTCAATTAATGAACATCTAGCTTTCTCTCCTACCCTTTGCCCCTGTTGAAAAACAAAGGAAGCCAAAACTTTTGTAACAATAATGCATAGTCAAACAAAACAAATTGCTGTGTCAGCCACACCCATCCGCCTCTGTTGGGAGGGGTGGGTAGCACGTTTTCACCAGGAGGCCTCTGGAATCTTGGTTCATCATTATATTGATCAGGGCTTTCTGACCCCTCTTTTTATGGTGCACCTAACTTCGTATTTCAAAGTTTCCACATAGATCTGGACTGTTCATGAGAAATGCTTGCGAATCATTGAAGGTCCCTAACTCCCCCAACCCATCCCCACCCCAAATGTAGCATTATGCTCCGTTTTGCTGGTTGAGTTATTGATCCTTTGCCTTCTGGAATATCATATTCCCAGCTCTCTTCCTTTTTGAACAGACTATTCATAAAAACTTAGGATGATGTACAACATACTTTTACTTGACAGGGAGAGATTGTAATAAAGCCTCGCAATGCAAACATTAGGCATCTGATTAATGATGACTGTGTTGTGTTATTAAATAGGCAGTGAAGTCAGCTTTGCAGACCATCACCGTCGGAGGAGTGAGTACGTCTCAGTTTAAGACTATTATTCCTCTGGCTACTGCTCCTAATGTTCAGCAGATCCAAGTGCCTGGAAGCAAGTTTCATTATGTCCGACTTGTTACAGCTACAACAACGGCTACCACCAGTAGTTCAGCCCAACCATCCAGTCAGAACCCCAGTGCAAGCACTCAGCCTCTTCAGCAAGGTGAGTCATTCTGTCATCCTAGGGGTGGGCTTCATGTTTTTAAAGTTATTCTTGCTAAAACCATGATAAAATGTCATCACTCCAATTGAATATTGAATCTGTTACAGGTGCAGGAAAATAGGACAGATAATAACTGCTACTCAGTTGTTAACAGTTGGATGGGAATTGGACAACTCAATAGTTAATACTTATTACTGTGAGCTTAGTTGCTTTGTTGCCATTACTAGAAAGAACTGCCGTGGGTTTTGATTTTTGGTGACTTGGATTTGGATGGATCCAGCTTCTCATTATACTGTTACGTACACCTTTAAGCCCTTTGAAAGTCTGAAAGTTAGATCCCCTTCAGCATCATTTAGTTTTAAATCTATCAACCCATCAAAGGCAATTCAATGATTTATCATTTTTTTCCAGGTACCAAACCTGGCAAATATGTGCATATTTTACCATGGAATTTGTATGTCTGATTTTTCCCTTTCTCTGGGGCTGGTGAAGAAAGGGATTTTGTTACATTATTCCATTAGCATAAATAGCTTTCAGCTAATTTCCTCCTTAAGAGTTAGCTATGGTTATCACTGACAGTTTCTTCAGAGCCTCTGAAGGCCTGTTAAAAGCAGTTGAACATATGTGCACTATCCTTAAGTAAATACAGTTTGCCTAAAGTAAGTGGAAATTAAATTTAGTCTGTAAATTTACAGTTGCTTTTTACGAAGTCCTAGTTTTAGAACTATCTTATAATAAATGCAGCTCAACAGAAATAGTGATTTCCTCGGTGTGCACAGCTCTTCCCCACCAGCACAGATTACAGTCCTCTTTAGCTTAAGAGATAAGGCAAGTACTGAGGACTTACCTGGAGCACGTAGATGTCCAATGACTTGTCCAGTGTCCAAAGCTTTAAGTGTTGGAGAGTTAGGATTCAAATCCAGGTTTTTTTGGCTTCCTTATTCCTTCTTGTCTCTATAAAGAAAATTTTGGTTTTGTTCTGACCTATAATTTCATCATTATGGGGGATATCCTGGTGTGCGGCTTCGGCTGGTGTCTATAATTGATTGTTTTCGACGGTTGCCTTAGACACTGAGAGGTTAGAGGTCTCATAGCTAACACATGACTCCAAGGCCAGCCCTTTATGCATAGTAACTCATTATCTCTCCAGAGAAATCATATAAGAAAGTTTTTACTTCTCAAAATTAAGTTCTTGAGGAGGAACATGAAGGAAGAAATGAGCATTTTTTTTTTCAGTTTAAAGTGTTATTTTTTCCAATCACATGTAAAGACAATTTTCAGTATATATTTTTTTTAATTTTGAGTTCCAAATTGTCTTCCTCCTCTCCTTCCTCCCCGACGTAAGCAGTTTTATGTAGGTTATATATGTGCAATCATGTAAAACATATGTCCATCTTGGGCATGAAACAAGCATTCATGAAGCTTGCGCTCCATGCCAGACGGGGCACTAAGTGCTTTCTAAATAGTATCTCATTTGACCTGTAAACAACCTCAGAAGATGGATACCATGATTATCCTCTTTGTACAGTTTAGGACACAGGCAGACAGTGGTTAAGTAACTTGCCCAGGGTCAGACAGCTGATCAGGGTCAGAGGCTGGATTTGAACTGGAGTTTTCCTTATTCTAGGCCCAGCTCTCTAGCCACTGTGCCGCCTTGTTGCCTAACATGAGGATGGCTTCTTGGGAAGCTTCTGGGTCAGTTGTTTCTCATCCTTGAAGCCCATTCTGAGACCTTATCTAGACCTGTGCAGCACTTACCCCTCCACTGCCCGAAACCACTGTTACAAACCTCCCAGCACTATCAAAAGCCAAGTGGCCGCTTGTACCAAGACAGGATGCAGATCTGTCTTCTTTCCTGAAATTAATGGTGGAATATGTGCTGTACTTTTAAAGGCAAGAAGACCACTTATGGTGAGACTTGGTGTAGGCCCTACCATGCAGAATTTCACATTTGCGTTGTGAAGTTTTCAGTAGATTGACTTTGATAGTTCTCTTTCATAGAGTTCTATGGATAGAGAATGCTATATCATTCTTTCTTCTCCTTTACTGTCAACAAGCATTTATTAAGTACCTACGGTGTACTTTGCTAAGCTCTGTCCTTTCTGCCCACTCCTGCTTCGTCAGTCCTAGTCATCTAGTTTCATTGCATGCCCTGGTGGCTCTTTCTCCAGCTCCATGCCTATTCTTTATAGCCCTCTTCCTCCCTAATTCCCAGGCTTCCTCTTCTCTGCATCTCCTGCCCTGCCCTGTGGGAAGCTCAGTGTTCATGTTGACTCTTCTGACAGCCTCAGTCTCCTGGACTCCATCATCTCTTTCTCCAGTTGACTTCAGCTACTCACTAACCTGTTCCTATTATAGATTTCTCCATCTCTTATGTTGTACCACCTCCGTGTCTAGAACCATGTGGAAATTCTACCCTTGTGCATTCCTCTTGCCATCCTTCTGCCCCTTACAGTCTCTCACATTAAACCTATTTTTCTCCCTTATCATGACTTAGAGTTCTTGGACCCATCCCACTCCTCCCCATCTGCATTCCTCTCCCTGGCTTCACTTGGCTGCATACTCAGCTTTTAATCTGTTTTAATGTTTCACGAATAAAGCTTCACATACAATCTCTGTCCCTGCTCCGGAGTTGCTAAAGATCTGTTAAAAAAAAATTCAAAGTCTCCAGACCTACCTGCAGTTGACCCTGTTACTTCTCTGGGAAGGCTGAGGCCAGCTGGTGTCAGGACTTCTCCACCTCCTCCTCCTCTCCTCTGGTCACATGCTTCCTTACTGACTTAATTCCTCTGAATGTCTTCCCTTTGATCCCATTCCTTCCCTAGCTCAACATTTACTAAAAACAGTAGTCGAGGCTGTTTGTCATGAATGCCATTTTCTTCTCTCACTCCCACCTTCCAGTCCTGTGTCATCCCCTCATTTTCTCCTCCTTCAGTCACTGAAAAAAAGATAAGCATTCTCTCTGACCAAGTTAATCCTCTCCTGGCTTCCTCAGGAGCTTGCTGCATGATCATTTCTCCTTTCTTTTCTTTTTTTTTTTGTTACGCCATCAAGTTGGTTGGTTGTTGTTCTTCGTCTTTGAAGAGGGCCAAAATGACATCACCATGATAAAATGAAACTGGCTGATCAGATCGATACGAGCTCGGAATGCTCTACCACAGGTTGGACACAGATAGTGCGTGAGAATGTTTGAGGTGGATGCCGCAAATTTGCTCATCCTGCATTTACTTTGTGCTGTCTCAATTCTGTTTTGCTCAAAGACCCCAGCACCTTTTCCGTGTGGGCATGCCATGCTGAGCCAGTGTTTCCCATGTTGCACAGTCAAATCGAAAGTTCTTGAGAGAGACCATCAAATTACTTATATTTCCATTTGAAACTGCTAGTATTTATTTTACAACACTGACTCATCCTTAGCTTCCTCTTAATTTTTTTGTCATAATTCCTAAACTTTTTAGATTTTTTAATTTTTACTTTTGTGAAGTGACTAGATGTGAAGGATATAGTTTGACTTACTCCTGGAATTTTATAACTTTGAAATTAATCCTAGTTTGGTTTTATTAGGGAGCTAACCACTCCCTGCTCCTGGATACTTTCTCTCATTTTGACCCCTGGGACCACTTTCTCTGATTCTTTTCCTGGCTTTTTGATGATTCTTTCTCAGTCTCCTTTTGTGGATCATATTCTTTCAGACACCACATGAAAAGGAAGATCTCTGTCCTGAATACTTTTCTTTATATTCTCTCCTTTGATGATATTAGCTCCTGTGAATTGTTTATCATCTGGGCTGCCACGTCCTCCTCCTCACTGGTCATATGATAGTAATTCTTCTACGTACATCCTTCATCCCATTCTGACCTAAGAGGTCTTGATCTCATCTCTTTCCTGAATTCCTGTTCTTTATTACCTTTAATTGGATGCCATGTAAGCCTCTCAAACTTAACATGTCCGAAGTGGAACTGATTGCATTTTCCTCAAAATTCTGAACTTTTTATATTGATGGCACCACCATTTTTCTACTACTCCAGCCTTAGAGTTCCCTGTGACTGTTTCTTCTCTCTTAACTCAACAACAGGTCCTGTGGCTTCTTCTTGGAAAATATCTTTCCCATCCTTCCCCTTTTTTCTGCTTCATAGGACTATACTTCATGTACCTTTTATTCCATTTAAATTGGTTTATTGACTGTTCTTTGTACCGTGATATACCATGTCATCCACCTCTCTGCCTTTGCGCACTTGGTCTCCCATTCTAGGGAAGCACTCATAAAACCTATAGCTTCTTTTAAAATGGAGCTCAGCAGAACCACAAGGACATTGTACACAGTAACAGATACACTGTACAAGAATCAACTATGAATGACTTAACTGTTCTCTGTAGTGTAATGATCCAAGACAATTCCAAGTGATTCATGCTGAAAAATGTCATTCACTTCCAGAGAAAGAAGTGATGGAATCTGAATTCAGATTGGAGCATACTATTTTTCACTTTCTTAATTTTTTTGTGTTTTTTCCTTTGGGTCTGTATCTTCTTTCACAACTACTGTGGTAATTTGTTTTCCAGGATTTAACATGTATAACTTATATTGAACTGCTTAACCATCTCAGGTTGGGGGAAGGTAAGAGGAGAGAGGAAACTTGGAATTCAAAGCTTTAAAAAAATGAATGCTAAAAATTGCCTTTACATGTAGCTGGGGAAAATAAAATATTATTGAAAAATTTTTTTAAAATATAAAATGTAACTCAGGTAGTACTTTCTAATGGAACCTTTCTTATATTTAATTCTCCATTTATTTGCAGCCTCCTTTTTGAAAACCTTTAGAACTGGTTGGATGGCTAGACTAAAAAAATGAGTAATTAATAGTTCAGTAACATTGTGACTCTGAGGATCTGTGCTTGGCTCTGTTATTTCACAGTTTTGTCAGTGACTTAGATAAAAGCATGGATGGTGTGCTCATCAGATTTGTAGATGATACTAACCTGGGACAGATAGCAACACACCAGATGACAAAGGATCCAAAAAAGATGACCAGCTTAAGTCTGGGGCAGAATCTACTAAAATGGAATTAAATATGGATAGATAAAATCTAATACTTGGGTAAAAAAATTTATAAGTACAAATGTGGTAGGTCTGGTAGACAATTTAACTGAAAAAGATCTAGGGATTTTCTGCTGAAATCAAAAGTTAACATTCTATGTAATGGAGAGATACTAATGCTTTCACAGTAATATGTGCATAAAATAAGGAAAACACCTTTCCTTGCTTATTTTGAAATAGTTCTAAAAATGATAGCAAGAATTTGAGAGTGACATTTAAGACACAGAGATAGTTTAAAAAGAAGCAAAACCATCCCTGTTTGTTGATGACATTATGGCTTACTTAGAATATGTTAGGGAATCAGCAAAAAAAAAAAACCCCAAAACAAAACAAACCAGCTTCAATAAAATAACAGGCTACAAAATACCTGTAAAACTCAACAAGCTATATATAGCAGTAAGAAAGTCAGAAGGCAAAAATAGAAAGATGTCCCATTGAAAATAATCATAAAATAGCATGTTTAGTATCTATAGATACAGTTTCAAAATACTCCTTAAAGAAATAAAATATATCTTAAGTAATTAGAAGGATAGGGGATATTCATTGTGTATAACTGGGCCATGCCAATATAATAAAAATGACAATACTACCAGAATTAGTTTACAGATTTAATGCTATATCAGTTAAACTACCAAAAGGCTACTTTATAGAAATTAATAAGATAATAGAAAAATTAATTTAGTGGAACAAAAGATCCAGAACGCCAGAGAAAATGATGAAAACGAGAGAATAGCAAGGACTCCAGACATCAGATTATATTGTAAAGGAGTAAGCATTAAAATACTACAGGTGAAAAAAAAAGGAAAGTAGGTCAGTGAAAAAATGATAGAAACAATCAGAAATAACTGATATTATTGAATAAACCCTTAATCATTGATAAACACCAACACATGAATTACTTAGGAATTCATGTGACAAGAATTATTGGGAAAACTGGAAAGCAATCTGGTAGCAATTAGATTTAGACCATTACATTATACCAGATGCCACAGTAAAGTATAAATAGGTAAGCTGAATATTAAAGATCATGCCTTTAAATAAATAAAAGAGAGCCAGATAAGGTATCTTTAATAACTGGTGAATTCTTAACCAAACAGAAATTAGATCATTTTAATTACATGCAAAAGAAAAACTTTTGCACAAATGAAATGAATACAACTGAAGTTAGAAGGGAGAGTTAGAAAAGGAGTAGTTGACTGGGAAAAAAATCCTGGTATCAAATATGTCTAATAAGGCTCTGATGGCAAAGCTGCATAGGCAAGTGGCAGAAGTATATAAAACCAAAAGTTGTTTCCACAGTGATAATTTGTCAGAAGATATAACAATTCTCAAAAGAAGATATAACATTAACATTGTTATAAAAGAATGCCTCAAATTACTAGTAATAAGAGAAATGCAAATCCCAGTAACTAAGGTTTCCTAAAGTTGGAGGGCTGGCACATTGGCATAGATGACAAAGCAAAGTGAATCGTCGTCAGTATTAGACAGTTTATGGAAAGACAGGCATGTGGATGCATTGGTGATGGAGCTGTGACTCAATTCAGACATACTGGAAAGCAGTTGGGAATTATGCAGAGAAAGTGAATAAAATAAGCCAATTAAAGTCCCTAACAGTTCCACTATTTGCCATATGTCCCACAAGAGGTCAATGACAAAATGAAAGGAGCCATATACACTAAAATATTTATAGAAACTCTTTTTGTAGGATCAAAGAACTGAAGCCAAAGTCCATGCCCATAACTAAACAAATTGTGATACATTAATGTAATGGAATATGACTGTGCTAATAAATGATGTGGGTGATGAATATAGAAAAGTACAAGAAGGCTTACAGTGAACTGATGCAAAGTGAAACAGAATGCACAGCTACAGCAGTGTAAATGGAAAGAACCCCCACCACAGAACAGTCAAAACCAAATGCTATAAAAACATGATGCCCAAGCTTGCTCCCAAGAGAGGAGAGGAGAGAATGCATCTCTGGCCTTTTTCGCAGAGGTGGAAGACCATGCAAAGGAGGGTAGTCACGATGTGAATGACCTTGAATCTACATGGGGCTGGTTAGCCTGCCTAAAAGAAGACCTGGAGGGACTGTGTTAGTTGTGGTCAGGTGGTCAAAGGGATGTCCCACAGAAGAGTGATTGGATTTGTGCCATTTGACTCTATAGAGGAGAACTAGAAATAATGGATGAAAGTTGCAGGGCCAATTCGGGCTTGACATGAGGAAGAGCTTCCTAACAGAGCAGAGTGAGATGGGTCTCCTCAAGAGGAGGCAGATTCTTGTCCTTGGAGATCTTCAGTCAAAGACTTTAGGTTCTTGTCCTTGGAGATCTTCAGGCAAAGACTTTAGGTTCTTGTCCTTGGAGATCTTCAGTCAAAGACTTTAGGTTCCTGTCCTTGGAGATCTTCAGGCAAAAGCTTCATTAAGTACTTTAGCTGAGGGTTGGACTAGATCGCCTCTGAGGTTTCTTCCAACACATTCACTTGGTGAAATTATTCTATGTTAATTCTACATACATTATTTCAAGCTTTACACACACACACACACACACACACACACACATACACACACACACACACTCTGCATGTGACATAGGGCAGTAGTAGCATCTAGCATTTTCTGTGTGCCAGGTATCTTACTAGGCATTGGATAAACAGAAAGAATGAACCACTCCCAGTTCTCAAGGAGGTTTGGTAAGAGTTCTAATTTAGCTCTTGCGCTACTTTCCTTAAGCCTACAGCAGGATGACAGTGTATCACTGTATTATCCAGCCAGGAATTGTAACATCAGAATTGTCAGATCAGTCTGCAAACATGTGAAGTACCTGTTATGTGCCAGGTACTGGTGGGTGTTGAGGATACAGAGACAAAAGAGAAACAGAACCTTTGTTTAAGGAACTCCCATTCTGTTGAACGGGGTGGATCTACCCAATATGTACTTCCTTATACAAGGATATACAAAAATAAATACAAAACACCAGGTCATTAAGGAGGGAGGTCTCTGCCAGGTGGCAGGGTTGTCAGAGCTACCATGCAGAATTGGACATGGTGGTGGAATGCTAAATAGGGTCTCGAAGGAAGTACCAGACGAAGGTGAAGAAGTAGTGTATTTCTAGGAATGAGAGACTGGAGATAAGGACCTAGTATGAAGAACCGGTGAAAGGCCAGTTGTTTGTGGCCTGTGGAGTGCAGCAAGGGGTGTAGTGTACAATGGGACTGGAAATTAGGTTGGGGTCTCCTTTGAAGGGCTTTTCAAACCAAATGTAAGAGTTTATCTGTAGCTTAATCTGGAAACCAGAGAGAGCCACCAGAATGTGAGTAGGAGAATAAAATTTCAGATGTGCAGTTAAGGCACTTGACTGCAGGGAGAATAAGTTAGATGGGGAAATTCTTGAGGCAGGGAAGCAGTTAGGAGGCCATTGTAATAGTCAGCTAAGGGTGATACAGGCCTGACCTCAAGGGGGCTCTATAGAGTCAAATGGCACAGATCCAATCACTCTTCTGTGGGACAACCCTTTGACCACCAGACCACAACTAACACAGTCCTTCTAGGTCTTCTTTTAGGCAGACTCAAGGACTCAAGGGAGTGGTGCTAAGGAAGGAGCCAGGAGAGGTGTGCGAGTTAGGTAACTGATCTCATGTGCAGGGGAGAGTGTAAAAAGGCAGGCATAACCCCAGGTTCACAAGGAGCGGAGATCAGAAAAATGCACTTCCTCCAAATCAATTAATTGCTTACAAATGAAAGGCAAAAACTGCTCCCTATCCATGGGCAGCTCCCACTCTCTAGGAGGATACACCATTAAGGGAGGCTGGAAAGGCTTCTTGCAGGAATAGAGATTTTAGCTGAGACTTGGAGGAAACCAGGAGGTACAGGTGAGGAAAGGAGAGTATTCTAGGCATGAGTGGGGAAAGGTCAGCTACTGGAGTTGGGAGAAATCTTGTTTGAGGAACAGCCAGGAGGCCAGTATCACTGGAAGGGCAGGAGGGGCTATTATGAAGGCCTTTGACTACCAAACAGAAGGTTTTGTTTTTAACCCTGGAGGCGATAGAGAGCCATTGGCATTTACTGACTAAGGAGGGAACGTGGTCTGACGTGGTCTGACGGGTGCTCCAGGAAGATCAAGATAACTAAAGATAACTAAGATTTTGATAACTAAATGGCAGATGAATTGGGGTGGGAGAGACTGAGGACAATCACTTCCACTAGTAGCCACAGTCCAAGTGGGAGGTGATGAGACCTGGCACCAGTCAGGGTGGGGTCAGGAGAGATGGGGACAATCTAAGAGAGACGTGGTGAGCTAGAAACTACAGGATGTAGCACCCAACTGGATACAAGAGAGTGAGAAGTCAAGGAAGATACCTGTCTGTGTGCCTTTGAAAGTATTCGTATTCTTTGACCCCTGGTCAGTGGGTAAAGATGCTTTTTTCTAATACATTTAACTCAGCTTCTTATATTAGTTATCTTGAAGACAAGACTTTATTAGAGAAACTTCTGTAAAGAAACTTTTCTCCCAGTTATCACGTTCCCCTGCAAATTTTCATTTTATTGGTTTTGTGTGAAGGCTTCTTCAATTTTATGTAATTACAATTGCTTTATTTTTAAGTGTTCCTTTATCCCTTATCTGGTTATGAACTCTTCCTTTATCCACAGATCCAAAAAGCAGGTTTTCCTTTCATCTTCTCATGTTTGTTTGTCATATTTCCTTTTGGTGTGTGCAATGTGAGATGTTCCCTACCTACTTTCTGCGCTTTCTCACCTTACTATGTTGTGCATCACATAAAACCAATAGAATGAAAATTAGAAGGAGAAAAAATATCTTTACAACAACGTACTCTGGTAAGCAGTTTTTTAAAAATAGTTCTTACCTCAATAGATGAGACCCTTGGGTTTATCAGATGCAAGGCTGCTATGTTCATTTGCCTCTGTATGTTTTGTGCCTTGTTTTTTCCAGTGATTAACCTTTCTTTCTTGACCAATGCCAAGTTATTTTGAGGATTGCTGCGATATCTGATACTGCTGGAACACTTTCCTTTTTCTTCTGGATTTGTGTGTTATGCATCCCGTGTATCATCAGAAAAGCTGTGACTTTTCCCTAAGATTCTCATCTGGCCTCAGTGTGGGCTCCCCTGCTGCCTCCTGTCCTACCATCCTGGCTGAACCTCGCCAGCCTCTCAATGCCGGTGTTACAGAAGAGTCCTGTTCCTCTCTTTTTTATTCTCTCTCATTTCTTCACCCACTCCCTTTGTCCAAATAATTCACAAATCTCTATCTCCACTTTCCCTCTCGTCTTCTTAACTTCAACATTTGCCCTCCTCATCCAACATTTCTAAAAAGAAGCCCAATGTCTTTGCCCAGCAGCCTGTTCTGCAGTCTGACTTCACTATCTGATAAGCATTTGTGTGTCCATTGTATCATTTGATCCTTACCTCAAACTATTTTATCTCCTTTCCTGATGAGGAACCTGAGACTCAGGTTAATTGACTTGCCCAGGGTCACACAACTAGTAATGGTTGGAAGTGGCATTTGTCGCCTTGTCTCTCCTCAACATGAAGCTAACTAATCCCCTTTTCCCTGGTAGCCGAGTGCTTCTTGGTGCCTCTGACACCACCATGTATTCATTACCCCGTTCTGTACCATGGCATCATCACTGGCTCTTCTGTCTCCTGTAGCCAAATACTAATCCTTAGCTGGTTCCGTCTCTCTCTGTCCAATCTGTGATTTGTTTTCATCAAGGCTCTATGAGGCTGACTCTTATACTAAGGCATGTGTGATATCGGGGTGGGATAGGGGAAGAAATGCTCCATTTGGAGTCAGAAGGGGGCTGGGATTGATTCCTGCTTCCAACACTTAGTGGCTTGCTGACAACGTCTCCCAGGTTCAGTGAAGTGTTGATAAGGAGACGGTCTTGCCCATCTCAGAGAGCTTTTGTGTAGGTTCAGTGAAATGTGAAAGGTCCAGTCCTTTGTGAGCTACAATGCAAATAATCACCGTGAGAATGATGATAGAGGCACCCCTAAGGCTCACATTTTTAGTGAACTTTACAGTGTAGCTGTAATGTACTAAGGGGTGCTCTAATTTTTCATGCAGAATTAGTGCAGTTTCCTGTCTCTGACCTCCATTGAGGGAATGGGTCTAAAAGAACCTTGGGCCTTTATATTTTATCCATTGGTACATGAGCTTCTCTATCGACAGAAGCATTATCCAGGGTGGTTGCTGCCTTGATAGCATTGGAACAGCCCAGACCTTTTTTGAACATGCTCTTCTACAAATTTGAAGAACTCTAGCTGTAAAAAAATTGAAAGCCCAAAGATCAAGTGAACCATACCGTGTTCTATCTGGAGGCCATGGTTTGGGAGTAAATTTTGCCGCAATATATTCTAGAAGCACAGTGCTTAGCATTGAGTCTATTAAGAAGAGATAGCAGTGTCTTTTTCCCCATGAAAACTGATAAGGGAATGAGCAGCAGGGATTAAAATTTATTCTTTGGACAGGGAGGATAAAGTAGTATAGATATAATGAATGTAGCTCATTTGAAAATGGGCCAGTAGTTTGCGCGGTGGGTAGAGCTCCCCAGGCTGGAGTTAGGAAGATTCATTTTCCTGAGTTCAAACCTGGCCTCAGACACTTCCTAGTTGTGTGATCCTGGACAAATCATTTCATCCTGTTTGCCTCAGTTTCCTTATCTGTAAAGTGAGCTGGAGAAGGAAATGGCAAACCACTGCACTATCTCTGCCAAGAAAACCCCACGTGGAGTCACAGATACTGAACAGTAACAATGAGAGGCATCCTCACACATAAATTTAGAAAGCTCTACTAGTCTAAAGTGGATGAACCTGTTGCACAATGGATGGGTAACTTAAAACCGGACGGGACAAAAACGTTCTTGGATCTTTTATGAGAATAACTTCAAAGTTGATAGACTGTTTCAGGAATGTGACCTTCAAATAAAGGATTTAACTCTTTTGGGCAGAATTATGCTCATTAGGCAAAATCTTTTTTTGTGACATTCATAACTTGTGTGAGGAGTTTGGCAGCATCTTGTGGAGAAAGAAGTAACTCCTGTTCTGTATTTCTTTTCAGCAGCAAAGCCGGTCGTGGTCAACGCAGCCCCTGTCCGGATGTCAGTTCCAATTGTCCCAGCACAAACTGTCAAACAAGTATGTATTGTGTGATTGTTTTTGTCTCATCTAAAATGTTGCAAGCGTTTTACCTGTATCTCTAATGGCTAGTTTAAAAATGAGTAGCTTTGGCACATAATACCTTCTGACTGTGGGCAAATTATTTGACCTGTTTCCTCATATGGAGAATGAGATCGTTGGGACAGATGACCTCAAAGTTAGCTTCTAACTTTGTATCTGTGATGCTGTGATCAGTCACTGCCCCCAAATTCTTACTGACTTGAAGAGTACTTTAAAAAAGCTCATTAGACTTAATGTGCTTTTTTCTTCTTTCTAGGTTGTTCCCAAACCGATCAGTACAAGCTCACAGATAGTTACGACAAGCCAGCCCCAACAGCGGCTTATTATGCCAGCCACACCACTGCCACAAATTCAGCCAAACCTCACTAACCTCCCCCCGGGGACTGTTCTCGCACCAGCCCCCGGGACAGGCAACGTGGGATATGCTGTCCTTCCAGCCCAGTATGTCACTCAGGTATGCCGAAGAGTTTTACCTGCTTAGATCCTTTTACGGATCTGTGATGAAAAAGGGAGGGTTTTCACTCCAGTACTACGAATGGAGCTCACCCCTGTGAGCTCTCCTGCACAGTTGTTGCCCATTTCAACCCATAAATGTCAGGATACCCTGTGAGCTCAGGGTCTTTTATGCATGTCTCAACATGACATGAATACCAATGGAATGTGTGCCACTAGTAACTGGTAATTGCCCACCAGTTATCCCTCCCTCTCACTACACACAACTGACCTGATCTTCCTTTCCATTACCCATCTTTTCCCACCTTCCGTCCACACGCAACTGCCACTGGAGGTCAGGCCCTCCCCATTTCTTCTCACCTAGATTGTGGCAACAGCCTTCTAACTGGTCTCCACAGCTCATCCCACACACTGATGCCTAAGCAGAGATCTGAATGTGCTGCTTCCCTAACTCAGGCACTTCAGGTACTTCCTTTTGACTCTCGCGTCAAATATAAATTCTCCTTTTTGTCTGTCAAAGCCCTTCACAACTTCCATCTCCCACCTCTGGGCCTTTGCACTGGCCATTCCCCATTCCTGAAATGCCCTCCCTTTTTACCTGGGCCTTACAGAGTCCTTCTCTTCCTCTGCATGAAGCCCTACTTGCTAGTGTCCTTCCTCCTAGATTCTCTTGTAATTATCTGCCTTGTCTACATTTCTATTTATTCACTTTGTAATTTATGTTGGACCTAGTTTTACATGTGTTCTTCCACAGATTAAAACTTAAGCTCACTGCTGCTAGGAATTATTTCAGTCTTTGTCCTTATATCTCCAGCACTTAGTATAGATCTCAGTATATAAATGCTTATTGGTTGAATTTTTTTTTCTTTCTTTTTTTTTTTTTAACTCTTGTTCAACATGGTTCCTAGTTTTGAAGACGAGGTGGACAGGGAGGTGCTTAAATACCTGATCCATTGACTGGCAACCTGTGAAGGTTTTCACTTTCTGGTCCTTTGGAGGGGCCGTGGTCTCCAAGTCCTTGGAAATCAGCTTTTGGAAACCACCATCAAACATGTCTTACTTATTTTAACTTTAAACTTAGATACGTGTAAAGACAGCAAAGGATAGTAGATAAAGGACTCACCACCTAAGTAGAGTGACCTGAGTTCAAGCTCTTCCTGTGGGATCCCAGGTTACTCACCAATTCAAGTCTTCCTCTCTCCTCCTTTCCCCTCGGTGGGGCATATTGAGGAACAGGAAAGTCAACCAAACATTCAGTTTTGAGAAGGGGACAGGGATGGGATCTGTGACTTCACTGGCACAGGAACTCCTGGGTAAAGAAACTCCTTCTAACAAATGCATCTTCTCTGTAATACACTTTGAGAGAGTTGTCAAGGACAGTGAGTGCTTAGGTGTCTTGCCCAGGGTCACACAGCCATTGGAGATCATACAGGTGGGTCTTGAATCCAGGCTTTCCTTCTTTAAAGGGCTCCCTCTCTATCCACTATGCAAAATTACCTCGCTTTTAATTATATAGGAATGTAATTAACATAATTAAGTCAAAAGTTAATGACTAGGACATCCAAGAAAGTTCACTGGATAGAAGGCAAAGGAAGAGGTGTCCAGCAGTGCTGACCTTCATGGCTGCATAACGTGATACTTAGACCATTGGGCTGGCAGTCAGTGCCCTGGGACTCATGTGAGCTGGGCCCTTTGCCAGCCTGGAGTCTCTGCAGGGATCACAGTAACTGCTGGGCCTTGACCACCACATACTAAAACTTCACATACAGTCTACAGTCTAATAGAAGTCTAGAGTACGTGGATGCAATTTGGAAACAGTGGGGCATTATAAAAAATTGTTTGTGGGTTTAATTATTATTAATATTAAGGAAGGAAATTTATAGAATTTTAGAGTATTCTAGAAATAGGTAAAGAAAGGAATAAAGGAGAATTTGATGGGAAAATGTAGTTTCCCCTCCTGAGTTATATGTTACTGTCTCAAAGCAAATGCACAAATCCACCAAATGTGTAGCATAATCTTTGCATTCCTGTTATCTAAATATCTAAATTAGGTGCTAATCATATTTCCTTTCTTATGATTCCCAGATAAAAACTAAGATGTAAATGATGTTCGTGATAGGACAACCAAAATATCCTAAAACCTACCAGTTGTATGTATTTATATACATACATTTATATGCATGTTGCATTATATACATTATTTCTGGACTGATGAATCCTTTTGATGAGCTCAGGGTTGTAATGAAGCTTTGGTGGTTCATGGACAAAAACTACCATCCTAAACCCAGAGAGCTGTTCTTAAAATGCACCTCCTTAATAGGCAGAAGTGCTAGGGAAGAGGGTGTTCTTTAGGTGATATCTGTCATTTCTGTTTGCCTGGCACATAGTAAACCTTAGTAGATGCTTATTGTCTGACTTACTAATTTTGTCACCTTTTTCTTGGTTTTTCCCCCAAGATAATTTCAACTACTAATTACCCAGTTTATAATATACATTTCTATAAGTTAAACACACTAATTAATTTTGCTCAACTTTTTTACACAAACTTATATGTACTGTTACTTTATTTTTAAGAGGCTTTGAAATTTCTGTTTAACTGCCCTTCCTGATGGAGTTACTGGGGTGGCTTCTCAGAGCTAACCAATTAATTAATGAGCAAGAGGTCACAATTTAATAATCAATAAAAAAATTTCCAAACATAGCCTGAGATCAGAAGTATCCAACTCATGCATGTAAGCCAGACTAAAATGCAGTTGAGAAATGTTGAACAAAATAAATGAAAACACAACATAATGTTAATTTGTGGTTTTCTAGGTTGGCATGAGGCCCCCAGGATCCATTCTATTTGTCCCACATGACTTTAGAACTCAGGATGATGCGTATGAACATGATAATGAGACTGAGTGGTGACCGCCTGCAGATGTTGTACATTAAAACCTTGCTCCTCTTGGAAAGGGTGATTTTTGAGTCTAAGAAAGAAACCTGCAGAACATCATTGTAGACACGAATAAGATCTAGAGCAAAATCTCAACACAGTTAAAGTTACAAATCCCCCAGGAGGAGAGGATGGCTTAAAAGTTTGAGATGGATGAAGACTGAGAAAAGGCCATTGGTTTTGATAATTAACTTTGGAGGGAGCAGTTTTGCATGAGTCATGAAGTAACAAGCCAGATTACAAAGGTTTGAGGAGATAGACAAAATGAGAAGTGGAAACCATGAGGATAGAAAGCTTTTTCAAAGAGTTTGAATGAGGAGGGGAGGGGAGACACCCTTTGAAGGGATGGTGTGGTTTAAGGATGGGGAAGCCTTGGACATGTTTGAAGGCTCTGGGAAAGAAATAAGAGACTGACGACTCAAGAGGGGCTTGGGGGAGTGGGGTGGGGATGAGTTGAGGATTGCTGAAGATGGAGTCAGGTGTACAGAATGAGGGTTTGTCCTTGACAAGGAGAAATGCCAAACCTTTGTCAGAGAGTGGGAGATGACGGCAAGGACTTGGGAGAAGAAGACAGTGGTAGAAGAGCTCATGTTAGGGATTTATTTTTTATTTTTTTTTTTTAGCAAAATAAGAGGCAAAGTTCACACCTGAGAGAGAGAGGGGAGGCAGGGAAGTATGGAAGACTTGAGGGCATAGGGAAAGGTGTGGAGAAGCTTCCTCGAGGAACGAGATAGGAAATCAGTTAGTACGGCCAGCTTTGCTGCAGCGAGGGCTTGATGTTGGACAGCATGGATCTGTCGCGGACCCAGTGGCCTGCGGATTTGAGCCGAGGAACCAGCAGTGGGAAAACACTCATCTTCATTTTTATCTGACACTAATATTCTTTAAAAATATATAAATATGTGTGTGTTTGTGTGTGTGTGTATACACACTCATTAATTATACACAGTTTATGTAATGTATGAGATTGTGAAAACAAAGCCTTGCACCAGTCTCTCATCCTGGCAGTGAGGCAGCTCAGGTCCCCAGAGACAGTATTTGGGGGATACAAGCTCTGGCAAGTTCCATCCTGCTGGAGAATCTTGGAGATATATTCCCTGTCGGGGACTGTCCACTTGCCAAGGACCACCTGGCCTAAGAGGGGAGGGCTCATCACTGGCAGGTGGGGCACTGAACCATCCTTTGTAGCCCCTTCCATTTCTGCTGGGACAGCGGCTGGATAGTAGTAAAGGGGGCACTTTTTATAATCATTAACTCGTTTCTGTAAATGTGACCATTGAGTGGACACACAGCTGGAACACCTGAGTCATATCAGACAACATTCTTACCATAAATAAAATTGGAAGACAGAACCATTGTGGCTACATGTAAGGGAAATAAAGTCATTGACAGTTTCACAGCACATTTGGTCATTTCACAATACTTGTAGTAATCATTTGCAAAAAGACTACCATGAAAATGAGTACAGCTTTATGAACTAATGTGATGCAGAGAATAATAAGGGGAGACACCTCAGCTCTCCCCCACTGGTTCGGGACAAGGACCGTCTTTTGTCTCCTTTTGTCTCCCCATTGCTTGACTCAGAGCCTGGCTCCTTGTAGGCACTTAATAAATGCCTATTGATTGAGCTTGTGAGAGCAGAACTAAAAATGAAGTAATGAAAGAATTAAAATTTGAACAATTCCAACCTAATTACATAAGTTTTGATGCAAAGTATTGGATATGAATAGACATTAACTGATTGGAAAGCATTTCATACAGAAATTTGATTGCCATCCTAGTCATTGGAAGCACATTTTGTTTGAGGCTGCACCCAAGGAATCTTTTTAAAGACAAATGTTTAATCAACTTAACCAATTCCTCAGTTATAAAGGATATTTTTATTCACACAAGAAATTAAAAATTAAACTTACTTTTTGGAAGGTAATTAATAGCTAAACTTTCCTTAACTAGTAAGAGGCACAAATGAACCAGATTATTTTGGAGGGACACTGGGGTGCACAGTGCAGCTAAGATTGGAAGAAAATCAGGAAGCTAAAGCTGATGAACAATTTTTACAGCCAGTGTCCCGGATAAAGGCCTCATTTCTCAACTACATAGAGAACTGAGTCAAATTTATAAGAATACAAGTCATTCCCCAATTGATAAATGGTCAAATGATATGAAAAGGCAATTTTTATATGAAGAAATTAAGGCTATCTATGAACATATGAAAAAATGCTATAAATCGTTGTTGACTAAAGGAACTTAAGGCCTCAAAGCCACATGTGACCCTCTAGGTCCTCAAGTGCAGCCCTTTGACAGAATTCAGTAAAAGGATTTGTTCTGTAAAATCTGGACTTTGGTCAGAAGGCCACACCCAGCTGCCGTTTCCCACCCCTGCCATTAGAGAAATGCAGATAAACACAGCACCATTTGTGAACCGGTACAAGAAGTTAAAAATTGTATTTGTCTAAAACAACAACCCACTCAATTTACCCAAAAGACACTAATATCAGCCAAGGGCAACATTATTTAGCAATGTAAGTTGTGTATAAAATCTTTTAGAGAAGGAAGGTGAGAGATAGTAAATACTGCCACATAGAATAGTAAGTTCATTTGAAGAAAGCTTGTCCAGAGACTCATTTAAGTAGACACCCTGAAAGCTTCCAATATTAAAGGTGGAAGGAAAACAGATCTACAAAAGATGTACAGTAATTTGTATGGATTTTCATAATAAGTTTAAAAAAAAGACTCATCAAGGACAGTGAAGACACCATACAGGCCAGCCCTCAAAGTGCTTATAGAAGTGTCTACACATGACCTTGGAGAGAACAAGGCTAGGAAAAACAGGTGGGCTTGACAACTGTATACAGAGAAGGGGCCTCCCAGAGGGACTGCCCCATTTTCCATGAGCAGCCCTGCTTGGTTTGGACTCCCTAAGATCCTCATGTTTGCCTGCCTCCCCCAGATAAACTGATCTGTGAAATCTCATCCCTGTACAGATTGACTCATCCCATTCTCCACTCCCTCAGTGGCCTCTCCTCTGATTGGAGATGTGGAGGGTGGAGCAGTAAACACCTCCCAAAGCCTGCCTTCATACAGGGTACTGAATGCTCAGAACTTTGCAGGGAACTCCGTTTTCCATCAGCAGCTCTTCTCAAGAACATCATGGTTCTGGTGGCTTAGCCTAGTGTCTGGCACATAGTAGGTGCTTAATGTTTATTGAAATGAATTGTATTGAATTGGAGGCAACAAAGTTGTGAGGTCATTGAAGGATTGATTCTCTAAGATATGTAAAGAAAAGAAAGATACTAAAGGTGACTGAGAGAATGAGCCTCTTTGTACAGTTATTCTTTCCACATTGCAACTTTCCCATCAATCATGCCTAGGCGTAAGAATTTAAATGGGAATTTATGGGGCACTCTTTGTAGAAACTGGAGAAAACTCAAAACGTTTAGAAGCTCTAAAATGCATAGAATATATGTATAGTATTGTGTAATACCATAATAATTCAGTCTTCTTCTCTGATATGAAGGGAAGGCCAAAAAATTTTAAGTGGATTTTCCACTTAAAGGTGTCATGCCCTGAATCTCTGTGATATGGAAGGGATAACTACCTGTTTTCCAGTCTGTGTGAAATTTAAATTAATGTAATCTCTACATTCATCAAGAGTATTTTTGATGAAGGTATAAGCAGTATTCCCTAAAAGAGCACCTCTTTACCATCATACAGTTCACTGAGAGAGAATATCAGATCCTATTATTTTATTTGCTCATTGTAGAAAAAAGTATCACATTGAGGACAGCAACATGGCCTGTAGGGCTCTCAAACACATTGACATCACATCCCATGCATATGCTACAATTATATACAATTGAAGATAAAGTAACAGCTGTGTTAAACCTTCTGATCATTAATATTAGGTAAGGCATGAAACAGGAAGATATGCTTTCCAAAGGTGTTTGACCTGTCCTGGGAAAGATCTAGCACAGTATCCAGGTTGGAAAGAGATCCTCTGTAGGTGATGTTTTTCAGATGGCTCTGGTGGCATTATCCATTTCCTGGTTGCAATCCATCACCATTTAGAAATATGCTCAGGAAAATCTTAAGTGGATTAAGAATGCCTGTTGCCCAGAAAATTGGATGGACAACATACAGAACTTGTGTCTGTATACATCTTGGAGGAACAGTGCCAATGAACAATCCCTTGGACCCAGGATATTGCAGTTTCTCTATTGACCCCAGACTTCTTTTATGACTATTATTTTTCTGGAGTTAATTTGTCACTGCAAAATAGGTAACACTAAAGTCTCCAGCAAAGTAAAAAAAGTATCAAGCCAAGGGCAAAGAAAGGCATATGGTATGTTGGCTGTGAGTAAGCTGGAACATGTTATAATTAGGCCTTCGTACAGGAGAAGCAGAAAAAAAGATCCTTCTAAAAAACATGTGTGAAAAGGATGGGCTGGTCATTTGGTGAAAAACCAACAGACTGCTTTTTTTGCCCCTTGGGCATTTTGTGATGTCAGAAGGAATTGAGGCAGTTCCCTAGCATGTTGTATGCATGACATGTTGTTCCTCTGATAAACTGGTGGGAGTCCAAGGAAGGGCAAATGAGTTGCAATCTGCATCACTGGAGGGAAAACTTATATCACAGATCAGGAATCCACTTGAGTATTTAACATTCTTCTTAAAAAATGCATTGTCCATTCTTGTGAGTTTGACTAAACATTCTTATTTTGTCTTGGTAGCTACAGCAGTCTTCATATGTGTCTATAGCAAGCAACACTAGTTTTACTGGAACATCTAGCATACAGACCCAGGCAAGACTTCCATTCAATGGGTGAGTATCTGGAAAAGAATGACCTCTTTTTAGATGAAATTTGCTATCTATTTAATGAAACAATTGATGTATCAAGATATTTCTCCTTTGAGGTAGTCTGCAAGCATTTGATAAGTACCACGCTCCAGGCACCATGCTAAGTGCTGGGGTTACAAAGAAAAGACAAAAAGTGTGTGTGCGTGTGTGCATGTGTGCATGTGTGTAAATGAGATCTAAAATGAATGTATCCCATAACATGAGAAAATCACACATTTTTGAACCATTGTTTGTTAGGTTACTGCAGGCCTGCACAACTTGCAGCCCACCAAAGGATTTCAGGTAGTCTGTGAAATATGTAGAAGAAAATGTCCTCTACATGTTTTGAGGACCACAGCCTGTGCAGGTCTAGGTTACTGTATTGCTAATTAGGCTAGGATTTGTCTAGGCTGTCTCAGATATATTTCCTCTACAGCTACTCTACTGTTTCCTACAAGACGTAAAAATTTTCTAAGTAACAGCATCCAACTTTTCTGAATCCTTGTCATTCACATTTTTTTTACGTGTACTCCTATAATATACTTGTCTAACAATTTCACACTCCCTTTTTGATTAGTAGGATTTTCCAATATGTTATCAAAAAAGAAGAGCACCTTTTCATGTGGTCCAAATCCCCTGTGAATATTTTCTCTTTGGAGGAAAGTTTCCATAATGCTAAATTTGATTTCTTTCCCTTCCTTTGGCCAGTCTCCAGAACTCGTTTTCTTTGGGTTCTTCATTTTCATACTGAGCTTTTCCAGAGACACTGAATACCTCCTTTTATCAAGGACCATCTTTAAAGTCCCGTGAAATTGAAAAAATAGGACAATGCTATCCCCAACCTAAGAGTTAAAATTACTAATCACAAAATAGAAAGTGCTACATGTGAGTCTCTTAAAAGAGAATGCTCTTATGGGGTCTGAATTTTGCCTTTTCGTCAATTATATACAGTCTAGTCAGTACTATATTCTAGAGAATTCTTATAATCATTAGACCTTATTTTAGTTCTGTAAAAAAAAAATCAGAAAACACTAATGTTTGAAGATTGTTTTGCCAGAGTTGCCTAGAGTTACAGATTGACAATAATATGATAAATCAAATTGTTTTTTCTCCATCAGATTGTCTTATTAGATTGGTTAAGCGATATTTACACATACGAATGGATGTCAGTGATGTTCTGCGCTTTGCTGTTTTTGTTGTGGGCACTATCTTTGCAATTTAGTCAGTGGTCTTTGAGAATTGTTAAGGAAAGTTTGTTTTCCTTTTGCCAAACTGGCCATCTGCCTCAGTGAATCCACCTTAGCTTTACTGTTCTTGTAAGCCTACCCTTATCCCTTTCCATCTTAGAAGATTACATTAGAGTTTATGTTTCCCATTATTGCGTTTAGTAACTCTGGGCAATAAGTATAATAAGCTGTTTACCATTTCTTGTTTAGGATAATCTCGTCAGAATCTGCAAATCGGCCCAGAAAGCCCTGCAACTGTACAAAGTCACTCTGTTTGAAATTGTAAGTGTATGAATATAGAAATTTGGGGATGAGGTTGGAGGGGTGAGTTGGAAAGTCAGTGTTTTTCATTTGAAGCAACCAGAAAAGTTTCCTGAAAATAGTATTAACTTAAAATTCTTGCTTACAAATATTCTAGCAAATGATTTTTAATGACATTGTCTTAGAAACTTCTTATGCTTTCCCTCTTAAATGTGGTGATGGTATTGGTAGTTTTTCCATAAAATGAAATTGTCATGTGAGTGATTTTCATTTTACTAAAATTTGTCATTACAATAATATTAACAACTAACATTTACCTAGTGCTTTAAGATTTGCAAAAGACTTTACTTATATTACTTCATTTGGTTCTAACAACAACCCTGTGAAGTCAGTGTTACCATCTTCATTTTACAGATGGAGAAACTGAGGCTCAGACAGTTAAGTGATTGGCCCCGTTCCACATAGCTGACCATTGCAGGGGCAGGATTTATACCCAAGTCTTTCTGACTCAGTCCAGGATTCTGTTTTCTATTCTGTACTGCTTCCTAATTATTTGGCACCAAAGAACTACAGAAATTGCTTTCTTTAGAGTACAGAAAGAATCTACATAGCAGTCTTTTGTGTAGCTCAGTGCCCTACATTTGATTACTTTTTCCTGGAATCATTTCTCAGCAGTTCCCTGTGGTAGGTTGATCTGATTGTATACTATATGCCTAGAATATTTTCTGTGCTCCCTATCCCCCTACCCCCTTAGTGGAACAGCCTGTCTCCACAGTAAATACCTCTTAGAAACACACAGATGCTGACAAGGCCAGGAAGGACCTTTACAAAACTTCATTCAGGTCACTGCGACCAATTGTAATCAAAATTCCCAGAAGCAGCAGAAAATGGTGCCGAGCTCACTTGGAAGTCATTTATCCAAGAAGCTGGCTTACAAGGGATAAGTGAGCTCTTCTGCTAATCTTCAAGGGAGATGAGGTGACAAGAGACCTCTCTTTCTACTCACTCTGAGCCTGAGAAGGGCCAGGAGTTTCCTCCTTTGATCTGGTAGTCCTAGCAGCCAGGGGCTACTTGCTCTAGGGAGCCCAGGGACTCTGCAAAGTTGACAAGTTCTGCTTTGTGTTGAGGTAGGTACAGAAGTGCTTTGACTCTCAACTCAGGCTCTTTATGGAAACATGCTGATACTGCACTAGCAGGTACTGAGCTCAGAAAGCACAGTCAGACTTGCTCTTAGGCTTGACTCAGAATTTAAGGAGACCAGATATTTAGCCTTGTGATGTGAGTACTTGATTGAACTGAGTTTAGTAGGCCAGAATTCCATCAGCCTTGAAGTTCACTAACTTGTGAGGTTTGAGCATATGGGAAGTACTTGATTAATGCTAATTCATTAACAAGCAGCTATAAATATTTTTCACAGAATGGCTAGTTTATATCTGATTAAATTAATTGTAGTGTAACCAAATTACAGTAAATTCATGGGTTATGTTTTATCTTTCCCGCTTTTCAGATACTGTGATTGCTTTGCAAATGGTGAGTTCTGCAACAACTGCAATTGCAATAATTGTTTTAATAACTTGGAACATGAAAATGAAAGGCAAAAAGCAATAAAGGTGATTATTTCTTTATTTCATTAAAATTAAAAAACTGTTGATTTTTTTTTTTAATAATAGAAGCCCTTAACTAGCAATTGATTGGAGCCATGAGCATGTATCAACAAAGAATAACTGGAGATGTCTACCTATAAAATAACACTTTAACTAAACCTTTAAGTTATACTGTTGTTTTGAGGTTCAGAATTTTATTAGAAGGTGAACTTCAGATGACATTGTGATGTGGAAGGTGTTATTTTAATAGTTTTTGAAACCACAGCTACTGCAGTGTTTTAAAATAAATTTTTATTGACAAACTTGTTTTTCCATCTCATGTCTAAGTATGTCCTTTCCCCCTCCCAAAGAACCATCCCTTATAATGGGGTGGGCAACCTGTAGCCTTGAGGTCTCATGTGGCCCTGTAGGTCCTCAGGGGTAGCCCTTTAACTAAATCCAAACTTCACAAAACAAATCCCCTTAATAAAAGGATTTGTTTGTAAACCTAAGGACCTAGAAGGCCACATGTGGCCTCAAGGTTGCAGATTCCTCACCCCTGCCTTATAATAAAGAATACAAAAGAAGAGAAAAACATTTCCTAAATTAACCACCACATTGTCCAAGTCTGACAGTGTATTTTGTGTTCCACATAGTCCTCTCGGGGCCAAGCATGATCAGGATCATCTGGTCAAAGTCAGTTTGGGTTGTTTCCATGTTGGTCTTTCTTTGTTGTCAGCACTGGGTTTATTGGTTTCCTGGTTCTGCTTACTTCACTTTGAATCAGTTCATATAAATCTTCCCAGGCCTCTCTTTATTCATCATATTCAGTAGTTCCCACAGCATAATAATTAATGTTCCCTGACTGTTAAGCTCCTAGTTTATTTCCAGACCTTTGCTGCTATAAGTAGTGCTGTTCTAGATGTTACCTGAGTGTACAGGGCCTCCCTTTTTATCCGTTATCCTCTTGGGGTTCATACCTTTCGATGGGATCTCTGAGGCAACGTGTGGGGACTATTTAGAATAGTCCCCTGTTGCTTTCCAGAGTGGTTGGACCAGTAACACCCAGCTCCATACACACATGACTGCAGGGTGAAGTCACTGTCTGTGTCATTGATTAATCACTTAATGCTTGTTGGTCTCTTTTGATAGGCGTGCCTTGACAGAAATCCTGAAGCTTTTAAACCCAAGATAGGGAAAGGAAAGGAGGGAGAGTCCGATCGCCGTCACAGCAAAGGCTGTAACTGTAAACGGTCAGGATGTCTTAAAAATTACTGTGAGTGCTACGAGGTAAGCGCACCACCCTTTTCTGTAGATTGTTTTAAAAGTGGGCACAGTTTTCAAAAATTTTCTGAGAACAGTTTGAACTGATATTTAATCTTTATTTTGTACATTAGAGTGTATATTGGTCTCTTAAATAGCTAATTAACATCTGTGTCTATAATATAATTCACATCCCAAATACTTAAGCACTATATCTAAAGTTTGCTCTGCACTACTTGGGTCTGAAATACTGACATTTCCTACTTAATTCATTTGCAGTTTATTAGAATGACCTTAAGATAAGGAAAAGCCTTGAGTTTGGAGAGTTGTGGTTTTATAAGAGCATATTGTTATTGGTGATGCCTTTTGTGGTACTCATGAATTCGTATCCTAGATTCTTAATTAACTGATGTTTTTGCCAACTAAAGGAAGGGAAGTTTTAAAGGGCTAGCAGATATTTATTTTAGTGTCATCTTTTTCCATAGTTCCCAACTTGTGAGATAGAACTATTTCATGTGGCCCAGGAATCCCTGTGCAGCTCTGTAAATGAGCAGATAGGATTTCCATATGTGGCTGAAGTCCACAGTTATAAGTTATTATGATTAATACCGATGGAGGAACATTCATGATAGATTGGCGAGAGCTAGGTTCGAATCATGCCTTTGTACACTCTCCGTAACCTCTATGAGACAGTTTCCTCATCTGTAAAATGAGGGTGATAATTACATCATCTTCACAGCCTTGTCAAACAGCTTCCATTATTGCTGCTCCCTGAGTAGTCTCTTCTTTTTTAATGGTGTTCAACTAGAAACAGTCCAGTGAAAAGTCTCTAACCTGCTCTTTTACATTTTAATGTTCTTCGGATTACTGCACAGGTGGGTGAAATGACTGTTTTGTAATTGATTAAATATGGAGAATCAGAATAATGTTCGGCCAATTCTGTGAAAGGATCTTGAACGTAACTCACAAAGCCCAGTGGAAAACAGCAAGCATGTGGACCTCACCTTGCTTCCACATGCCATTAATTCTTCCACTAGTATCTCTTTGGAAAAGTCTTCATTCTCCATAGTTGGGAGATTAGGAGGAGCTCATGTGGCCACGTCTTTTTTTAAATGATCTTCAGTGTGAGATTGGAGCTCTGCTGGTGACTTCAGGCCCCATCTCTGCTGGCGCTGGACCTCTCCCTCCAGGAGAGTTTATTTGTGGGATTCTGGAGGGTAGTCTGGGCTTTGTAGTGGTCATGCAGAGACTCGTTGTCTGTGAGTTTATAAAGGAAAATGACCTTCTAGAATGTGAATCTAGCCACTTCATCATCTCTTTCCAGGTATCCAGTAGATAAACTAACATTTTACAACCTTCAGTGATAGGTTGCATGACTTCCATCACCTTGTTGCCTCATTGGCATCATTTGATAAATTCATCATCCTTAAGAATGTTCCTAAAAAAAAAAAAAAGAATATTCCTAAGGAATAACCTGTCATTTTAGTGGCTATCAAAAATCTGTTTTCAAAAACAAATTTATATTATTCAGCCATTTCTTTGTTAACATATTGTTGCCTGTGTTGATGGGGATGTCACCTTCTAACACCCTTTAATTGTGCTCCTGGATCTTAATATTTCATAGATTGTGTCTATGATAAATTACTTTGGGTATCAGTTGACAAATCCAATGGCATACACCTACTTCAGCTTTTGTTGTTGGCTTTGTGAAGTGAGTCTGTTTGATACAAAAGCGTTTCTTTGAAGTTATTTTATCCAGCATAGCCTTTTTGAACATGTTAATAAAAATATTGACAGATCCATTTAAAAAGCATTGTAGAATTCATAGCTCTTCATCATTTTCTCAGTCACTGTATACATTATCATCAGGATTCACAAATTTTTTTTTTTATGTTAAGGAGTCCTCCAAAAATCTCTTCATAAGAATGAATCACATTCTTTTGGTTAACAACTTCTCCCCAAGATAAATTCTTTAGACATTTAAGTGAATAAAAATTCAACTGACATCTAAGCCATTCTCAAAGTGGGGAGGGAAGGGAGTCAATACAGGGTTCTCCTACATGAAAAGGTTGGTAACCACTGCACTTTTGAGTTAATAGAACAAAAACAGTGGTAATTTATGTTGTCCATTTCCCCCAAAAAGTTTCAGTCTTCACTCCGTCAGTCACCTTTCTGTGAGGATACGGGCTTCACCAGGAGGCCTCCATAATTGTGATGGGACATTGTGTTGGTCACAGTCCTAAGTCTTTCAGAGCTGTTTTGTGTTCTCCTCCTTGCTTCTCTGAAACGGTTCCCATCATTTCTAATACCACAATAGCATTCCATCAAATTTATACATTATCAATTCAGCCATTCCTCAATTGGTGGGCATCCCCTCAGTTTCTAATTCTTTGCCACACAAAAGGAGGTGCTATAAATCTTTTTATATGTTCTTAGAGCTTGTTTTGGACTAAACCTTGCCTTAACCATCTTTCTGATTCTTCCCAATTTCCCTCCCACCCCCTTTTCCCTTTTTCTCCTGTTTTTGGTTAAGTGAAATGAATATCTGTATCCAACTGTTTGATATCATTTTCCTTCAGTTGTCCTGTCCAGGGGAGAGTGAAGTTCAAGTGTCAACTGCACCCCTATCCCGTTCTCCTTGTTTGCATAGATTTCTTTGTGTACTTCGAGTATGTGAGATGATTTTCTCCATATTTTCTCTTTTCCATTCTTTTATGCTCATTAAACATAATAGAATTGCTCCTAGGTCCTCTCAATTAGACTCCCTATGACTCTTTCTGATGATAGGATTCTGAGGGGGGCCTGTGTTTCAGCTGCCCATATTAGAATACAATCAGTGTATCTGTGTTTAGTGCTTTATGATTGCTTACTCAGGTTTACTTTTTCATTTTTCCCTTGATGGCTGTGTTTGCACTTCAGAGTTTTCTGCCACTTTGGCCTTTTTATCAGGAATGTTTGGTAGACCCCTGTTTCATTAAGGTCCATTTTCCCCCCTGTGGGATTATACTGAGTCTTGCTGCTTAAGTTATTCTTGTTTATAAGCCTATATCCTTTACCCCTAGAATATGGTATCTGTCCTCTCTCCTTCTTTATAGTGGTGGCTGCTAAATCATGTGTTGTGATCCTGACTGTGGTTCCTTTGTACTTGAACTCTTTCTTTCTGACTACTTATTGCATGCTTTTCCTTTGACCTGGAAGCTCTAGAATTGAGCTGTTGATGCATCGTCTTGGAAGTTTTCATTTATTTTATTCATTTATTTCATTCATTTATTTTTATTTCTTGCAGGATGTGAACAATAGATTCTTTGGATTTCCATTTTGCTCTCTACTTCTAGGAGATCAGGACAGTTTTCTTTTATGATTTCTATGATATCCAGCCCCCATGGTTAGTTTTTTGTTTTTGTCTTGGCTTTCAGGTAATCCAGTGATTCTCAAATGATCTCTTCATGATCTGTTTTCCAAATGATTTGTTTTTACTTTGAGATTCCTCATATTTTATTTACTTTTTTTCCAGTGTTTTGACTTTATTTTAATACCTCCTGTTGTTTCATGGAATCATTCTCTTCTTTTGGCCCATTCTGAGTTGGGGAAGTTACTTCTTCAGTAAAGTTTTCAGGAAGTTTGTTGCCTGGACAAAGTTCTGCACCTCTTATGCCAGGCTGTTAATAGTTCCAATTATTTCTTCCTCAGGTCTTCTATTTTTACAGTTTTTATTTCCTTCTGGCATTCTCATTTCATTTAAAAACTCCTTTTTTTTAAACTCATGTTTCATACTCTCCTAGGAATTCTGGTTGCACCTGTACCCAAACTGCGTTTCTCTTTGAGGCTTTTCTTGTAGATGTTTTGGAGTCATTCTCTTCATCTGAAGTTGTATGTGGAGTATTCCTGGCGGCGTAATAGCTTTTAGTGGTAGAATCCTATTTTTGTTTGCTCGTTTTTGCAGCCTAATTCCTAACATCAGACTTTATTTTAAGGCTGGGCTGTGCCCAATTTTGAAAGTTATGTCTGGACTGGTCTTGCTGCTGCTTTCTTGGGTGTGTTGAGTGTTAGGTTACTGCAGGCTCTCAGAGACATTTCAGATTGGGGGTCTGCAAACTGTCTGTTTTCTCAGTGTGGTCTGGCCCCGGGCCAAGTTCATCATCTGAGCTCTGTATATTCTGAGCCACACTTGTGGGGGTTTGCCCTGTTTGGAGTTCCAATGGACTTGTGCTGGATCCAGCCATTAACAGTACCCTGGAAGACTGCTAGTTCAGAGGGCAAAACTTTGGTTTGGCATTCCTGCCCTAGATATTCCACTGCAGGCTACAGCCTGATCTGGGGGCTTAGCTCCTGCAGTCAGAACCACACAGATGCTGTTTACTGCTAAACTTGCTCCTTTCTCAGAATACAGCCTATAGCTCACAACTGCTTCTCCCCTGGAATGCCTCGCTTCCTTACTCAGCCCTCTGTCTGTGACCTGGAATGGGATTGTGAGTGGCACAGTTGTTACTTACTACCTCTTTCTTAACCCTAACAAGTTTAGGCCTCTCCTGCAGAGGAATACTGCTTCCTGACTAGATCCTGTCCCCAATGTTCCCAAGCCAGCCCAGGCTGTAGACATGACTCATTTTCTCCGCTTTTCCAATCAGGACTTGTTCTGAAGCACTTTCTAGACCGTTGGAAGCGTTGTTGGCTAGAACTCAGATGTCCCTTTTCCTGCTCCTCTGTCTTCCATGCATTTTTAAAGAAATGTTTCCTTGACCCCTTATTTTGGCGTCATGGTCACCTCTCTTCCTTTTTCCTATTGAAAACAAGAAGGGGGAAGGGAGGGATCCCCTGTGACGAACAAACAAACGAATCCACATGGTGCACTCGTCCAAAACTGTGTCTCTTTCTTAAATTTTGTGTCCCTTTTGAGGAGATAAGTAACAAGCTTCCCCTTCCTCTTAGGGGGTGGGTGGCATTCTCCATCATCACACCTCTGGAACATTGCCCTAAAAGCTAGTCCAGGTGACCACCTTTGATTCCGGTTCTTTTCTTTTCTCCTTTTACTCCCCATTTGGAGAATCACAAAGTTGGTTGTGCGTTCAGCTATCCCATTCCTGCTGGTCTTCTTCTCCATCCCGCCCCCCCCCCCCCACTTGGTGAATTTGGTCTGGAGAGCTTTGCAGCCTTGCCAAGGATCACCCAGCTAGTAAACTGAGGCCATGACTCAGGGACCATTGTAATCTGAGTAGTCCCCCCCCACCTTTGTATCTTCAGTGGGTTTATGTTGGGAAGTATCTTTATAAGTAGATTGAAATAAATACCTGATTGTTTTCATTAACCATTTCCATAATGGAATCTAACACAATCCTATTTACCAGTTTTTTATTTCTGTAAAATTAATACTATATCCTTAACCTTTCTTTACTTGATCTTTTAGGCAAAAATAATGTGTTCCTCAATATGCAAATGTATTGGGTGTAAGAACTTTGAAGAAAGTCCTGAAAGAAAGACCTTGATGCACTTGGCCGACGCAGCTGAAGTTAGAGTACAGCAGCAGACAGCAGCCAAGACCAAGCTATCCTCTCAGATCTCAGACCTTCTCACTAGACCAACACCTGCCTTAACTAGTGGAGGAGGGAAGTAAGTTCAGTGTTTCTGCTTTTACGGCTGGCTTGAAATTAGTAGTAACCCAGTAAGGAGGGAAGGAAAGAAGCATTTATTAGGTGGTGGGCATGTGCTGAGCACCCTGCAAACATCCTCTCATCTGATCTCACACCAGCCATGGGAGACAGGTGCTATCATTATCCGCATTTTACAGTGGAGCTCCCTGAAGCAGACAGGCACACAGTAGGTGTTGGATATAGTTCACTAATGGATGCCTTTCTTGACTATATTTTTGAACATCTGACTGCTATAGTACCTGACACACAGCAGACACCTCAGAAGTGTGTGTTGACTGACTGGGCATCCCATTCCTATTCATTACTCTGGCTGTTAATTGGTATTTATTTGTGGTACCAGTGGCATTCCAGTGGCAACTGTTGGCAGTGTCTGCTTTCAGAGCCAAGAGCAACTGTGTACATTCTCTTCATGCTTAAGGGGAACTTCCTTCCCCCTCTCTCCCCTTCCCAGCGCACCAGGATGATCCCACTTTCCCCTGGACTTGGTACGTGCTTGAGGGAGTATCACAGACTTTGATACCAGCTGTTCTGACCGTTACATCATTGTACTTAAGGCTGACTAAAATGATTCTTCATGGCTAATCCTGGCAGGGTGCAGGAGCGTGGAAATAGAGCAGACCTTCTGAACCTGTCCGGTGTCATAGACCCCTTTGGACCCCTTCTCAGAATCATGTTTTTAAATGGATCAAATAAAATGTATAGATTTACCAAGGAAATCAGTTATTTTGAAGAAAAGAAAAAGTACCTTTTTTTCCCCATTCAAGTTCATGGACTCTTAAAAACCCTTGCTTTGAAGAACCATTCTTGACCCTCAGGTACCAAGAGCTCTGAGGGGGAAAACGTGCAGCCAGCCAGGTTCTAGATGCTCATGGCTTACGCGAGCCATGTTTACTGTGATTAGTAGGGAATGTGATTCATATTTCTCCTGCTTTTCTAAATTTGCTTATGAATATTTTGTGCCCTAACATGTAGCCAGTTTTTCAAAAAGGTGCCAGTCATCAGTATATATGTCTTTCCATTCTCCTAACTTTTCTAAAATTCAATTCAAGTCATTAACTTGTTTCTTGTTAGATTTTTCATTACATTTGTCTAGCTCTAACAAACTGCAAGACCTGTATCTGCTAAAAGCATTAAAAAACAGGAATAAATATGTCTTTCCATTCATATAGCCACAACTCTAGTTCAGGCCTTCATTATTTCTTGCTTTGATTATTGAAAAATTCTCCCAGTGTCTGGTCTGTCCACACTTCAGTGCTTCTGCTTCCTTTTGAAAGCCTAGATCTGACTGTGTCACATAAACTGCCTCCCACCCCTACCCACCCAGTACACTCCAATGTCTTCCTATCTATCTCAAGTATAAACTTTTCTGTTTGGCATTCAAAGCTTTTAATCCCTTCCCACCACTACTGGGCATAAATCCCAAAGAGATTTTTTTAAAAGATGGAAAGAACCAATATGTAAAAAGTTATTCATGGCATTGTTTTTTAATGTAGGAAAGAATGTAAAAAATATAAGTTTCCTTCAGTAGGGGAACTGCTAAACAAATTATGATATTGGAATGTAACAGAATATAATTTTTGGCAAAAAAGAGGAATGGAACAGATTCATAGAAATCAGGGAAGATGTCTGAACCAAGGATGACGTGAGGTCACCCAAGAGAACAGTTTATACAGTGACTTTAGCACCATAAAGAAAGACGGAGTTGGAAGACTTGTGAACCCTGACTAAAACAGAGTGGCCCACCATGACTCCGGAAGATCAGCAATGAAGCAGGCTTCCCCACCTTGTTCCAGAGAGGTAGTGGGCTGAAACTGCAGAATGAGCTCGATATTTTCCGGCATGGGCAGGGATTTGTTTTACTTACCACTGCTTATTGGCTATAAGGGAGGGCTTTTTTTGTGGGAGAAAGGGACTTAGTCGTGGTGATACCTAAAAAAGAAAAAATTAAAAGCATAAATGAAATATTTTACAAAGACACAGAAGAGAACACAAGAGAGCAAAAGAGTTGAGAGGGAGATGCCCACCAGCCGGACGTCAGGAACGAATGTCATGCAGAATAATCAAAAATTAAATTCCTGAATATAAAGAAATAAGCAGTTTGTTGTATTGAGAGTGTTATATTTTTAATGAAACATTTCATTGCCCACAGTTATTTATGAAACTTCTATTTTATCAGTACTTCCTAATTTAAAATGATTTAGAAAGATAATTAAGACTAAATGCATTAAACCTTGTTTTCAGATTGTTCCCTCTTCCCATCGCTAAGCTTCATTGCATGTCTCCCTCTGCCCAGTGAGATCTGTTGGCTTGGAAGGCTGTCTGTGGCTTTATTTTTCAGCAGGTAACCTGTGTTTAAGGACTGGCTTATATATCGCTTCTGTCAGTCAGTAAACACTGTCTCCTGCTGTGTGCTGCACACTGCACAAAGCAGCAGCTAGCCTATCTTTAGCCTCAACGAGAGGCTAAAAAAAGCACGTGCCTGATGTGATGGAATCTACTTTATTAAAATTAAAAGGCCAGTGTTTAATGAAGCCCAGATTTGTGGCAGAGCTCTGTTTGCTGGCAAAGCAACTTTCACTTTTTTCCCCAGAGTTCTGGATTGGAACTCATTTATAAAGAAAAGACACTGAAACATGTAAAACTTTTCCTACTAGTTTGCCAAAAAAGTGTTGTTGTGCTCCTAAATGTTTTCTTGACCTTTTCAGTGTGAGAATTTTTAAAACATGAAATGGTTATAGTAAGCTCTCTTGTCTTCCACTCATTCAATAAATAATTGTTTTAAATACCTCCTGTCTCTCCACCCTCCCTCCCCCCAAACCTGGTGATTCTTCAAGCTAGAAACTATAACTTATTCATCATTTACAGCCTCTGCACAGGGTAGAGTACAGCCGTTAAAGACGCAGTTGATCATACACGAATCGACATTTTTCATCTGTGAAATACCGGATTCTAATGCTGAACATGTATTTAATCTTTGACTCACAAGTTACTTCAGAAGCATTTGTTTATTGCCCCAATAAAAGCGCAGTTTTATTCATTAAAAGAAAATTAGACCACGCACATCGTGCATCATTACTGACTGATTTGTTCCTTGCCATTTCAGATTACCATTCACGTTTGTGACCAAGGAAGTAGCGGAAGCAACGTGCAACTGTCTTCTTGCCCAGGCAGAGCAGGCGGACAAGAAGGGCAAGTCAAAAGCTGCAGCTGAGCGGATGATCCTGGAAGAGTTTGGACGGTGCTTAATGCGAGTCATCAGCTCTGCAGGAAAGGCCAAGAGTGATCCTTGTGCCATGAATTGCTAAGTCTGGCACAAAAACTGAAAAATGAACCATGAGCAACACTTGGGGCAAGAGACACTTGGAGAGGAGAGCGTGGCTGCATTGCAAATTCAGTGCTTGTTTTCTAAAGACCTAGGATTCATCATACTGAAAAAGAAGACATTTTTAATGAGGAATTAGTTCTTTTAAATTAGGTCAGTCTACTTAGAACTCTCTAAATTTGGATTTTTCTTGTGTTGTTTTGCTTTTGAATTTATTGGCTTAAGTTTCTTAGAATTAGATTGTCTGTCATTCTGATTCTTTTACCTGAGGAGCATTTATAAGTTATCTGTTATTTATGGTGGAAAGCCTTGCATTACTTTATTCAAGTGGAAGCTGAAGAAATATTGGTGAGAAACACTTACATGGTCAAAGGCTTGATCTTAGAAAATACATGTGAACTAGTTCCGGAGGAAAATACTCAAGAAATATTTTGTTACAGAAATGTCAGTGCTACCTTTTAAAAATTAACTCTGTAGGGTGAAAAGTGGAGTAATGCCCTGTTGCCACTTTTTAAGTGTGAGAAAGATAATAACCCACAGGCACAGCTTTTAAAATGAATATTATTTTGTTTTTAAAAAGATCTTATAATGTATTAATAAAAATTGTAAGCTAAATATCCAAGGACGGGTAACATATTTCTGTATAATGGGACTGATTGACAAGTGCTCTGGGATTTCTCTAATCTCTTTTTCAAAGCAGTGATATAGATTTAGAACAAGAATAAATGGTCAGAAAGTTTCCTAGATATTAAAATGGAAATACAAGACATGATTGAAAGTAAACATCTGTTAAGGTCACAAAGAGTCATATTTACATGTATTTATCAAGTATATCATTTGTTGACGGTTCAGCAGATCTAGACAGCAGAGCCACAAGAGCTGGTGAGATCTGATCATTTGTTTTTTTCTCTGTGGAAAGAGAACCTTTTGAACACTGATCTGTGAATCTGATTTGGTTTACAGAAGTGTACCTCCTAACAAAACTATCACAATGTTTGCTTCTTTTAAAAGACAAATTTGATATGACATGTTTTTATTGAAGATGTTATAGTGCATTGGTAAAGAATCAGAATTATCCAAACCAAATCTATCATTAGGAGATGGTAGTGATGCGTGAAGGTCTGATGTTTTTTCATAGAATTACTAAAAAGATGAAAATCATTTTCTGTAACTCAGAAACATTTTTTATTTAGGAATCTGATTCAGTAGAACTCTAGGTTTTATGAAAAAAAAAATAACCATGTTGGAATTCAGCCATTTTTTTAGCTAGCTTACCTTCTCGGTAATTATTACATGTACATGATTGTTATATTTCCCACAATGGAATTTGTAGCATGTGTGAAGTGCATACATATGTGTGAGCATGTCCTCTCAACAGGTAGAAGATAGACATTAAATAATCCTTAAGGGGAAAATCCGTTATTCATTAAAATATCTTCTTTTTCTTATTTGGACTTTCAAAGTAACAGTGCAGTAACTTTAAATGTAGATAGTACAGCTATTCTTAGCACATCGAACTAGTATGTTCAATTAAAATTTGTATAAATGTAAATTAGTGTAAGTGGATAAAAATAATGCCTAATCAAGTTATTTTTTAAAAGATTACCATAATTTTTTGTCTACAACTAAACTTCTGTGTTCATTTTGTATATATTCTGTGTTTAATTCTAATTGCACCTTTGTGATGTGTATTTATATATACTGTATGCAGAAAATGTTTGTGAAATTTGGTTATAATTGTAGATTATGTATGATGGCACTGTTGAGAATGTTTTTCTTCTAAAGAGTTGAAGGTGCAATCAATTGCTTTTAGTTTCTCTGGTTTTTCAACAAGCTATCAAAAGTATTAAGATTTTTTTTCCTCCCCATATAGTACTTCCTAAGTGTTTTTCTTTTGTATTTAGCCATTTGCATCAAATCGCTCAACAAGATTAATAATCACATTCATTCAATTATTTTAAAAAGAATATTTGGGGTGGGCTGGGTATATCGTTTTCTAGTTCTATTTACATCCAGAAGTAGAAAAGAATAAATTTATATTTACTAGAGCTATTCAGAAAATACACTTTTCTATATTGTAAAAACAAAGCAGCAAGATAAATCATAAGGAAAAATAAACATTTATACTATTCTGTAAAAAAAAAATTTGATTTTGCATTTTTCTTTAGTTTCTTTAAAAAAAATACTATATTTTTATTATACCTGGCAATTTAATAGGTAAGACAGCTTTAAAATATTGTAGTTGACCTTCATTAAGAGTAAAGAGTAAAATTAGCTTTCACTTTTTCAAGGAGCCAACTAGTCAAAATTTGTCCCTTTGCTTTATTCTTGAAACCAGATTGATTGTGAAAGTGATGGTCGTTGGCTTTTTTTTTTTCAACAAAAGTTCGCAATTTTGATGTTTTCCAAATAGTGATAGTCTTACAATAAGCACTTTTTCTTGGTGCCCTTTTCTCTCATGAGCTTCAGTACCTTCCCAATATCTTGATGATGAAAAAGTTAAAAGAATTTACATATTTTACCTTTAACATATCAGAGGCTACAAAAGACAAATCACTGCTAAAGCTTGCATTCTTAGTTATTTCATATTCACTAAATATACAGTTTCCTAATAAATTTTATCATTATGTTTCCTGAACCTTTTCTTTCATTTTCCTTAGTTAAGGGAGCAATCTGCAGTTTTGGTTGGGATGACAATGGTTCACATGATTTTCAGGTAGATATAACAAGCATATGGGGTATTTTTTAAGTCCCTAAATTTTTCCCTGAATGATGTATTTTATTAAAAGACTTAAAAACCTTTTAGAGTTTCATTGCATAATACTGTTAAATTAATTTGATAGTAGCATCATTCTATAAATCTTAATTTGCAGCTGAAACATTAAGCACATCATAATAACTCAGTGAAAGACAGGGTTGGCATGGTGGATAGAGGCTTGCCTTAGCCTCGTTCAAGACCTAGACCCAAGTCCTTAAGATTTTTACAATAATAACACCTTTTTATTTTTTTCCTTTTAACAAGTATGCGTAGTCAAGCAAAACAAATTCCCTCATTGAGCAGGTCCAAAAAATAGCTATCTCTGTCTGCACCTGGTTTCTCCATGAGTCCACTGGAATCATGATTGGTAATTGTGTTAGAGTTCTTAAGTTTTTCCAAGTTGTTTGTCATTACAGTGTGGTTTTAAATGTATAAGTTGTTCTCCTGGTCCTGCTTACTTCACTCTGCATTAGTTCATAACAAGTCTCTAAAACTATCCCTTTTGCTATTTCTTAAGTATAATGATATTCCATTGCATTCATCTGCCATCATTTATTCAGCCATTTCCCAATTGATGGGTATCTCCTCAGTTTCCAATATAGTTCCCAATCCTTTGCCATTAAGAAAGAGCTTTTAGAAACATTTTTGAATGTAAGACCTTTTGCTCTTATCTCTATGAGGCATACTCCTGGTACTGGCATCGCTAGGTCCAATAGTACGCACAGCTTAATAACTTCTAGGGCATAGATCCATATTGTTTTTCAGAATTACCGGACCAGTTCACAACTGCATTAACAATTATGTTAATATGCCTGTTTTCCCATAGCCCTTCCAGCGTTTGTCATTTATTCTTTGCCAACTTTGCTGATCTGGGTGTAAGTTGAAACCCAGAGTTTAATTTGCATTTCTTTATTATTAATTTGAAGAATTTTTAAACATAGTTTATTGATAGTTTGGATTTCTTCCTCTGAAAAACTACCTGCGCATGTGCTTTTTACACATTTATTGATTGGGGAATGGCTCTTGTTCTTATAAATTTGAATCAGTTCCCTATTTATCTTGGAAATAAGACCTTTATCAAAGAAACTTGCTGCAAAGATTTTTTTTTCTCCTTTCAGTTACCTGCTTGCCCTCTAATGTTAGCTGCCTTGGTTTTGTTTGTGCACTTTTTAGTTTTTTTCCTTTTGCCTCGTTTGTCTTCCATGATCCGTTCTATTCTGCTTGGTAATGACCTTTTTTTATAATCCTGCTACAAAAATCATGGAATAAAAAACGACTTCTCTTGCTATCCTACAGTTTTGTCAGAAATAAATGACATCCCAAAAGTCCAGCACTTGATTCATTCTTTGTTTATACTATAAATTAGCACATAGGTGCAACTGTAACCTAAATTTTGTTAAATATAAAATAAAGTAAATTTATTTTCATAACTTTAGTTTCATTTTTTCAAAGAGTAAGTCCCAATTAAACTTTTTTTTCCACTCTTTCCCGTGATTACAGGTCCCTATTTTAGGCAGATTCATTTATGTAGTCTTTTCCTGATAACCACTTACCTTTGAACTATGAAGAATTCTAGCAATAAATTTCAAGACTGAGATTTGAATTCGGGTCTCTTCATTCTGAGACCAGTACCGTTTTCACTGCAACATTCTGCCTTTTTCTTGAAATGAAAGAATATGCCTGTTTAGAGAGTGTACTGTCTTAGCAAGCATTTTAATGGAGGCTGGCCTATGGACAACTTACTGAATTCCTTTCCAACAAGAGTGTTCTCATTTAAAAATGCAAGAACACATTGTTTTGATTCCAGTGATAGCTGTACAATTTTGTTGGTGAAGAAGTGAGATGGAAAGAAGAGAATTAAATTTAAAAGGAAAACTGAGGTAGACTATTTACATTTGGAATCTGAAAGGTTAAATTTGTAGTTAGATTTTGTTTATACAGGATTAATTGGCATAAGGAATTCCTTTGGCATGAACTCTCCCTACCAACACAGGTCAGAAATGTATTGTCTGTAGCACCAAGAATTTAAATGACATGCCTGGGGCCACATGGTATGTGTCAAAATCAGGACTCGAACCCAAATCTAAGACCAGCATCTCCATACACCGCACTGTATTGATTTACTACATAACATACAAATAATATACTTCTTCCTGATAAAAAACAAACCAGCAAGATCAATAATAATTC
>CM053774.1:112874114-112939498 GCA_028658325.1 Potorous gilbertii
ATTTTCTCTCCTTTCCAGTACCTCATGTAATAATTTTTCTAAAACACTCATCTAACTGTGTCTCTTCCCTGTTCAGGAGCCCTCAGTGGTTTTCCATGGCAGACTTCTCCACTAGTCATGGTTGTGTCAGCCCACCAACTCAGCCACACTACTATCCTGTTACTACGGCCCAAACTAGCCTGCTTTCTGTTTCTTAGACTCAGCATTCATTTTGTGTCCTATGTTGCTGCCTCTGTTTGGACTCTGCCGCATACCTGGAAGGTACCCCTTCCATGCATCCCCCAGCTTATTTTCAGCTTTTAGGTACATGCCCACCTCTTACAGGAAGCCTTTGGGAGTCATGTGCTCCTCAGCTTGTCGAATGTTCATTTGAATGTTGTAGCCCCGCAGGAGGAAGTACATGCCCTCATGCTTGATAGATAGAACATGTTGGAATAGACTGTTTTGGAGTTTGGTCCCAGGAAGTCCCTGCAGAAAGGGACCTGGTGAGCTCTGTTCTTGGAGAATATTTCTCTCCAGTGAGGTGTGGACAATTTGGGAGGAGGAGGGGAGGAGAGAAAAAAAGATAAAAGAGAAAGACTCCTATCAGCCTCTGAGAACTGAGGGTGTGGGGAGCCTGAGGAAATGGAAGGCAATAGCTTATGTGCTGTAGTGTAAAGGTGGAGTGCTTTTGGTTTCTTAAAAAACTGTATTGTTAAACAAGTGTAACATAGGATGGAAACTTATGTATTTTAATATTCTATAATTTGGCGATTGCAAAGAGGAAAGTGATGCTCTAGAATAAGGATTCTTAACTTTTGCTGTGTGTTGGCACAGTCTGGTAAAAAATAAACAAACAGCATTTACATAACACTTGAAGATTTGCAAGGAAAGTACTTTAGAGATAGAATCTTATTGGCCCCTCCAAGCAGGTAGGTGGTAGTATCACACCTATTTTATAGTTGAGAGAGCTGAGGCAGACAAGGGGTTAGGTGACTTCTGGTAAGTTGGAGGCCACATCCCGGCCCATTGTTCTGTTTGCTGTGCTACCTAGCCACCTAGGTGAAGCTTATGGACCCCTTTCGGAATAAGGTTTTATTGCCTATGTATAATTGAAGGAAATGCTGAATTTCTGTTAGATGAGTACACATAAAGGTGTACATTTTTTCCTATTCAAGGGTGTTTCAAGACCCCCTGAAATCCTAGGTTAAGAATCTCTGCTCTTGAGTATGTTGTAATAACTTTTCCACTTGGTTTAACTTACATCATTAACTCAGCTTGCCACGTAATTTAATTTTGTCCTCAGAATGGCTTGAAAAAATGAGGAACTCAAGAGTGTTGATATCCAAGAGACAGTAAGTTGGTGGTAATACATGTGGAAGATCTTAAGATTGTCCAGAAAACAAACATCTCCTCTAGCAATTACAGCTGCCAGTAATTACCAGGTCCTGTTTTATGGTTACACTTTCTACGCCAGAGCCATAGAGAGAAAGTGAAGTTTCTTAAATGATTACTTGCCAAGTTGCTCACCAAACTTCAGTCTTCCTTTACATGTATATGGAATGTGGCCGAATACCCATATTGATTTGTGTTGACCTTTTCCTGTCCCTGTTCCCAACCTTCTCCCTTTTCTTGGTAATGGTAGCCCACAAATAGTGTAAGACTAACATGGTTAGTTCCAGATAGGATTAGAAAGTCATAAGCAGTTTTGAGGTTTGCTTTTGTAATAACAAGTGAGTGTGTATGTGTGTGCGTATATTTACATGTTCGTGTGTGTGTGCACACAGACGCTAAAACAGTGAAAATAGAACCGAACATTGAACTTTTGGTTTTCTCTTATTAAATATGATCAGAAAAAGTTGTAACTTCTAAGGAGCCTGCTAAATAATCCATGTCCTAATTGTCTCCCAGAATTTTTGTAAACAAAAGTGTTGTTCACCTGCCTTACATGATATTTATTTTCTCTGTTGCTCTCTGGTTTTTTTCCCCGGAAAGAAGCCTCTTCTTCATCTGGGTAGCACAGTGGATAGAGCTGGGCCTCCAGCCAGGAAGACCCTAACTGTACGGCGCTGAGCGAGTCACTGAGCCTCTGCTTGTCTCAGTTGCCTTAACTGTACATTGAGGGTGATTAGCACTTCACCTTGCAGGGTTGTTGTGGATCAACAGGTCATAGGTGACACAGAAATATGTCCTTCCCTTCTTGTCTGAATCTCAGGAAGAGCTGGATCGTCTTCCCTCTGTCCCTTGTTATCCTGTGACTATTTTCACAACGAGATTTAGTAAAACTCTAGAGATTGAATTCTGAGTGCATTTTTTCACACCCCTTTAAAGTGCATAGACTTCCTTCTCAGTGTAGGAAAATAAGGGCCAGAGGTTATAGTGCTTTAAAAAAAAAATCCTGAAAACCCCATTATAAGGGTATATATTTTTTTCAAACTTCTGAATTATAGATTTAAAAGTCTTGAATTACACTATTACTATTGAAAAAGGTTGTGAAAAGTTACTCTTAATTCAATGTTGCATTTGATTTCCCTAGAATTCCATATTATGGGAAGGGACCACCTGCCACAAGAGCTTGTAGGTTTTCCTTGCTCGAAGTCTTCAAGCAGAGACTGGGTGATGCTGCAGTCCTCACCCGGGCTGGGAAGGACGTCAGCGCTTCTCCCGCTCAGAGACCCTGTGATTCTTCCTTTCTGTTTTTCAGGCAGAAAAGATAGCATCCCAGATGATTACGGAAGGCCGAATGAATGGCTTTATCGATCAGATTGATGGGATAGTTCATTTTGAAAGTAAGAAGAATTTATCATTTTATGGTTATTGTTGTTAAAATGCTTTTCAGTAGCTGTTGGTTTAAGGGGTTATGTGAAGAGAGAATGTCTTTCCCCAGCAGGTGGCAGTGATTTTATTCATGACAAGACTTACACTGCGATGTTGTGCCCAATATAAGTGACACTTTCCAATAATTACTGTAATTTTCTAAGAGTAGTAATGACCTGTGCGCTTTTTTCGCTTCTGTGGCACATTTTTATACTCTTCCTAATGAGTGTTTCATAGTAAACTTACTCTTTTATAATGACATTTTTTAGAAGAAATTGTAGAGGTCTGACCTTGGACCTGTATTCTTGGTTTGAGCCAAGCTTCATGTAATGGAGAGAAGACCTGGGTACATGCCCTGCCTGCCACCCCTCCTGGCTGGGTGACCCTGGACGGCTCCCTTATACTATAAATCACAAAAGCAGGGACCATTGTACGTGGATGTTGGGAGTGTCCAGAAGGCCAGTGGTGTCAGGCTCAAGTAGAAATCAGTCTTTGTGGGCACAGTCTGTTAGAAGACCACAATTTAGCATTATCCAAGTTGCTTTTTCGTTTTAGCTAATTTGTTAAAACATTTCCCAATTCCATCATAGTCTGGTTCCTGTATTCCTCTGAGCAGTGAAACCTGTACTTCTGTCTTAAACTAGTGAAGAACCAAGTCTTGTCCCCATCCCTGTCCTCCTAGGTAGAAGTACTACAGATTAAGGAAGTCTTTATGTTTTCCTCTTTTCCTTTAGCCCGTGAGGCTTTGCCAACATGGGACAAACAGATTCAATCGCTTTGTTTCCAAGTGAATAACCTTTTGGAGAAGATAAGTCAGACCGCGCCAGAGTGGACAGCCCAGGCCATGGAAGCCCAGATGGCACAGTGACTCCACACTAATTGGATGGCTTCTACCTTGTCTCCTTTGTTATACAGATTACTTTCACTACAACTCCAAAGAATCTGTATTCTGACCCTCCACATTTACATGTCCTCTTACACCAGATATTTAAAGAAGCATTGTTGAAGAGGAGAGGGGGTGAACGAACACTTTAAAATTTATAGGTCCTTGGTCCCCCTGTTTGGTGGGTGTCTGTCTCTCAGACTCATTCAGTGGTTTTAAAGGCGTTTGTTTAAATTGATGGAATGAAATCTCTGTGACTGAAAAGATTTGTTCTAGTTCTTCACCATGTGGTATGTTGTATATGTGCTTTATTCCTCTCAGATGTTCCAATAAAGAGCGGAATGAGCCAAATTAAAATGTTTTTTGTGTTTTAGTTATTAAGTATTTTTTTCCTCTTCAGTTTTCTATAGTTATATAAGGTAAAATTGCCTTTTCTACAACTTCACATCTGTTCCTAATCATTTTTTATCAGAAATTAAACTGTATTGCTACATGCTCTTTGTTTACATGCATAGATATTTATTATATTAGAAAAAAACCCATTGCTGCATTTGAGATTTGGGGAGTCAGTGTGTCATTATTAGAGCTTTATTTTAAAATAAGGACAGCAGGGACATAGGATGAAAATATTAATAAGTCATTTATAGAAATCCCTTCAAAGGGATGCACAATCTTAGTCTTTGTAACTTATAGACCACTCACTGGCAGTAAACTAAAATTTCTAAGAACTAAATTATAATAATATGAATGAAAAGTATAAAAACTAGTACCAACTAATATAAAATATGTACACAGAAAATCTTATTCTGAATATTCTTTATTTGTTTTACGTTCCAAAAATCAAACATTGTTTGTCACAGATTAATGCTTACAGGGAGAAGGTGGTAAGGAGAAAAGTTCTGTAAAGTCCGAAGAGTTTCATGGTGTGGTACCCCATCATGGCTCAGCTTTGTTATACCTGTAGCGATTTAGGAGCGAGAGTTAGAGAAATACTTAAATACGTTTTTCAGGGGTTAAAGCTGATGCTAACTGGCTTCATCAGAAACCCAGATTCGTCTGCAAAGACAAAGAACAGCTGAATTGGAATCTTGTAATTGAAAAATTTTGTTCTCATTCTCATCTCTTCAAATTTGCTTTTTCGGGTTTTTGTCTAAAGTCTTAGGCCAAAGAAATGAGCAAGAATTAAAACTGACGAAGAGGTTTCCTACATTAAGCCAGTTCAGAGAATGATTTCCTCTGTATTAAATCTTAGGAATCTTTGGATCCCCTGTCAGCTCATGCTGCCTGACTTCCAATGAGTCCTCATTCTCCTGCCAACTCCCCATTTTCTCTGTCTCTTGTACTCACATCTTGTTCCACACCTTTTCTATTCTCAAATCCCAAACCCAAACCAAGCCCTCTCATTTTCACTTGATCATTTCACTTTTTACTTTATTAGAGTTAAGCTCTCCCATCCTCCCTCTCTCTGCTCTAAAAAAAACCCCAAAACATCCCACCTTCATATACACAGTAGAATACAAAACAAGAGTGCATACGAAAATTGAATTCCTCATTTCATGCCTCTTTAAAAGAAGTATTTAATAAATTCAATGCATTACTTTCTCAAGATTTATCTGTATTTCCTTCTTTTTAAAAAATATTTTTTCCCTCAATTACAGTAAAAATAATTTAAATTTTTTTTTAAAAAGTTTTGAGTTCCAAATTCTATCCCTCCCTCCTATTGTACTTCCTTCTAAACTTCTGCCTGTTTTCATTAAAAAAAAAAAATTCAGGGATTCCCTCCCCCCCTTTTTTTTCTGGTATTAATGATACCCAGTTCAGACCCTCATATCCTCTTTCCTTAGTCTCCTCATTGGCCTTACTGCCTTCAGGTTGTCTTCACTTCATCCTCTCCACAGTTGCCAAAATCTGCCCAAAGCCTAAGAAAATGCCTTAATGGCTTCCTTGTTGCCTCAGGAGTAAGATACAAACAAAGGCATTTCAGGCCTTTCAGGAGCTGCCTCCCACCCATCTCTCCAGAAGCATTCTATAAGGTTTCCCTTCTCACCGTGTTCCCTTCTCTGTATGACTTAACGGCTGTGCCTCCTCCCTGTTCCCACCTCTTGTAAAATTTCAGGCACAGCCCAAGTGCTAGCTCTTACACAAAGCCTTTCCAAAGTGGTCTTATTTGAAATGACAGTTCAAATCCCACGTTACTTCAGGAAGCCTTCCCTCTGGGATCACCCTCCACCTTACCCTGTGTATATTTGTACATACATTCTTTGGGCTGCTTGAGGCTGAACCATGCATTTTTGGCCTTTTCTTTCCATCCCCAGTACTTAAACACAGGGCCTACTTTTAGTAAGTGCTTAAAAACGGTATTAACTGCTTCTCCCACAAGAATTACTTGTCTTTAATTTGTATATATTTTTGTATTTATTTAGATGTCCTTTCCCCTAGTAGAAAGTGAGCCCTTTGAGGTCAGAGACTTTTTTGTTTGTTTCAGTATCCCTAGCACCTAACACAGTGTCTTGCACTTAGTGAGCTCTTAGTAAATTGTTCTTTAAATTGACGGTAGGAGGCTTCTAATCCAATCCCCTGGTCATCAAATTGACTTTAGGAGCCTTTTAATCCACTCCTCTTATTTTTGCTAATGAGAAGATTGTGGCCTATGGAGGTGCAGGATTCAGATGCAAGTCCTCTGAGTCCAAATCCTCTGTTGGATTTTGTCCTATCAAAATGTGAAATTGAGCAGGAAAGGAAACAGCTTGTACAAAGCAACGTTTTAAGGATATTAGATACTGGCTCCCGGGCATAGGGGAGCCCATTAGATTATGATTGATTACCTTATCCGGTTCAAAACTCAATCTCACCAAGTAGGATTTCACCTTGATCAGTTCCCTTCATCTATAACCATCCCAAGCTGACATGTTGGTATTTTGCAATTGTCACTCTATTCTGACCCCTTGAAGTCAGAGACATTTATTTTGTAGTCTTTTGGTAGCTGGTAAAGGATTCTGAGTAGATTCCTGGGAAATCAGTCACTCCAGTTGCTTGTACTCAACAACTGAAATGGGGTGTCAAACCAAGACAAATTTATTTTCCTATGAAGAAATTAGCCTTTACACTTACGGTAATATGAGAGATCTAAGTTTTCTTGATCAAAGTTACTAAATTTAAGAGGTCCCATGTTGTCATTCTTAAAAGACCCATGGAGTCCTTGAAGAAACCCTGTGGACTCACCATTAGTTTTTTCAGAAAGTGTTCGTTTCCCTCCTCCTATTAATGTCTCTCTTAATTTGGCAGAGAGAACACACAGGACAACACCAAATCGCCATGAAGTCATTGCAAATGGATCCCTGTTGAAGGAAGTAAAAAACATCATTAAGATCATAGCTTTTATTTTTTACATTTTTTTGTTTGTTTTGTTTTTGGAGACAGGGTTCAGTGACCTTCCCAGGGGCACACAGCTAGTCAGTGTCACGTGTGTGAAGCTCATGGCTTTAAAATGGTTCCAGGATGTAGGAGAGAGGCAAAAACAGATACAGATCCTTGCGATAGTGAATCGAGTTTAATAAAATCATGTCAGATTTAGTAAGGCAGGTTTCCTTTTTTTTCCATACAAATCTCCTTTTTTTAATTTAATTTTTCTAATACTTCATGGGATTAGAAATACTCCATTATTTCTAAGATCTGTAATTTTGACCCACTGATGCAGATCCATATAATTCAGTAGGTAGTCTTTAAGAGTTGTATCCACAAATGAAACTCAGCTAGACTGGTCCATGGATAAGCAGGCAAGGGAAAGGTCATCGGATCCATGCTTAAGCCTTTCCAGCTTCTGCTGATACAGCCTGCAAACATCCCTGGGTCACTTCCACATTCAGGTGGTGCATCCAGGACTTGGGTAAAGTATAGGAACTGTATTAGTTAATTAGGAGGCAGCATGGTGGCCCAGTGGAGAGAATGCTGGACCTGGAGTCAGGAAGACTTGGGCTCAGATTGGGCTCAAAAAGCTGTGTGATCCTGGGGAAGTAACCTAATCTCTGCCTCAGTTTACTGGAATGTAAAATGGGGATAATAGCACCTACTATGGGGATGTTGTTCAGATAAAATGAAGTAACTTGTAAAACACTTAGCACTGCACCTGGCACATAGTGGGTCTACATAAAATCCTTATTCCTTCTCTTTCCCCTTCACCCCATCACCCCGATTCCAGTCACTTACAGAATAAACACCTCATGCTTATTTGTACCAGTATTGCACTGGGTGAGACTAATACAATGGATGAATTAATATGTAATGTTCATCATATTTACAAATAGGATTCACAGCTTAAGTACAGGGATTGTTAAATACAAGGCATTCTGTTATGCTCCAGAGCAGGAGTTCTTAACCTGAGGTCCGTGAACTTGGTTTTAAAAAGAAAATAATTGGAAAACAATATAATTGTTTTCCTTGAATCCTCTGTATTTTATACTTTTAAAAACATTCTGAGAAATGGTTCAGTTGCCAAAGGGGTCCATGACTTACCAAAAAAAAGTTTAAGAATCCCTGCCCTAAGGGAATCCCAGTAGCTAGAGTAAAGCCAAAAGGGATAGTCCTAGTTCTCTCCCCACCCCATGGTGCATTTTAATTCTTGGTGAGGCAATACTGTTAGACAACTGATGGGATCATGGATCGAAAATGGTTGAGGATCTCCCCCACTAGGTCAAATGATATCAATAAGCTCTCATTAAGTATTGTTCTTGATATCAGGCTAAGCACCCACTATACAAAGAAAATACAAAAGCACTGTGTCTAATAATGGAAATACTCATAGTATCCATTTATTTGGGTGTAATCATAGGCCTGAGGAGGTGACTCACAGGGATGCCGTATCTGGTCCGGTAGAGGGTCCTCATGGCTACGGACGATCCACACAAACAGCATTCGTTCATGTCAGCAGCCACTTGGCACGAGAGGCAGAGGGTACAGAATGTCCCACAGAGGCCTGATTATGGAGGAAACCACAGGCAAGAGTTACTTTAGGTTTTTTCTTTTCTATGAAATCTTGAATTCTCCAAGGCCACCTTTAAGAGAAATTGCTAAATCCAGTGGGAGGAGGGGATAAAATGCATTACAATGCATGAAATACTTCTTATTTCAACAGTGATGAAATATTCTACGCTCTCCCTCCCTCCCCAGCCTGGTCTTACATGCCCATTTAGCATGTGTGAACTTTCACAAGATCTGCATGAGTCATAACATGAGTGTTGCCCTATTAGTCCAATGTGGTTTATGAGAAAACTGAGTAGAGTCTCTACTCAGTTTGATTTTTCTGTGGGTGTCCAGGTGCTTCGCTGTAGATGGATGGAGTTGGCATATTTGTGGTTGAAAAGAGAAACCTAAGAATAAGGTAGCAAAGGTGGTGGTAAAATCTTAGGGAAACCATGTCATTTCTGAGGAAGATTGACTCAGGCAGATTGAGAAAATGCAGAGATGGAATGATAAACAAAGCAAAAATTTAAAAACCTAGGAGCCCTCATAGCTTTGCAAACCAAAGCAACAACCGGCTATAGGGTAGAATTCTGCAAGGCTCTCTTAATGAGGAGAAATGGATGGTGGGACCCTTATATTGCCTCAATCAGTATTAATCAGCTAGTGATTTTATAGGAGTGGTGATTGGTAGTAATCAATATTATTACAACTACATTCAGTAGACATTTAGTCAATCAAATTAGCCAACCTATCAGTATACATTTAGTCTTAGTCAACCAGTGAATATATTATATTTGTTATCAATCTACATGTAGTTAATTAACATTATACTTAACAATATGTTAATCAATTAATCAAGAATGATCAAATAGGATAGATTCTTTTTTATTAAAGGACCCCAGACACTTATAAACCTTTTATGAAAGGCCCCAAACTGTATATTTCATAATCAGAAGGTTGCTTACTAAGTAGTTTGCTTTCCTAATCATAGGAAGCTAACTAGAGGATCTCTACCTTTTTTTTCGGGCTGAGCACAGGACTGAGCCCAGTGTGACAGATGTGACTCAATTACAGGCCATTCCATTGCCCTTCCACCCTTTATTATCTCCTTATTGTCCCACATGTGGAGCTGGTTATGAGCATTTGACTAATGAGTGACCCTGCTTGCTGGACTGCAGTCTGCCTTTCTGTGACCCATTGGTTCATGCAGATGTTTTGATATCCACTCATCAGCCCAACCCCATGAGTCTGCTCGTAGATTTTGGTAGGACCTTCTGGAAGGTCAAGATAGGTCTGGTAATGTCTGCTTGCAAGTCTGTCTGTCAACCAGTGAGGTTCTGCATTTTGTGTAACCCTCCTGGAGGGTTAAGATCAAAGTTTATCCACCAATCAGAATGTACTTTTGACCTGTTTCACCGAATTGTCCAGGTAGCAAGCACTAAAAGTAAGGCCTCAGAGGAAGGGGGCATCTCAGATCATAAGGAAGGTCTGAGATCTCATTCATTAAAGAGGGCCAGGTCCCTTAATAAATGGTTATTGGCTTGGAGTTCTGACTCAGTGGTTTTTCTTGCAGACTGTGACTCAGTGGTTTTTCTTGCAGACTGAATAGTTTTGGCCTATGTAGGGCAGTTAGGTGGTGCAGTGGATAGAAGGCCAGGCTCAGAGTCAGGAAAACATCTTCCTGAGTTCAAATCTGGCCTGGGACACTTACTAGCTGTGTGACCCTGGGCAAGTCCCTGTTTGCCTCAGTTTCTTCTTCTGTAAAATGAGCTGGGAAAGGAAATGGCAAGTCACTCCCTTATCTTTGCCAGGAAGAACCCAAAGGGGGTCATGAACAATCGGACACAACTGCAAAATGACTAAACAACAAAAACCTAAGAATTATTGGCCTCCCCTCACCCTAATACAAAGAAATTGAGTATCATATTCCAGTACAATTGGAATTAAATTGCCTAGAAATAATGGAGACAGACCCTCTCTAGAAACCAACAAATGCTGACAGAGAGGAGCTCCAATTTTTAGTCACCCAGAAATGTAGCCTCAAGTCCCACGGCTTCAAATCAAAAAAAGAAATTGTGCAAGCCCCCAAAAAGGTGAAATTTGCTTATCCAAAGTGTTGTGGGAGCATTAGCCTAACCTTTCTCTCTATGCAAGTTACACTAGTTCTTTCTTAAAATATATCGAGACATTCCTTGGGATTTGATTGTCTCAGGGGATGAAAGGCTGAAAACACTGGATATCATTTCTTCATCAGCTGAGTACAAAGAAGTCACAAGGAACTTGGAGGGGATCTTTGATACTTGACTGGTAAACCAAGATTGAAACTTTCTTTGATTAACTGAATCACCTTAAAGGATTCTCAATACCTTTCCTTGTTGAATATCTTTCTTCTGATATGAATAAGTAAGTCTCCTTTTGTTAACTGTTGAATGACCCAAAAATATTTCATCTTGTTCCAAAATCTATCTAAACTACCAGAGAACTGGCCCAAGTCAGGCTCAGCTCAGACAAAACAAGTACCCATTCACATCATAGGGAATTATTCAAGAATACAATGGAAGGCTGAAACATGATATATTGAAAACAAGAGAAATCAGCCTGTGCCCTGAAACACTGAGCATGCTTACATCATGAGTAAAGATACCTTTCCAGTGAGATCAGAAATTAATATTTTTTTGCAAATGAAAATTCTAGAACATGGCAGGACCATTAGCCATCAAATTGACCAAGGAGTTGATGCTTCAACCAGAAAATTGTCAATACAACTATAAAGTAAAGAATGACTCAAGTTGCTATCATGGTGGACAGGGTGAAAGTCTCTAAGCCCCACCTCCTGTTAGGGTCACTGAAAAAACAAGCAGTGATATAAAATGAGGATCAAGGTTTAAAAGCTAGAAATTTGAGGGACAGATCACTTGGAAAGGAAATAGCCATTGGATTTGAACTTTGTTGTTACTCAGTCATTTCAGTCATGTCTGACTCTTTGTGACCCCATTTGGGGTTTTCTTGGCAAAGTTACTGTAGTGGTTTGCCAGTTCCTTCTCCAGCCCATTTTAAGTGAAGGTTAATCAGACCAGGTGGTAGACTTGTCTGGGCTACACCAGAAGGGTAAACAAAGACAAAGATAATGCACTTAATTTTAATTAAGGCTAGATGATTTGTGCACCCAGGTCTTTGATGTTACCTTCTGACTTTTCTCCTACAGTGTGGTATCACTATAAAGTGATATAGTTGATTTCAGTGTTGGAGTTTTGATATGTGTTTAGTAGTAATAGAGTAATGGTGAAGACACGCTTCCTCACACATGACCTGCTTTTAGTCTTAGGATGAGTTATTTCCTGTGCCAGAAATGCCCTCCCTACTCACTTCCACCTCAGGGAATGAAGCCCCACCCAGCTTCTTTCAAATGCCTCTTACATGAGGCCTTTTCAAGCTGCTTTTTATTTAAATTCATCAATCAATTATTTTAACTAAGCTAATTTAAATAAATTAATCCAAAATTACTTTTTATTTAACTAGTATATGTGTGTATATGTTGTTTATCCCTGGTATACATTTAAGCTGAATTTTTGATTTTGTATATACCTAGTACATACAATCTAGAATCTGGTACAATTTTGGATGCATAGTAAGTATTTTTAAAATTTTTCTTTATGATTGATGGTGTTTTATTTAATAAAAATGAAAGAAAATGAACTTTAGATCTAGAGCAGATCTCCCTTTGTTATCTCAAATTTGAAATATATTCCACTATAATCTGGGGCTCAAGGTTATTTGCATAAGACTCTCCTCATGGGTGGAGAATGATAATTCAATGCATTTTCTTGCTTTCTGTGAGGGTCACAGTGAGAACTTGGGAGAGAGTCTAGTTACCATTCTCCAGCAATGAGGAGAATCTTACACAGATGACCTTGAGCCCCACGTTACACATAAGTAAGACTACTCATTGACAAATACAAAGTTATAAATCATTTGGTAATCACTACTATGTGCTTAATAAAAGTAGTATCATATTGACTAGGAATTGATGGATATCATTTGGAACATACTCTATAGAGACATAAGAATGGAAAATGGTAATCAGAAATTTCATTTTATGTCAGTCACATTCGGTACTAACTTGACATGAGGACTTACATACTCCACAGTCACTGCAACAATCTAGAAGACCAGTGTGCCAATTGGAGCCTTGTGGATAGTTACCCCTCTGGGGTTGAGTCACAATTACCACTGGCTGTCCTTGCTGCATTTTTGGGGTAGGATCTTAGAAGCCCACAGCCTGAAAAGGAAAGGAGAGAAAGGATTTATCTTCAAACATCTTATGGTTACTGATGACATTGGTGTTTAGGTCATTTGGATGAAGCTGCCTGTCAGTGTGAGGCATAATGGGAGGAACATCGTTGTTGGCACTGGAAGACTTAAGTCTTATCTAGGACCTTTACTAGCCAATGTGACCTGGGTATCTGATCTGTAAAAGGGTAATAAATTTATTATAAGGGGAGGCATCAGTAAGGTGCTCCATCACTGATGTAAAAATAGAAGACATCAACAAGACATTTTTAGATGGTGCAGTGGATAGAGCACTGGCCCTGAGTTCAAATGTGACCCTTGACACTTGATACATTCTAGCTGCGTGATCCTGGGCAAGTCACTTAACCCTATTGCCTCACCAAAAAACCCCACTTTAAAAAGTAATAAAAATTAAATGGGAATAATGATATTGTATTAACTGGTTCATGGAGTTGTGAAGCAAGTGCTTTGTAAGCTTTCATTTTTCAGCCATTTAGCTCAGACCTGTTGGTTTGGGAAACTCCCAGTGAGTAAACTCCCTCTCCCAAGGTAGACCAGTCTATGCTTTGAAATTTGTAGTCAAAGACTTGCCTAGGGACATGAAGACAATGTGTCCCGCAAAAAGGAAACATATGTCCAAAGAGAATTTATCATCTTTCCTTCCACCCCAATGCACTTCTCTTTATAAATATCAACCTTCCTTCTTTTTGTCCCAGGTCCCACCATTCCTCCAGGCTCCAGGATAGTCTCAGCTTGACTCCTCACTCTCACCCCACACCGCCAGTCAGTCACTAAATCTTCCCGTTGTACTTCCACAGGATATCTCAAATCTTCGGCCACACCCACACCACCCTAGTTCAGGACCCCGCCACCTCTCACTCGGTCAATTGTCATGGTCCTCTTCCAATCTATCATCTACATACCTGCCAGTGATTTTCCTTAAGTTACAGATATAACCATGTTGTTAAAAAAAAATCCAGCACCTCCCCATGGCCTCTAGAATAAAAGAGCAGTTCCTGTATTTAGCTTAAAAATGTTTTTCAATGATTAAGCATTCATTTTTTTCTTCCTTCACCTCCTCTCACCCACAAGAAAGGAAGGAAAGAAGGAGGAAAGAAAGGAAAGAAGGGAATGAGGGAGGTAGGAAGGAGAAAGAGAAAAGAAGAAAAAGAAAGAAGGAAAGGAAGGAAGAAAAGAAGGAGGGAAGGAAAGAATGAAGAAAGAGGAAGGAAAAGGAATGAGGGAAAGAAGAAAGAATATTTCTTATTTTGCCTATTAATTCATTACTTCTCTGTAATGAGGTGGGCAGTCTTTTGCAATCATGGTGCATCATTCAGTTAATAAGTGTTCTTAAGTCTTGCTAAGTTGTTAAATTTTATAATATTGATATTTTAGCATAATTCTTCTAGTTTTGCTCACTGAATTTTGCATAAGGATTTACAAGTCTTTCCATATCTCTTTGAAACCATTTTTCTCCCTAATTTCTTGTAGAACAATAATATACTCCAGTGTGTTTATGGATGATAACTTGGTCAGCCATTCACCAATGGGAACACCACCCTTCCCTTTAGTTTCCTGGGTACTGTTTGTGACCATGAAAGGAAATGCTATAAATATTTTGTACACAGAGGATCTTTTCCTCTTTAGCTGAGTCAAAGGGCATGCACAGTTTAGGAACTTTTGGGGCATAATCACAAAATGCTTTTGAGATTATGATCACGACTATTGAGATTATGATGTCTGGACCCATTCACAGCTCCATGTTTTCCTGTAGACCCTCCAGCATTGGTTAGACAATCTGATGGGTGTGAGGTACAACCTCAGAATGACTTTAATTTGCATTTCTCTAATGATTAATGATTTGGAAAATTTTTTTATATGGCTATAAATAGCCTGAGTTTCTTCCTTTTAAAAATGCTTGTTTATATCCTTAAACCATTTATCAATTGAGAAAGGTTCTTATTTTTGTAAATTTGAATTAGTTCCTTACACATTTTATAAATGAGAACTTTATCAGGGAAACAAGCTTCGGTTTTTTTCCTGGTTGTTTCCCTACTAATCTTAGTTGTATAAGATTTGTTTTTGCAAAAAATTTTTTTTATTTTATGTAAATAAAATTATTGAGTTTATCTTCTGTGATTCTTTCTATCTCTTGTTGGATCATGAATCTAACCCCTACCCCAAATCTGATGGGTAATTTTTTCCCTCATTTTTCTAATTTGTTTATTATGTGAAATTTAAATCTAGGTCACGTTTCCATTTGGAGTTTATTTTGTCTAAATCTTACAGGTATAAGGCATATAGGTATAGATATAAATCTAATTTCTTCCACATCACTTTTGAGTTTGCCCAGAAATTTTTATTGGATAGTTAGATCTATTTCTATGAAACTGTAGTTTATAGTTGCATGTACAAACTTCCTAAGTGAGTTGGGATAGGTAGACTCCTAAGTATTTTATACATTCTATAGTTATTTTAAATGGGATTTATTTTTTTCTCTCTCTTCCTGCTGGATTTTATTGGTATTAAACCACAAAGCTGATGATTTGTATGGATTTGTTTTATGTCCTCCAACTGTTGAAGTTATTGTTTCTTCAAGCATATTATATGCAAAAAAATGATTATTTTGTTTCATTTTTCTTCTGCTTATTTCCTCAATTTCTCTTTCCTATTTTGGTTGTATAGACAAAATTTCTAGTACTATGTTAAATAGAAGTGGTGACAATGGACATCTTTTCATCTCTGATTTTAATGAAAAGGATTCTGCTATATAGGGCTGACTTGGTTTTAGATACATGCTATATATAATGTTAAAGCTCCATTTATTCTTCTGTCTTCTAGTGTGTTTTTTTAAAAACAGAGATGAGTGTTTTGGTTTGTTCATACTAATTCTGCATCTATTAATGTAATTATATGATTTTTGGTTTTTGTTATTAACATGGTTAATTAAGTTGATAGTTTTCCTAACATTAAACCAACCCTGCATTTCTGATATAAATTGTCTGGTCATAGTATATGGTTATAGCCTCAACTTGCACAACATATGGACCCATGAACCACTTGAAGCCTGCCAAAGGATTTTGGGTGGCCCCCAAAAAATGTAGGGTTGCCCCTGTTCACTCTCCTGTTTGTCATGTGACCTGCAGCAACAACCATAGTTAGTCTTTCTAGTCTGAACAATCTGCAGCCTGAAGTTTACCCTCTTTCAATTTTGACCTCTAACTGCTTCCAAGTTGTGCAGGTCTGCTGTAGCCTCTTTGCTAATATTTAAAATTTTTGTGTTAATGTTTATTAGGGATACTGGTTTATGGGTTTTCTTTTTCTATTTTGTCTCCTCCTAGTTTAGGTGTGAAACAATATTTGTGTCACAGAAGGAATTTAGTAGAATCCATCTTTTCCTATGTTTGATGCAGTTTATGTAATATTAGACTTAATTATTTTTTTTGAAGGTTTGACAGTGAATTTACTTGGGAATCCATCTGGTCCTGACTTTTTTCCCCTTTGGGAGTTCAATTTTTTTTCTGAGGTTATTTTGCTTTATAAGACTCTTATACTTTTTGTACATTATTCCCCTTTCTGCGCTCTATCGTTCAGCCAAACTGGCCTTCTCTCTATTTCTCATACATAGCATTCTCATCGCTGCACCTTTGCATTGCATCCCTTTCAGCCTTACCTGGTAAAATCTCAGTCTTCAAGACTCAGCTCAAGTTCGCATGCTACAATGAAATCTTTCTTGATCCCCTTAATTTCAAGTGCCCTCCCTCCTTAGCTGCCTTTATTTTGTATGCATTTATGTGTGCCTGTTGTTTCCTCTGATAGAATATAAGCTTCTTGAGAACTTTCTTTAGGATTTATGGGAAGTAGATTTCCCTTTTATCCAAAACAAAAATAAATATAAACAACGTAATGACAATGAAAAGTCATCATCCAGAGGCCAGGAAATTCTGAAGAGATGCTTGTGATACCTTGGAAAGCAGTTGTCTAGTCACCCAATTCGTTTCCTTTGAATGAATCAGTTTGACTTCTACACTTCTACACATGCAGTGTGGGAAGCTAGATAAAACCGCAGAACCGAGCTCAAGATGCCAGAGGGCGCTTTGTAGCTTTAACTGACCACTCTACCCTTCTAGTAAACTGGCCAAGCCTCATTCCATGCCAGAAAGGCTTTCCCTCTCATGTACGCCTTCTAGCCTCCCTGGTGTCCAAGCCTCAGCTAAAGTTGTACCTGCTGTGAGAGGCTCTGAGATGACACCCCAGTTTATCCCATCTGCATCTTGTTTGTACAAAGTTATCTGCACACTGGCTCTCCCATTCAACTGTGAGCTTCTTGGGAGAAGTTGTTTGCCTTTCTTAAATCCCAAGCACTTAACACAATGCCTGACACATAGACACTTAATGAATACTAACTAGTCAATGGACTCATTTTCCTTATCTGTAAAATGGGGATGGCAATCATACTTGTACTACCTACCTCCCAAAGTTACTGTGAGGAAAATGACCACATAAACATGAGTTGTGATCTCAAAGGATTGTGGTAAATACATTTTCTTTTCTTGAAAAACAAAAGTTTTCAAAGGCAGAGTGGTTTCTTAGGTAGAAACCTACTAAAATCAGTCAGGAAGATACTAGGCAACTCACAGCCTCTTTGGACCTCAGTTTCTTTGTCTATAAAATAGGGGTTTGGAGTAGACAAGGTCTAAGTTCCCTTTGTTGATGACCTCAAGGAATACTAATTGAAGTTTTTTTGGCATTTACTTTTCAGTGTTAGCATTCAGTGATAGTATTATCGCCAAAGACTTTTCAAGAAAATATCCATATTCGAAGAAAATTTGGGTGACAGTACCCTATTTGTGTCTGTGCTTTATTGATTTTAAAACAGAAAAATCAACGATCCATTTCACCAATCTTCTTATGGAAAAAGTAGAGGGCAGAGGGTAGGGGTGGGTACTAAAGCAGAAAACCTAATCTTATCCCTGAAGTATTTGTGGTTCTTAAATGGGCAACAGAATGAACTTTTTGCTAGAGACCCTTAGTTTCACCTTGATAAAAAGCAACCCCACCCTTTCTAACAAACTCAAATCCATTCTCCCTGATCGAGACTATGAGGAAATAGAAGGAAAAAAAATATCCAATTTCTATTACTCACACACGACACAATGCTTAGCATCAAATGACCTTACAAACACTTAAATACACCCTCTCTTCCCAGATGGGAATTACCTTGGCTGAGCCTCCCTTTGCTTTCTCGAACTCATTTCAGATGCAAGTAAAAGCTAAACTGACTAGCACTCATCCATGAAAAGAAATGTGGGCTTAGTAAAGATAAATGCTATGTAACAATAACTCACCTTTACATAGCAATTTAACATTAAAGTAATAATAGCTAGCATTTGTACAATCCTTTAAAGGATTCACAAAGCACTTTACATCGGTTATGTCGTTTGGGCTTCATAACAAACCTCTGAGGGAGGCACAATAATTTTTCCCACTTTACAGATGAACAAACAGAGGTTGAGGGAGGTCAGGTGACTTGCCCAGGTCCCTACCACTTAGGGGCAGTATTTGAACTCAGGGTCTATTTTGACTCTGTATGCACAATATCAATCAGTAAACATCTATTGAGCACCTACTATGTGTCAGGTACTAAGTGCTAACACCTCCTAGTCAGTCATTATAAAAGAAAAAGAACCACATCTCCTCCCCGCCCCATCCCTCCCTATTATTAGAGATAGAAGACGCAGTCCTGCTTTAGATACTTGATACCTCTGAGTCCCTGGGTGAATTGCTTAATTTCCCTAGATCTGTTTACTCATCTGTATAACGAAGATGGTAACAGCTATTTCCCAGGGTTATTGTGAGAATCACATGTGTAAAGCACTTTGCAAATCTTAAAGGTTTATGTTATTGTCATGATGACCCAAGAGATGAGTTGAGAAATTATACCTCCCTTTTTCGCAGGAGGGTATGGAATAGTACATATATTATCAAATGTGGTTGATTTTGCTGACCTGTTTTTTTCTTTTTAATCTTTATTGCTGCTGGGGAGGGATATATTTGTAAATTAGGGTAAAAAGGCATTAATAATAAATGATTTTTTTAAAAAGAAAGCTCTGGGTACTGGGTTGGAAACCTAGGTATTCCCAAGGTTATTTGCAGGGTCCTGGGCTATCCATCAGTGGAGATGGTCGTCAAAGTGGTAGTTGTTTCAGGGCGCTGCTTCAGCAAGGCTGGCTGGCTGCTTGCCCTGTGGGTGTTGTTGGTGCTGACTGGCAATTGATGGGCATGTCTGGGCCCTTCTCTGTAGAATTTACTCTCCTGGGTGATGGCTGTTTGAAGGCAGGTGGTTTGGTAAGGTTGCCTACCCTTCCCTCCCAGGTCTCTTGTATTCATCTGCCTGTTGGTGGTGTAGAAATTGCTTTCCTGTCTGTGATCAATTTACCCTGTGCCAGTTTATGTATATGGTGCTCCAATGTCTAGCACAGTGTTTGGCACCTAGTAGGTATTTAATAGGCATCAGACACTTACTAACTGTGTGACCTTGGGCAAGTAACTTCACCCTGTTTGCCTCAGTTTCCTCATCTGTAAAATGAGCTCGAGAAAAAAATGGCAAATCAGCCCAGCGCCTCTGCCAAGAAAACCCCAAAAGGGATCAGGAAGAGTTAGATATGACTGAAAAGCAACTGACCAACAAAAGGCACTTAATAAATTCTCATTAATATATTGATTGATGAAAGCTGTAGCATATTTTTAATGATGACTTGTGTTCAAGAATGGGTATGATCGTTAACAAGAATATGCATGAAAAGAAAGAGAAGAGACCTGCTCATGGATGAAGAGTGGACAGCCCAAGATTTATATGGCTACTTGGGAAAGCTAATGTTAGAAGGAGGGCAGGGAACAAGCCTTTACATGGCACCTATCAAGTACCAGGAATTGTGCCAAGTACTTCACAAATATCGCCTCACTTGACCTTCACCAGGTAGGCACTGTTTTTGTCCCTTTTTTAAAGATGAGGAAACTGAAACAGGCAGAGGTTAAGTGACTCATCCAAAGTCACACAGCTAGTAAATGTCAGAGATAAGACCTAGAGGAAGTCCTCTACTATGCTGAGTAGCTTCCTTGTGTGAAATCTTTAGAAGAACATGGAGAAGAATCCATATAGACTAGGGATGGATATCTTTTTTTAAAAAACATTTATACACTGCCTACTGTGAGCTAGGTACTGTGCTAAGTACTTTACAAATATATCTTATAAAGCCTCACAACAACACTGGGAATTAAGTGCTATTATCATATTTTCCCTATTTTACAGTTGGGAAAGTTGAGGCAAATTGAGGTTAAGTGACTTGCCCACGGTCACTCAGCTAGTGGAAATCTAAGCTACCTCGCCTCTAGACAGCTGCTCTATCAAGTTTCCCAACCTGTCAGCCCACCCATGTAAAACAAAATGCTGTCTATGATGAACGATTTGTCACTTACTTAGATGGAAATGACCTCCTAACAACAAGCCCTCTTAGCTGGTTTGGGATACAAAAATTCACCAAGATTTTTTTTTTTTTTTTTTGCTTGGTAGATTTGACCAGGGGTGATTTGGTAAATTGAGTGCTAGGGGGCGCCAGAGTGCACAGAGCACCGGGTCTGGAGTCAAGAAGACTTATCTTCCTGAGTTCAAATTTAGCCTTAGAAACTTACTAGTTGTGTGATCTTGGGTAAGTCATTTCACCCTATTTGCTTCAGTTTCCTCATCTGTAAAATGACCTGGAGAAGGAAATGGCAAACCCCTCCAGCATCTTTTTGAAGAAAACTCCAAATGGGGTCATGAAAAGTCAGACATGACTGAACAACAACAGTCTGGTCAATTAAAGTCAAAGGAGTTGAAGTCTTTGTTCTGTCCTAGAAGACATTTTTTGGTAAAGGGGATAAAGGAGTGGATGTGGTTGTTGATTCCACATGCAGAGATATCTGATGATGGGCTCTGCCCCTACCTCACTCCTACCATCTCTGATTGGTTCCCTCTTCCCCAGGGACTCCTTCACTGCCTTCCCTTTTCCTTCCTGCCAGTTCCAAGATAAGAAAGTCCCTGGGAAGATAGGGAGGAATATGAAGATGTATAAGCTTCCCTAGGACCCGACCCTGTCAAGTCTCCTTTGTCTCTGACCCTGCTCTATTTGGCTCTCTGGTTGCCATTTTGTAGACCAAGTCAGAAGGTGCCTACCAGCCACATTAACCATGACTCACTCTTCGTATAGTGGAAAAAAGGTCTTGGATTGGAATCACAACTGTCGGTGTCACCTGCCATGTTTGTGACCTTGGGCAAATTATACAGTCTCTCTCGGTCTCCCTTGCCTCTGATTTTAGCCAAAAAAATAACAAATACATTTATGGGTGCTTGCTATGTGCAAGAAACTGTGTTGGTACTAGGAACAGAAAGAAAAGAATGAAATGTCCCTTTCCCCAAGAGGATTCTTCTTGAATGTAAAATGTAAATGGGCATGTATGTACACACATGGCAATTTGAGGAGGAAGGACAGATAGTAACAACCAGATAGACAAGAAAAAGTTTACCCTAGTAGGTGGCTTGTGAGCTGAGCCTGGGAGGAGGCTTGGGATTCTCAGTGATGGAAATGAGAATGAAGTGAATTCTAGGTCTGGGAATGGGAGAGAGTGCATTCTAAAACTTATCATCCCCATTTTACAGATGAGGAAATTGAGGCAGTCTGAGGTTAAGTGGCCTCCCCCAGGGTCACACAGCTGGTATGTGTCTCAGAGAGGATTTGAACTCAGATTACACTGGATCCAGCTCCCAGCACTCTTCTCTATATCACCACCTAGCTACAATAAAGATAGTCAGTAGCCATAGGGAGAATTTTAAAATGTTATGCAGTCTAGTTTATATTTTTTCCTAGAGATAAAAGGAAGCCACCAAATTCTTAAACAGAGAAATGCCATGGTCCGGCTTGTGCTTTAGAGACATTATTTTGGCACCTGTGAGGGAGCTGGTTTGGAGAGGAGGGAGTCTGGAAATGGTCAGTTGGTCTAGGAGAGAAGAGATGATCTGGGAGAGTGAACATGAGTGAACATGAGATATGGAGAGACTCAGTATATTTTGGCAACTCATTAGATGTGAGGGTTAAGGAAGAGGGAATGGAGTATGACTCTGAGATTGGGAACCTTCAAGACTGGAAGGATGGTGATTCCCCAGTAGAAAGGGGGAATTGTGGAGGAGGGCATTTCTGGGCAGCAGGGAACACAAAGAACTCCGTTTTGGAAGTATTGCATCTGAGATGCTTACAGGACATCCCAGTGGAGTTGTCCACCAGGCCACTGGGGATTCAGGACAGTTACTCAAGAAAGACAAGATAGCTCCATCTCTAGGTCTGGCAGTCATCAGCTTGGAGATGAAAACTGAACTCATGGAGATGATTAAGACACCAAGATTCAAGAAGAAAATTAAAAATTTTAGATCATCTCATCAGGACATGAAGACCCAGAAAAGAAGAATGAGACAGATCAGCCAGAAAATTAGGAGAATCAAGACAGAAATGTTACAAAAACCCAGGAAGAACCTTATCACGATCCAGGAAGACAGGCTGCAGAAGGCTCAAAAACCATGAAGACAAATCAGTGAATTTAGCAATAAGGAGAACACCATGAGCTTGGAGGGAGCAGTTTCAGCTGAGTGGTGAGGTTAAATGGAAACCACGAGTGACAGTAGAGCAAATGGAGACAACAAATGTAGAAGATTTGTTTGGCTGTTAGGAAAGAGAAATATAGCATGATAGCCTAAAAGGATCAGAAGGACTAAGTGAATATTTTGTTGTTGTTTTTAAGGATGGGGAATATCTGAGTATATTAGAAGGGAGGAAGGAAGAAACCAGGAGATAGCAAAATATTGAAGCTTAGAGAGTGAGGGGCATGGCTGAGATGGTGAGCTCTTAGAAGAGACAGAAGGGGATAAGATCAGGCACCCAAATGCAGAGACTGGACCAGAGAAATAATTGAGGGAGAAGACAACAAAATATCCTGAAACAAATGCTGATGATGTCAAGGGACCTGGGTTCAAATCTCAATTGATATCAAGACACTTTGACTCAGTTTCTTCAAGTGTAAAATGAGCAGATTGAACTAGATGACTTCTAGTCCTATCTTTGTCTCCAGCTTCCATGCTTTTGCAGTGGCTGTTCCCCATGCCTGGAGCACACACACTCCCTCCTCACGTCTGCCTCTTAGACTGCTTTGTTTCCTTCAAAACTCAACTCAAGCCTACCTTTTTTATTGAATAATATTTTATTTTTTCCAATTATATGTAAGGACAATTTTCAACAATCATTTCTGACAGATCTTGAGTTCCCACTTTTTCTCCATCGCCCTCCCCAATTCAGCAAGCAATGTGATATAAAGTTACCCATTCACAATCATTTAAAACATATTTCCATGTTAGTCATGTGGTGACAGAAGAAGAAACAGAATAAAAAGAAAAACAAACACCGAAAAAAGTGAAAACGGTATGCTGTGATCTACATTCCATCAGATCTTTCTCTGAATGTGGAAAACATTTTCCATCATGAGTTTTTTGGAATTGTTCAAGCATCCCCTTCTACAGGAATGCTTTCCTGACACCTGCTCTCCCCTAAGACTTTAGGGACACCCTGTATATATTCTTGAAATATAAGTTATTATAAACTCTCGGCCATCAAGACATGTTTTCCCCATCATAGCTGACATTTATGGAGCATTTTGCTGTTTTCAAAGTGCTAAACACAGATTATCGCATCCCATCCTAGCAATAACCCTTGGAAAGCACAAGTACTATTCCCATGGAATAGATAAAGAAAGTGAGGGTAGCAGGGTATGAGACGCCCTTGCTGAAAAGTGCCCTTTAACCCACAAAAGATGCTAGAAGTGGTAAAGACCATAAATGGCGGTCCAAGAGCAAGGCCCAGGGTTCCAGTGGACTGCCCTGCGAAGGAGCAGAAGGCCCGGCCCAGCCCAGCATCAGTCCATTGCTTGGTGGGGCTGCTTCCTCAAAGGAATGCACATCCGGCTTTTCCCTGTGGCTGTGGGCAAGGGACCATTTCCTCTTCTGGAAACAAAAGGGCTGGACTGGATGACCTCTAATGACCCTCTCTCTCTCTCTATCTAAGATCCTACAGTTAAGGTCACACACCTATTAAGAACCTGGGCCAGAATCCAAAGGCAGGTTCCCTAAATTCAAATCCAGCTCCTTCTGCAAACACTGACTTAATGAATAAAAATTCCCTGTCAAAATTCTTGAAAACTCATTTTCTAGACAAAGTCCATTCTTGCTTCATTGGAAGAGCAGCACAGAGCAATTCTTTCTACTGCTTTCAATTTGGAAAGGATGTGAAAGAAGAGGTTGGGGTTCATTCCTGTGACCCTTGTAATGGCTTCAGGAAGTTTAGAAAGACACTGCTTTTACTCAACGTGAGCTGAAACCACAGGGCACCCATATCATGAACTCCCCTTCCCCTCCCCTTCACTCCACTTCTATTTCCAACCATTCAGGAGAGTGACAGAAGGACCTACCGTAGCGAGTAACTCGGGAGAAGAAATTAGAATGCCTTTGGAAAAATTTTCAAATGTGATGCAGTAAAGCTGTTAAAATCAATAAATAAGTAAACGTAGTGTCAGGCACAATGCTAAACCTGGAGGATACCTCAAGGGGATATAAGGAAAGGTGAAAAAATAATCCCTACTCTCCAGGAGCTCCCAGGTTAACGAGAATGACATCATACAATCTTTGTTGTTCTACATTCATGTCTTCCTGATCCCATTTGGGGTTTTCTTTGCAAAGATTTCACCATTTCCTTCTCCAGCTCATTTTGCAGATAAGGAAAGTGAGGCAAACAGGGTGAAGTGACTTGCCTAGGGTCACAGGGCAAGTGTCTGAAGTCAGATTTAACTCAGAAAGATGAATCTTCCTGACTCTAGACCAGGCACTCTATCCACTATGTCACCTTAACTGCCCCTAACTCAGTACAAACAAATACTGGGTAAATTGGAGGCAGTTAAGAATGGGTTAAAAGATTCAGTATCTGAAAGATTTTCCCTTATTTTCACTTGCCTATTTTATTTTTTAATTATTTATATGATTGTAAAATTATAGCTCCACTTGTTTAATGCTCCTACTGTATGGGTTGGCATTGCCAGCCAGGGCACCTCATTTTCTCTCCTTTGCATGCCTGGTATACCAGTTGAGAAGCATCATACTTCTATTTTTTTCACTGATTTCCCTCACCCTCCTTCATTTCGGTTTTTGATGGATAGAACTTCCCATTCCAATGCTGTCATCTCACACAGTAAGCACTCTCCCACAAATGAGAATAAGGTGAGACAAGAAGCATTTTAAATATTAAAAAAACCATACACACCCTCAGAAGTCAAATGGGAAAGTACGAAATGATGGTGGTCCAAGACATTTCCAAAAGATTCAAAGAAAAAATACTGCCCACCTCCAGAGAGAGAGAGAGAGAGAGAGTGAACTGAGAAACTCAGGGCAAATTGAAGTACAATTTTCATACTTCCTTTAATTGTGTTTTTACATCATTAATATAGAAATATATTTAGCATAATTTTACATGTATAATTGAAATGTTGCTTGCCTTCTCAGTGAGTTTCGGAGGGGCAGGAAAGAGGGAGAGAATTCAAGTACCCCACGTTCTTTTAACCTCAAAGCACACAAATGTCACATCCTCTTGACATTTTAAAAATAATTTTACAGATGAAATATGAGAATATATCTTAAGACCTACCAGGACCCTTAATAAACTTTTGTAGAAAAAAAGAAAGAAAATTAAATCAGCAAGTTAATGCACATGGATGTAAAGAGTGAAGTCAATGGCCAGTTTGGTAGTGTAAATTATTAAAGCTGTAACTACTAAGAAGCAATATCCGTTATTACCAATTTAACAAAAATTCAGGGCTTTAAACTTGAACAGAAAGTCAGTCCCCTTTCATGCGAACACAGAATATAAAGTGTTGCCCATTCTACAAAGGCTGTATTTAGTTTTATTGTCAGAAATGATCAACAATGGTTGGTCAAATGCTTCCTCCAGGCACATACAAAGTTTGGGAAAAATAATGCTAAAGAAAAAAAGGCTTTCTGTGTTGAAAGACAAAAAAAGAAAATGTACCTATTGGTTATTTAACTACTCACAGTCCAAAGCCAGTTGCAGAGCTGCAGAGCGAGGTCCTCTCCGCTGGGAGATCACAGTAGAAGTGAAACCTATGCAGGAAGATGCAAATATTTTTTCTACAGTAATTAAATGGAACAAAAGATAAGCTCCCAGGCACTCAGTGGCCAGGAGTTTCAAAGTTCATTGGTGTCATCCGGGGAAAAAAGCTGCCCTCTGAAAGGAGAAATGTATTTATTTCCACATTTTTAGATTAAGATTTTACTAGGCAGCAGAGAAAAAGGAAGTTCATTTTGCATCCTAATTTGTATCTCACACTTACAGGTTTCATCCAAATATTTCTACTTCTCCTGTATCTGCATAGCCAATGGGTTACTGTAGGGCTACAGAAAGTCAGAGAATCACACCACCATGCTTTGCCACACAGCAATCCACTGTCACTTAATTTTTTTTTTCTTTTTAGTGTATACAAAGGCCATCATAACTCTGTGTGAGGTGAAAATGTCCTGCAGCAAAGGGAGAAATCATGGGACAGACTGGAGGACCATCCCCTTGTCTGTATGACCTAGAACCTACTTGGGCCTTAGTTTCTCCTCATGTAAAATAAAGGGATCGGACTCAAGGTCTCTGGAAATTCTTTAAGTTCCAGGTCTATAATACATGGTCTGAGAGGTAAATCTAGGAAAGAGGGAAGGAAAGGCATTGTTTTCAAAAGTTTTCAGGTTCTGGTGATAGATCAGAGCCAACTCCCTGGCCGGAGTTGTGGAAGGACACATATTTGTGGAATGATTCATCCCCTCTGCCAAAACCTTCCAACACCTGAGGGACTCCTCAGGTAACTGAATATCTACTTTCTTCATCCTATCCATAAGTACACCATCACTGTCTACACCAAGCTCATTCATGACAGCTATCAGTCCATATTGATACCAGAGGTATATGGGAAATTTGGCTTTGCAGAAAGATGATAAAGAATTCCTGGCTCCACTCACTTTTGGGGAAGATGCCTATGGCTGGGCCCCTGAATATCAGTGGCTACTCCAACAAAAAGCTTCAAGCCCAGCTTCTGGGAACCACAGGGGACAGAACTGAAAACAGGACCTGCCACCATCCCAAGGGTGGGACCAAGGCCTCTCTGGAATAAATTTGAGTTACTCCCTTTAAAATGGAATAAGGCCAGGAATCTGGAATGTTGGTGCCCAGCAGCATTTTCTTCTGTTCCACTTTTGGAATAGAAAGTGAAACTGGTGGGACAGAGTAGAGCCAGTCTGGGTAACCTGTCCTCCTCCAGGGAAACTTTCAGTTATGTTTGTCACAACTACTGTGGTTTTAAAAAAGAGAACTGGGTCTTCTTCTTCCTTTCTCCCTCACCTCCCACCCCTTACCCCAGGGTAGTTACTGGGAATCTTCCAGAAAATTAAATTGCTTATTTTGTAGTAATTGGTAACAGATTTAACACTCTAGAAGGGAGAGTCTCCAACTGAACTCCGGCCTGTGAGCAATGAATGATAAACACAGAATCAAACTTGATAGCAGCCTTCAGAGGAGAAATCATAAAAGATAAAGCAAGGAAGAGAAAACATCAGTTATACTCAAGGGGGAAGGATACCACATCACAGCCGGGGATCAGCTTTAATGCAAGTTTTCATTTTGACCTGATATACAATTTCAGCTATTAAAATTTGTGCAATATTTATAAATGAAATAATCTGGAACTGCGAAAACAATCATTGTGTTAATAATAAGGAAAGTTGCTATTCTGTGCTGTGGTGTGATTAAAAATAATGTTTAGGTCTTACCTCCTTGTTGCTATATACATGTATTTCTTTAGGAGATGGAGTGGGCGGCATTGTTCCTACTGATAGTTTGGATTCCGAAGAGATGAGGCTATTTGGAATTTAGTACTTTAGAGGCGGATGTTAATTCATCACTCTTCTGGCTCCCTAAATCTTTTCTGTATAGCTCCTATCCATGTGGATCTCTAAGGTTTGCAAAGCACTTGATAAAGGTCATCTCATTTCATGCTCACAACAACTCTGGGAGTTAGATGCAATAATCATTCCCATTATACAAATGAGGAAACTGAGGTTAAGTGAGTTGACCAGGGTGTCACAGCTAGTAAGTGTCCAAGGCTGGATTTGAACTCCTGAAAATGAATTCCTGATCCTGAGTCCAGTGCTCTGTTTACTGCACCATCTGGCTGCCTCTGAGAGTAGCAGCTCTCTCTTCCATGTGTGTGTGAGATGTGAGTGGAGATGCCTACTGTATAGGGGCAGCTAGCTCATGGGCAACATGGATAGATATGATCTAGGATCTGGCCCACTTGCCTAGAGGGTAGGAGGAGGACTCTACCCACCAAGTCAGCTGAGGAGAGGGAGTGGCAGGATCCAGGAGAGCTGAAACTGAGATCTAGCCTCCAAGAAAGACATCAAGCTAGCTTATTTCTATGTGCCACCCCTTGAATATCTCTAGTCTAGGGGTATGATTCTAAGGGTTCAGAACAAAAGTCACTTCCTGAATTCTCTTGAGGGGAATATAACCTTTAGCTTACAGGCAACATTTTTAGCTCCTTCCTACCAAATGGTGGCTACAAAAAAGACCATTATGAATAGCTAGTAAAACTCTGTCAATGAAAATGATGTTGTATAGATTAGAATATACCAAACAAAACGCAAGAGTAAATAAGCTATTCAACTGGAAGCAAGATCAAGATCTCAACTACAGCAAGAAGAGAAGGTGTGATCTCCCCCAGGGGAGTCCATTCTTTAGAACAGGTGTTGGGAGACCAGGAGGATGTAGACTCCTGACTGCCCCACGTGTGCGCATCTTCAGGGGCTTTTGGTGACTATTCACAAGTTCATCTTGCTTCTTCTCACAGCTGCCTCTCTAGAATCCTATTCCAAAGTGTCTTTCACCAATCTCAGTTACACAAGTCCAGGCATTAGGCAATTGGAAGTCCTGTCTCCTTCCACATGTGCAGCATGGGTCATAGGGCTATTCTCACCCAAGGGGAAGTGGATGTGACAGTCAATTAAAAGTTATTCTAATTAAAACACTAAATGAAATAAGTATTCCATATACAAAGCAGAGTAGAAGGAAATAATTACATGTGAAACAGTGAAAGTTAGTTTATTATTCCTGTAAAGAATATCATAAATTTGACATATAAACTTTAAGACTATCTTACTTGCCTATTTTAATCTGACTTTCCTTCATACAGGAGCAAAAATAAATATGGTAGCATATAGGAGTCAAAAGATTCCAAATACTGCTGTAAGGAAAACTGCTGGGAAGTTCGTAGTCTGGCAGAAATTAGATTTAGATCAGCATTTTATACCATATGCCAAGTTAAGCTCTGCATGGACACATGACTTAGATATAAAAAAATCAGTTGGTCAACAAACATTTATGAAACATTTACTTTGGGCTAGGCACTGTGCCAAGTTCTGGGGGTAGAAGGAAAAGCAAAAAAGGTCTCTGAGTGAGTCAAGGAGCTTATCTTTTAATGGGGGAGATGATACACAGATGATAATGTACGATCAAGATTTTCACAAGGTAAAATGGAGATAATCTCAGAGGGAAGGCCCAAGCAGTGGGAGCGACTGGGAAATGTCATATAAAATAGTGAAGCCAGGAAGAAGTTTGATAAGAGATAACATTTCTATAGCACTTGCTATGTGCTAGATATTGCGTTAAGTTTACAATTACTATAATATTATGTTATTATAAATTGTGTCATTATTATAAATTAAAAATGTATAAATTATATATAATATATTATAAATTATAAAAATAATTATAAATTATATTATTCTAAATTCTAAATTCTATTGTTCTAAATTCTAAATTATATTATTATACATTATATCATTGGATCCTCATAACAATCCTGGGAGATGAGAGGTCTTATCATCCTCATCTCACAGATGAAGAAATGCTTGCAGAAGTGAACATAGGTTAAGTGACTTGCCCAGGGTCACACAGCTGGTAAGTATCTCAGACTGGATTTGAATTCAGGCCTTCCTGACTCCAGGTCTAGACACTCTATCCACTGTACCCTATAGCTGCCCCATAAAAAAGCATGTCTTTCCCAACTGTGGATAGGGGAAGAATTCATTACCAAATAAATTATGGAGATCATATGAAATAAAATGGACAATTTTGGTTGTGTGTATACATATATACATACACACATGTATATGTGCATGTGTGCACATGTATGTATACATGTGTACATATATATGCATATATTCATACACACATACCTATGTGTGTGTGTATATATTCAAAACTATGTTCTAAAAGTCACTAAGATGTGCATACCTCAAAGAGCTCAAAGGAGGAAAAGGATTCACAGGTACAAAAATATTTATAGCATGTCTTTTTTTGTTATGGTAAGGAACTAGAAAGCAAGAAAAAAATGAAAAACTAAGGGAATGCCCATCATTTGGGAACATGAATGCAATGGAATGTTGACAATATGGATATAATGTAATACTGGGAATAGAAATGTAATGGAATATTTTCATGTTGTTTCAGGGAAACCAGAGAAGCATGAACTGGTGCCAAATGAAACCAACAGAAGCAACAAAACAACTTATACAATAACATAATTTTGAAAGGCATAACAACCGCTATTAGTGAAATGACCAACTGTAAATCCAGAGGACTGATGATGAATCCTACTACCCACAAGGCAAACATTTTTGGACTTGGCTAATGGAGGGATTTTTATTGCTTAATCGTGGTTATTTGTTACAAAGGCTTTATTTTTCTTTCTTTCTTTCTTTTAATTGGGGGAAGAGAGAGAGGGGGAGGTGAATTGGGATAGAGTTCTTCCTCAAAAAAAAACAAACCTCACTGCCTTGGGACTAATCTGAATTTGTGAAAAATCTGAATTACAATAATAAATACATTCAAAAAATCTTTATTTCCTATATGCTAGCTTACTTTATTTAAGCACTTGGAAGGATCATCCTCAGAATTTCTCTACCAGCTAATTTGGGTTATGTGTCTGGCTCAAGTTCTAGAGGTCACTGGCCCCATCTCACAGGGCTGACATCTTCTCTCTCTGTGTGCCCTGTAACTCAGCTAACCAACCATGTAAAAGATTCTTTGCTAAAGGAAACTGAATAGGAGAAGTAGGTTCTCCATTTCTAACACTCAGTGGGTGTTGAACTGAGCTATTCTGGAAAGCTGACATTTTTGAGTTTCCTCTAAAAAGATGAAGCAAAAGATGTACTTAATGCACAACAGTTTGAATCAAACCTAGAACAGGTCTTCATTCCCACACAGAAAATAATGATAAACAAGAGAATCACAGTGTGTATTAACAGAGAATGATTTAAACAAGAGTCCATATAGAAAGATAGATGGATAGATAGTGCATTTATTAAATACTTACTACATGCCAAGCACTTGACAAACCCAAGATTTAAGGATAGAAATGAAAGAAAGCAAGAACATTTCTGGCCTCAAAGAGTTTATATTTTAATGGGAGAAGAAAACATGTAAGGGGGAGGTGGAGAAAGGGGTACTTCAGTGTCAACATCACAAATGGGAAATATTATGGAGGAATAGACTTCAATAAGATAAGGCAAAAGTTGATATATTAGAGAGGATAGATTCAAGGATAGAATCTAGTTTACCAGTAGAGAGGAGGTGGAGGAGACATGGCTGCAGCGGGCTAGGAAGTAGTATCGATGGATCAAAGAATGGGTACAATTTAGTAATTTTGGGGTATAGGTGAGAATTATTTTCCAGAAAAGTTGAATCAGTCCACAGTTCCACTATGGCATTAATGTGTTTGTCTTCTCATAATTCCTCCAACAACTTATATTTTCTCCTTTTTTTCTTTCTTGCCAGTCTCACGGACAGGAAGTAAAACCTCAGAATTGTAATTCACCAATGACCTTTTAATAATAAAATCAGATGACTTTTTTCTTCAGGCATCTTCCTTGATCTTTCTGCTATTTCAAATAGAACTATCTTTTCTTACTAGATATTCTCTTCTCCACTGGTTTCAGAGATGCTACTCTCATGGTTCTGTTTCCTATTTTTTCATCACTTTCTCCCCTTCACCAGCTCATCCTCTAAAAGAGGGATGTTCCTCAGGGTCTGTTTAGACCTCTATGCTTACCCTCTTGTCAATATAATTGAGTCTCACAATGTCAGCCACCGCAGCTATGTTTCACCATCCAAATGTCTTTCTCTAGTCACAGTCTCAATTCTGAGCTCTATAGTTTTATCTCCAGCTGCTACCAGGATAGCTACATCTGATCTCCTACCAGTTCTTCAAAACTCAACATTTTGAAAATCAAGTTGATCTTTCCCCTCTGAATCTTCACTATTTATGCCTATGACACCATGACCAAGTCTGCATTGTATACTCCTCAATGTATTACTGTTAGTACAATTAGCTAGGAGGCTAATATTAAAACTTGCTTGGATGGTCAAAGGATAGGAACAGGCAATTTTCAGATGAAGAAATTAAAGTATCATCATATAAAAAATGCTCTAAATCACTATTTATTAGAAATGCAAATTAAAACAACTCTGAGGCACCATCTCAATTCTATCAGATTGGCTAATATGACAGAAAAAGAAAATGATAAATATTGGAGAAGATGTGAGGAAATTGGAACACTAATGCATTGTTGGAGGAATTGTAAACTGGCCCAACCATTCTGGAGAGCTATTTAGAACTATGCCCAAAGAACTATAAAACCATGCGCACCCTTTGATCCAGCAATACCACTACTAGGTCTATATCCCAAAGAGATCATAAAAATGTGAAAAGGACCCACACGTACAAAAGTATTTATAGCAGCTCTTTTTGTGGTGGCAAAGAACTGGAAATTGAGGGATGCCCATCCATTGGGGAATGACCGAACAAGTTGTGGTATATGAATGTGATGGAATACTATTGTTCTATAAGAAGAGATGAGCAGGTGGGATTCAGGAAAACTTGGAGACTCACACGAACGGATGCTGAGTCAAGTGAGCAGAACCAGGAGAATATTGTACACAGTAATGGCAACATTGTGTAATGGTCAACTATGATTGATTTAGTTCTTCTGAGCAATTCAATGCTTCAAGACAATTCTAAGAGATCCATGATGGAAAATACTATTGACATCTAGAAAAAGAGCTATGGAGTCTGAATGCAGATCAAAGTATACTATTTTTATTTTTGTTTTTTTTCTGATTTTTTTTCCCTTTTGGTTTGGTTCTTTTTTCATAACACGACTGATATGAAAATATGTTTAATATGATATATATGCATAACCGATACCAGATTGCTTGCTGTCTTGGGAGGGAGAAAACCTGGAACTCAAAATCTTACAAAAATGAATATTGAAAACTATTTTTACATGTGATTGGAAAAAAATGAAAAAAGAAGAAAAAAGAATGCTGCCCCTAAATAGCTGTAAAATGTGCCTCCTTCCATCTTTTCCCATGTTTTTAAAAGTCTTTTGGCAAATAATTTTTACTTCTATATTGGTCATTTCCCATCAATTAATTATAAAATCATATGTAATTTATATTCGTATATATAAAATTATATATAATTATAAAATCCTTAAAGATGAGTATAGTTTCAGGTTTCTTTCTTTTATCTTCAGTACCTATCATAATGCCTTGAACTCAATAAGCATTTATTATCCTGTGTTGAATTGTATTCACCATTTTAGCCACTAAATTCATATATAATACTCAAGTTTGTATTTGTATTTACAACCTACTCAGAATATTTTAATCTACAAAGAAAAAAAGCTTGCTTGGGAAAGAAAGCAATCTTTTGTAAAGCTGCTAATTAGAATGTTATAGTTGACTTCATGTGGTACTGTTCAATCAAATAACTTGATATTTCTGATGGCTTCTCTGAGAAGTCAACTCTTCTTCCCTGAGGCTAGACCATTCCTACCATTGTTTAGGCATTATTTCTCTGCTATTCCTCAAGTTCTAGGGAAGCTCCAGACCACTGTGTAGTCACAAAGTCAATGCAAAGGCAAGATAGTGGTCTTAGTATATGACTAGCTAGTAGAGTTCATGATTACATTGCAATCTCATTGAGGACAGGGATTATCTTCTGCCTCTTTTTGTATCCCCAGCTCAGCACTATGCCTATGCCTGGCATACTGAAGGTGCTTAATAAGTGTTTTTGATTGATTGATGAGTCACATAGGAACAGTGGCTCCCATTGCCATTATGTCAAAGTGGAGAGTGGTTATGCCTCTATCCCTCACTGAAATTACATCTTGTCCCCTGGAGGGCTGTGTTCAAGAAGCAGGTGTGGTACCATGTTTCATCACCTCTCCTGGATCCAATCAGGGGACTCTCCTCACTGAGTAATAGATGACCAGAAGCCACCCTTCCCTGCCCCTCAACTTCACCAGAAGTAGGCAAAGAATATTTTTATATGCTGAAGTTGGGGGGAAGACCCTCTTTACACTTGCAAATGGAGCAACATAGAAACTGAAGCAAGTAGACAATGTTTGAAAATTGACATAGAAGCAACATTATTATTTGGGATTGAGATTGCCTTTGAGAGAGAATATGTAGAAAACTTCCTTGCTCTTCCACTTGCTACCTATAAAACACTGGACTTTGCTTAACTCATCTGGAAAATGAGGGGGTTAGACTATGAAGGTCCCTTTCAGTTTCTAGATCAATAATCCTCTAATTAAGTCAAAAGATAAAATATATCCTGGGAAATTTAATAAATATCAGAGTGCAAAGTCATCACTGTATCTTATCACTCCTGAGTATACTTCTTAACAATTCATGTAACCAGATTCTGCCCAAAATGAGTATGGGAAGGACTCTAGGTGGCTGGGAGAAGTCAAGGACAGTTATATGTTTTATATGTTTAGCCATCTGCTAGGTGCTATGAGAGAGGCAAAAGAAATAGAAGATATATGTTCTGCCCTCAAGAAGCCGATAGTCTAATTAGAGACACTTTAGAAATAGAGAACACTTTAAAACAATAACTTGCTAGCTATCTATGTCACATCTGCAGCCTTTAAGTACTCTGAACATTGGGAAATGGAAAGATCACTGTGGTCTATATCAAGAAGAGAAAACTTTATCTCACAACAACCCTATGATAGGTAATACTGATAAAAATAACTCATTATATCAAGTATTTTAAGGCTTTCTCCATGACAACCCTGTGAGGTAAGTGAGTAGTGCAAATCTAACCTTTGACGAAACTGCTGCTGTATACCTAGGAGATAGTGAATTGCACCACTCCCTGCTTTTTTCTTACTCATGTGGTTTAGACCAATTACATTGAGAGAACTCTGCCCTCTAAAGAGGGAGGGCTCCCTTTTCTCACAGTCTTTGGCTCATTAAACCACCACACCCCAGTGGACCAGGGGATAATTTTACTTGTAGTTTAGTTAATGGTTCACATCTGGGGTTTTCTCAAAAAGGGAGAGAAAAGGTACTCAAATGTATAATATGAATTTGGACAGGTAATTTGTTTTCTATATACAAAAGAAATGCTAACCATAAAAGACTTAACAGTACACATTAACAAAATGACAAATGGGGTTCTGTAACTAGTGATTATTGTTACAATGTACTGGGAAGCTGAGACTTAAACTTCATAGGGGTATAGAGAAATTTTCAGGCTGCTAATCAGGCATTCTATATTTTACTTCAGTTTTATATTGTTCAAACAACTCTTGGTACATGCCTGGGAGAAAAGTTCAGAACATACTTGCTGTAAAGGAAAGAAATAGCTAGCCTATATTCCAACTCTGTTTTGAACATTGACTACTTTCCCTTAAGCATTTATTAAGTGCCTACTGTGTGCTAGATACTGTGCTAAGTGCTAAAGGCACAAAGAAAGGCAAAAACACCAGTCCCTGACCTCAAGGGGCTGATATTCTGGTGGGGATATGTAAATAAATGCATACAAGATATACCTAGAGTAGAAGAAAAGTAACTTTAAAGAAAGGTCCCTGCAAATGGTGGCATTTGAGCAGAATCTTGAAGGAAGACAAGGAGGTTGGGGTATCACAGAGGAAAGAAGGGAATGCTTTGTAGGCATAGGAGTCAATTAATGCAAAAGTATGGAGAAGGGAAATGGAGTGTCACATGTGAGGAGCAGCAAGTAGCCTGATATGACTGAGATTAGAGCTTGTCTCCATCTTCTTGGAGGTGAGTGAAGAGTAAGAAGACCAGAAAGGTTGGAAGGGGTCAGTTGGGAAAGAGCTTTAAGGTCAAATAGAAGACTTTGAATTGGATCTTGGGTGCCAGTGGGGTTCACTGGGGGCAGAGGTGACATGGTCATACCCACACTTTATGAAAATCACATTGGCAGCTGAGGGAGGGATGGATTGGAATAGGTGGAGACTTGAGGCAAGGAAATCAATTAGAGGGCTATTTTAATAGCCCAGGTAAGAAGTAACATGATTCTTCCTGATTCCAGGTCTGGCATTCCATCTACTGTGTCATCTCTCCTAATCAAGAGAAATAGGGAAAATGATGGGGAATGGGAGGTATAAGGACCAAGAGTGCTTAGAAAAGTCTGTGACATGAGGTGGCAAGTCTTTGCCATTATCTGTCTTTTGGGACCTTGAATGGTTTGTCATTTACTCAGACTCCAACTTCCTTTCAGAGACTTTTTAAATTTACATTGTTGTAGTCAATGTGTATATGCTTTGTTTTACTAATTTCACTCTGTTCAGTTCATATAAATCCATTTTTCCATGACTGTTTCTTTTTCACATTTGTATCTGTAGAATTAACATAGTAGATAAACAACTGTTTTGTGACTCTCCTCTGGCATAGGGAAGTCTTTCCTGGGAGGCCATGGGGTTACCCTATTGACTCTTGTTTTCTCCAAACTGGGTTCATAGTGTCACATGCCCCCAGGGTATGAGGCTGTCAATAGATCTCTTCCTTGTCTTGATACCCAAGGAATTCCTCAACGAGTTTGGGTAGTAAGAATATAACACGTAAAACAATTGGAATCCATTCACTGCAAAGCTCTATTATAAGCAATGGGAAAGAGGGGGAAAGAGAGAGAAAAAGAGAAGGCCCAGGTGAAAACACCAACTTAAGAGTATGACTCATATTAGGGCAGTGCTATGCTGGGGAACACAAAGACACAGGTCCATTCAGCAGGAAGGGTATGTTTCTTGTAAATGGGGAAGGTGTGCTCCAAAGTACCCTTCTTTTTAAAAACAATTTATTATTTTTTTATTTAAAACATTCTTTTCTTTTTAAATTTTGAGTTCCAAATTCTCTCCCTCCCTCAATGGCTGAAAAGATAAGCCATATGGTATCAATTATACATGTGAAATCATGCAAAACATGCTTCCATATTAGCCATCTTTCCAAAAAAAGCAATAAAAATAAAGTGAGAAAATTATCCTTCAATCTGCAGTCAGAGTTCATCTATTCTCTCTCTGCATATGGATAGCATCTTTTCATCATGAGTCCTCTGGAATTGTCTTGGATCATTGGATTGACAAGAGCAGCCAAGTTTTTCATAGTTGATCGTCATTGCAATATTGCTGATACTACGTAATTCCCAGTTTTTCTCACTTCACTTTGCATCAGTTTTTCTGATGTCATGTTTTTCTGACACTAATTCCCTCATCATTTCCCATAGCACATCACAATCATATGCCTCAACTTGTGCAATCATAAGCATCCCCTCAATTTCCAATTCTTTGCCACCACAAAAAGAACTGCTAGAAATATTATTTACATATAGTTTCTTTTCCTTCTTTGACCTTTTTGGGATACAGATCTAGTAGTGGTATCTCTGGGTCAAAGGATTTGCACAACTTTATAGTCCTTTGGGCCTAATTCCAAATTCACCAATTCACTATTCCACCAACAGTTCATTCGTGTACCTGTTTTTCCCTCATTCCCTCCAGCATTTGTCGTTTCTGAGAGGTGTGAAGAGGTACTTCAGAGTTGTTTTAATTTGCCTTTCTCCAGTCAATAATTATTTAGAACATTTTCCCCATATGATTATAGACAGTTTTGATTTCCTTCTGAAAATTTTTTATATTACTTCACTGTCTATGGTACCATTTAGAAAAATGGAGCTTCCCTGATCATCCCCTTTAATTAGGTCTATTTTTGCTTTTGCTTCCTCTGAGATCATGATTGCTACCCAGACTTTTTTTTAAAAGTTCAGTTGAAGCATCTTAGAGTCTGTGCCAGCTCTTCACTTCATTTCATTCATTTTATTATTTTTCTTTTGAAGGCAATCAGAGTTAAGTTAGTAAACATATGAGGCTGGATTTGAACTCGGGTCCTCCTGAAACTGGGGCTGGTATACATACATACATATATATATATATATATATATATATATATATGTTCAGAGAGAAATTTTTAATCACGTTTTTCTTTCTTACATAATTCCAAATTATTTCTCAGAGTGTTGGATCAGTTCTGAGAACTGATGTGCCTGACTTCCCACAGTCCCTTTGACACTTTAACACTGCTTTCAAGGATGTGCCCATAAATATTCACCATGGACGTCTGGAGTGAGTGGGGGACAGGAGCAAAGGCTGTACACATGACAGATTTTTAAGTCTAATCGCATCATTAACATTTTATCCATCACTTTCTTGAGCCTTGACCAATGACCAAAACGACAAAGCAAGGCTAATTTGTAGTGTTTGCCTATTTCCAATTTATATCTATGGGGTGGAGTAGGAATGATGATGACGGCAGCTAGTACTTAAGAACTTCAAGTCTGAGAAGTGCTTTATATAGATCGGCTCATCTAACTCTCCTAATAACCTTGTGCAGTAGTAGGCATTATTATTCCCACCCTATAGATGCATAAACTGAGACTCAGATGGGTTAAGTGACTTGCCTGTGATCATGTGGCAAAAGAGTGTCAGAGGTGAGATTAGAACCTAAGTTTTCTTGATTTCAAGTCTAGCACTGAAATCAGCAAACATTTATTAACTACCTACTATGTGCCAGGCACTCTGCTAAATTTTGGGGTTGCAAAGAAAGGCAAAAAACAATCCTTTCCCTCAAGGAGCTCTGAGTCCAATTGGGATGAAAACATGCAAAGAATTATGGACAAATGAGATAAATATATAAGAAAAAAGAGAGATAACTACAGAGGAAAAGCATCTATGCTACATTTTCATTAACTAGCTAGGAGATTTCCAAAAGTCACTTGATCTCTCTGGCTTTACCTTTCTTATCTGTAAGATAAAAATGTCAGACCAGAGGATTTTACAAGCAAATGCTCTTATTAAGGGGATTTGTTCTGTGAAGTTCGGATTCAGTCAAAGGGCCACACTGAGGACCTAGAGGGCCACACATAGCCTCAAGGCTACAGGTTCCCCAATACTGTTGCATCCTTTGGTCTGGAAGGAACCTGTCTCCTAGAAGACAGGTTTCTTTGGGATTCTTGTTAGCACTCAAGTTAGAACCTAACCTATTTCAGCTTTGCTGGAACTTTTAAAAAATATAGCATCAGCTCACAGACTCTTATCACACTCTTGGATAGCTGGGAACCCAACTCCTTGGTTTTTCACCATCATTCCCCTATTCTTCAAAAGGACGGAAGGAAACAAGTCTTTATTAAGCACTTACTATGTGCACCAGGTGCTGTGCCAAGTGCTTCATAAATATGATCTCATTGTATCCTCACAGCAGCCTTGCTGGGCCATCGTTCCCATTTTATAGCTGAGGAAACTGAGACATGCAGAAGCTTAATGACTTGCCCAGGGTCACACGGTAAATTTCTGAGACTGAAGTTGAACTCAAGTCTTGATTCCAGGTCCAGCACTCTATCCACCACTGCACCACCAAACTACCTTAGCAAAATGGAATGGAAAAACACAGAACTTGAAGCCAGGAGATCCAGATGAAGTCAATGCTCTCTGCACAGTGCCACCCAGTTGCCTCCAATATAACCTCCAATATAACTCCAATATAACAATATATGAAGCTCCATGGACCCAGCCAGAACAAAGACAACAATGGGTAGAGTATAGTGTAAGATCTGGAGCCAGGAAGACTCCAGTCTGAATCCCATCTCTAACACTTCTTAGCTGTGTGACCATGGTCTAGTCATCTAATCTCTCTCAGCCTCAGTTTCCCCATTTGCAAAATAGGAGTGAAAATAATCTCACCTGTCTCACAATATAGTTGTGAGGATGAAAAGAGATAACAGAGGGAAAGTGCTTTGTAAAGCTTAAAGCATGATATAGATGCTATGGGTCACAAGAATCTTCAGGCTTTTTGTTAGTCAGCAAAGGATACAGACAGGTAAATGACTATTACTCAAGAGTGGGACACATGCTGTCAGTAGAGGATGGACATGTGTGTCTCAGCTCTGAGGAAGACATATCTATGTCGATTTTTCCATATCTATCTATCCATGTATGTATGTGTGTATGCATGTATCTATGAATCTTTACTATCTATATACCTATCATTCTATGTATCTGTGTACTTGTGTATGTATCTACTTAACTATGTATCTATTCCTCTATGTCTCTATCCTATGTATCTACCTATGTATCTATGTATCTGTCCATGTATCTATTTATTCATCTATGTATCTACCTATGAGTATAACTATGTATCTATCCTTCTATATATCTAACAATGTATCTATCCATCTATGTAACTATCCTTCTATGTATCTATCCTTCTATGTATCTATCTATGTATCTATCTGTCTTTACCCATCTATATATTTAACTATGTATCTATCCTATATATCTAACTATGTATCTATCTGTCTGTGTATCTATGTATCTATCCATCTTTAACTATGTGTCTATCTACTTATGTATCTATCCATCTATGTATCTGTGTATGTACATGTCTGTGTATTTATTTATGTATCTATGAATCTGTCTATGTATCTTACTATCTATGTATCTATTTTTTCTATGTATTTATCTATGTATCTGTGTGTACGTATGTATATATTTGTCTATGTATCTGTGTATGTATGTATCTGTCTGTCTGTCTATGTATCTAACTACCTATGTATGTATCTACCTCTCTAATCTCCTCTTGAGCTACGCAACTGAGAGAGAATAGAATGGAAGGGGTTTCATACAAAGTAGTTTTGGGTAAGATGCTTAAATAATTTACAGTAAAGTAAGAATGTGTCTTTTAGCATAGTCATTTATACTGGATCAAAGAAAGTAATATCTTCTTTATCAGTTGGTTAATTAAGTTAGCATCAATCACTTAATTAATTAGCTCCTGTGTTCAGTGGTTGTGTCCCATTCTTCCTGACTCTGTGTACCATTGTCCATGGGATTTTCTTGACAAAGACACTGGAGTACTTTGTCATTTCCTTCTTCAATGGATCACCTTTGTCAGAACTTTCTATGATGACTTGTCTGTCTTGGGTAACCCTGCACAGCATCGCTTATAGATTCATTGAACTACACAAGTCCTGCTGTCATAACGAGGCAGTGAGGGAGGGGTAAGCTTTTACTATTTCCTTATTAGATAAGATTAAAAAAAAGATGAGTTCTTGAGATCGTTCAAAGTCCATTGAATTTTCATTTGTAATAGAGGGAAGGGAAGTGAAGGAGACTTAGTATGTGTCAACAGGCAAGAAATATAATGACAGCAAATAGGAGGGAAAATGTTCTATAAATCCACATTCTATTATATACAATTTGTTATTCTTTTAGATAATATAAAAATATTCTATACATTTTTCTATTTATCAGTTCTTTCTCTGGATGCAGATGGTATCTTCCTTTATAGGTCCTCTGTAGTTAATTTGGGTATCCATGATTGTCAAAATGTCACTCAAAGTTGTTCTTACTTTCTATATCTTATATATTTACTTGTATCTACATGTTTTTCTCCTAGAATGTAAACTCCCTGAAGGCAGACACTGTTTGCTCACCCTTTTCACTGTATTGCATGCCAAGCACATAGTTGTTACTTAATAATTGCTTATCGACTGCTTGAGTGATCTCTACCAATCAGGTGCAGGGATTTCCCAAGCATGGTTGGTGGGGATGGAGAGATGGAAAAAGACAGCCACTGTCCAAAATAACATAATATCAATTTTGGAGCCAACATTGTGGCAAAACAACCTCATATGAAATATGCCAATCCTGTGGAGAATTGAAAAATTAAAGATGCTATCTCTACTTTTAAAAGAACTTACAATATATATTTGGAAGGAAACAAAAATCATAACTATATATATATATAATATATATAAAACATATAAGTACATTGAAATATATACATACATTTCACTGGAACCTGACAGAATGTCTCAAAAAGAAAACTTCCTGGATCATTTCATCACATGGGAACCTCTTCATTTTACCCCCACTACCTTCCAGAGAGTGGAAGGCTTTTCCCTCAAAATTCCCTTAAGTTAACCCCCTTTCCCTTTGTCCACTTCTCCCATAATACCCTTTGCTGATTCAGTACAGTATGTGGTCACTGGGAGTGGAGGAATGGCTTTGCTAGAGCATTCAGAGGGCTAGGAGTACAAGGTACAAGTAATGATACAGACAGACTTGTGGATCATTCAACTTGTCATAAGTTAACATCATCTCCAATTCCATTATTTTTGTAGTTCAGTCATTTTTCAGCTGTGTCTAACTTTCTGTAACCCCTTTTGGGTTTTTTTTTTTGGCAAAGATACTGGAGTGGCTTGCCATCTTCATCTCCAGCTCATTTTACAGATGAGGAAAATGAGGCAAACAGCTAAGTGACTTGCCCAGGGTCACACATCTTGCAATTGTCTGAGGTCAGATTTGAATTCAGGAAGATGAGTCTTCCTGACTCCAGGCCTGGCTCTTTATCCCCTGCACCATCTAGCTGACCTACATTATAAATAGAAGCCTCAAAAAAGGCAGTCCCTGCCCTTAAGGACAATTAGGTCCTGCACAGCCTTAAGTAAGGAAGATCTGAGTTCAAATCTGACCTCAGACAGTTACTAGCTTTGTGACTTTGGGCAAGTCACTTAACCCTGTTTGCCTCAGTTTCTTCTGTTAGAGAAAGAAATGGCAAACTACTCCAGGATCTTTGCTAAGAAAACTCCAAAAGGGCCCAGGGAGAGTTGGAAATGACTGAAAACAACTGAACAAGAACCCTCAAGGAGTTTCTATTGTAAGGGGGCTGGATGGAAGATGGCATATGAAAGGGCTGTTTTGCTACTTGTCATTCTCCAGGAGGATCATAACACCAGGGAGGTGACACCATGATATGTAAATGAATTGGATTTAAGTGAGGCAGACTGTGCAAAATCACCAGCCTCACTTTCTCCTTCAGAGCCATCTGAGTCCAGTGGTGAGATATAGATAAAGAGGACTGGAGATGGCTCCCACATGAAAGGGAGTTTAAAGGAGGAGGAGGGTGGAAGGTTATCAGCTGGAGTGGAGGTATCTCCAGGATGAGAAGGCCCCTGGGGTGGAAGTGGAAAAGTCTGAATAATCAGGAGCTAAACTTAGAGAGAAGTATGGATGGCCTGGCCACCTCCTTAAATGATGCTCTCAGGCAAGAACTCACCAATCTGAGAAGGAGCTAGAGAGATGAACACATCACTAGGCAATATTCTTTCTATCCAGGTCCCAAGTCTATCTCATTTCTAAATCAAAACTTTTCTGAACCTAAGCCCAATTTCTTCTGTTTCTGTTCTAGTTACAGAAGTATCCCTGTACTGATCTCTTTCCTAGGGCATAGCTCAATGCAAGTGCCCCAAGAGGTGATTCTGCCTTTCTTTCCTTTAGTCTTCCTGCTCCCTAAAGGAACACTTTGAAGGTCCCTTCCAACTCTAAGGTTCTAAAATCTCTTGTTTCCCTTCAAAGTTTTGCTCAAATACCACCTCCAACATGAATTCATCCCCAATCTCCTGTGGTTTACAGGACACATTTACAGCATACATTCTCTTACTGGGTTCTCACATACCCCAGATAGCAGAAGGGCTGTTATAGCTACAGAGCTAAGATGCTAAACTCCACCTTCTGAGTCTAAATGAAATATTTTCATGTTGCACCATCAAATGTGCACACAATCAACTGTGATAAAAAAGACATTCAGTTGTCCCAATTTCCCTTCCCAAAAGGGAAAAACCATGAACTTTGCAGACTATAAACCAGAGAGCTTGACTTCAATTCCTGGCAACATTTGAGAGTATGCTCTTAATAAGAGAGAGAGAGACAGACAGACAGACAAAGAGACAGAGATACCACAGAGAAATACAGAGACAGAGACACAGGGAGAAACACACACACAGAGGTTGATCACAAAAAGCCAACATTGCTTCATCAAAAATAGGCCAACCCCCTTTCCTGGGAAAGTAGTAAATCAGGAGAATTTAGATACAGTATTGAAATTTATATAGCAATGTATTGAACTGTATGTAGTGCCCCATACTGCCTCCAGTCTGTCTTGTTTTCAGGGTACTTGTTTAAGCAGAGTTGATGGAGCTCCGCTGGGGAAGGTGGCGTCCAATCTGCAGCTTTTGTATTACCTATTATCCAGAATTTATCAGGTCATTCCCCCACCCTTTAGTCAGTTCCCCTTATCTATAACCTCATTTCCTTATGATATGAAAATTGCGGAGGAGATGAGACGTAATGGTCCATTCCTTTCTGCTGATGTGGATCTATCTGAACTCTTTTCCCTCATTATTGGCTTTATCTTGAATCACTTGTTGATCTCTAATGATCAACCTGCCAACATGTTGCCATGTATTAAAAAAAATGTATTTAAAAAAATAAATTCCATTTAATTCTTTTTTCCTGAATTTTGCTCCATTAATTAGAGCAAAAGCTTAAAGAAGTTTCCTTTTTAACACAGCTTATCAAGATTTTATTGAAACTTACAATAAATAATCTCATGAATCAAAGATTAGGAAGAAATCAAGGGAAAAAGTCCATGTTATTTATAGCCATTTGAAAAAGAATGCTCCAAATCACATTAGGGAAACACAAATTATAGCATCTTTGAGTCTGTACTTCATACTCTCATAAAATTGGAAAAGTTGATAAAAAAAAAAAGGAAAATGGCCAGTGTTGGAGGCACTGTGGGAAACAGGTGTAGTTATGCACCATTTTTGGAGTTGTGAATTGGTTGTGTTTGTCTTTGTTACTGAACAAGACCATGCCATCAGAGAAATGATGACATGACTTGCACTTGACTTCGTTTTGAGTGAGGGAAGGCTGTTGCAGGTCACCAGCCTCACTTCTCCTCCAGAGCCATCTGAATCCAGTGACCAGATATTCATCAAGATGGCTGGAGATGACCCAGTATGCACTGGGAGACATTGGTCTCTTGCCATTCTGGAAAGCAACTATGGAGTGGTGTCCCCACAGTTATAAAACTATGCATTCACTTTTGATCTAATGATATCACTATAGACCTCTGTCCTTAAAGACAAGAAAGAAAGAGGAAAAGGTCTTACATGTACAAAAATATTTATAATAGATCTTTTGTAGGAGCAAAAAAACTAGAAACTAGGGTGGGGTGGCACTTATCAGTTGGTGAATGCCTGAATACATTATGGTATATGAATATAATGGAACACCATGAGGAATTATGAAAGAGATGAATTCAGAGAAACTTAGGAAGATGTATATGAACTGATGCAGAGCAAAAGGAGCAAAGACAAGAGAACGATTTATACTATTACAACAACAATTGTGAAAGACTTTAAGAATTCTGATAAACACAATGACCAACCATGATTGCAGAGGACCAGTGACAAAGCCTGCTATTCACTTCCTGACAGAGAGTGATGAGCTCAGTACATAGAATGAGGCATACATTTTTGGATATTGCCACCTTGTTTGTTTTGTTTATTTGATTGTGTATTTGTGGCAAAGATTTGATTTTTTTTTGTTGGGGGGCAGGATTTAAGTGCTCAATAATTGAAAAAAATTAATTTAAAAGTAAGTTATTTTCTGCTATGAAAAAATATAAGCATAGTTAACATGGAAAAATGCTTTGAATGATTTCATATGCATAACAGGGATCAATAACATAAAGGGATATTTTCAGGAGTTGCCCTAGATCTCTATGCTATTTACACATCTTTTTAAAAAAAAATTACTAATTAATTTATTTTTCGTTTTCAACATTCCCTTCTACAAGATTTTGAGTTCCAATTTTTTCCCCTATCTCTCCCCTCCCCCACCACAAGACAACATGCTTTCTTATTACCCCTTCCCCCAATCTGCCTTCCCTTCTATCACCCCAACCCCACTTTCTTATCCCTTTCACTTCTGTTTTCCTGTAAGGCAAGATAGATTTCTATACCCCATTACTTGTATATCTTATTTCCCAGTTGCAGGTAAAATGAATTTTTAACATTTATTTTTAAAACTTGGAGTTCCACATTCTTTCCCTTCCTCATTCCCCATCCACCCTCAATAAGAAGGCAAGCAATTCAATATAGGTTATGCAGGTGTAGCCAAGCATAACCCTTCCACAACAGTCATGTTGTGAAAGACTAACTATCCCTCTATCCTATCCTGCCCCCTGTTTCTTCTATTCTCCCCTTTGACCCTATCCCTCTTCAAAAGTATTTGCTTCTGATTATCCCTTCCCCCTCCCTTCTGTCATCCTCCCATCTCTTTCTCCTTCCCCCTACTTTTCTTTATGGTAAGATAGATTTTCACACCCAAATGAGTGTGTAAGTTATTCCCTCCTTAAACCAAATTTGATGAGTAAGTTTCACTCCTTTCTTCTCACCTCCCTCCTCTTCCTTTCCTCTGTAAAAGCTTCTTCTTGCCTGTTTTATGGGATATTATTTACCCCATTTTTCCTCTCCCTTTTCCCTTCTCCCAGTATATTCTGTTTACACATCTTTAAACAGTGATTTGGATAGAAATATAGACAACAGACTCATCAAATTTGAAGCCTGGAGAGACCACTAATACAATGGATGATAGCAATCGCAATTCACAAGGATCTTGACAGTCTAAAATATTGGACCAAATAGAATTAACAAAATTTAACAGAGAAAAAATGTAAAATCTTATCTCTGGGTTCAAAGATGGAGGAGGCATGATAAGGCAGAAATTTATCTGAAGAAGATTCAAAGATCTTAGTTCAAACTCAGTTAAGTAAACAGTGTGATGCCACAATCCAAATAGATAACTGAATTCAGGCTGCAGATTACTCTGACTTCATATCCAATGCCTTTTCCACTGTGCTACAAGGTCCCTTCCAATTTTGAAATTCTGTGAAAAGTTAATAAAAAAAAATAAAAATTTACACGTTTCGTTGCAAGGATCTTGAAATAATAGTATATGCCAACCCTATAGGGCTTTAAAGTTTGTAAAGTATGTTACCCCATCTCATTTGAGCCTTACAATAACTAGGAGCAGTAGATAATAAGTTCTGATCACCACCATCTCAGAGGTGAGGAAACTGAGGCCTAAAAAAGGTTTAGGTGATTCACCCTTGAATTGGAACTAAAAATTCCCTCATGCTCACATTTTTTAAAAAATAGGTCAAGTTTAAAGTTTTATGCCTGAGATCACTTTTCACTCAACCCTCTTGTCTTGAGGAATGAAGCCACAAAAGTCATCACTTTTCAATGACTTTCCTTTTGTCATATGGCCGTGATGAGCATTCCAGAAAGGATGCCCTCAGAGTGACACTGTTGCACAATTTTGAGGGAAATCAACATTCCCTTGGACTTTGGTTCAAGCAGGAAACTTTAGCTAAAAGAAAAGGGAAGAAAAAATGAACTGGGAAAGGAAACTTAACTCAGTTTCAAAAACTATTATTCTTGTTGTATAAACAAAGGCAAACTTAGGGAAGGCTTTCAAAGTCAGTTCCAATTTATTCCACATAGTAGACTGGTCTTCCAACTCCATCTTCCCATTTGCCAAGTATTTAACCTTTTTTTTCCCTTTGGGAGATAGAATGGGAGGAAAGGTTAAGAAAGAAACAAAATGCCATAGCCATCGAAGGAGCTCAGATTTAAAGACTCAAATTCAAATCCATACCTAAGAAACTAAAATAGTGGTTCAGTTTTCTCCTTGGTTGTTTTTCATCTTGTCAAATTGCATGTTCCACTAAGACAAGCCTAATTCTCAATAACTGAACTTACATTTTTGGTCACATCTAGTGCTGACCTTCTACTCTCCAGAGTCAATGGGTTTCATGTGAATTCTGTAAAATATGTCATGGGCTTATTTTTGTTGTTGTCATAGGTCCTTCATTCTCAAAGAGGACCATGACCTCAGCATGATGCCATGATATATAAGTGGATTGGATTTAAATGAGACAGGGCTATGCAAAGTCACCAGCCTTACTTTCTCCTTCAGAGCCATATGGGTCCAGTGGCCAGATGTAGATCAGGGTAACTGGAGATGGTCCAGGATGCAGTGAGGGACCTTGACCTTTTCAAGCTAAGGTCAAGCCAAAAGGGATCTCTTTAGACACCATCTAGTTCATTGTGCCCAATAATGGTGTCCAGTGTGATATAAAGAAAGTTAGAAGTACCCAGGAATATCCTCATTCCAGTGTTGTTACTTAGTATTTGACTGAGGAGAATTCAACCTTTCTGAGTTTCCCTTTCCTCTTCTGTGAAATGGGTCATTGGAAGAAAAGAAGATGACATTGAGTCTCTTTTCCCAAGCATGGGGCATCCCAATTGAGCTGAAACTACTTCCAAAAGCACTCTCTACATACAGTATTGGGGAGGAGATAAGAATGTAAATTCTATCTGGTTCAACCAACCAGCCAAAATCATTAAGTTGAAACAAAATACCCAGTTTTGTGTATATAGGAACAAATAACCTACAGAGGTCGACTGAGTTGCACAAACAAAGGTCCTGTATCCTACAGATGAGAGAGGAGGCAGATTGGATGGAGAAGACAAGGAAATTAGCTCTGACAAAGGACTGGGAATCTCTCCATCCTTGTTTCCCTCTGCAAGGCAAAGAGAGATGTGGACTCAGAATCATAGAATTTCAGGATTGGAAGGGGTCGTTTAGTTCAATGTATATCTGAATGAAAATTCCTTCTAACCATCACCACCAGACTCTACTTAAAGAGATCCAGTTAGGGCCAGTCACTCTCTACCTTTAAGGCAGTACACTCTACCTGGGGATGGCTCAAATTATCAGGACTTTTTCCTGACATCAACCTTCACTTTTTTTCCCTAGTTTTTACCCACTGCCCCTAACTTTTTTCTCAGGGACCAAACAGAAAAAATCTAATCCTTCTTCAACATGCCAGCCCTTTAAATACTTGAAGATATCCCTTCTTCCCTACCCCAGCCCCAAGTTGTTCTACAGGATGAACACACCCATTCCCTTGGTTGAATTCTTGGTCATCCTCTTCTGGACACTTAATAGCTTCTCAGCGTCCTTCCTATGATGAGGTGTCCAGAATTAAACCAGAGATGCCCAAATGTGGTCAGGGGGCAGAAAAGAGCAGGAGTGTAACCTTTCTATCACCATGAGGGCCAGACAAAAAAGTCTATACGCTCCTCCGGATTAAACACCTAAAATACTTGAACCCAACTATCATGTGGCATGTTTTCTTCTCTCTAGGCTATAAAAATGCTTAGTTCCTTCGATAAACCTTCATGGGTCATTGAATTCAAGGTCTTTCTCCATCTTGGGTGCTCTGCTCTGGACACTCCCCATTAATATTCCTTTTGGGGTCACTCTATTTTATCTAACTTTGAAGATACAGTCTTCTCCCTCTACCCTCTTTTTTAGTTCAATATCATTTTGATTAGATTTGCTGGTCACCTGGTAAGTGCATGGTTACCAGCTTGTATTAGGTGTATTCCACATGGGGAGGAAGGGGATAGAAATAGGGAAGGGGGGTGGGGTAAGGTGTCTGTCATTACTCTATTGTAAGCCATGATCCAGAAATTCGAATTCCATTTCAAAGACTCCCTTCTTAATGAATCGTTTACTAACAGAATTAGCTCTTTTCTTTTTATCTTGTGTTCAATGGGTAACAATAGGAAAAACAAAACTGGTGCCCCTATAGCTTTCAGATTATATTATATTACATTATGTCATGTCATATTACATTAAATTATTACAGCTTTCAGTTTCTTACATATATATTACCTATATTGATGGTATTTTCTACCTTCTGATTCCTTCTGATAGTATCATTTGTGCTTGTGTGATAAGCCAGGGATGGCTTCCTATTATGGATCTGATTCATTCCCCAGGAAGACCACACTTCTCTATTGCTGTTCTTAAGTAGAGATAGCGTGAGTGAGGAATAGTAATAAGTACTGTTTACATGGCACGTTAAAGGCAGCTAGGGGCCTCCATAGTGCACAGAATGCTGGACCTGGAGTCAGGAAGACTCATTTTCCTGAGTTCAAATCTGACTTGACACTTACCAGCTGAGTGACCTTTGGCAAGTCACAACCTCTGCCTTAGTTTCCTCATCTGTAAAATTAGGATAATAGTAGCACCTGTCTCCCAGGGTTGTTGTGATCAAGTAAGACAATAAGTATAAAGCATTTAGCATAGTGCCTAACGCATAGTAAATACTATATAAATGTTAGGGAGAAGGAGCCCAAAAAGGGTCCAGCAACCCAAGATCTGAGCTTCAATCTCAGATATTTCCCAATTGGCTTACACTTGACTCTGGGAAATAGTGGAATATAACTTGTGCCTAGGTCTCCATAGATATGGGGGAAAGAATTCCCAGACCCATAAAGTATTCAAGACAACAAGGAATCTCAAGTGCAAGGCAGCCTTTTTCTGCCCCACAGAAAACGGAGAGAGAAGAAAAAAGCCCCACACATAACTAACTCACAGAAATCCATAAAAATGTGGATACAATTCTCCTTTTCCTCTAATAAATCCAACCTTTTCCCAGTGCCTTACAGTCCTCCAGATAATGTCACCCTTTTGTTCCGACACATCAAATAGGAAACAGATTTACAATTACTAGGTACACCACCCTACAATACTTATCAACAGAGATCCATTCAGGAGTCTCTCCTCAGGGTAGAATCCTGAAGAATTGGGCTTCTCCCAAGAAAAAAGCACATTTGTCATTATTAGACAGGTGCCCACTTTCCCATTGCACCTGCAGAGTCTCAGTGACCCCCAGTAATAACAGAAGGTAAAGTCCAGGTCTTCTGTTTCCGCATAATGGGCATGTTCCGCATAATGGGTTGCTCTTCCAGGACTGAAGGGACACATTTTAACCCTCTTCCCTCTTCAAGAGATGTATCCTATTCAGGAACCTTCCTTCTTAATCTAGAAGGATGAATTCCAAAATTTTACTGCTTAAAAATACTCCCCCCTTTCGCCTTCAATCTATAATGAACTCCTATTCCAGATTCTTTTAAATTTATTTTTCATTTTTAACACAGTTCATATCACATAAAACAATTCCAACTTTTGGTCAGGTGATATTTGTTTTAAAGCATTTACAATATAGATCACAAATGAATTTTTTTTAAAACATTAACCAACTGAGACACAAATAACTATGTAGGCTAATTTCACAAGCCCTTGACCTAATTGTCTTCACACTATTACTAAGAATTAAAGGACCCTAACTTATTGTTGTTGGTCTAAAATCCTAAGCCTAATAACTTAATTTTAGACAATCTTGGATGTTCCCTTACCCATAATCTATAATTGAATAGATCTGATATTAAGCTTACAAACCTTTTGACTATAGGAAATTGCCACTAAGAGTAGGGACATTGCAGGGAAACAATATCTCCCCAACTTCACTTCAATTCCAGGCAGGAGTAGATTGTCAACTTTCATTCAGTCAGGCTTAAAGTCTGCTAGGTGTCAGTGGGGAAATTGAATCAGGAGAATCCTACCTCAGCCCAGGCTGAACAGCTGCTCTCCCACCTTCCCATGAGATCACTTTTTACAGTTCATACAAGCATCTCACAGGCTTAGTGGCATCATGGATTGGAGGCTCAGACCTTCTTTCTTGCTATCCATACCAGGAGTTAGATTCAGAAGATCAGTTAATAGTCCCATAGAATCTTTAAATAGCAAGTTCCAATAGACAGGTTTCCGATATGACTATAATTTCACATTGGCTAAGGAACATCTTTTGAGGCAAATCTTAAGTGGCTTACATGCCTTTCTACACAAGTTTTAGGTCCTGATTAAATCATAAAATCAAGTTTACCATTAAAACCTTAACTTTTCCATCAATGTCAAATTTTACCTGAGGTTGCCTGCCTCTAGGAAACTTAGACTAAAATTCTTTCCCCCAAACTAAAGATATCTCTGATTTAGTGTCCATAATTAATTCAGTCAATTGTTTTAATACTTACTGCTTTTACATCACTTTGTTACATGTCCAATTTTTCTCCCCATCTCTCCCCTCCCCCCACTCCCAATACCTTGCATTCTGATTACCCCTTCCCTCAATGTACCCTCCCTTCTATCACACCCCATCCTTCCCTTATCCCCATCTTCTCTCTTTTCTTGTAGGGCAAGATAAATTTTTATACATCTTTACCTGTGTTTCTTATTTCTTGGTTATATGCAATAATAATTCTCAACATGCCTTTCTAACACTTTGAATTCCAACTTCTTTCCCTCCCTCCCTCCTTACCCATCCCCACTGAGAAGGCAAGCAATTCAATACAGACTAAATATGTGTCATTTTGCAAAAGACTTCCATAATAATCATGTTGTGTAATACTAACTATATTGCCCTCCATCCTATGCTATCCCTCTTATTTTTTTATTCCCTCATTTGACCTTGTCCCCTCCAAAAAGTGTTTATTTGTAATTACTCCCTTCTCTGATTTGCCCTCCCTTCTATAATTCCCCTCACCCCATTTGTCGCCTCCTCCCCTGCTTTCCTGTAGTGTAAGATAGATTTTCATACCAAATTTAGTGAGCATGTTATTCCCTCCTTAAGCCATATATGAAGAGAGTAAGCTTCACTTTTCTCCTCTCCTCTTCTCCCTTTTCCCCTCCACTGAACATGATTTTTCTTATCTCTTTTATGAATTATAGCCTGCCCCATTCCCTTTTTCCCTTTCTCCTCCCAGTATTTTCCTCTCTCACCTCTTAATTTTTATTTTATTTTTTATGGATATCATATCTTCTGATTCAACTCAACCTGTACTCTGTGTGTGTGTGTGTGTGTGTGTGTGTGTGTGTGTGTGTGTGTGTACAATGCCACCACCTACCCAAATACTGAGAAAAGTCTCATGAGTTACAAATATCATCTTTCCATTCAGGAATGTAAACAGTTCAGCTTTAGAAAGTCTTCTTCAGTTCTGGTGTTTTCATCATGAGTGCTTAAAAGTACTCTGTGTCATTTATTCGAAGTATTATACTCAGTTTTTCTGGGTAGGTGATTCTTGTTTTTAATCCCAGTTTTTTGACTTCTGAAATATACTATGCCAAGCCCTTTGATCCCTTAATGTAGAAGCTGCCAGATCCTGTGTTATCCTGATTGTATTTCCACAATACTTGAATTGGTTGTTTCTAGTTGCTTGCAGTATTTTTTCCTTGACCTGAGAACTCTGAAATTTGGCCACAATATTCCTAGGAGTTTCTCTCATTGGGTATCTTTCAGGAGGTGACTGGCAGATTCTTTCATATTTATTTTGCCCTCTGGTTCTAGAATATCAGGGCAGTTTTCCTTAATAATTTCTTGGAATATACTATCTAGGCTCTTTTTTTGATCACGGCTTTCAGGTAGTCCCATGATTTTTAAATTGTCTCTCCTGGATCTATTTTCCAGGTCAGTTGTTTTTCCAATGAGATGTTTCACGTTATCTTCTATTTTTTCAAATTTTTGGTTTTGTTTTTTAACTGCTTGGTTTATCTCAGAGTCATTCATTTCCCTGAACTCAATTCTCCCTTTCAGAGAACTATTTTGTCCAGTGAGCTTTTGAACCTTCTCCTCCATTTGGCTAATTCTGCTTTTTAAAGCCTCCTTCTCCTCATTGATTTTTTTGGACCTCTTTTTCCAATTGAATTAGCCTCTTTTTAAAGGTTTTATTTTCCTCAGCAATTTTTTGGTTTTCCTTTAGCAAGCTGCTAACTCGCTTTTCAAGCTCTTCTATTGCCTGAATCCATTTTATGTTCACTTTGGAGGCACCTGGAAGGGGCCTTGACTTCCTGTGACAGTGTGCTTTGTTCTTTCTCATCTGAAAGGATGGGAGGAGACACCTGTTCACTAAGAAAGTAACCGTCTATGGTCTCATTTTTCCCCCTTTTTTGGGCATTTCCTCAGCTAGTTACTTGACTTTTGAATCCTTTGTCAAGAGGAGGGTCCTATTGTCCCTCCTCTCCCCAGTACCATATTCAAGGCTGAGATTCGACTCAGCTGCTCAATTCCCCAGGGCTCTGGGTGGGGGCGGGGCCTTCACTGAGGGCTGAGGTTTTGATCAGCTATCTCCCTATTGCAAGAGACTTTAAGCTAAGCTGCCTAGACAATGGACCCAGGTTGTTTCCCAGGTACCGTAGCTGCCTGCAGCCTGCTGCTGGTGCTTCCACCACCTGGGGCTGTTGCTGTAGGAACCCTGTTCCCCTCTTGCCCAGCTGGGAAAGCTCTCCCACACTGACCTTTGGAGCTTTCTTTGTTGCTTGTGGGTTGAGGGATCTGGGACCCTCCCTGCTGGGAACTCTGCCCTGGAGGTCTGTTCAGGTCCTGTTCCTCCCAGTGCTGCATGGCCAGGCTGTGCTCTGTTACATTCAGCGTCCCCTGAGATAAACCTTTCCTGTCAACCTTCCAGGTTACCTGTGGCTGGAAACCTTTTTCACTGTTGTTCTATGGCTTCTGCTGCTCTAGAATATGTTGAGAGTCATTTTTTACAAGTATTTTGTGGGCTGTGGGGGAAGTGCTAGAGTGTATGTGTCTTTCTACTCTGCCATCTTGGCTCCACCCCTATTCCAGGTTCTTGTGTCTTCAGTGGGGGACTTGCTTATCACTTAAAAAGTAACAACTCACCAAATTTTCTTTTTTTAAACAACAATACCTTAGTCTCCAAATATTTTATGCTTTCTTGTTTTTTAAAAGTTTTCTACTCTTTGGTCATAGAAACCATGTGCAAATAAGCTAAGGGACCATGATGCCCCATAGTCCTAAAGTCTTCAAAATCTCAAGGGTAGGTTCTTACTCATTGTCAGCTCCTGCTTAGGCCCAAAATTGATCAACTGAACCTTTTAAGGGTCCTCCATTGTGGTCTTCCAAAGCATTTCAGTCTTTGAACTATTTTTCTTTAGCTTTTAACAAATGAGTGTACTTTCCCAGACTCTTAAAATTGTCAGACTATTAACATACAAACAGTCATTATTCTACATTGTTCACAAGGTGATTTGAGGTTTTTCCTACATCTTTTGGCATCAAAATGTTTTGCTCTAATAGTGGCAAGGTTTTACATCCTTTGAAAGTTGTCATGACTCTCCTTCTTCACATAAAAATATTGTTTCCGTTCTTTTCATCACTAAATTTCTTCTTATGAATGGTACAATATTTTTAAAGGATATTATATTATATGAGGTTTTGGGAACTCCTACTGTTGAAGACAGAGTTGGGAAAACTGGTTCAAAATGGGAATGAATTCACTTAGACCATCTCTGTAGCCATTGAGCACTTTATTGACACAAAAGCAGGGGGCCTGAGATTTAGCAAGGAGCTAAATAAATGCAGTGATATAGGAAAAAGACCAGACTTATATAGGATGATTTTAAGATTTCCTTATGTGGGTTGAAGATCTAGGGTAAGTCTTGCAAGATAAAGACACAGGATGAGGACTATGAATGACATAAGATAAGGGAGATAAGGAAATCACATCCCCCAGGATGGGGTGAGGACAAGAAATTTTATGGTCACCCCAGGATAAGAGGAAGTATTGTGATAAGGGGAGACTTTAGGGCACTTTCAGGTTAGAAAATAAACCAGGGACATCACAAAGTCAATCCTTAATATTGTTTTTTTGCTCTTAGGGAACTGTTTCTATCCATATCACTACCACTTAGAACATTGTGTTGTCCATAGCAGTTATTTCTCAGTCTTAGAGGTCACACCACTGCCTTTAAGACCAGGAATTTGGAATTCAGGAACTCTCTTCTAGGTTAAGTGGGCAAGAGCATAAGTAGCCAGGGACCTGGGATGTGTGGAAGGGGTTTAGATGGAATCAAGGATTGGAGGTCCAGGGTGGAGCCAGTTGCAGACAATGAGGGCCACAATGAAAGAATTATTCACTGGGAAGGGGCAGGTTCCCCAGATAAATGCCAGGAAGCTGGACCACACGGGAAAGTCTAGGGGCTTTTCCTTTTTTTGGGTCCACATCTCAAAGACATGGTCTTTTCTTTTTCAGGGTTCAGATCCCATCCCCATCAGGACTGGGGACTCAGTCCTATTATTCTTGTTACACAGTCCTGAAAAATGTATAGATAACTGGATCATATCCATATCATCTAAGTATTTTTTGTTAAATTTATTAACAAAACCCATATTTGAACAATTCAGAAAAGTAGCAAACTAATTTTCTTATTATATTTCTGGTCTGATATGATCAGTTTGGCCAGTTGGGGCCTCAGTGGTTAGAAAACTGGCCCTGGAGTCAGGAGGACTTAAGTTCAAACCTGGTTTTTGACACTTACTAGCTATGTGACCCTAGGCAACTCACTTCATCCTGTTTGCCTCAGTTTCCTCATTTGTAAAATGAGCTGGAGAAGGAAATAGCAAAACATTCTAGTATCTTTGTCAAGAAAACCTCAAATAAATTCAATGAAAGTCAGACACAACTGAAAGAACTCAACAACAATGACATGATTAGTTTATCATCTAATTTATTATTTGGTCCAATTTATGATCAACACTCCTCCCCATTCTGCTCCCTGTGAACTTTCATTCTTCGTGACAGCGTTAATCTTTATAACATAGGCATTGGAAAATAGCTTATGACATAAATGATATAATGAAGGGAATACAGCATCAATTTCAGTTGTTCTAAGGGACCTTCCAACCTTAGATTATCTCCAGTTTATCTTATGTATAGTTTGTGTGTGTGGAGTCATTTGCATGTTATCTCTCCTATTAGATTCAGCTTCTTGGCAGAACAGACTTTTTTTTTTTATAATTTGCAGTTTATTAACCATAAAACATACACACACACACACACACGGAAAAATAGTAATACAAGTATATGTTCATTTATTATAACAAGTTTTTGGGGAGACTGTTGAGGTCTGAGGGGTGCTGGGGACCCTGAAATGCTGACATGCTGATGCCAGGTCCTGCTCACATGAATTTGACTCAAGGATTCTTAAAGCCAAAAAAAGACAAAGTTATTAAAGATTCATCATATTGGGTTGTCTCTTAAGGAACCTGCCTAAGCATTTGTAATGCTTGCATTCACAAAGAGGTCAGAGAGAATCTCAGCCAGACAGAGTCTGAGCTGGATTGAATCTGAGTGCCTTCATAGAGGCAAGATGGAACTTAAATACAGAAAAGACTGTAGGAGGGATCTGGAGGTGGTCTGGTAGTCTAGGGTGATATGAGGAGGGGTTTAGGGAGAAGTCCAAGGAGGACCTCAATGGGACTGGGGTCAAGGGTTGGAAACAGCTTGAGGCAATCAGGAGATATCAGACAATAAAGGGTTTAGATGGGAAGCAGGTGGAGCTATCCAGAGGTCTTGTTGGGAAAGACCAATACTTCAGGGTGAATATAGATCTAGGGAGGATCTTGATGGGTCAGCAACCAGGGGAAATGGGGTTTTGATAAGAGACCTGGGAACAGTGATAAGGAAAAGCCCTTTTCCTTAGACTGCAGGATCAAATGGGAAGATTAGATTTGAGTAAGAAAGACCAGATTAAGTGGGAAGATTCAAGGGGAGTTCAAGGAGGTTCCCAGTCTGAACCCCATCAAGACAACAGTTGGCCCTGCTTTGCAGCTAACTCAAACTTTTTTCACAGTTCTTGGTGTGTCTTACAGTCAAAACTTTCTGGTTGCTTCTCTACAATTTCTAACTCTCCATTGTGGTTCTTCATAGCTCATGATGTCACCATTTTGGAGAATCAGGTTAATATGGGCCACCATTCAGGAAGGAGAAAGCAGTCATTTGGGGAGGTTTGTCTAGGAGGTTTCATTGGGGTCTTGAGGCCAAAAGTGGTCAAGCCTAGAGCTAAGTTTTCTACATTCCTCATCCAGGATCATCCAACTGCAAAATCTCATCCAGTGCAAGCTTGGCTGCATTGGATTGAGACTCTGTTCTACTTTGTCCCAGGTCAGTTTTATATTGAATACCATCCACCACAGCATGAAAGGCAAAAGAAGGACCCATAACATTACTTGTTGCTTGTTACAATCTTGTGCATTTATGCACATCGTTAGAGGACTGACACCAGCTTGATCTCTCCACATTTGTATTTCATGATGAATTTCTTGGGAATATTCATTGGACAAAGGCCAGTATTTGGATAAGGCCAACTTAGTTTGGAAAGCAGTGAGTCTGTGATTTGTCTAATCTTAGAAGCTGAACTCCTCTTCACAATGTTATCCAATTCTAATAAATATTCTGGAGGAGGATCCACTGTGGTTGAAGAAGGCTGCATTGGCACATTCTTTTTCAACTTCTGGGCACAGTGAGAAGCCCCAGACTTCTGAAGACCATCCATGTTACCAGACATTTTCTTAGGCCTCAGAGTGTACTTCACCATAGCTGCCACTGCGGTCCCTGGGACCATGATGGAAGGTGGGTGGAAGAAAGCTCCCAGAGACAAAGCTGTGTCTTTCAAACAGGTGGTGCCTCCAGGCTGATTTTTATCTTTCTTTGTAATCCCAGCACTTGGCACAGAATTTGGCATGTAGTTGTAATTGACTGATTGGCCTTGTGAAAACAAAATGTGATTTTTGGTTAGTCTAATGATATCCCCCAGAGATATGAGGAATATCATGGTAGGGGATGTTATCAGACAAGGCAAAGATGACATTGTTTCTGCTGGTTTGGTGCCTCGGTTTCCAGATCTCCAGAAGAGTGGATGCTTCATACCATGTTACAGCAGTTAACCTGGAGGGAGAAGCTAATCTTGAGTGTAATGCCCACATTTGGATTCCAGCATTACAGTCTACAAAGTGCAACTTACCATCACAAAAATAACTCCAAAGGGATTGGAGGAACAGCTGTACTTGAGACCAAGTAAACACAGAAATGAAAAATACAATGGAGATGATGGACTTTATGGGTTGGGAGGAAATGGGAGTCAGATGTGACTGAATGGCCTAACAAGCTACTAAACCTTTGGAGAAAGCTATACCTCTCCTCCTCCTCCTCCTTCTCCTCCTCCTCCTCCTCCTCCTCCTCCTCCTCCTCTTTCTCCTCCAAAAGAGACACCTGAGGACATCTCAGTGCCTACATCTCCTCTGCCTGCTTTTCCATCACTAGAAAATCTTGTTTTGAGTCATTTCCCACACATATTAAAAGCTATGTTCTCACATGATTGTTGTAAGACTCAAACATGTGCACTGTGAAACTCAATCAACCAGTCAGTGTGGGAGATAGCATATAGTGTAGCTTTCTCACTTGAAGACCAGAGGACTTTTCCCCTTTTGTTAAGTTTCTAAACATCATCTTGAGCCTCTGTAGCCCCAGGTAAGTTTCTCTTTCCTAAAATCTACGTCAGCCTGGGTGGTACTATGGGAAAGTGAGATTAGTGAGATTATATGTCCTGAATACTCAGTCAATGAGGAAACAGTTAAGGAGGGGGTGGGTAGAAAATTTGCTTAGGGCTATAAAAATCTGCAAGAGCACTTCCCTGACTACTGCTATTTGAACACCCCGGGACTGTGTGCCCTTTTTCCAGGAAAAGAATAAAAAACCCTTTCTGTATTGGAACCCTGACTGGCATTATTTGGGGTGATTGTCTGTCCCACACAGTCAATAATTATTTATGAAGCACCTATATGTCCCAGGCACTTTGCTATATGTGCATACTATGTGCCAGGAAGTGTGCTAAGTGCTGAGGATACAAAAAGAGGCAAAAACCAGTCCATACCCTCAAGGAGTTTGCAAACTAACAGAAGAGTAGGAAGGAAGAGGGCAGTCCAATTCAGTGAGCGTTTATTATATGCCAAGAATTATTAGATGGTATGCAAAATCACAGGAAATGTAATGTCCTATGGGAGGAACAGAAAGTAAGGCAGGTTGAGTGGACCTGTAGAGTGTACGTGACATATTTAGGAAGGTTGGTGGGAGCCAGCTGTGAAGGGCCTTTACCTGACAAAGAGAACTGTGTGTGGATTTTATTTTAGAAGTTCAAAGGAATCAATGGAGTTTTTTGAGCATGGGAAGGAGAGCCTGACTGGTGCCATATTCCCTTGTTTGTCCTTCACTCTTGAAGAGGACCATGATATCAGGGAGGTGACACTATGACAGGAAAGTGATGGGATTCAAACTCTGGGAGCCTCCTTGAGTTTCCCTTCAATCTTCCCACTTAATCTGGCCTTTCTTACTCAAATGTAAACTTCCTATTTGCTCCAGCAGTCTCAGGAAGTCAATGGACTTTTGTTATCACTGTGCTCAGGTCTTTGTTGCATCCCCCACCCTTGATCCCACCAAAACCCCACTCCCCAAGCTGCTGACTACTCCCATCAAGATCTGTATTCATTCCTATACTGCCCCTATCAAGATCTCTGGATTGCCCCACTAGCTTCCCACCCAAGTCCTCCATTGTCTGATATCTCCTGATTGCCTCCAGCTGTCTCCAACCCTTGACCCGTCATCCCCTCCTCGGACTTCTCAAGACCCTCCCTAAACCCCTCCTCCCATCACTCTAGACCACCAGACCACCACCAGATCCCTCCTGTAGTCTTTTCTGTATTTAAATTCCATCTCACCTTCATGAAGGTGCTCAGATTCAATACAGCTCAGACTCTGTTTGGCTGGGATTCTATCTGGCCTGCTTGTGAATACAAGCATTACAAATGCTTAGATTCCTCAAGAGCCAACCTAAGATGTCAAATCTTTATTAAACTTTGTTTTTGTTTGGCTTTAAGAAGACTTGAGTGGAATTCATTCTAGCAGGACCCAGTGTGGGGTCCCCAGCACCCCTAAACCTCATCACAAGTGAACTGGACTTATCAATCTGGTCATATTCCTCTGGAAGCTATGTGAAGGAGGATTGGAGAGAGAGGAGAGACTGGAGGCAGGGACACTAATTAGGAAGTGATCAAAATAATCCAAGTAAGAGTCGATGAGGGTTTGAACTGGGGTAGGGTGTTGGTGTGAGCAGAGAGAAGGGAACAGAAATAAGAGATGGTCTGGAGTTAGACATGACAAGTCTTGGCAAGCGATGGGTTGAGGAAGAGGTCATAAATAATTGAGAATGGCCCTGGAGTTGAGAAGGAATACAGGTAGGGAAGTTAGGAAGACAGGGCGTTGGGGGGAAAAGATATTGAGTTCTATTATGAGCACATTGAGATTCATTGGGAAATGTTTGCTAGGTCATATGAGACTAAAGCTTGGCAGAGAGATGGAAATCTGTAGTCATTTGCTTAAGACAGACAAAATGGAGCCCATGCGAGCTGATGAATGAGATCAGTAAGAGAGGCTAGAGAGAGCAGAAAGGAGGGCTGAGCACAGAGACTGGGGTACATGGTTAATGGTGGCACATGGAGGACACTCTATGAAGAGATCCTTAAGGAGTAATTAAACAGATGGGAAGAGAGACTAACATCACTAAAGCAGAGATGGGAGCATCCAGGAGGAGAGGCTGCTCACCATGCCAAACACCATACACCTTGGAAGTTCAGGCCATGAATAATCTTGGGCACCTTCATTCTTCGTATGATTTCATTATCACAGATTCAGGATAGAGTTTTCCATAAGTCCTGATTATAAAGGATAGTCTTCTATCTCTGTAAGAACAGCCCTAAAGAATCAACCACAGAATGAATCACCTCCCTTTCTCCCTTTTTTGTCTTCTTAATCCATTATATTACTCAGAGTCCCGAATAGATCTGGGAGCAGAGGTGATAGATAGTACCTTGTTTCCCCACCAACTGCCACCCTTGATCCATCCCCCCAAATGAGGGAGCATCCCTAACACACATCAAGTATGGGATTTTTCCAGAACAGAAGGGGAAAGCTGGGAAGTCATCTTGGGAACTCCCATATGACCCCAATCTGGACACAGATGCAAAAGACTCCTGTCTCCAACCAACTATAAAGATATGCTTTAATAAACCACCCTTGAGATATATATATATATAGATATATATATATAAATAAACATATGATGTATATTGATATATATCATGTATATATAATGATAAATAAATGAAACCTGGGTTTTCTTTTTTTTTTCTCCTTTATAGTGTGGATGCTTATTTACATCATCATTCATTTGAAAAGTCCTTTGTGGGCAAAATTTAGGAACTGAAAGAGTTGAGAGAAACAAATTAAATCTCATTTTAAAAATTCCCAGAACTCATACAACTAGCCCTCATGCAAATAGCTGTGACAAGTGTCCCTAATTCAGAGAAATAACATGTATGTATAGAAGTAAAAACTGGGGTCCTTGTTTTTCCCTCAGTCCCTGCAAAATATGTCATTTTTCCATTTTTTTGTCAGTTTTACTGATCTGAAGTTTGTGAGGTTCTTGGATATGGCTCTAAAACAATGAAATAATAAAAATAACATAAAAAGAAATATGATAAAACAACACACAAGGATATTACTAAATTATAAAAACTACATATAAAATAATAATATAAATAAAATAAGATAGCAAACAGAACAATAAAATAATATATAGAAAAATATATGAAAAATAAATACAGGGTTTATGAGAGAGAGCATTAGCAGTTGGAGGAGGGAGGGATGACAAAGGAGAGTCAGGAAAGATCACATCAAAAAACAGGTGGCCATCAGGTTTTAAGATAAGTTGATCTTGGAAATTCTTATCTACACTCATTATCAAATAAGTACCCACAAACAGCTTTCATTTTCCTTTCTCCTCCAGACCATACTGACTAGAGAAACCCTCAAAATGAGTAGTTTGTGGAGCTAAAAGTTGTTTTTACAGTTTCCTCAAGAAGTGCTAAGGTGCCTTTGGCAGCAGCAGCAGCAGAAGGAAATGCAGCTGGGACAATCTTGTAAATAACACATAAAAACTTAGTGAGAGTCTCTCTTCCCACCCTATAGGAAATGTGCAGATTTACTGGAAAAGAGAGTTGTTGAAAAAGGGAGTGTCTAAAGATGTCAAGAATTTGTTCTCACATAAACTTTTTAAAAATCAGAGACCCTAGTTTCATTTTTATTTTTTCAGACTGGGAAATTTATTACTAAATGGATAGCTCTGCTTTTGAAATGTATAAACAACTATGTGGGGACTTTGTCATCTCTACCTGGGGAAATTCTTCTTTATTAAAACATAAAAAGTTTTTAAAAATTAAAATATTTTTAAAATTTATTTTCAGTTTTCAACATTCACTTCAACAAGATTTTGAATTCCAAATTTTTTCCCCACCTCTCCTCTCCCCAGGACAGCATGCATTCTGATTACCCCTTCCTCCAATCTGCCCTCCCTTCTATCTCTCTCTCTGACCCATCCCTTTTCTTATCCCATTCCCTTCTGTTTTCCTGTAGGGCAAGATAGATTTCTATACTCCATTGCTTATATATCTTATCTTCTGGTTACATGTAAAAACAATTTTTAACATTTGTTTTTAAAGCTTTGAGTTCCACATTCTCTCCTTTCCTCCCTCCCTCCCCTCATTGAGAAAGTAAGCAGTTTGATATGGGTTATACATGTGTAGTTATGCAAAACACTTCCATAACAGTCATGTTGTGAAAAACTATATTTCCCTCTATCCTGCCCTGCCCTCCATTTATTCTATTCTCTCCTTTGACCTGTCCCTCCACAAAAATGTTTGCTTCTGATTACCCCTTCCCCAAATTTGCCTTCCCTTCTATTATTCCTTCTCTCATATCCCCTTCCCCTGCTTTCTTGTAGGGTAAGATGGATTTCAATATCTAAATCAGTGTATATGTTATTCCCTTCTTATGCCAAATGCAATGAGAGTAAGGCTCACTTATTCCCTCTCCCCTCTCCCGTCTTCTACTCCATTGTAAAAACTCTTTCTTGCCTCTCTTATGTGAGATGATTAACTACATTCTATCTCTCCCTTTCTCTTTCTTCCAGTACATTCCTCTCAACATGTAATTTTATTTTTTAGGTATCATCCCTTCATATTTAGCTCACCCTGTGCCCTCTGGCTACACACACACAAATATACACACATACACATATATACATACACATACAAACATATATATATATATATACATATTCCCTCTAACACTGAGAAAATCTCATGAATTACAAATATCACCTTTCCATGTAGGAATGTAAACAGTACCACTTTAATAAGTCCCTTATGGCTTCTCTTTCCTGTTTACCTTTTCATTGTATTCTTGTATTTGAAAGTCAAATTGTCTATTCAGCTCTGGTCTTTTCAACAAGAATGCTTGCAAGTCCTCTATTTCATTGAAGATCCATTTTCTCCCCTGAAGTATTTTATTCAGTTTTGCTGGGTAGGTGATTCTTGGTTTTAATCCCAGTTCCTTTGATTTCTGGAATATCATATTCCATGCCCTTCAATCCCTTAATGTAGAAGCTGCTAGATCTTGTGTTATCCTGATTGTATTTACACAATACTGGAATTGTTTCTTTCTAGCTTCTTGCAATATTTTCTCCTTGACCTGGGAACTCTGGAATTTGACCACAATGTTCCTAGGAGTGTCTCTTTTTGGATCTCTTTCAGGCGGTGATCGATAGACTCCTTGAATACTTATTTTGCCCTCTGTTTCTAGAATATCAGGGCAGTTTTCCTTGATAATTTCATGAAAGATGATGTCTAGGCTCTTTTTTTGATCATGGCTTTCAGGTAGTCCCATAATTTTTAAAATGTCTGTCCTGGATCTGTTTGCCAGGTCAGTTGTTTTTCCCCTGAGATATTTCACCTTATCTTCCATTGTTTCATTCTTTTGGTTTTGTTTTGTGATTTCTTGGTTTCTGAGAAAGTCATTAGCCTCCATCTGTTCCATTCTAATTTTGAAAGAACAATTTTCTTCAGTGAGATTTTGGACCTCCTTTTCCATTTGGCTAATTCTGCTTTTGAAAGCATTCTTCTCCTCATTGGCTTTTTGAACCTCCTTTGCCAATTGAGTTAGCCTATTTTTCAAGGTATTATTTTCTTCAGCATTTTTTTGGGTCTCCTTTAGCAAGATGTTGACCTGCTTTTCATACTTTTCTTGCATCTCTCTCATTTCTCTTCCCAGTTTTTCATCCATCTCTCTAACTTGATTTTCAAAATCCTTTCTGAGCTCTTCCATGGCCTGAGCCCAT
>CM053774.1:112948764-112985218 GCA_028658325.1 Potorous gilbertii
CAGTATTTTTTCTTTAGTATTTAAAAGAAATTTAAAGTAGCATTTTATTTTCCTATCCTTACATCAATAGTAAAGTAAGGCCAATGCCCCTTGCTCCTGAGGATTGATGTAGTGCTCCAAGGTGTGGGAATTGGGTAGCAAGATGGTATGTCTTACTGGACAGAGTGATGGATTTGGAGTCTGGAGGACCTGAGTTCAAGTCTCTTCTCTGACCTTACCTCCATGACTTTTGGCAAGATCTTCTCTGAGCCTCCCTTTCTTCATCTGTAAAATAAGGGGGGTGGGGTGGCAAGAGAGATGATCTTTGTGCTCCCTCCCCATGTGTAATGAAAGAGTTTGCAGCTGAGTACCCTCTGGTGAGATCCTGCAGCCTTTTTAAGTGCCCGATGTGTGTGCACCCAAGGGGAGGTTAGTTCATATGTATTGGACTTTGATGAAATCACTTGCCTAGTGTCAGTCAATAAATATTTATTAAAGTCCTACTATGTGTCAGGCACTCAGCCAAGTATTAGGGATACAAAGAAAGGCAAAAACAATCCCTACTCTCAAGGAGCTCACAATCTGATGGAGAAAACAACATGCAGAAAACAATGTACAAACTAGCTATAGATAGCATAAATTGGAAATAATCAGTAGAAGAAGAAACTAGAGTTAAAGAGGATAAGGAAAGACTTTTTGTAGAAAGTGGGATTTTTAACTTAGACTTGAAGAAAGACAGGATGTCTTCTATTTGTCAGTTCTTTCTCTGGATGCAGATAGCATCTTTCTTCATATTTCCTGTATAGTTCTTAAAACAATATTGCTCTTGCTGCATACAACATTCTCTTGCTTCTCATCAATTGGCTCTTCATCATTTCATGCAAGTGCTTCCATGTTTTTCTAAAATCACTGACCTCATCCTTTCTCACAGCACAGTAGTATTCCATCACAGTCATATACCACAATTTGTTCAGCCTTAAAAGAAAAGTGTCAATCAAACATTCCCCTGGGAAGGGAGGGAGACAATCACTGGCTGGGGGCATTGTTGTTCTTGTTCAGTTGTGTCTGACTCGGTGACCCTATGGACTGTAGCACAACAGGCCCTGATCCATCTTCTGGTTCCATGTCACTTGGGGCACAATATCTCATAAATACATAAACTTTCAGTAGGGAGAGAAGACATTCTTAGGGACCTGAGTGGAAAGGAATACCCAGAAGGAGCAGATGTGGACAGTTGTGGCATCTATGGAGGGAAATGTGTATGGCCAAGTCGCACAATGAAGAGGTACCAGTATGATGGCCAGATGTGAGGGCACATGAGGGCATGCTTCCAGAGGTGTAGGGCTCCTGATGTCCCTTGGTGATTTTATCACTCAACTGATGTACAGTGGTGTGTTTTCTTAACATATCGGGGCATACGGTTTTCTATGACCTCAATATGTTTCTCCTTTTGGGTATATGGGATACTCACATGAGAGACACTTGATAAGGGAAGAGGAAAATGATACTGTTGGAAAGGGAGAAGTGTCTAGGGGAAGTAGGAAAATCTGTTTCTCCTCTGTCCACCTGGTATTATTGTGTGGTAAAGAGCCCTAGTTCAAGCTCCTGTTGTGTGACCTTCATGTAAGCCTTAACTTATTCATGCACAAAAATTAAATAATTGTATGACTTGAGGTGGGAGCTTATTTGATCTCCCCCATAACAGAAAGGAAACTCTCAAGAACCATAAGTCCCCGTGGTCATTCAACATCGGTTTGAAGATATCAAGAGAGAAAGAAGCCACCATCCCCCATGGCTGTCCAACCCTCCTTTTTAATGCTCTCTTCCTCTCAAACATTTTCCCTGACATCAAGCCTCAATTTGTCTCTTTGAAAACTGCTTCTTCTTTCAGGGGCCAAAGAGAACATCTCCGATGCCCTGTCCCTAGGATGGCTGTGTAGGCACAGCAAGACAGTTGCTATGTGTTCTCTTGGTCTTCTCTATGCTAAACACACTCTCTTCCTTCAATTGCTCCTCAGATGACTTGGTCTGGAGGTCTTTGTCATGACTGAACTTTTCTTGATATTCTCCAGTGACCTACCAAAAAGGCTCAGATTATTCTTGACTGTCATGGTTGAAGTACTGTTGATGTTCTCCAATGACCTTCCTAAAGATACGGAACTGAACACAGTATGCAAGGTGTTGTCTGGCAATGGAAGAATACACAGAACCTATCACCTCCTTATTCCTGGATGTGCCTCTCAGAGACAACAGTTTATTTGAAAAAAGGTCTAGGGTTTTTGGTGGATTGCACATTCAATGTATCAGTGGTATGATATGGTAGCAAGATGATGCAGTCTTAGACTGCTGTATAGCCCTGCTTCCCTATCCTATACTTCTGAGATTTTATTTTTATGAACTCATTCAAACATTTTTTTTATCCAATTTCATTTTATTCGATTCCATTCACAATATCATTGTAACAAAGAACTGGAAACAGAGCAAGAATACATCAATTGGGGATTGGCTGAAGAAACTATGGTATATGAATTTAGTGGAATATTATTGTGCCATGAGAAATGTTGAAAAAGTGGGTTCAGAGAAACCTGGGAAGACATATATGAACTGATGCAGAATGAAGTGAACAGATAGGAGATTCATTCCAATACTGTAGCCTCTCAAGATATTTTAGAATTCTTTGTTATTCATTAAGTACCTCTCCCAGTTTAATGTTGTCTGCAAATCTGATGAGCTTGCCATGTCATTGAAAAATGTTAAATAGCTCAGGGTCAAGTACATATCCCTGTGGCTACACTAGAGACTTCTGACCAAGATCCATTCCCACAGCCCTGCCAACAGTGACTCTTTCCACCTTTTGCAATTGCATTTTTATTTGGAGCAATCTTTCACATGCCTCTTAACAACTTTGAAGTTTGTTTTTTAAAAACTGTTTGTATCTGACCTTTGATCTGAAACATGGCAGTTTTAGGAGGTTAGGCTCATGTTAATCATTGACCAAGACTGGATAGCCCTGTCTGTGTGCCGAGAAAAATGAGAATTCACTGTTGAGCTCTCTAGGTCTGTAGACACAGCTATAGGTGAAAGCCAAGTTTATAGATTTCCATTGCTCTGAGATCAAGCTAATCTGAGATCCCTTTCAATGAAAAGAATGAAAAAAAGCCAGCTGGAATTTCCAGGAACAGGGACATATAAAACAGCACTCATTATGAAGTCACTCAGAAGTTTTTTAGTTGTGTCTGACTCTGTGACCCCATTTGGAGTTTGTCATTTCCTTCTCCAGCTCATTTTACAAGTGAGGAAACTAAGGCAAATGGGTGAAGTAACTTGCCCAGGGTCACACAGCTGGGGAGTGATTGAGGCCAAATTTGAACTGATGTCTTCCTCTAGGCCCAGTGCTCTACCCACTGCAGCAACACCTAGCTGCCCCATTATATGGTTAAATGGCAAAGGGAAGGGCATAAGCATTTTTGTAGTGCTTGCTGTGTGCCAGGGACCAGGTGAAGCACTTCATTTATTTGGTTTATGCAACTTTATAGAAGAAACATAAATCAATTACTGCCAGACCTTATAGTTCATTGCTCATCCATTGACCACTTGCATCCTTTACTCAGCACTACATCAAACAGTGAATCAGAAGGTAGATTAACTAATAACTCTAAGCCTCCTAGTAAAATTCAAATAAAAATCACAAAAAGTTCAAGATTCTTTTTTTTGGAATACAAGGGGTATGGGCCTTCTGATTTCCATTCACTGGATCATAAGAATGGGTCATACCTTTACTGACATGCATAAAATACATCATGTTTTCTGTTCTGCAAAAGCTATAAATTCAGTACCAATTCTCCAACCATATCAGTTACGAGCATAAAGTATATCATGAAACCTCAAATCTCTAATAATGGAAGACTTAAGACGGATACTGCCACAGTAATTTTGTTTCCTTTGATAAGATAATTGCATGTCTATAGATACTAAATATTAGATGGTCTGTCTGAACAGTGACAAATGGTTTTAGTTTCTTAACCAAGTTGGAGTGAAGACACTGGCCACAAAATACACATCCTCCATTTAAAAAAAAAACACCCAAATCTTGGGTTAATTGTTCTCTTGTAACTACTTTACAATTTCTATCTAGAAAAAAGTTACTATTAATGTTTGGATGATAAATACTTGTTGTAAATGCAACCTTAGGTGGTAGTCTGTAGAGAAATAAATTGTCAAAAAAGAATACACTGACTTGATATGGACTGTCATTATAATTGTCTTATAATTAGGTCTTGTAATTGTGGCTTGCCAGTGAAACAGATCATTCCCAACTGGACCTGAAGGACATTGTACTGTAGGGTCAAGGGCCACAAAGCTAAGTTTTTACTAATCCATTTCAGCACCCTGGAGAGTGCTTCTTTCCACCTCTAGATGGCCTGAAGGATCCAGGGTGTGACCTAACTAAAACTGATTATCACTGACCACTGGGAGGGGGTTGTGAGGGGAGGGGATCTCTCTTCTCGTATCTGGTCGTCTTGGACCCAGGTGTCTGGCCAGCCCAAGTCAGTTGACTTCTCTTTCCCCTGGGCATCCACACCCATGGGTAAAGAGGGATCAGGGCCTCCTCCCCCAGGACAGCTGGTGCCTCTCAGGCCCTACAAGGTTCTTGTGCTCAACACAGCCACAAGATATCCATTCTCCAAGGACTTTACAGACATCTCATTTGATATGGTATTGAATATGGCATCTCTTTATTTAAATGGTTCAAACACGTATATATAATAATTCCTTGGCATTTGTGATATGAACTGAATTGTATAGAATGCCAAGCACAGAAAGCTGGCCATGTAATTAACCTACCTCATAATTAGTAGCAGCTGTGAAGGTACTTTTATTTTTAATTTTTATTGACGTCTTTTAAAATTTCATCATAATTTTCCCCATTCTTCCTCCCAAAGATCTATCCCATATAACAAGTAGTATATTTTAAATAGTAAAAAAAAATAGTATTTTATTCCTTCTCCCCAATTATATGTAAGTACAATTTTTAGCATTCAGTTTTACAAGACTTTGTGTTCCAAAAATTTCTCTCTCCCTCCCCCCTTACTACAATGGTAAGCAAAACAAATAATATTTTTAAAGACCAAAAAAAAAGAAAAAAAAGAAAAAGAAGAGGAAAAAATCTGCATGATTGCTTGACACATTGAAAAATCTCAAAATAAGTCCAGTATGCAATACCTGTGACCATCCCACCTCTGTGAAGGGGCAAGTTGGGAATGCCTTCTTGCATTTTTTCTTTGGAGCCAGACTTGTTTTTATCATTTTCCAACATTCCCTTTTTGTTGTTTTGTATGTGTGGTCCTTTTCCTTTACCACAGCACTCAGGTAGTGACTGAGCACCAGGCCTAGAGTCAGAAAGATCTGAGTTCAAATCTAGCCTCAAACATTTACTAACTGACCCTGGACAAGTCACTAAAACTTTTTCTGCCTCAGTTTTCTCATCTGTAAAATGGATATAATAATAGCACTTATCTCCCAGGGTTTTTGTGAGAATCAATGAGAAAATAATTGTAAAATGCTAAGTTCAATGTCTGGCATGTAGCAGATGGCCTGTGACCCCACGTGGCTCAGTGACAGTGGTGAAGAAGAAAGACACACGGGCAGGTGGAAGAAGATAGGGCCACTCCATTTATTGATCCGAGGGTCAGGGTATTTATAGACAGAAACTGCAAGTCTACATGACATTCTACTCCTCTCCTGTCCTAGTGATTTGGCCAGTCTTATTGTCTTAAAGACTGTTAGCCTAGAGAGCATTTATTTTACATATCCCTTGTACTCTGTAGTTCTCTTGTTTATCTCATGGAGACAGCAACATCCAGGGGGCATGGAGAGCCATTCTGGATGACAACGAGCACAGTCTCAAAGAACGGTTTCCCTGAAGGTCTATCTTGCACCAACCGCACTCCACCCTGGCCCTCAACACTGGCATAGTAAACACTATACGTCTATACTATATTTTTATTCTTGTAGTTACTGTGTATAGTTATCCCTTCCACATCATGATTTTTCCCATTGCAGTTTTGCTATATTGTAGGTTGGCATAAGAAATTAAGTGAGCATCTTTTGGGTGTTTTATGGAAGCTGCAGAAGACACACAAAGATCAGCAGATGACACAGAAAAAGTTTAAAAATTCAGAAATGCATAAAATACATGTATAATATTGTATAATATAGCCTATGACCAAATACTTAACTTAGACTTTATGATAAGGTACAGTAGACACAGACCCAGAAAGTTTAGAAATTCAGAAATGCATAAAATATATGTATAGTATTATATAATATAGCCTATGACCAAATACTTAACCCAGACTTTATGATAAGGTACAGTAAACACCCCATAAAATAAAAAAATCAGACCTTCTCTGGTACAAAGGGTGGGTGCAACATTTTCATATATTTTCCAGATCCCTGTGGCCCCTAACCCCTGTGATGTGGAAGGAATAACTCTGTGTTGTTTTCTTGGCTCTTTACTTCACTGTGTATCAGTTCAGGTAAATCTTTTCATGCTTCTCTGTTGTTGGTATCACGTTCATTTCTTACAGTGTAGTAATATTCTATTACATTCATGTATCATAATACCATTCCCCAGTCAATGGGCAGCTACTTTGTGAAGTGTTATTCATTCATTTATTTATTTTAATGTTCTACAATCACTATCATAAAACTTAGATTATTTTGTCCCTCCTACCTACCCCCACACTATCCCCCTCCCTCCCCAAGATGGCATACAATTCTATATAGGGTCTACATATACTTTCCTATTGAATATGTTTTCACTATAGTCATGCTATGTAGATGAATGGAGGAAATCATATAACAAATCAAAACAACACACACACAAAGACACACACACACGCACACACACAATGATGTGCTACATTCTGCAAATGAATTCCTTAGTTCTTTCTCTGAGTGTGGAAGGCATTTTGCCTTAGAAGACCATTGGGAAATCTTTTTTTTTTTAAGTTCTTGTGTTGTTACAAAGTTCCAAGTCTACCAGAAAAAACTCTCACACACTGTGGTCATTGCTGTGCACAAAGTTCTCCTGTTTCTGTTTCTTTCAGTCAGCATCAGATCATATAAGTCCTTCCAGGCCTCTCTGAAGTCTTCTTGTTCATCATTTCTTATGGTGCAATAATATTCCATTACATTCGTATACCATAATTTATTCAGCCATTCCCCAATTGACGGGCATCCTCTTGATTTCCAGTTTTTGGTCACCACAAAGAATGCTGCTATAAACATTTTTGTACATGTAGGGACCCTTTCCCATTTTTATGATCTCTTGGGGATACAGTTCTAGTAGCAATATTGCTGGGTCAAAGGGTATGCACATTTTTGTAGCTCTTTGGGCATAGCTCCAAATTGCTCTCCAGAATGGTTGGATCAGCTCACAGCTCCACCAACAATGAATTAGTGTTCCAACTCTCCCACATCCTCTCCAACATTTATCATCTTTCTGTTTTATCTTGTTAGCCAGTCTGATAGGTGTGATGTGGTACCTCAGAGCTGTTGGGATTTGCATCTCTCTAATCAAAAGTGATTTAGAGTATTTTTTCATATGATTATAGATTTTTTAATTTCTTCCTCTGAAAATTGCCTGTTCATATCGTTTGACCATTTATGAATTGTTATTTATTTAAATAGTCATTTGGGAAAAACACGAGGGCTCCATTGATTCTCTGGTGGCAAAGCAGCCGTTGAATTAAGAAGTAACCAGACTGTGGCCATTATTGTTTGTCCTTTGTTCTTGAAGAAGAGCAATTGACTGGCAAGTGAATGGGATTTAAGTGAGGCCAGACTGGGCAAAGCCATCAGCCCCACTCTGTCCTGCAGAGCCATCAGAGTCCAGTTGCAAGAGACAGGTCAAGATGACTGGTGATGGCCCAAGATGCAGTAGGAGATGTTGGCCGTTTTAAGCTAAGGTCTTTCCCAAGTCTCAGTTTGTCTGAGGCAACCCTAAATCACATTCAGTGATTAAAGGCTAGGTAAGTATTGAGACAACAGATGGCCTAGTTTGCTTCATAAAAGAATCAGTCTGGGAGGGGAAGACAGTTTCTAAAAGAAAGTTCACTTCTATTTCAGCTTAAAAAGTACCATCTATACCTGTAAGGTGAGAAAACAAGAGAGGTGCTAAGTTTGTTGTAAGGAGACTAGTAAGGTTTTCATGGACATGAATGATAAACAAAGATCTACTGCTGGCCAAAAAGCATACTAATAGGGAGGAATTTAGTTGGTTTTTTTTTTTTTAATTTATTTTCAGTTCTTAACATTCACTTCCACAAGCATTTGATTTCAAAATTTTCTCCCTATCTCTCTCCACTTCCCACCTTGGGACAGCATGCAACCCATCTACCCCTTCCTCCAGTCTGTCCTCCCTTCTATTACCCATCCTTCTTCCATCCCCCTTCCCCTCTATTTTTCTGTGGGGCAAAATACATTTCTATACTCCATTGTCTGTATATCTTAATTTCCAGTTGCATGCTAAAACAATTTTTAACATTAATTATTAAAGCTTTGAGTTCTATATTCTCTCCCTTCCTCCCTCCTCACCCACCCTCATTGACAAAACCAGCAATTCAATATAGGTCATACATGTGTAACAATGCAAAGCACTTCCATAATCCTTTTTGAGTTCTTCTATAGCCTGAGACCACTACATATTTTTTGGTGGTTTTGGATGTAGAAGCCTTGACTTTGATGTCTTCATCTGATGATATGCATTGTTCTTCCTCATCTGAAAGGATGGAAGAAAATACCTTTTCACCAAGAAAGTAACCTTCTATAGTCTTATTTTTTTCTCTTTTTGGGGGGCATTTTCCCTGCCAGTTACTTGACTTTTGAGTCCTTTGTAAAAGACTAATCATATTTCCCTCTATCCTATCCTGACCTCCATTTATTCCATTCTGTCCCTTAACCTGTCCACCCACAATAGTGTTTGCTTCTGATTATCCCTTTCCCCAGTTTGCTGTCCCTTCTATCATATTCCCTCTCCATCCCTTTCCTTCTTGCCTTCCTGAAGGGTAAAATAGATTTTCATATCAAATTGACTGTGTTATTCCCTCCTTAAACCAAATCCCATGAGAGTAAGGTTCACTATTTCCTTTCATCTTCACCCTCTTTCCCTCCACTGAAAAAGCTCTTTCTTCCCTCTTTTATGTGAGATGATTTGCTTCATCCTACTTCTCCCTTTCTCTTATTCATAGCACATTCCACTCAAGAGTAAATTTTATTTTTTTTTAGGTATTCTCCCTTCATATTCAGCTCAACCTATGCCCTCTGTCTATATATGTGTGTCTGTGTATATATGTATACACACATATACAAATGTTCATAAAAATACCTGCACATAAATAATGTATACATACACATATACTCATATATACCTACATACACACCCATATATGTATGTATGTAGGTATTCCTTCTAATGACTCTAAAACTGAAAAAGGTCTCATGAGTTACAAAAACATTTCAATGTAGGAATGTAAACAGTTCAACTTTAATGAGTTCCTTAAGTCTTCTATTTATCTTTTCATGTTTCTCTTGATTCTTGTATTTGAAAGTGAAATTTTCTATTCAGCTCTGGTCTTTTCAATAAGAATTCTTAGAAGTCCTCTATTTCATTGAATTTCCATTGTTTTCCCCTGAAGTATTACACTCAGTTTTGCTAGGTAGATGATTCTTGGCCTTAGTCCTATCTCCTTTGAACTCTGGAATATCACATTCCAAGTCCTTCAATCCCTTAGTGTAGAAGCTGCTAAATCCTATGTTATTCTGATTATATTTTCACAGTACTCGAATTGTTTCTTTCTGGCTGCTTGCAGTATTTTCTCCTTGACCTGGGAACTCTGGAACTTGGCTACAATTTTTCTAGCAGTTTTCCTTTGAGGATCTCCTTCAGTAGGTGATTGGTGAATTCTTTCCATTTGTATTTTACCCTCTGGGTCTACAATATCAGGACAATTTTCCTTTATAATTTCTTGGAATTTGATGTCTAGGTTCTTTTTTTGATCATGATTTTCCAGTGGACCAATAATTTTAAAGTTATCTCTCCTGGATCTATTTTCCAAGTCAGTTGTTTTTCCAATGAGATATTTCACATTGTTTTCAATTTTTTTCATTCTTTTGGTTTTACTTTTTAATTTCTTGGTTTCTCATGAAGTCATTATCTTCCATTTGCTCCATTCTAGTTTTTGAAGAACTATTTTCTCCAGTGAGCTTTTGAACTTCCTTTTCCATTTGACTAATTCTGCTTTTTAAAGCATTCTTCTTCTCATTGGCTTTTTGCACCTCTTTTGCCATTTGGGTTAGTCTATTTTTAAAGGTGTTATTTTCTTCAGCACTTTTTTTGTTTTCCTTTCGCAAGTTGTTAACTCATTTTTCATGATTTTCTTGCATTGCTCTCATTTCTCTTCCCAATTTTTTCTCCACCTCTCTTATTGGAATTTCAAAATCCTTTTTGAGCTCTTCTATGGCCTGAGATCATTGCATTTTTTTTGGTGGTTTTTGATGTAGAAGCCTTGACTTTGATGTCTTCCTCTGATGGTATGCATTGTTCTTCCTCATCCGATGGGATGGAAGAAAATATCTTTTCACCAAGAAAGTAACCTTCTATAGTCTTATTTTTTCCCTTTTTGGGGGGCATTTTCCCTGCCAGTTACTTGACTTTTGAGTCCTTTGTCAACAAATGGAGGGTATACTACCCTTGGCTTCAGAGGTTTTGTGCAACTGTTCTCTGAGATATCTCTAGGGACTTGTAAGTTCTCAGTTCCTCCAAGGTGGCACAATCAAGGAAGAGGAGTTTACTCCTCTCCTGGCCTGTACTCTCATCTGTGAGGAACTGTTTTCTGCCCAGGAATTGCAAGTAGGATTCCCTCTCCAGAGCCACCACCAGCTCCACCATGCCATCGCTCCTTCTCACCCCAGGACTGCCACTCAGGGCTGAGGCCAGACCCTATTCCCCTCTCACCCAAGCGAAGGAGATTTCTTACTGACCTCTGAAGCTGTCTTTGGCATCTGTGGGTTGAGAAATCTGGGAACTACAGCTGCTACTCGTGATTCTGTGCCCCGAAACCTGCTCCAGTCCTGTCCATGCTGTGTGGCTCATGCTGGGCTATGCTTGGTTCTGAGCCCCATAAGATAAAACTTTCCTGTCAGCCTTCCAGGCTGTCTTGGACTGGAAATCTATTTCACACCTTCATGTTGTGGCTTCTGCTGTTCTAGAATTTGTTTAGAGTCATTTTTTGCAGGTATTTTATGGGCTATGGGGGGAGAGTTAGAGCATGTCTGTCCTTCTACTCCACCAACTGTGGCTCCACCCACCTAGGGAGGAATTTAAAGGAAAGGATTTCTTTTACTCTTTCCTTGGGAGCGTTGCTAAGAGTGTTCGACCTGGAGTCAAGAAGACATGAGTTCAAATATAACTTCAGACAATTATTAGATGTGTGATCCTGAGCAAACCATTTAACCTTGTTTGCCTCAGTTTCCACATCTGTAAAATGAGGATAGTCATAGGACCCTCCCTCCCAAGGTTATTGTGAGGGAAAAAATGAAATGGTATTTTTAAAGCACTTTGCAAACCTGAAAATATTATGTAAATGTTGGTTATCATCATCATTAATATCATCATCATCATCCTCCTCCTCAGTAGTAGTAGCAGTATATGCTACACATCAGTTACTCCTCAGTAGTAGTAGCAGTATATGCTACACGTCAGTTACTCCTCAGTAGTAGTAGCAGTATATGCTACACGTCAGTTACTCCTCAGTAGTAGTAGCAGTATATGCTACATGTCAGTTACTCCTCAGTAGTAGTAGCAGTATATGCTACACGTCAGTTACTCTCTTCAGTAGTAGTAGCAGTATATGCTACATGTCAGTTACTATGTGAGGTCCTGGGGCACCAAGACCAAAAAGGAAACAGTCCAAGCTTTCAAGAAGCCTACAGTATGCTGAAAGGACACATAAGTATGCACATAATACATACATTAAAAGCAATTCCAAAGTGAGTTTTTAGGGGATGCCCTAATAGTTGGGGGAGCTGAGCTTTAAAAGAAAGTAGGAATTCTATGAAGTGGGGATGAGGAGAGAGAGGGAGAAGAAGAGAGGGGAGAAAAAGAGAAAGGAAAGAGAGGAGAGAAAGAGGAAGAGGAGAGAGAGAAAGAAATGAGTAGGGAGAGAGAAGGATAGAGAGGAGTGAAGAAAGAGGAAAGACAAAGAGGGAGGAGAAAGAAGAAAGAAGAGACTGAGAGAGGAGAAAGAGGAGAGAGGAGAGGGAGAAAAGAAAGGAGAGAGGAAAGAGAGAGGAGAGATACTCAGAGAGACAGAGAGAAGAGACAGGGCAGAGAAAGAGGAGAAAGAGATAGGACAGAGCAAGAAAAAGAAGAGAAAGAAAAGGAGAGGAGAGAAACAGACAGACAGAGACAGGGAGATAGAGAAAAGAGACAGGAGAGAAAGAGGAGAAAGAGAGAGGGGGAGAGAGAGAGAAAATGCCATTTGAGGAGCAGAACAGAAAGGGAAGTAATAAATAATGGAGAGCTTTAGACAACAAAGGCATTTCTATGAACACCCTGTGAACAGGCAGCTATGTTTAGCTTAATTGCCAGGTACAATCTTGGTCTCTTAGAAGTAATGATGAAACACAAGCTCTGAAGACTCTGGGGATCTGTTCCACACCAGGCTATGTGACATTTTATCTTCAATAGTATCATCCCTTAACAGAAGTGAGAGCTGAGGTATTGGATGCAGCAAGACATAGGATCCCAAAAGAAATTGGGTGAATTTAATAATTTGGGAGTTAATATTGATAAATGTAAAATCTTATAGTTGGTTTAAAAAAAAATCAACTTCACCAGTACAAGATAAAGAAGTTAAATGGTTAAAGCAGCATTTTGTTTGCAAAAGCTGTTGGTTTGGTTTTGTAAGTAGACTGCACACTTGGTATGAGTCAACAGTGTGACAAGGCAGCCAAAAAGTGTAAGACTTTCTTGGTCTCTGTGTTGAGAGCTGTAGCTTGCTTCTCAGAATGAGGGAAGTGGTACACCCGTAGTTGCCAAACAATCAGAGGATGTGGGAGTGTTATGTTTCAATTGGGAGGCAGGTGAAGGTGGGACCTTGGTAAGCCAGAGAACACCCAGGAGCGTTCATAGGGACCATCGGCCCCAAACGGGTCTTTTCTCTGGACATGAATCATGCACCCCCAGGAGAAGAACGCTAGAAGGCTTGGGTGGGACAGGCAAGAAAGACGCATAAACCAAAGTAAAGAGACTGAAAGATTGTCTCATGGAGACAACGGTGAGGTGAGGCATGAATGTAGACACTTGAGCTGAGATGTATGGGGTGGGGCTAATTTTGCCTCTAATTTTAACTGTCCAGTGCAAAGGAGAAAAACCTGTTGAGGAGAGCAGAGACAGGGATTGTGGATGCTGAGAATGCAATAAAAACCTGCCTGGGGAGATTGGGCCAGGCTTGGTGCACGACCCTAGTGCATTTGATGTCATCATAGCTGTGCAGCAACAGAATCCATTGTCAATAATATCTGAAGTGAGAAAGGTGCTCCTGGGTCTGTCCAAGGGAGACTGATGCCTTCCTGGAAGGGAGCAGGAGATTGGGGACACCAGGCTAGGCCCTCTCTTCTCGCCTTAGAGAGGGGATACTGGGCTAGAATTATTGGAATTCTCTCTCCCCCACCTCAATATTGTTAGTTAAAGGAAATATTGTTTTAGGCTCAAGTTGCCTTCCTGATTGCTTCCATTACCAGGGAAGTAATGCCCCAAGTTACATATCCAAAGGTTGACACTTTTTCTACTAAATACTAGTTACACAAAGATATATGGTGCATGGAAAATAAACCCATTTATCCAAGCTGATAGCAAAAAGAGATCAGATGTTATACAGAGTAGCAGAAGCCAGACAATGAACAAAATCTTCCACTGGGAGCGAGGTATCAGAGACAGAAAGATGGAGAGACAGAAACATAGACAGAGCGGAGGAGAGAGAAACAGATAGAGACAGAGAGACAGAAACAGAGAGAGACACAGAGACAGAGATTGAGAGAGACTGAGACAATTCCCAATCTCATCCAAGAGAGGAAAATTTCTTGAAGTCTCTAACATGGGAAGTGGGAATGAGAATATGATGAGGATCCAGCTATTTTACATGTTGATTCTTCATGAAACCTATGTCTACCTTCAGGGACCTTTCTGGAAACACATCTTGCCCCTCTTAGAGCTGGAAGCCAGATGAGGGGTCTCTCCTGTCCTAGGTTCTCACCAGCTCTGCCCCTCACACACTCCTATCCCTACCCCCATGACTGGATGGCTTGAGTCTGGGGTCACCTTAAAAAGAGCCACCATTTATATTGCACGTTAAGGTTTTGATCCTACTCTGGAAGGGAGGTGTTATTCTTATCCACATTTTTCAGATAAGAAAACTGAGGCAGACAGTTGAAGTGACTACAAAGGGAGTAAAGGTCATGATTTTCTGACTCCAAGTCCAGCCCCCTATCCTTCTCACCACCTAGCATTTTGCAGTGGAAATTCCTTTTCAAGTATGGCTTGGACTTCTTGGTTGCTGAGTTCCCTTATGACTCTATGAGTCCATGATTCTCTCCTCTTCGTAAACAGGTGGGGAACTACAGGGGCCTGGTGTCAAGACACGCTTGTGCTTGGCCTATTTTTCTTTGTTGAAAAGGGAATAGTGTTTGGTGGGTGTGTGCCAGTGGTTTGTGGTTTAAGAAAAGAATGAAAAGCAAAAGCCCACACTTTGAAAGACATCAATACAAGTTTTTTTCCACTTATTTAGACCTTTTGCTTTTCCCAGAAGACACAGGTAGGAGGCAGAAATACCAGAGAGGGAAATTTTGGCTGGCTTTATACAAACCAAATGGGCTATGCCAGTTACTAGGGTGTTCTCTTTCACTGCAGGCAGAGATTAAAGGGTCTTTTTTTTCAGGGATATTGTAGAGAGGAGATTCCTGTTCAAGTATGGGTCACTCTAGATGACTTCTGCGGTTTCCTTTCACTTGGAAATGGTGATATTCTTCTCATACTGGGAAAGGCACAGACACCAACTGCATTGGATGGGTTTGGATGGATCCCTCCCAGTGGTGGACGGACCTAAAGTGTAGGTAGGGCCTGATTTTATGATAGTGTAACTCAACAAGCAATTAGTCAATTCAAGAAGCAATTATTAAGCAACGACTTTGTGCCAGATACTGTGGTAAGGCCTGGGGATACAAAAAGGGTAAAATATTGGAATGAAGAACTTCAGGCATCATGAAGGACCAAGAGACTGAGGTACGAGGAAGGAAAGCAGATTTACAGTAAGATGCTTGAGGCAAAAAAATTCCTTAGGGCCCAGGAGAGGTTTCACCTACTTACTTGCTTTGAACCTACTACTATCAGGATTATAATTCAGTAACATCATGGGTTAAATCATGGGCTTTTGCAAGGTTGCTTGGCAACCCATTTATAACATTATTTATCTACGGCAGATATGGCAGATACCCTGATCTATGGGAAAATGTCTTAAGATCATAATTAGGAGCTGCTTATATGAGCTAGCTTACGCTATTCATAATTCATTCTGGGACAATTAGTTTCTTCCCCAAAATTGAAAGTGAATTGAGGGCAGGGCCAATTTCATTGAAATTACGACACCGCATAGCACAGAACACACACCTGCTTGCTGAATTGTTCAGGTCAGTGGATTTGCAAAGATGAGCTTGCGGTGGCTGTCAGCCTGATAAGAGGAGGAAGCGTAGATGTACAGGCACGTTTTAGAGCTATCCATGAAGATGAATATCAAATAACTTCCTGAATTAAATATTCTGTCAGTAAATTGCTGTCAAAATTACAGTGACACGGAGTTTTCCATAGCAGCTTTTATTTGAATTTTCTCTAAAAAGAGTACATTTTCCAAAATACATTCCTCTTGGATGAGATGCTCATCACAATTTTAAAAAGGTGCTAAAGCTTGTACAATTCCAACGATTTTTGAAGGCGAATTCTCATGCACAGGACAATAGGTTCATCTAAAAATTCAGGGCTACATCCAGCTTCAAAAGAGTTGAGAACTTGCTAATACCTGAGTTGGGGTGAATTTTGCTGGCAAAATTGTTAAACCTGGGAATTCCTGCGTGACTATGCCAGAAATTGTCATCTGTCAATCATTCTCACTTTGACAGACTATTCAAACTCTGGTAGCAAAACGAGAAAGTTCTGTAGCTCTTAGTCTGAAACATTCCTAAACTTCATTTGTTAATTTCCTAAATCACGGTCTCCATTTTCCTTTGACTCCTTTGGTTTCTTTTCTTTCCATAAGTTTCCAAGTATAATCCCTATGAAAAGCATGATTCCTACTGTTCGGTTGGAGGTAAACTTGTCCCAGCAATCCTCAGGTTTATGGATGTCAAGAGTGAAAATCTGTAAAGGAAGAATATAGTGTATTATGAATACAGGATAGGGGTCGGTCCTTCTTTGTACATAATTCCTTTGACACCATGAAGAACAGGTCATCAATGAGAACAGAACATCTTATTATGGAATGATGAAACTGGAAAGCAGTAAGACTGGAATAATGAAGCCAGGGGTGGGGAACCTGTGGCTTCAAGGGCAACTCTTTGACTGAATCCAAACTTAATATAAGAATTTATTCTGTAAAACTTGGACTGGGTCAAAAGGCTGCACCCAAGGACCTAGAAGGCCATGTGTGGTTTCAAGGTCACCCTGACTGAGGCTAATAGCCAGTCCAATATCCCACCCAAGGCAGCAGCCAATCCCTTATATCAACTCTGTGTCCTCTCCCTTTGGCTGGTTCCTCTCTGCACCTCCATTTTAAGGAGGAGGCCTGGGCCACTCAGGTCTTCTTTCCTCTCCTGCCTTTCCCCCTGAACTTTCCTTACAATGACCCTGAGCTGGGTCCCTTCATCTCTTACAGCTTCCTTAGACAGGCTGTCTTCTTACAGTCTGCTGAAAGCAAACCCTTGAGGGAAGGGCCTATTTCTGTTTGGAGACGTATTCCCAGAACTTAGCACAATGCCTAGTGAGGAGGAAGTGTCTAATCAGTTCTTGCTGACTGACTTCAACACTTTCAGTGACGGGAGTTTATTATTTTTTAAGACTTAATAGGCAACTCGAATTGTTACAAAGTTCTTCCTTAGGTCGAGTAAAATTCTGAACCATGGGTCTCATTCTGTTCTCACAACACAGAGCAAGCCTTTGTCCAGCAAAGCCCTTTAATTAGTTCAAGACTGAACTTATCTATCCTTTAATGCGCCCCCCCTCCCCGCAATTTTCTCTTTTCTAGGCATTCCTTTAATCATTCTCCGGGACAAGTCCCCACTTTACCCCCATCACCATTTTCCAGATGTTTAGCCAATGCCTCTCTTTAAAGGTGTTGCCAATAATAAGCAAAAACTCCAGTGTGGTCTGACTAGACTGCAGAGTACTTTGGAGTCTGAGGGCCTGGGTTCAAATCCTTCCTATAACATTTACTACCTGGGTGATCTCGGACAAAGTCCTCTCTAGATCTGAGTTTCCTCTTCTGTAAAATGAGGCTGTCAGACTCAATGGCTTCTGGGGTTCCTTTTAGACTAGAACTAGGATACTCAAGGTGACGTTGTATGAGGTTAGTGGAGTGCCTTCCTCGATCATTCCTAGAGGAAAGAAAAATGCTAAAAATGAGACCCAATGGCTTCGCATACAACCTAGAAGCCTGGAATAGAAACCTCCTGAGTACTTCGAGTTTCCATTCCATATTCCAATTATGTGTTCCTTGGCCTTCCTCATAAATTACACTGATCCCAGATAGGTGCTTGCTATGCAATACTTATCTACTACCACACTGGGCTGTTTTAATTTTGTCATGACACAGGGTTCTGTGACTTTGCTGATGTCTGTCTGAAGCCTGTAAGTTCCCTGGAACTAGAAAATTCTTTTTTTTTTAATTTTCTATTTTCAAAAGTTAATTTTGAACTTAAATACATAAAAACAAAACAAAACAAAATTCCCATATATCCAGTGCAACATAATATAAAACCATGAATTTCCACTTCACACTGTACGTTTTTTGAAAAACTACCTAAATGCTACACATCATTTCCAAAGCCACTCTGCTTCCAAGGCTTCCTTCTAATATTTCTATTCTGAAGGTGCCATGGAACAAGGCCTTCTTGTGATGGTAACATGAGGCAGAGAGTGCTGGAGGAGGTGCATTTAATACTCAATGATTTTCTAGAAGCTTCTTCTTGAAAGAGAAGAGCTATTCTTCACCCACTTTGAGAGGATTCATTCTAATATATGGGGGCAAGAATATCAGGCTGGGGTGGGGTGGGGCAGATGAATAGCGGCCCAGGGGCACAGAATCACACACACACAGGAAGGCATCTTCTAAAACTGGGGGCCATATTCTCAGAGACAAGAAGCAAGCCCCAGGGGGTTAGAAAAATGGAATTCTCAGCTGAAAAAGATTCACTTGTATGGAGAGCATATAAGTCAAGAAGAAAATGCCATCAAATGGCCTGTCCTTTGATCACAACCCAAGAGACGTGACCTAATCTCATTCTTCTTTACAACATGACTAATGTGAAAATGTTTAATGAAGATATATGTAGAAACTATATCAGACTGAATGCCATCTTGGGGAGGGGGGAGCAGGAGGAAGGGGGAGAAAATTTGGAACTCAAAATCTTATGCAAATGAATGCTGAAAACTAAAATAAATTTTAAAAAAAGAGAAAAAAAGAAATGTGACCTAAGTTCAAATCTAACACTTCCTTGGCCACTGATTCTTCCTTTGCATGTGTTAGCTTCCCACTGTCCCCTGAGGGAAAAAACAAGACACAAGAGTAACCTACACGTCAGTGGGAACTTCACCTCTATTCCCCTAATACTGGAGAATAATCGGTAATTTTTATCTTAAAGTCTTTCCCCCTTTGTAATGAGGATAAAAATGAGAGTGAACAATTAGTCTGGTCGGCAGATCTGGTTGTCTTTAGAGTATTTTAGACTAAACTAAAAATACAGGTTCAATCCAATCTGTAGCCTAAATTTTTAAGTGAAGAAAATGACAAGGAACATACACCACCATGGTCAATTCTGTGGTGACTCATTCATTTAGCTCCCCTGTATTATGGAGGCTGATTGACTGGCAAGACTGGGAAGGCTGCCCTGGCCATGTTACTGGGGGCCAGTCCTGTAGCATATTTACAGTGACTTCATGGCACTGTGAGGGTAGAGATGGCCTTGACCCTTTACTATCTCAAATGACCCTCAGCCCATGGGAGGCTTAAGTGACTACCACTGGTCTTTTTGGGCAATCCTGTTTGCCATTTGGGAGTGGCGTGCTTTCCTAGAGTGACTCAAAATCCTGTCAGGTAAGAATGTAATGAAGGAACTGGGAGTGTTTAATGTGGAGAAGATAACACTTGAACTATGTGAAGGGTTGTCATCTAGCAGGGGATGGGCATTCAGCTTGGCTCCAAAGGCAGTAAAGAGCAGAACTGGTCAAGTGGATAGACTTCAGTTAGCTATATATAAAATAAGGAACTGAGTCACAAACAGAACTGTCTAAAAATAAAATGGATTACTTCAAGAGGTGCTAAGTTTCCCACCAAAAGATGGCCTGTCATTTGTCAAGGATTCATGCTTGAGATAGGGGTAGGACTAGACCTCTGAGTTCCATTCAAACACCAAGAACATAGGGTTCTTTACCAACTCTGCCAAAGCTAGTCTTTCTCTGAAGTGCATTCCAAGAAAATCAATACCTCTAGAAACACTATTAGCTAGTTTATAATTAGCTCCAATAGCTAATGGCCTCCTCTCTAATCAAGTAGGTAGATAGAACTGCATGTTCAGAGCAAAAGGGGCAGTGCTGCTTAAGGAGCTGTCTACTCTTAATGAGTCACTGCAGTAAAGCTGTGTTCTCAAGTGGTACCACGACAAACCTGGTGTGCCAAGTGAGCCCCTACGGCAGCCACAGCAGCGTAGTAGGGGGCGGTCTGGTCACAGTTTAGTCCAGCCAGAGTCAGGCCACCCAGCATGACAACGCTGAAGCCACTCAGCCACAGCTTGGTGTCCTCCTTGAACCGAAGCGCAGTGGATTTGAGACCAATCAGGGCATCATCTCTTTTGTCCTGGCAAAGAGAAATTTTGTTTTAAATGACATGCTAGTGATTTGTGAATGAAGGAGAAAATTAACTTGGCAAAAGGGGCCCTGAAGGTTTACAGGTATGAATTGCATAGCCTAATTTTCCAGATTTCAGAGGTCTGGTCAGGGTTGAAGAAGAGACTTCTAAAGGTCAGCCGAGATTCTTAAATGTCAACTGATACTTTACTGTAATCCTGTCAAAATTCTTTGTTCCTGTCTTAAAGGCAATCCAACTGCCCTAGACACATGAGGCTAAAGGTTAGACCAGGGCTGGGGACCTGCAGCCTTCAGGTCACATGTGGCTTTCTAGATCCTGAAGTGTTACCTTGCCTGAAGGCTGCAGGCGCCCGAGCCCTAGGTTACAGGGTCATCAGATCCATTCACCAACACTGAGCAGTAAATGCTCTCTAAATGTGTGTGCCAGAGGTAAGCACCATTTCCACACAGTACCTGAGGCCCAGCTCTCACATATCCCCGTGGGACTCACTGACGGATGGGTGGTACAGCGGCTGTATCTTGGATGAAGAGTAAACGCAGGAAGCATGAAAGCTGCCAAGGCATCCATGGCACCCTCCTGCATTCCTGATGCCAAAGCAAGCATCAGCATCCACGAGACGAGTCTTTCATAGCAATGTGATTCAAGGCCAGTCGCTCTTGCTCATGAGGAGAATCAAGTGTGCTTTGGCCATCATTGTTTATCACTAAAGCACCCTCTTTTCATGGGTTCTTGAAGGTTTAAAGGTGCAACATGCCAGGACACATACCCCTAAGTCCATGCTTCACATATAACATTCGCATTAAAGCATAACATATGACAATTTATCTTTGACTGACTTTGTGAAATTGTTCTCTTTCAATTTGTCCACAGACTTGTTAGGCATCCCCTGGTGCCTGAGTCAGGCAAATCCAGGGACTGGGAGGACTGAGACCCTTGTGGATCACATGACTCTTAAATAAGAGTGATTTTGTAGCAATACCATGGAGAATATGTTTGACAAGGACGGATTCCACTGGGTTCAGTTCCCTCAATGTGACCATTTGCCAAGATGGTTGTTGTTCAGTGGTTTCAGCTGTGACTGACTCTTTATGATCTCATTTGGGGTTTTCTTGGCAGATACTGGAATGGTTTGCCGTTTCCTTCTCCGGTTCATTTGACAGATGAGGAAACTTTACTGAGGCAAACAGGGTTAAGTGACTTGCCCAGGATCACACTGCCAGATCTGAACTCAGGAAGAGGAGCCTTCTTGACTCCAGGCCTGGAACTCTCTACCCCTGTGCAGCCTAGGGGTGTCTGGCCAAAAGGGTGTGACAACCATGAGCCAACTACTTAGATGCCTGGTTTTATCATACTTTAGGCAACTAGAAAGTACATCCGAGATGCATACCTAAGTATGTCTTAGTCAGAGTTTAGTCACCTGGATTAAGTCTCAAGTATAGTTTCTCTGACTTTTTGGGAAATGATTAGTCTAATGGAGTAGATGTTGGTTTCCACCACATAGGCATACATGGAAATTCTTCAATATGTTGCCATATTTAAGTAATTTCTATATGCTTCCCTGTTGGTAGCTGGCTGAAACTTCTTGTAATGCTGATACCAGAAAATAGTCCTAACATCTGCCTTACAGTCTGTATTATATCATACTTCGAGGCCCATATAATTTTTATGTTTTGAGGGGATGATTTGATTCACAGTATTCTACATTCGTAGAATAACAAGAATAAACTCTGTTATACTAGACTCTACTGTATGCAGTCCTCTCAATGTGACACACTTGCCCAATGACTGGGTGGTAAACTCCTGGAGGAACTTTTCAGTCTTGACATTCTTGTTATAAACAAAACCAGAAGGAAGAAGGAAGTCGTAGCCAATTGTGTCCTCCTTTAAGAAAGAAAAAGAAAGGAGTTCTGGGAACTTCAATTATCAAGTGCCCAAGGACAAAAAGAAACATCATTTCATGGGATTTTTTGTTGTTGTTGTTGTTGAGTTGTTTCAGTCTTCAATTGTGTCCAACTCTTTGTGACCCCATTCGAGATTTTCTTGGCAAAGATACTGGAAAGGTTTGTCACTTCCTTCTCCAGCTCATTTTACAGATGAGGAACTAAGGCAAACAGGGTTAAGTGACTTGCCCAGGGTCACACAGCTAAGAAGTGTCCGAAGCCGAATTTGAACTCAGGCCTTCCTGACTCCACGCCCCAGCACTCTAGCCACTGTGCCGCCAAGATGTCCTGAATTGCAGCAGTTACAAGTACTTGCAAAAAAGACCACTTTGAAAATAATTATGGCTTATGGTTACATGGGATGGGGAGTTACAGAAATTCTCTGAAGAACTCATGAAGAAACTCCAAATCATATTAAGATACTTTGTTAACTGGTAACTTTGATGAAAAGGTGGGAACAGGGGCAGATGGGGAGAAAGATCATGGAAAACAGGAACAAGCAAACTACAAGAAAGAGCAGTGTCCTCTAAACCAGAGGCCCTGGGTTCAAATCCTGCCTCTGACACTACCTGAGTGATACTGGGTAAGCCACTTAAGCACCATGGGACTCAGTTTCCACATCTAGGAACTGAGAGGCTTGAACTAGTTAACTAGTGAGTGAAATCAGGTTAAGCAAAGACCCACCCTTCCTGCCAAAGCTAAAATAACTAAGTATTCCCCTTAGGCAAATAAAATGCTCCAGGATGGAGGAGAACCACCTAAGTTCTGGTCACCCCTTATGCAAGCCACATCAGCATTTTTCCCTTAAGGTTCCTACTGGGTAAAAAAAAAAACAGAAACCCTCATTGGTGAGCAGTGACCCTTTCCATGTTCTTTGTCTCTGGGATAGATAGCTGTGCTTAGACTGTACACTTAGATCAATGGAAAGAGAAGCTAGTGAACTTCCATGTTAGGGGCCATATAATGCTGCACTCCACTCAACTCAGGTGCACTCCTTTGCTGACACCACTCATGGTCTTACAGTAAGTGTCCCTTCTTATGAGATTGTAATAAATTCCTTTTTGCCTTCTACTTTGAGAAGTCTCTGAGTTTAATTTGAGTAAGGGTCACTGTTTGGGGGCTCATCTGGGATTATTCCCCTTTGTGAGGGGTCTTCCAGACCATTAACAGGGATTAGGCACCAAACGAGGTTTTCTCAGAGGTCTTTGCAATTGGTTTGCAAGATCCGACTCCGATTGGGTAACCACCTGAAGAGAGGAACTCGGAGGAGGCAAAAACAAAAATAGAGAGGAAAATAAAGAGACTCTGGAGTGAAGACAGGACTAATTAATTTGGCCAAGAAGAACAGCCAGAATATCAGTCATGTGAGTTGTGTGCATACAACCTAGGCAATCGAGATCTTGTGAGTTTGAGCGGATAATTCAGGCAAGATCAAGTGAGCACCCCTGGGTGACTGGTGGAGAAGGGATTGGTTGTAAATTCCACCACCCCCTTCAGACTTCTCAAAGTAAGATGGAGTGAGCTTTTTGAGAGGCAAGAACTCATGAGCCATGGGAAGGGGACAATTAAAGGTGACTGGTCCCAAAAATTCATTTCTGGACTTTCCAGAGGATAGCCCTTTGGGGAATAAACTTAGCAACTACAATGAAATACCAAAATATAAAGGGAGAGATAAGAAGAAAATGATCAATGTTGTTGTGTTTGGGCAGGGATCCTGCTGGGAGGAAATGTAAATTATTGGCCAAGGTAAGGGTCCTCTGAGGACTGGGTGTGCCAGCAGTTAAATCTGATGGTGAATGCCAAAAAGCCTCTTAATGAGGAAGAAAGCTCTTATGCAACCCCATGGCTGTCAAAGGCAGGCCAATTTGTGGTAAACTGTTTGACTTGATCTGTTACACAAATGGTGTTAACAGAGAGTTTGAAAATTTTTTGAAAGTTGTTAAAAAAAATCTTTATTTCTGCATTCTTAACACCTGGCAATGTTTCTGAATGTCAAAACAGAAAGATAAAGGAAAATGAACCTCAGGCTGTCTTCAGGGAAAAGTTACGATTTGATGAGATCTCAAAGCTAAAATCTGTACTTTAGGTTTGAATTGGATCAATGTATATGATACTGGACAGTGTATTTAAAACTGCAAGTTCACTTGGGAATTTCAGTGATTTCTTTTGGAGGCATTAACTCTCTCCAGATTTTGAAGGATGAAGACAAGGAGAGTGGGTATGGAGGTTCCTCAAGTACCTGCCTGGATTTGGTGCCAACCTAGGGAGAGCAGGTGGGATTTCAACTCTTTCTAGAGCCTGAAATTCCCAAGGCAGAAGGATACGGATGAGACAGCAGTATTCATGTGCATGCCTAGACTGTGTGTTCAGGGGAGGCTGCCCCTCCCTCTTCCAGTCTGAGTTAATTGGGAAAGTTCCTGATCTGGTAGACCTGGGCAGGGAGGGGAGCTGGAACATGGCTTTTTAGTTCTTTAAGGAAGTAAAGTAAAACAAAGATTATGGTAAGTTATAGTTTTTTTTTTCAGTAGCAAGAGTATTTGAAAAAAAAAGAGGAAGGCTAAAATGTTTCTCATTACTGATTATAAATCCAGGTCTGATATAATTTCAAGTTAAAATCTGTCCTGAAGGAATACAAAGCAGTGTCTAAGAATGCTCTTCCTGTCAGGATTAAGCAGAAAAGATACTGTTATTTGGCATTTATGATTTTAAAGTGCTTAACATAAGGATGAGTATATGTTAGATACAACATTAATCTAATATAATTGTTACAAAATTTTTAAATATGGAGTTTGTTATATATAGATAGGGGTTTTAAAAGGATGTGACAGAAACCTGATAATTTGAAATTTATATTTGGTTATAAATAAGCAGTAAAAATGCTGATGTTTGCTATATAATGGTAAGGTTAACTTTTTTGCTTTGTTTAGGCTAGAAAGGAATTCTAGTGTAGACAGTTATAGTTAAGATGTGGAGGAACTAGATAATCTGAGTAAAGGACTGAGAGACTTGAAAAGATGAATAAGGTTTCAATAGTTCTGGATGGGTCAGTTTCAGATGGTTTCAGTAAGTAGTGAGGGTGTGAGGAAGTATTTTAAGGAGACAGAAAAATCACAAAACTTGATTTAATATAGTTAATAGTTCAATCAAATTTAGGATGTCTCTATCTGAAAGGATATCAGGTGATAGAGTGTGCCCACGTGGTGATATGGAAATACTGTGCAAAGTGATGCGCAAATGCATTCAGCTGAATAAGTAATGGCTCATTTAAGTTTTAAGTAAACTTAAGTAGTTTATACTAGGAACTGCATTGTTACATTAATGATGAATTGGTTAAAAAATCTGTTATGAGGTCTCTATAACTGTTTCTGTATTATAGAATTCCTACTGAGAAAATGAGAATCCTTAAAAAAATACATATATATTTTTATATATGGGTGTGATTTTCAAGCCTGTTCCATCGAAGGATGTATGATGTTAAAAGTTTATTTCTGCTGTTAAGAAGGAAGTTTTAACTAAAATTGTTTTTGTTATGAATCAAGCACTTACAAAAATATGTTTGTAAAAGGAAGCTTATGGGCAAATATGCAAAGGTCTAGGTTTTAGATCTTGTAATTTCTGCCAGTTAGGTTCAAGAGGGTTTTGTGATAAATTGTAAACTGTTCTTAAAAGAGGAAGATATTTGTTTTAATTTGTTGTATGAAGAAATGTTTTGTAAAATCTTTTGTATGATTTTTGAAAGGCCTACCTACCAAATTTATATTTCTAAGCTAATTTGTTATAATAACTTTAGATTTTAAGGGGCAGCTGGAAGATAAGGGACAAGATAAGGCAGACCAAGAATTTTACGGCTCCAGAGAGCTGTGATAATTTTAAGACAAAAAGCCTCCTGGCCCCATCCCCCTTGCCTTTTGAAGTCCAGTCATTACTGAAGGACTTCTTAAGATCTAATCTGAATTGGAGATGCTCAGAGAAGACATGTTAACTCCTTCTATTGTTGAAGTACAGGAGGGGTGCCAGCTCCACCCAGGGGCTGAGGAGTCTAAAAGGATCACCCAGGTGGTGTGGCCCTTTAAAGTTGTAATCTCTTATGTAAAGTGTAAACTGCTTGTATGTGAAACCGGTCATCTAACGTACAAGCCTCAGGGGACAATTATGTCCTCAGCCTGGGATGGGATCCTTCTGCCTCAGTTTCCCATTGTGTTCCTTTGAAAAGGAATGTTTTCCCACTTGACTATTTCTGAGTCTAGTTATAAGGTGGAGATGATATCTAATTAGGTACTTACTTTTCATATAGGAAGGCATGCAAGCTACTTAAGACTTGCTTCAAAAGACGCTCCTTATGGGGAGAGAGGGAGGCAGGAAGAGAAGTTGGAACTCAAAAGTTTTAGGAACAACTATTGAGTATTGTTCTTGCATACAACTAGGAAATGAGAAATACAGGTAATGAGGTATAGAAAGTTACCTTGCCCTACAGGACAGGACAAAAAAGAAGATGGGTATAAGGGAAGGGTGGATGTTAGAAGGGAGGGCAGGTTGGTGATAGGGACAATTAGAATGCTTGGCATTTTGGGGTGGGGGGAGGGATAAATGGGGAGAAAATTTGGAACATTTGGAAAATTTTGTGGAAATGAATGTTGAAAACTTAAATAAATTTAAATACAAAAAAAAAGTATCCCAGGTTGGGAGTGGCAGAGGTTCTTCAATAATGGAGAGATAAGGCAATGGTTAACATTTTGTCTGATAGTAGTTTCAATGGGGGAAATTGCACAAATTACCTGTGAACTTCAGTGTTGTATCTGAATATCTTGGTAACACTTGTTTTGGGTTATTTTCCAATTTCTTTTGCTGAGACAGTGCTTTTCACTTATTTCTATTAAAAAATAAAGCACAATTTATTTGATACATGTGGTAGTTACTAGAACTTAATACCACATGACTACAGCAATACTATATATATATATCATTTTCTCCATTGTGGTACTTTATATGGTCATTATTAACCCAGAATAAAGAAATGATAAGTGCTTAATTATAGTCATATCTGAAACTGATTATTGGAGCTTGCTGTTTTAAGATTTTATGGGATTATTAACTGATTGTTCGTCTAAGTCTAACTCCAGGTGTGGACAGCAAGAAAGGCAGTGTGAGCCACTGATCCATGAGGCCAAAAAGCCTACGAGATGCTGGTATGAACTGCAAAAAGGTGATCTCATGGGAAAGTAGGGAGAGCGGTTGTTCAGCCTGGGCTGAGGTAGGATTCTCCAGACTCAGTTTCCCCACTGACACTTGGCAGACTTTAACCCTGGTTGAATGCCAGCTGACAATCTACTCCTGTCTGGAATTGACATGAAGTTAGGGAGATGTTGTTTCCCTGTAATGTCCCTAAGCTTAATACCAGATCTATTAAATAATAGATTGCTGGTAGGGGAACATCTGAAGTTAAGTCTAAAATTAAGCTATTAGGCTTAGGATTTCAGACTCAACAACAATGAGTTGGGGTCCTTTAATTCTTAGTAATAGTATGGCGACAATCAGGTCAAGAGCTTGTGAGGTTAGCATACATGGTGATTATTATTTTTGTTTTATCTCAGTTGGTAAATATTAAAAGAAAAATGGTTTGTTGTCTATATTGCAAATGCTTTAAAAGAAGCATCACATGACCAGAAGTTGGGATTGTTTTAAGATGTAATATATACTGTGTTAAAATGATTATTTATTGTATTTATGTATGTACTGGAGCCTGTTATTGAATCCTTAGTGAAATCTAATCTTCTTGATGGGGGAAATGAATAATAAATTAATGTCAGATGTAAATATTGGGTTCTAATGTGGATTTCTTAATGACAATTGGTCAAAGTTCCAATTTTGATTTTGTAAGAGTGATAAGAGTATAAAGTTTAGGAATGGTAACCTAAAATTGTATTAAAGTCAGTTTTGTAGGAGACTGGACATCTGGATTTCTACAAGAAGATAAAGGGAAGAAAATGCTGAGATACTGTGCTGAAGATGGCTTGAATGAGCATTTGGACCAGAAAACTGCATCAGATGATGTTCCTCCCCAGAGGAGGAACTGTGAATAGATAGATGGAATCTGTGAGTAGATAATTCATTGATCTACCTTTGTATTTTGAACCTCTCTATTTGTACTTATGAAAGGGGACTGTCCCCTTGTAATTTGTCAATGCATCCATCAACTTCGCTCCCTACCCATATTCATCTAAAGGGGAGATGGATGAAGGGAAGAATTCATAGGGTTAAGAATGTGAGGAGATATTTATTGGATTTAGGTGTGGAAACAGAAATTTTAATAAACAAAAAAAGGGAGTTTGTGGGAAGCTAAATCTCTCCACTTGTATAAAAAGAGATGACAATGGAAAGGCAGTAAAAGAAATCACCAGAAGTATTAGAAAATCGACTCACATTCCAACTCAGACTTGGATATCACCATTTAACACTTCTTAGTGGTCCTGGTTCAGAGATAGCTGGTGGAAACAGCTATTATGTTTTGGGGTCATCGCCATCAGTGGAGTTACACTCCTCCCAATTTGTCTCCCTTGCATGATATAACTGATAACCAGACTGGTACAAGATTCCCTTTCAAAGATGATTAGCCCAGAAACTAAAGCTGAAGGGTCGGTTAGACTCATGGTCCTAAAGAGCAAAGGCTGGACACCAATCCAAGATAGTGGAGAAGATAGGGAGGATGATTTAGCAGAGGCAGCCTTCCAAGAATGGTGTGAAGGGTCTTCCGAGGAACAAAAATAAGAGGAGGGATTAAGTGAAATCAGGTTAAGTGAAGACCCCTCAGGCATGAATTCCCCCAAACCTCTACCCTTCCTGTCAAACCTAAAATAACTAAGCATGCCCCTTAGGCAAATAAAATGCTCCAGGATGGAGGAGAACCTCCAAAGTTCTGATCACGTGACCTTGTGTACCCTTCCCCTTTAACATCCCTTATGCAAGCCACATCAGTATTCTTCCCTTAAGTTCTATATTTGGTTAAAAAACAAAAAACTCTCACTCGTGAGCAATGATCCTTTCCATGTTCTTCATCTCTGGGATAGATTCCTGTGCTTAGACGATACACCTGGATTCCCAGTCAATGGGAAGAGAGGCTAGTGAACTTTCATGTTGGCGACTATATAATGCAGTACTTCGCTCAGCTCAGGTGTACTCCCTTGCTGACACTGCTGAGCAGGAAGTGCCCCTTCTCATGAGACTGTAATAAATTCCTTTTTGTCTTCTACCTTGAGAAGCCTCTGAACTTAATTTGAGTAAGGGTCACTATATCCCACACACTAGCCCAGAAGTTCCCTTTTGGTTCTAAATCTACAATCCTCTGATTGGGAATGAGGAAGGTGAGAGGCCCAAAAATTGCTGAGTACTCAGAGGCCTTCTGCCTCACGAATACTTTCCAGGAAGAAAAGAACCAGATACTAGATGTGGCAGGCACTGAACAGTTTTACAAAAAGTGAAACTGATTAATGGTCAAGAGTAAATGATTTGCTGTCTTTTTAAGTTAGCACAGCCTACTGATTCGTTAGAGCAAAGATCAAACCAAGTACAAAGATATAAGAATAAAAACAAAAAACATAAGAGGCAATTATAAGGACTTCACCTCGATCTATTTAAAATTACTGATGATGAAAAATGGAATGTGGATGGAAAACAGACATATCTGAATAAATCAATGGTCACAGATCCTCTAAAGGGCCACCTTCGTCATCAAACACTCAACATTCTTGGCAGTCACAATGAGTTAGAACATGGACTCATTGGTAAAGCACAATTGAGAAAGACACCAGAGAGAAGCAATGCAGGGTATATCCAGTGTCATGAAAGTTTGGCAACAAACCCAACACAGCACAGTCATCGCAGGGGCATTTAAAGTTAAAAAGGGCTAATAGCTGGAGGGCATTGATTTTTTTTTAAATTATCCTGGTACCAGATGTGCTTGAGGGAGAAAGGATCTCAAAAGAGAACAACAATGGAAAAGCATCTGAATCAGACCAAGGGTACCCAAAAGGGACCTGTGTGGTAGATGACAAAACTCAGAGAGCATGGAGTGAATGACTCATAGGGTGTCAGAAGGATAGACAGATACCAAAGGGGAAATTTTAGACTTTATTAATTAAAAAAAAAAGAACAGATGAGAATATCAACAATTACTAATTATTTGCCTACTTTTTCATATGTACAAAGTTTTATGAGAATAATCTACACCTACAGTGAAGGCATCTCCATTAAGGACATTAGAAGCAGGCAGCCAGGTGGCTGCCAGTACAGAGCACTGGACCTAGAATCAAAAGGATCTGATTTTGAATCTGGCCTCAGACACTTCCCAGTTGTTTTAAGATATGACCACTTTCCTCAAGGTGCACAGGTATACACACTGAGGCATGCTATGGAAGATAGAATCTAGATAGCTAAGATTCAAGAGTAAAAACACCTTCTATAGTTTGAGTATGAATACCCCTTTGATTTCAGTTCAATTCAGCACACATGAATTAAGTGTCTACTGTTTGCAGGGTGTCATGGGAAGTCCTGGGGGTGCAGAGAGATCGCCTGTGCCTCTGAGGAGCCTCCATTCCCCAAGACCTTGCCCACAGAGAAGAAAAGCATCCGAGGAGGGAGAGAAAACCAAGACCTGGGGAATCAGAGAAGATTTCACAGAGGAAGGGGTGGCTGAGCTGAGCCTGAGGCAGAGAAGGGGGTGATGAGGGAGTGCTCTCCAGGCAGAGGAACAGCCTGCATTAAGGCATGGGGATCAAAGATGGGCTCTGTTTGGCTGGAACACGGCATCAGGGAAAGGTGATAATGTGAAATGAGGTGAAAAGACAGGACAGAGGTAGACCATGGATTGCCTCGAACATCAGGTGGAGAATCTTGTGTTTTTATTTAGAGTTAACAGGAAGACACTGATGGATTTTGAGCTGGGCTGGTGACTATTACTCAGTGACAATAAAGAGAAAGCTACCTTGGGAAGTCCACAAAGTTAAATACAACAGATTGCAGGGAAGGAGGTGCAGGGAAGGAGGTGCAGAGAAGAGTCAAAGGATCAGTTTTAAGATAGTACGTTACCTGATGGGCATAGATTGTGTCATATATTAAGGTCCACATAACTCCAGAGAGATAAAGGGGCAGGCAAACAGATACATCACAGGAGCCTTTGATGGCAGACCATCCAAGTAGTGCTCCCCAGTTAAAGGTCAGTCCTAGAATTGATAAAAGATAAGGAAGGAAAGGGGTAAAAACCACTGAATTATTTCATAATTCTAGGTTGTAGACAAGGGTCAAGTTAATTACAAGTATGCTGTGTTATGCTTTACATATTTAAATCAACTTTGGAGACCATGGAGTTTTACCAAACTTTTGCCAAAAAGGCAGCAGAAATCATAGGAGTATAGACTTACACCACTGTTTTAGACTGGAAAGAAGAAACAAGAAAGGTGCCATGTGACAGAGACACCCAGAAAGTCACATGATTTCACTCCACCTGGCCTGGCCACTATGGCATCTGGTATGTTCTGCGATGTTTTGGGGAAGGATAAAGAGAATGAGAGGTTCACAGAACTAAGGGGAATGACAAAACCAACTGCCCAAGAGGAGGCCTTCTGGCTACCATCTTCAGGAAAATGGCTGAGGGGAGGCCCAGCTTTTAAAAATGACAGTCAACAGTCATGACACAACACAGGCTTTAATTCCAAAAATAAACATATCAACAAAGATGCAGGTGCCAGCCGAGATGGCTCTCTCCTCCGATTAGTGAATGGGATGAAAAAGTCCTGCTCCCACAATGACAGGTATCTTCAACTCAGGACCCTGGCCATCCTTGTCACACACTTACCAGAGAATCTGGGCAAAGGGGAAGGTTCTAGACAAGAATGGCAAGGTAAGAAAGAGATGGAAAGCTCTTACATAAGTGGATTTTGTCATTTTGTGCCCTGGTCAGCTTCTGTATAGTCAATAAATTAAGCCTCAATCTCCAAGTGGGGCCAGAGAGCCTTATGTCCATGGAGGTGTCTACAGAGCAGCAGCCAGGTGAAGGAGCTCATCAGATAACTGAATCCTATCCTTTTGGGGGGCTAAAAAATTAAATCATATCTCTCAAGAGGAGACAAAGAGGTTAATGCACAAGGCAGGATATGGAGGTATCAAGAGGTCAGTAGTAAGGTGAAGTCAAGGAGATGACCTTGGCATACTCACACCTCAAGTTGGGTCTTGCAAATATATAATTTGACAAAGTAATTAGTCATAAGGGTTAGAGGAGAGAGCCCTAAAAAAGACAAAGGACTGTGGTCCTTCAATCAAATATGGCAGACAAGGAGAACTTGAAGTCACCTTCAAGAGTATGCTTTGCTTTGCTTTCCACCAGTAGTATGGATCACCTATGTATATTCAAAGTACAAGGAGATCTCAGTCTTAGGCTCAAGGAAGGCCATTCTACTATCCAAGGCGAGAAAGAAAGCAAAGTGTTACTAAAAGAATGGAGGAAGTATTTCAAGGAGGAAACAAAAAAGAAAAAGGTTGTAAATAATCAGAGGAGAATTTTCGCCTGTGTCAGGATTTTCATCTGGGGGGAGGGTGAAGGAGTATGTCCCAAAAAAGTAGGAGAAGGACCATGGACTATTAGAAACTTCATAAGCGGCATAAAACTTCCAAATGGAAGCAGATTCTTGTGCTCCAAGGAATAATGAGGCAAATTCCCAGGAGCCATCAGTCAAGGTTTCATCCAATAATAGTCAAAAAAAGAAGACTTTCTGTTGAGGGGGATACTGATAGATGTAGTAATCAATTGGATATAAACAGAGAAGTTGGTCAATCTTCTCAAAGGAAAGTATCCAGGATGTGATGGAAAGTCTCCAAATTAAAATAACCAGTAAGTATTTATAAAGTACTTGTTGTATGCCTCTGTCCAAGGTACTGGGGACACAAGTACAATGAATGAACATTACACGAACACAAACTCGATGATCATTGCTCACTTCTGATGATTCATTTTGAGAGAAGTGATGGCCCCAGAGGAACCACATGCTAAAGACTTCGAAGTCCTGTGCAAAAAAACCGAAGACCTCCTGGGCACTGACACGGTTTTCATCACTATATAAATTGAGGGCATGGGATTTGAAAGAGAAACGTTTATTTGGGAAGAGAGAAGCTGACTGAGAAAACTGGTCTCTGAGAATGAGATCTGGATTTCCAAAAGTTGGTTTTAAACATAGGAGCGCTGGGCTCTTGTCCAGGGATAGAGTCCATCTAAAAAGGGTTGGAAAAACATGGGCTCTGCACACATGCAGTGCCACACAGACTGTCAGAGATGGTTGCTGTGTGGTTCTGTTTTGTTTATTTCTCTTTGTTACTGGGGCAGGAAAGGTAGCACATTTTGGGAAATCACCATGGTGTCAAAATAAACGGCAACAATATTAAATGAAAAACATTTTCTTTAAGTCTTACAGATCTAATCGAGAAGTATTTAAATGAGAAAAGAACTTTATTATCAATGGATAAAAGATCTAAATGTAAAAATTTACACTAGAAATTATGTGATAAAGTTTATTAAACTCACGCCATTCGATGCATACATCGCACTATTAGATGGGTATCCCAAAGAGGTTAAAGAGAAAGTTCTCACATTTGCCAAGGAATTTTTAATAGTATTTCCTTTGGTGGTAGCAAAAACTGGAAAGAAAATTGGGGCCCACTGCTTGAGGAATGGTTGAACAATTGTTGTATATGAATGTAATAGAGTATTATTTACATAATATGAAACAACAGATATGAGGAATTACAAAAAAAGCTAAGATTTAGATGAAACGATATTGAATTATGTAAGCAGAATCAAGAAGACAATATGCACAACTACGACAATAATGTAAATGAAAATGGTATTAAAAGGCAGCTGAACTCTGACTAATGATTAATCTATGGTTCAAAGCTGACTGTAATAATTCCCATTAATACTGAGTTTATGGTCCTTACAATCCTCCTCTGACGTCAGCAGTGTCAACATTATTAATCCCTTAATTAAAGTAAACTAAGGTTTAGAGAGAAATGACTTGTTCACAGTCACATGACTAATAAATGGTGGAGCCACAATGTGACTTCCTAGGACTGGACTAGGTCCAACTTCAGGGAACTTTCCACTCTAATGTGACGCTGCTCATTGTGATGGAAAATGACCGAGCCACGCCAGAGCCATGTGAGCTCTGGAGATAAGGGGGAAATAAAAATGGAAGGATATTGAAGAAATCCTATGTACTGTATTTATATGGAATTTTCCAAAGAAAGCCCTCTTTAGGGTTTTTTAGGCAAGGCTAAAAGACATAAACAGGTTACTGCTCTAAACTGCTTGTGTCTTACATCACGGCTTCATAGCTTTTCAAGTGTCTGTTTTCTCAAGGAGACATGTAGGGACAGGCCACTGAAGAGGAAAGTCCTGTGAGGGCTCCCTTCATACCCTGACAAGACCATACAAGTGGCAAGATCCACCGGGGAATACAGAGCAATGGCTGTCCTAATTTCCCTATTCTCTAAAGTGGCTATAAGGAATCTGTTGAAGGAGATGAGCTCCAATCTGCAATTGTTTTCAATATATTCCAGCATTTAGAATTAAAAAAATTCCATTTGAAAACTTGGGTGTACCCATTTTAATTCCTTATAATTAAGGAATTTTAAACTTACGGGTTTGTAAACCTATTGCTGATTTTTAATATCCACACTTTGATAAATGTATTTCAATATAATTGGTTTATTTTATAATCAAAAATATATTTTAATTTATGCATTTAAAAACCTTATTCTGAGAAGGGGTTCATAGGTTCTACCAGACCGCCAAAAGTGCCCAGGACAAAAGAAGATTAAGAATCCCTGGTGTAGGGTATTTTTAATTACTTAATAAATCTGACAAATCACTCTTTAAAAACAAACCAAAAAACCCTATGTTTAAAAATACTTTGTCTTTAGTTTGAGGCAATCTCCTTATCTTTGCATCCACTACAAATTGTTTTATGAACGTAATGGAATATTGAGACAACCTGGTAGAACAGAGGCAGAGGATCTGGATTCAAATCCTGTCTGTGTCACTTAGCACTTCAGGGACCTTGGTAAGTTGTACAAGTTCTCTAAGACTCAGTTTCCTCATTTGTAAAATGAAGGAGTGGGACTAGATGGCATTTACTTTTCTTCCAGCTTGAATAAAATCTATGACTTTAGGATCCTATGTAAGATGAGCTGTAAGATATGACAAAAATGGTGATGCAGAGAAAGCTGGGAAGACTTACATGAACAGATACAGAGTGAAATGAGCAGAACCAGGAAAAGAACTTACAAGAGACCCACCATAACGAGAAGGAAAGTGACTCTGAAAGTCTACAGAACTCAGAACATGTGAACCAACTCTTACTAAAGAGGAGGAAGACGAGAGGGGCAGAATGAGACGTGCTCAGATGTGGCCAAGGCACTGACTGGTTTTACTCAGCTACATCTTCTCTCTATGAGGGAAGGTTTCCATTTATATGGGATGGGGATGAATTAGTAGGTTGTGCTAGAAAGAAGGAAGGAAGGAAAAGGAGAGAGAGGAAAGGAAACGGGGAAAGAAGTAAAGAGATGGAAAGAAGGAAAGGGAAGAAAGGAAAGAGCATCAATAAAATATTTTTTAAAAGACAATGGGTAATAACATAGTAATTTCAAGCTTACCCAGGGCTAACTGTGGCCAATAAGTAATTCTTTTCATCAGAGGATAAATGATCACCAGAGACAATGATGCGGCTCCCAGTGCTATGCTGAAATGAAGAGAAAATTAAAGAGGTCAAATATGTGTCATCTGATATAACTTCTTTTTTTGAAAATTATTTTATTTGTTTTCAGTGTTCTATGATCACTTCCATCTATCTTAGATTTTTTACCCCCTTCCTCTCCACTCCTTTCCCGAGATGACATGCCATTTTACATAGGTTCTACACATATGTTCTCTGATATAACTTCTTAGAAACTGGCAGCTACATGGTGCAGTGGATAGAGCACCAGGGCAGGAGTCAGGAGGACCTGAGTTCAAATCTCGCCTCAGACACTTGACACTTACTAGCTGTGTGACCTTGGGCAAGTCACTTAACGCCAACTGCCTGGGTCATTTCCAGTCATCCTGATGAATATCTGGTCACTGGATTCAGATGGCTCTAGAGGAGAAGTGAGGCTGGTGACCTGCACAGCCCTCCCTCACTCAAAACAAAGTCAAATGCAAGTCATGTCATCATTTCTCTGATGGCATGGTCTTCTTTGGCAATGAAGGATGAACACACACAATGAACTTACAGGTGGCAAGAGCAGCAGTCATGAGATGAC
>CM053774.1:112985318-113028193 GCA_028658325.1 Potorous gilbertii
TTTCAAACCTGTGAAGTGCTCTTCCTAACTCCTGAGTTCTCTGAGGGTACTGGAGGTGACAGAAGATGCCACTACTGAGTTTGAAAACCAAGAAGCCTTTCTTTTGCATTAAATCACATTGGCTGAACATAAGCCAAACTCAAATTTTATAGTAACGGAGAGATCTGTACAGAAGAATCATAAGAGACATCTCTATGTAAGCTGCTGGTGGTGCAGTGTTTAGAGCACTGGGTCTGGATTTGGGAAGACCTGAGTTCAAATCCTCCTTCAGACACTTATTTGCTGAGTGACCCGGGCAAGTCACTTAACTTGGGTCTTCCTCAGTTTCCTCAAATGTAAAATGGGAACTATTAATACAAGCACCTACCTCCTAGGGTTGTTGTTAAGACTGAATGAGATCATTCTTGTACTGAGCACAGAGTGTGGCACATAGTAGGCGTTATATAAATATTAGCTATCATTGTTATTACATCATTGCTTCTGGGGTCAGCAGATCCCCTAGGAGTTCATGAACAGGTTTTAGGGAGTCTACGAAGCTGGATGGGGAAAAAATGACACCTTTATTTACATTAACTTTTGATTTCCTCTGCCTTTATTTTTTTTGTCTTTAAAGACAAGATAGTGAGAAGTCCACATGTGGGCTTTATTAGGCTGCCAGAGAGGTCCCTGAACAAAAAAGCTGAGGAATCCCTGATTTATGGGGCATCTTGACGATCCAGGAAGCACTTAATGTTGTTTTCATTTTGTTGATGAATATCCTGGAGACAAAAGAGCTGTTTTCTAAAATGGACCACAAAATACTGATTCCTTTGGATTTGTTTACCATTTTTTGTCACTGTTGAAAATAAATAGCTTTCTCATTCCTGTAAGGAGACTGAGTCAAGGCCTAGGTTCTGTCTCTGCAGCCCACCCTTGTCCCCACAAGGCACAAGTGGGCAAATCACTAAATTTCTCCATGCCTCAGCCTCACTTACCCTACTAGAAAAAGAAACAAACCAATCATTTCTTCTGTCTACTCTCTAGGGATGGTTACTATAAATAAAATGTGTAAAAACACCCAGTCCTTAGAAGGACGGGTACTTTCTGTGCTAAAAATAGTTCAGAAAGATTAACACAGAGAAAAAGAAAGCAGAACTAGAATAGTCATACAAATGAAAGCCACATCCAAGACATGGAAAATCAGAATGGCAGGTGCCATTCCTTTAATGTACTGTCTTTTCATATGAGAGAGTTTATGACTGAGTTAAGTTTGCTTAGAATTCTAAGAGAAAAAGTTAGAGAAGCAACGAGTTTTTCTTGAAGTTATAAGACCGTTCTTCATTTTGAATGGGACAATCTGTAAAACATTAGAACTAAAATATGAGTGTGGGTCAAATGTAATTTATGTTTATAGACAGGAAATGAGACTCCCTAGTCATGAAGTGAGGTATGGTCATTTGTAAAGAGAATGGGAAAGATGAGAAGAGAGAAGAGAGAGGTCAAATGGCTAAGCCTGCGATATGGAAGTGATGATGCCACTTTGCTCTTGAGGAGAGGTTCCAGCAGAGCAGAGGAGCCTCTAGGAAACCGAGAATCAGAGGTCACCCAGCAGACTGCTCATGCCCAAGAAAGCTCAGTGTAGCACAATTCGGCTTAGCAGTTAAAGTATCTGTGTAACACAAAAGCTAAGTTCATCAAGGCACTTTTATGGGCAGTTATGACAAAGAAGGAGGGCACCAAGATGTACATTTCCAGAGATTTAATTTACACCAAGCACATGGGTTTTCCTCACAAAAAATAAAAGATACTTCCAATGACATAAAATTTAAAAAAAAACAACAAACCAAAAACTTTTGCAGGAACAAAATCAATGTGGCCTGAATAAGAAGAAAAGCTGCTAAATGGGAAAAAAGTTTTTTTGTTTTTTTTTTTACAGAAAATATCTGACTAAAGACTTATAGGGAGGGAATAGATATATCCTCTGGGATCAATTCTGTTATTATTTTGTCCAGTTAAGAACTTTACCTTTTTGTCCAGTTAGACATTTACCTTTGAAGTTTCATTAGTATACTACCATCCATGAACTTAGGTAGTATCATTTTTATTTTATAGCCATGGCCCAACAACAAACAATAAATAGCTCTTCTATTATTTAAGCTTTCATTTATTTCCGCAAAGGTTGCATGCTAGTTATAAAACTGTAAGTCCTAAGTATGTCTTGGTAGGTTAACTTCCAGGTATTTTATGTGTTCTGTGATCATTTTAAATAGAATTTCTTCATCTATCATCTTCTGCTGAGTTTTGTAATATACAAAAAACTCAATGATTTTTGCTATTTATTTTTAACCCTGTTCCTTCATTAAGGTTATCATTGCAATTAAATTTTTCATTGAATCTCCAGGAGTTTCTAGGCAAACCACACGCAGAGATAATTTTGTCTCCTCTTTTCCTGTGCTTGTTTCCTCAATTGCTTTTTTTTCTAGTCTAATTGCTATAGTTAGAATTTCTAACCATATCAAATAACCACAAGGACTATGCAATGCTATGAGTTTACCTCTCACTTTACCTGAGGTCATTTTCAAGAACAATACTAGCTATGTGATCAAAAAGCATATTTAGGGACAGAAATAAACCAGTTTTATGTCACTATTTTTCAAGTTTAAAATGGCAGGTTTTTCATTTGTATTGGGAAGAGCACGTGAAATGTACCTGTAATAATTCAGACACAGGAGTACACACAGTGCCAAGCTCAGCTGTCCTCCAAGGAAAACCAAAGATTGAAAAGTTGAAATGTCTCCAGCAGCTATTGGTCGATTCGCTGTCCTTGTAACCTTTATACAGAAAAATCAGATTTTTTACTAAAATCTTCATGCAATATTTGAGATAGGGTCAAGAACCAGTAAATCAGATTTGAATAAGCTTGGGAAAAACACAATTAAGAAACTTATCAAAAAATAAACATCACTCCATTCCTCCACAATAAAACTTACATACTTAGTCACTCATTTTATCATGCATACAGTTCAACTCCCATAAGGACAGCAGGGAACAGAAAGTAAGTGAGTTGATGGAGAATATAATCATGTTAACATCACTGCTCACTAATCTTTCCTGTCTTTGTTATCAGTTTATGCAAAGATGGTCAGTCATGAGGACCCTCTTGGGTCAAATGCCAAAACCTCACCAGAACACTGGGTTCAGTTCTGAGCACCACTGTTTAGGAAGGACATTGATGAGCTGAAGAGTGTGTCCAGAAGAGGGCATCTAGGATGGCAGAGGACCTTGCGTTCACGACTTATAAGGATCAGTTAAGGAACGAGGAATGTTTAGTATGGAGAAACAGACTCAAGGGGGCATGATAGCTGTGTTCAGCTAACATTTGGAGGAGGGCTTAGACTAGCTCAGTCTGGCCCTAGAGGGAAGAAGCAAAGCATTGGGGAGAAGGGGGAAAGACAAATTTCAGCTTGATGCCCACAAACATCTCCTTACAATGACTGCCACCCAAAACTAGAGTGGCTTCTCTCAAGAAAAGGTAGTGTTCCCCTCCTTGGAGGGCTTCAGGTAGAGACTAAATGACCACTTCTCAGATATGTTAAAGTGTACGGGCTGCCCTAGTTGCGCACTGAGGTCCCTTCCAACTCTCAAATTCGACATAGATGGTAACAAAATAACGCCTTGTATAGATACAAGCAGATTTGTGATTGCATACACAATCTCCTCTTACTGTTTTTCTTTGTACAAGGAAATGTTCAGACTTGTTGATATTTGTCAGGATCAAACTAACAAAAAAATGACATTAAAATCCCAAGGAGAAAAAAGGTATATGGACACAACTGTCATGTGGGAAAAGAATTTAATGGTTTTGCTCTTGCAGAATGAACATGAAATTCAATTTTCTCTAACTTAATCATGAACACTTACAGGCTTAAAAACAAATCAAAGAAAATATTGAAATTCGGTTTTATAATTTTATAATTGTATTATAAAGTCAAGATCTTTGCTTTAGACTTGCCTGAACTTTTTTTTATTGATTTAATATTTTAATTTTTCCTCCATTTACACGTGTAGAAACAGCTTTTAACATTCATTTTTAAAACTGTGAGTTCCAAATTCTCTCCCTTCCCCCTCCCCACACATTGAGAAGTCAAGCAATTTGATATAGGTTATTCATGTGAAGTTCACAACAGTCATATTGTGAAAGACTAAGTGTATTTCCCTCCCTTCTATTCCCCCTTGTTTGTTCTACTCTCTCTCTCCTTTCCCCTTGTCCCTCCTCAAAAGTATGTTGCTTCTGACTACCCCCTCCCCCAATCTGCCCTCCTTCCTATCACACCCCATTCCTTCCCCCTTTCTCTCCTGCTTTCCTGTAGGGTAGAAGACATTTCCATAACCAAATGGATGCTTATGTTACTCCCTCTTCGAATCAGTTCTGAGGAGAGTAAGGTTCACTCACTTCTCCTCTACTGCAAAACCTTTTGCTTGCCTTTTATGTGCGATAATTTACCCCCCTCTACCTCTCCCTTTCTTTTTCTCCCAGTACACTCCTCTCTCACCCCTTAATTTTACTTTTTAGATAATATCCCTTCATATTCAACTCATCCTGTTGCCCTCTGTCTATATATACTCCTTCTAGCTACCCTAATAATGAGAAAGGTCTTATGAGTTATAAATATCATCTTTCTATTTGGAATGTAAACAGTTCAACTTTAATAAATCTCTTATGATTTCTCTTTCCTATTTACCTTTTTATGCTTCTCTTAAGTCTTGTATTTGAAAATCAAATTTTCTATTCAGCTCTGGTCTTTTCTTAAGAATGCTTGAAATTCTTCTATCCAACTGAATATCCATTTCCCCCTTCATGGATTATATTCAGTTTTTGCTGGGTAGATGATTCTTGGTTGTAATCCTAGCTCTTTTGCTTTCCAGAAGATCATATTCCAAGCCCCTCAATCCTTTAATGTAGAAGCAGCTAAATCTTGTATTATCCTGACTGTGACCCCACAATACTCAAATTGTTTCTGCTTTGTAACATTTTCTCCTTGACCTGGAAACTCTGGAATTTGGCTACAATATTACTAGGAGTTTTCCTTTTTGGATCTCTTTCAGAAGGTGATTGGTGGATTCTTTCCATTTCTATTTTACCCTCTCATTCTAGAATATCAGGACAGTTTTCCTTGATAATTTCTTGAAAGATAATTATCTAGTCTCTTATTTTGATCATGGCTTTCACACAGTCCAATAAGTTTAAAATTCTTTCTTCTGGATCTATTTTTCAGGTCACTTGTTTTTCCAAGGAGATATTTCACATTGTCTTCTATTTTTTCATTCTTTTGGTTTTGTTTCATGGTTTCTTGATTTCTAATGAAGTCATTTGCTTCCACTTCCTCCATTCTAATCTTTAAGGATTTATTTTCTTCAGTGAGCTTTTGGACCTCCCTTTTCATTTGGACAATTCTAGTTTTTAAGGCATTCTTCTCCTCATTGGCTTTCTAGGATTCTTTTACCATTTGGCCTATTCTCTTTTTTTAAGGTGTTATTTTCTTCACAATGTTCATGTGTTTTTTAATTTTCTTGCCTCGCTCTCATTTCTCTTCCCAATTTTTCTTCTAGCTCTCAGACTTGATTTTCAAACTCTTTTTTGAATTTCTGAGATCAATTTATATTTTTCCTTAGGGTTTTGACTTTGTTGTCTTCTTCTGAATGTGTGTTCTGATATTCCTTGTCACCAAAGTAAGTTTCTGTAGTCAGAGTTTTTTTCCCCCACTGTTTGCTCATTTTGCCAGTCTAACACTTGACTTTAAAAGCTTCCGATGTGTTCAATGTCCCAAGCTTTGTGCAGCAGAGACACTTTTAGGGCCCTATACATTTTCAGTTCTTCCAAAGTGGTATCTAAGGGGAGAGGCAGCTAGGTGATGCAGTGGATAGAGTACCAGTGCAGGAGATAGGAAGACCTGAGTTCAAATATCACCTCAGACATTTGATACTCACTAGCTGGGTGACCTTGGGCAAGTCACTTAACCCCAACTGCCTCATCCTGGGTCATCTCCAGTCATCCTGATGAATATCTGGTCACTGGATCAGATGGCTCTAGAGAAGAAGTGAGGCTAGTGACCTGCACAGCCCTCCCTCACTCAAAACAAAGTCAAGTGCAAGTCATGTCATTATTTCTCTGATGGCATGGCCTTCTCTGGCAATGAAGGATGAACACACATCTACGGGGAGCTGCTTATTCCTCTCTCAGTCCGTGTTCTTGTCTGTGAGCCACCACAAGTACTCTTTTCTGCCCTGAAACTGTGATGAAGGTCCTTTCCCCCTTCTACTGCAAGCTCTGCTATGTTTTTTGTGCTGAGAATGCTACCTGAATCCAAGTGTGGGCAAAGCAACAGAGTCCTGACTCAGTAAAAAGAACCCTATAATCTCTTTCTGACTAGTTGTTGGACTCCCTTACTGTGTGTGGGCTGAGAGCTCTGGAAAAAACTGCTGCTGTTGCTGATTCATTCACTTCCAAGGCGTGCTCCTGGTCTGGTGGGGTCAGGGCTGTGCTGCCTTAGCCTGCTCTCCTCTCTCATCCAGGTGTGACAAACCTTTCCTGTTGACTTTCCAGGATTTCTTTAGCTGGAAATTTGATCCAATCTGTCTTTTTTGTGGGTTGTGCTGCTCTAGAATTTGTTTAGAATTATTTCTAAAAGTATTTGGAGGGGTTTGGGGAAGAGAGCTCGGGGAGTGCCTGCTTTTACTCTGTCTTCTTGGCTCTGTGCCTTAGGCAAGATCTCTTAAGAGCACTTTAATAAATCTCTTCAGAGCAAAGAGCAAAACCTACTTAAATAGGAAAGTTCCTTCAAGCCCTTATGATCTTATGTTTTAATAAACCTTGGTGCCTCTTGTGAGGGAAATGCAAGATATCTAATAGAAGTTATTTTAAATAGAAAAAGGAGTCATACTTTTGAGCAGGGACTAAAAATAGGCATAATATTTGCAAGAAAAAGTATGATTCATATCACTTAAATGATGAGCATTCACAGACAATATTGTTCCATGCTTAGCAGATTTTGCGGAGGTTTGCTGAATTAAAAAACAGTGGGTGCTGAGTGGAAAAGTACTAAAAAAAAACCCTACCAAGACTAGTTTGTGAATTTCATAGCAAAAGATAGACCTTTTCTGAATTTGTACATTTTTGGAAAAATAAAACAAACTTTATCTGATTTTTACCAGATTACAGAGAAAAAAATCTGTCTTAAAATGTTTCATTTTGAATATTTCCTTTCTTATGCCTAGCTGCAGCTCTAAATTCATTCTGTAATTACAGCATTAACAAATATTCCATATAGGAATATATGTAACTTCATCTATAAAATTTAATTAAGTTATTGCTATTACCCTAATATTTATAAAGGTTTTCCTTACCTTTTTATCATAGTCCTGATCCCACATGTCGTTAATTGTACAGCCGGCTCCCCGCATCAGAACTGCTCCAGTGCCAAAAAGGGAGAGCATATACCAGTCTGGAAAACAGCCTGGCTCTGCTGCTAAGCCAATACTCCAGGTACATGGCAAATACAATAGCCAGGTTCCTAAAACAAATCAGAGAGGCAAACAATACAAATTAAAATGAGGAATTACATTATTCTGATACTTTGCAAGGACTGTGATTTCCCTGCTGGGGGCACATCCTTCATTATGGTGGCAGAAGCATTTCTAGAACTGTATTGAATAATACTAGTGGCAACAGGCATCATCACTTTAACTGTGATCTTCTTAGAAAGGCATGGAATATTTCTCTATTAGAAATAATGCCAACTCTTGGTTTTAGACAGATACTATTTGTCATAATAGGGAAAGGTCTACCTTAATTATTGTTTGAAACTTCCTCTTACATATAAATAAGTATTTTATTATAGAAGGAGTTTTCTATTTTTACAAGCATACCTTGGAGATATTACAGGTTTGGTTTCAGACCAGTACCAGTAAAGCAAATGTTACAATAAAGCCAGTTACACAAATTTTTTGGTTTTCCAGTGAATATAAAAGTTACATTTACACTATGCTGTAGTGTATTAAACGTGCAACAGTATTATGTCTTAAAAACAATATATACATATATATATATATATATATATATATATATATATACCTTAATTTTAAACAATACTTTACTGCTAAAAAAATGCTAACCATCATCTGAACCTTCAGCAAGTTGTAATCTTTTTGCTGATGGAGGGTTTTGCCATGATGTTGAAGGCCTTTGACTACTTAGGTTGGTGGTTGCTGATGGTTAGGATGGTAGTGGAAATTTCTTAAAATAAGACAGTAATCTTATATGGGTGTGGTACATAGAGCCCCAAAACAATTACAATGATAACATCACACTGATCACATATAAAAATAATGAAAAAGTTTGAAATATTATGAGAAATACCAAACTATTACACTGAGACATGATGTAAGCAAATACTGTTGGAAAATTGGCATCGATACTTACTTGACACAAACCTTAAATTTGTAAAAAACCAAAAAACCACAAAAAAGCAATATCTGCAAAGCACAATAAAGTGCAATAAAACAAAGTATGCCTGTACTGATATAATCATAGTTGTATTGTCATTGATATGATCAATTTTTATTACTTTTTTAGTTTTCCAAACATTCAATCATTCCTACATACCTGGTGGGTAGCCACAATAATCTGAAAAATATGCTACACCCTCTTTGTTACTATTTTATTAAGTTTTTTAGTATCACTGTTCATCATTGACCTATAGTTTCTTTCTCAGCTTTCTCTCTTCCTGGTTTTGTGAAAGATTTTCCCATGAAATAATAAAAATTTTATACACATATGAAGAATTTAGAAATTTACTTTCCAAACATATTTTCACAGGTCAATTAATTAGTTATTTTCGAAAGTCCCTTTAACATACCAAAGCTGCGTCACTGAACTGTTCCTACTATTTGAAAGATTAGGGCTACCTCGTTCTATAGTACCTGAATCATTTAAAACCAGCATTTACTTCACTGTGCCCCCCATGCCTGTAATGCACCCTTGCCTCACAGAATTCCTCAGTTTCATCTCAAGTATCACCTTTAACATAAAGCCTTGGATTTAACTTTCCTGTATTAATTCTCTTTTTAGGCTGTTATGGAGTATAGTGGATAGAGCACCAGGCTTGGAAGCAAGAAGCTTCATCTTCTTGAGTTCAAATTAGGCCTTAGACACTTTGGAGTTGTGTGACCCTGGCCAAGTCACTTAACCCTGTTTGCCTCAGTTTCTTCATTTGTAAAATGAGGTGAAAAAAGAAATGGCAAACCACTCCAGTATCTTCACCAAGAAAACCCCAAAATGGGGTTGTGAAGAGTCAGACACCAACGAAGCAATACAATAACTTATTCTCTTTATATTTATTCTGTTTATAACATATTGACTTCTCTATTAGAATGCAAGTTTCTTGTGAATGGGGGCTGTTTCATTCATTGTATCTGCATTCTCAATGCCCAGAACACAATAGGTGCTTAATAAATGTTGTTGATTTTTTTAAAGTCTGTATTTCTCTACAATTCAAATCTAACTTTTCACCTTTGTTTATCCTTACAGGGACAATAGAACGTAGAAAATGAAACAAAAGAAAAAATCATTTAAGAAAAATGGAAAGAACTCATTCTTAAGAACACTTAAGCCTGAACTTCTGTTCCTGGATGGATTTTGTATCCCTACTACTACAGAAAACACGTCTAAAACCTAGTGTTGCATTTCTACGCCCAAAGACCTAACTCTCCTCTAATTGTCCCTAGTTAGAGAAACCTTTCTCTTAGTAGCAGAAGCAGAGTGTAGCTTCTGTTGGCTGGGTTGGTCCTTTACAGGGTGAGAGAAAGGCAGCTTGGTTTCCTTAACAGCTGATATTGGATGGGGAATGGCGCTTCTACCAGCGCTCATACTGCCCCATGAGGAATACCCTGATCCGGCCTGGCTGGCTGTTAATGTGAGGACAGAGCTATTTTTTATTTAAATCATTATCTTTTTAAACCACTGACATTCCTTTAAGAAGGAATTGTATCCTTTTTCCTTTGTCATCAGTAAAGTTGTTTTCATTGCATTTTAAGGTCCCTGAATGCTTTATAATTTTGAGTCTCAATCATTAGATTCACCTGAGTTGGGCCTTGCCCAGAATATGCTTTGTATCCTTTCTTATTTCAAGCATGCAAATATAGCTCCCCAAGGGACGTGCTTCTCTGAAGCCAACTGACAAGTAAGAAACAAGATATCTCACTTGACAAAATCATATTTCAATTTGCTGAATATAGTATGTGTTTTTAAATTAAAATTTTTAAATTAAATTCAAGCACTTATTTTTTTTCTCCTTCCCACTCCCCAAGGGGGAGGAATGGGGAGGGGGGGAAGAAAAAACAAAATCCTTATGACAAATATACATAGTTGAGTAAAGCAAATATTCATATTTGTTGAGGTTCAGGGGTGCTGGGGACCCCGTAATATGCTGGGTCCTGCTCAAATGAATTCAACTCAAGCCTTCTTGAAGCCAAAGAGAGACAAAGTTTATTCAAGATTCACCCAATTAGGTTGGCTCTTGAGGAGCCTAAGCATTTGTAGGGCTTGTATTGCAAAGCGGGCCAGACAGAATCTCAGCTAGACAGAGTCTGTATTGGATCCCAGCTGAGCATCTCCATGAAGGCAAGATGGAACTTAAATACAGAAAAGACTATAGGAGGGTCCTGGGTAGTCTGGGAGTCTAGGGTGATGGGAGGAGGGGTTAGGGAGGGTCTTGAGAAGTCCAAGGAGGACCTCAGTTGGACTCGGGTGACTGGTCAAGCGTTGGAAACAGCTGGAGGCAATCAGGAAATATCAGACGATGGAGGGCTTGGGTCAGAAGCAAGTGGGGCAATCCAGAGGTCTAGGTAGGGGAGGTATGGGAATGAGTGGTAATAGGAACAAAGGGACAGATAGGCATATCCAAATTATGCTGAATAAAAGATAAGGGAGCGTCCGGGCTGAGAGAGGTGGAAAGGAAATCCCAGGAGCCCCGCCCACCCAAGGCCAGACTTTCTGGGGCCTTGCAGATAAACGTGACAAAAGTCCTCCCCATCCAAAGGGCAAAAGTCTTGGCTTGGGCTTGTACCCCATCAATACTGACTATCCCAAACTGTGTGCTTCATTTTGCTGAATGTGGTCATGATTAGTTTTATAAGGTCAGTCCTCCTCGGTAACCTTCTTTGAATTTGTTTTGATTTCAGAGAGCCTTTACTGGTCTCCCTAACAATAAAACCCACCTAGCAGTCATCCCAAGGTATGTGAAGGGATAATTCATAGTTATTGACAAAATACTCAGGCCGGATGACTACTGAGGGCGTTCATAACTGAAGCCTATGATTCTACGCTTTATCCTTAATTTTAATAGCTCACACTGACGGGGTTCAGACTCTGGGAATTTCCTTGAAGTCTCCTTTAATCTCCCCACTTAACCTGGCTTTCTTACTCAAATCTAATCTTCTCATTTGTTCCAGCAGCTTCTGGAAGTCCATGGGCTCTTTGTTAGCACAGTGCCCAGGTCTCTGTTGCACTCCCTACCCTTGATCCTATTAAAACCCCATTCCCCAGACTGCTGACTACTCCCATCAGGATCCTCCCTGGGTTTGATCTATGGAGAGCATCCCTGGGACCCCATGCTGCCTGGCAACACCTGCTTCTGGCCCAGGCCCTCCGTGGTCTGATATCTCCTGATTGCCTCCAGCTGTTTCCAACACTTGACCATTCACTCCCTCTCTGGACTTAATCAAGACCCTCCCTAAACCCTCCTCCCATCACCCTAGACTACCAGACCACCCCTACCTACATCCCTCCTACAGTCTTTTCTGTATTTAAGTTCCATCCTGCCTCTATGAAGGCGCTCAGCTTCAGTCCAGCTCAGTGAATTAAGGAGCTTAGGGTCAACCCAAGGTAGTGAATCTTTAAAAAACTTTGTTTTTCTTTGGCTTTAAGAAGGCTTGTGTCAAATCCATTCGAGTAGGACCCGGCCTGTTGGTATTTTGGGGTCCCTAGCACCCCAAACCTCAAAAACATAACCATCTATACACTGCTTTGAAATACTTCCTACACAACAAACAGGTGAAGTAACTAGCTGACTTATTGTTACCCTCATATTATAGGTTAAAGAGCCAGGACTGAGATGTTCAGTGACTTTCTCCAAGTTTCATGGTAAGACATTGAAGGCCAAAGTCTCTCTACAGGCTTCTTTCCACACCACATGGCCTCTCTCCTTACGTGTCTTCACCACAAAGAAACATTCAGTTGAATTGCAGCCAACTAAGGATAAACGTTTTAGTCAGGTTCTTGACCACAATTTCTTGGGGGGAAGGAGCTGCTGAACCACACAGAAAGCCCCTAAGAAGTATCCTCTTCAGCTGCATCTCCATGAAAGGCCACCTGAAGAGCCACCCAGTCTCTCCTGGATGGTGGCCACAAGCTCCCAGCCTCATGCGCTCCATCTGCCAGAGCCTGGCCTCAGCTGCTTCAGAAGCTCCAGAGTCCTGACTGCCTCAGGGACAACATACAGACTCTTCTTTAGGGTATATGAAGTCCTTCACAATATGGCCCCAGCCCACTTTTCCAGGTATGGAATGAACCAAGTACACAATTTAGGACACCAAAGCCCCACATTCCGGGATCTTTGTGCCATTGGCAAGAAGGAAGTCATGCTGGTGGTCCAAGCTCTAGTCCTCTGGACCACTTGCTATGGCAGCTGCTATGACCTTTACAAGAAAACCAGCCTGGCCTGTAGAAAACAAATACCATCTGACCACACCAGACTAATGGCAGGCATATCATTCCCTGATGTGCTCTAGACTGGACAAACTGACTGATTCCCAGACACAAGGTCCTGTCCATCTCCTACCTCTAACCTCCTCATTCCTGACATGCTCCTCCTTACTGGCACTTCTGGGAAGCCTGGGCTCTCTTGGAGGATCAGTTCAAGGCTATTTCCTTCCAAAGACCTTCCTGGATTCTCCCCTTTAGAACTCTCCCCTCATCCCAAATCACTGCTTACTTATTTCTTATATATCCTGTATTTAACTACATGTGACTATGTTGCAACTCTCAGCAGAATATAAGCTCCTTACGGGCAGGGGGATATCTCACATTTATGTTTGTAATTCCCTCACCTAGCATGGTGCCTAGCACATAAGACACTTAGGAAATGCTTGCTGGTTGACGCATTCATTCTAGTCACCAGGTGACTGGTGTTGGTTTTTTGGATACAACAACACCACAGAGAGAAAGCATCTGAACTAATGCCCCTGTGCTGTCCCTCTTCCTGGACGCACTTCCCCACTCTTTGCCTCCTCAAGGGTCAAGTGAACCCTGCACACTGTAGGCTGGACTTTCTAGAGAGAAGCCTCCCTCCCCTCTCCAAGTGCAGTTATACCCACAGCACAACAACCCTGGGAGGTAGGTACTTTATAGATAAAGAAATTGAAGCAGACAGAAATTAAACAACTTGCCCAGGATCACACAGTTAGTCACTATCTGAGGCTAGATTTGAACTCAGGTAAATATGGAACTTGTCTTCTTATAAAAGGATTTTTAAAAAATGAAATAAATCTTAAGGACAACTTTGAGCAAATAAGTTATTTTGACTATTTGAATAACCAAATTAACTATAAAGGACATATGAAGAAAGATGATACCTGCATCCAGAGAAAGGACTGATAAATAGAAGTATGTAAACGATAACTTTATTATATATTTAAAACAAATAGCAAGCTGTACATACATAACAAATTTGCAGTTTCATGGAGAACCATTTTTAAAGTATTATTTTTATTATATTATATATTACATTATATTGTTATGAAAAGCATATTTTATTCCATAAATTAAAAATAAAATAAAATTTTAAAAATAGAGAATTTAAACAAAAAAGATGTAAATTGCTAGGATTTTTTAATGGACAATTCATAAAAAAGCACTTTAACTACTACCTGTCTTTAATCATATGCATGTGTAAAATATTCTTTCTCCATATTTTATGGTGTAAGGTCCCAGCTTTACATTCTGGAAAATTGTTTAAGTTGTATCTCAATGTACAGAAGACAAGGTTTTCTTTCATGGGCTCTATCGCCATCTTGTGGTCTTTTGGCATATTTTTTTTAATGGCACACTGTACTTTTGCAAGAGGCGAACATGGAGATACTGTCAAGGAAGGCAGGGGAATAGAGAAGATTGAGAAGAAAACATTCAACAATGTCAAAGGTTACCGGGAAGTCGAAGATGATCAAGGCTAAGCAGAGGACAGATGCAGAGGGCAATCAGAAAGTGACAAACCACATCCTAAATGTTAGTCTATACCAAACATACATGGATGACTCTATGACAATAAGAAATGTCAGAATAAAATGAAAAGATTGGTAAAACAGAAGAAAATTTACTACAAACATTAACTGACCTGAAAGATAGGTCAAAGAGAAATCATGTAAGAACCATTTTAAAAAAGGGAAGGGGGCAGCTAGGTGGTGCGGTAGAGTGCTGGGCCTGGAGTCAAGAAGACTCTTCAACATGACATCAAGGCTAGCCTCAGACACTTATGTCCCTGGGCAAGTCACTTTAGCCTTGTTTGCTTCAGTTTCCTCATCTATGAAATGAGATAGAGAAGGAAATAGCAAACCATTCCAGTATCTCTGTCAAGAAAACCCCGAATGGAGTCATGAAGCATCAGATACAACTGAAAAACAAAAAGAGCTGAATTCTATTTTTTAAGAAATCATGAAAACTGCCCAGATCTATCAGAACCAAAAGGCCAAGTGAAGATAGAAAGAATCCAACATATCAGCCCCTGAAAGTAATTGCAAAGGAAATGCCATTGCCAAAATCCAGAGCTCCCTCATCAAAGAAAATAGACTTCATGTAGCCAGAAATACAGTTTGTTTGCCAAGGTACCACATTCCAGATTACATAAGACCTGGCAGTTTCTACTAGAAACAAGAGATCTCTGAATAGTGTTTCAAAAGGCAAAAAATACAGGCTTACAAGTAATTATAACTCACTCTGCAAAGCTGAGCATAATCCTGTTGGGGTGGGGGAAGTGAACCTGTAATAAATAGTATAAAGGACTGAAAGACCAGAGCCGGGTAAGAACTTTAAAATGCAAACCCAACAGCCCAGAAAAGCTTAGAAAGGTATATGAGAACTGTATGATGATATGGTGCTAACATTCTCTGAGAGAGAGAGAGAGAGAGAAGAAACCTGTGTCCCTTCAAAACCTTAATGTTTTTACAGGATATTTTGAGGGAGTTAAATAAGGAAAAAATGGAAGTGTAGAAGTAAATATGATTTGGTTCTAAGGGTTTTTTAAACCCTCAAAGGAGGTGACAGAGAAGGGAGGGTAAAAAGAATGCCCGAGTGTAGAAGGAAAGGACTTGCTATCATTTTCCCTAAGTTCATGAAAAGAGCATTCAAATATGGAGGAAGCAGTTGGGTAGTGGGCATCAGGCAAACTTTATTCATCTGAAATGAGGGTTGAAAACACACACACACACACACACACACACTCACACACACAGACTGGAGACAGAAATACAACAGGCTCAACAGGGAAACAAAGGTGGTTAATTTAAGAGGGAGGAAAATACTGGGGAGCATTCCATTTGAAAATTAAGATAAACTGAGATGCGATGGTCTGAGTATGGTCAATAAAGTCAAGCCAGTAGTTAAGCTAGCAATAACCAATAAATTCGGTCTATGGCCTTTCAATAACCAAAGACTCTGAGGTAGGGCTTACTAGTTTTCACACAGTTTTGGGAAGTACTAAGCTGGGCAGGTGGGAAGATAATGTGGTTACTGGGTAAACAGTATCATGGGAGTGGGAACAACATGATTGCTTATATTGAGGTGGGGCTGGAATATTAAATGTGTTATGGGACCCTTACGCATCTTGTAATCTTTGCTAAGAGATCAAAACTACTGCTGTCTCCTTGGAAGAGATAGAAACTCCCTTAATTGCACAAGGATAGCCAAGGACAGACAATATATCTTTTGGGAATGGTACTAAATTAACTTGTGGGGCTTAAAGATGGACTGGAAGTATCTCAGGGCTACTTGTGTGAGAGATTAACGACTTTTTTTTTAAGTATAACTTTAAACTAAATCAAAGGGAAAGCTAAGTTAAGACACAGAATGGTAGCTTTAGGAAAATGCAGTTAATTACAAAAATCAATACAGCATAAACTCAGTTTTGGTATAATCAATACAGAAGAAATTTGAGACAATATTAATTTTGATATGCATGGGAGGGAATGGTTGTAAGCAAAACAAACTCCTTGATCCAGAAGGGAGGGAAAAAGGGAAAATAATGAATCTAAGTATATATCAATCTATTGGGGAATGGCTAAACAAAATGTGGTATTGATGGGGTTTGGACTCTGGGGGCCTCCTTGAGCTCCCCTTGAGTCTTCCTTACTCAAGTCTAATCCTCCCATTTCATCTGGCAGTCTCCCAAAGCCCATGGGCTTTTTGTTATCGTTGTGCCCAGGTCTCTGTTGCACTCTGCCCCCTTTGATCCTATTACCAGCCACTCCCATCAGGATCCTCCCTGGGTTTGATCTATCAAGACCATGCCTGGGACCCCAGACCTGACAACACCTGCTTCCGTCCCAGGCCCTCCCCACTGTCTCTCTCCTGATTGCCTCCAGCTGTTTCCAACCCTTGACCAGTCACCCCAGTCCCACTGAGGTTCTCCTTGGACTTCTCCCATCACCCTAGACTACCAGATCACCCCCAGATCCCTCCTACAGTTTTTTCTGTACTTAAGGTCCATCTTGCCTCCATGAGGGCACTCAGATTCAATCCAGCTCAGACTCTGTCTAGATGAGATGGTATCTGGCCCACTCCTGAATACAAGCATTACAAATGCTTAGGCTGCTTAAGACTCAACCCAATATGACAAATCTTTAATAAACTTTGTCTTTCTTTGGCTTTAAGAAGGCTTGAGCTGAATTCATTTGAGCAGGACCGTGTCAGTATTCCGGGGTGACACCCAACAGTATGTTTATGTAATGTAGTATAATTCATAATAGAGACAATTTCAGGAAACCTTGAGAAATATGAACTGATGTAGACTGGAGTGAACAGAAGCAAGAGAATGGCAACACTATCCAGAAAAGCAACTTCTGAAAGACTCAAGGACTGTGGTCAATGCAATGACCAAAGATGTATCATGTTACCTACCTCCTGACAGACTTAGCAAGCACAATGCCTCCCAAGAACGCTGGCCACTGAAACATTTTAAAAGATGCACAGTTAAGATGAGAAGTGCAAAGTCTTTAAAAGGAGGTTGTGGACAAGAGCGGCAGTTTTAAAGGAATACAGAATATATTATGTCCTTAAAAAAATGAAGCCAGTATGAAATGCAATTCCATACACAACGCTCCTTTTGTGTTCTGCTGTGGAAGGAAAAAAGATATAAGGAAGGCTAGAACCAGGACATCTGAATGTGAGGAGGGAGAACGTGTGATGTGGTGTGAGAGATGTCATGGAAGTAGAAATGACAAGATTTTGCAAATGAACACATCAATGGCCTAAGGGCCAATGAAGAGTCAAGGATAATGGTATGGTTGTGAACATGGGAGAATGAAATGGTAGCTGGAGAAGTTCAGAAAAGGGATGGGTTATGGGAAATAAGTTCTGTTCTGGACACGTTTGGTTAAAATGACCATGACACGTCCAGTTTGAAATGTCCAATTGGCAGTTGTGATGGTTGTGCCAAGGAAAAGAGAAGTGAGTAAACATTTATTATAGCACCTACTACGTGCTAGACAGAATGCTAAGCACTTGTTAGGGATATTATGTCATTCGAACCTCATAATCATTAACTCTGTTAGGTAGGTAATGTTATTATCTACCTTTTTACAGCTGAGGAAACTAAGGCAGACACAGGTTAAGCACCGTGCCCATGGTGACACAGCTAGTAAGTATCTGAGGTCAGACTTTAGCTCAGCCTCCCTAACTCTAAGGCCCAGTCATTCCACCGTGCCACCTGGCTGCCCCAATACTGGACTCAACACAAATACTGCCAATTAAGTGCACGCAGATCAGCAGTCACAGACCCAAATGGATTCACTCCAGATGAGCAGCCAAGGCTTCTAAACGAGACAAACTGATCCACTCAGTTAGGAGTGGAATTGAAAATGGATTTTTAATTCTTTTTTTAAGACTTAACTGAGCTAGATTTAATAATTCCCCTGTGGCTGTCAGTTGTACACAGGTAAGCTCAAGTCATCAGAATCGCAATGCCATTCTTGTGACTCAGGTAAATTCATATCACAGTCCAATTCTTATCTTGTACCTAGCACCTCCACCATAGAATTGAAACTTGTATCTCCGCCTTAGTAACTTCAACAGCACCCACATTCTGAGGCAACCAGAATTGCCTACAGATCAGTCTCAATGATCTAAACTGCAGTAGACTAATTCCATAGCCTGCAGACTGATTTTATCACTTGAGGACTATTTTTGGGGAGCAGCTGAGATGACATTTGTCTGACCTTTTCATTGAAATGCCCACCATAGGAGATTGTTTTACCTTTGTCTTGTGACCTATCCTTGTTTGTGATTATGAGAATTTTAGAAGGGCAGGTCCAAAAACTCTAATATCAAAATAATACTGGAAAGTTGTTTTTTTTTGCCTTCTGGCCAATCAGAAGAAGCCACACTTATATTGTTATAGACTTTATTCCTTCACCCAGTTCCTGTTTGTCCTCCATCCTAGAAGAAGACCATGGCGGCAGGGAAATGATGCCATGACGTGCAAGTGAACTGGACTGAAGTGAGGCAGAGCTGTGCAAAGTCACCAGCCTCACCCTCTTCTCTGGAGTAATCTGGATCTGATACAAATCAAGAAGGCTGGAGATGGCCCTGGATGCAGTCACCATAAAAGACCCTGCCCTCCCTCACTGGGGGTTTCTGACCCCATTTATTGGCCAGTCTAACTAATAAAGGGATCTGGACAGGGGTGTTCCAAAGAAACTCTCCCCTGTGGATTCTCGGACTTGGATTCAAATTGTATGGGCTTTTAATGGAAGGAGGAATGATACTGATGATGAACCAGCAAAGGAGACAGAGGAGTGGTCAATGATGTAGAAGGAGAATCAGGACAGAACAGTATCCCAGAAACCTTGAGAAGGGAGATTATCCAGGAGAAGAGGGTAATCCAACCCTTCAGCAGGGCAAGAAGAATAAACATTGAGAAAAGGCACCACATCTGATAATTGAGAGATCCACCAGTAACTCTGGAGAGAACAATTTCAGTTGAGTGATTGAGTTGGATCTCCAGCAGACACACTGTGATACTTGGTGATTTTAATGCAAAGGGGGGCCCAGGGTAGGGAAATGAAAAATACGTTGGAAAACATGGATTAACAATGAGAGAGACTCCAAAGTCTTCAGACTACAGAAAACCATTATTTTTGATGACATCCTTTATTCCATTTCTGTTTCCTAATTCCAGATTTGTTAGGTAATGTGGCCTGATAACACCTAGAATGTGCCTCTTCACTTCCTTCTGGGAAATACTTTTCATTCTTCAAAGAATATAGTGCTCCATGACTTCCAGCTGCTGGCAGAATATTGGTTCAGGGATACATTAAAAGAGCATTGCATTTTCTCAAAGGCAATCCAGCCTGTTTTCCTCTTCCTCCTCCCATATAATTCTAGGACAAAACTGCCCACATGAGAGTGTCTTTCCAAGGTATGTATGTTTATGGGTGAGTCTCATAGACTGCCCATCTAAATGCATGGCACAAGCTGGATGAGTGGCATTCTTCATATACTTGTTTCTTCTTTTATGGATGGTGTGACTGAATCTAAAATTAATTAGTCTGTCCTGACATTCAGTTTTTGCAGACCAGCAGGGCATTGGGATGGGCTGTGTCTTGCCCATTCAAGCCCAAACTATTTTAAAATCCAAAACTAGGCAAAGGGTCAAGAATGTGGCCAAATCAGAGACAGATATGACCCTGCCACAACCTGTAGACTTGATATATGTCTCCAAGTCATCCAATATGATGAAAAGGCTAGGATTTAACCTGGAAACTATAGGTTGTCAATACCTACTGGGCCTCATCATTACAATGTCCCTTATTTCCATGACATAAAACTTCCTTACAGGCTTTAGAGCATCTCTCTATAGAAAAAGTTAGGCAAGAAATGAGGGAGAATCCCTACTAGTGGTAGGCATGAGGCAGCAGCTTAAACAGGGAACCAGATTTCTGAAACCATGGAATAATCCAGCAGAGCTGAAGTTACAGCCATGACTAGGTTGAGGAGAGCTCACTCCCACCCTGGCCCCCTGCCAGGCTAGAAAGTTTGTCCAAATACTCACTGCTATTTTTCTGGGAAGGCTTTCCTCTGAGAGGAGAACTTCTCCAAAAGAAGAGAGAAAGCAGCAGAACGATGCTTGAGAAGAATAAAAAAAAGCTGAGAAAGGCTGCCCAAGAAATACCTTCCATTGGAGATTGTTATGTTAGTAAAGTGTCTGTATAAAGAAAGGGAGGGGCCCTCGAGTCTGAGATGCCCATGGAGGAGAACCACAGGAGGGCTCACTTCATGAAGCAGCGGCCCCTGGGGAAGTAGCAAGGTTAGGAGTCAGACAAAGTGAACGCCCGCTTTGCCACTGCACCCTAAACACCACAGGGCCTTTCTATCTGGCTTGTTACATAACAATTTCCTTGAAATCTAGAGGGCTCAGGAATGGGGCAGGGTCCTGGAAGCTCTGAGTTAGACACTTAACTAGCTATGTGATCCTGGGTGAGTTGCTTAACCTGTCTGCCTCAGTCTCCTCAAGCCTGTCTGCCTCAGTGGGCTCAACTATAAAATGGGGATGATACTTAAAACTCCTACCTTTGTAAAGTGCTCAGCACTCACTAGCTGGGCAGGTCACTTAACCCCGTCTGCCTCAGTTTCCTTATCTGTAAAATGGGCTGGAATATCTCTGCCACGGAAATCCCAAATGGGGTCCTGAAGAGTCAGACATGGATGAACAACAATATATGTTATTATGTACCATCTCCCCATAGGAATAGGAGCTCCTGGAGAGTGGGCAGGGGCTGTCTTACTTATCTATTTGTTTCTCCAGTGCTTTGCATGGAGTAAGCTCTTACTAAATGCTTCCTTCATTTCACTCATCTTACTGCCAGTCCCTCAGCTTTTAAACCTGGGCCAGACTGAAGTTCAATCGGGCAACGCTCACCCCCCCCACTCCTAACTACTTTGTTCCTTACCAAGCTATGCAGTTACTTACACTTCTCAAAGGTCAAGATCCATTATTCCTCCCTCCACTGCCAAACCCTTCTTGGCTTTTGGGGAGATGATTACCCACTTACTCTCCAGAGGAAAGGTATACTTGAGATTGGCAGGAAATATTCTGAATTTTTTCTGCATCTCAGGCCTATGGCTCCATACAGAACCAGGCAAGGGACAGAACAATGAATAGTAACGCACCTACATCCCCATAGCTGATACTAAGAAAGCATTCAAGTGGAAAAATGACCCCATTCAGTAAGCTAAGGCTCAATGGATATAGATTCTTCAAGCACAAGGAAATCAACCCATTTAGCAAATGGAAGCGTCCACAAAAGCTGGACTTTGAAAAAAGCCCATTCCAAGACTTGATGAGGCCCACTGCCTGAGAATGATAAATCAAATAAAAACACCATATGGTACTATGAGATTTAACTTATCCTGCACAATACTGGGGGCAAAATGGATCCCTTGTTCAGAGAAAGCGAAGGGAGAGTGGCCGGAAGGAAGGAGTCTATCTATAGCATTATTCCATTTGGCCAAAGAATTAAACTGGGATTTCTGAGTGTGTTGACATGGCCTATCTGATTATAAAGCCCAGCTGCCTGCATTAACAAAGGTCCATCTTCCACAGAAGGAGTTAGAATGATCTAACCATAAAGCTTCCAGTACCCCAGGTACTCAGCAAGGGCCCATAAGGCCCAAGGTCCAAGGATCTGTATGAATGATGACTCAGCCTCACAGGGAGCCCCAAGCTCAGCTCACCAAGATGGCCTCAGTTCTCCACTCTACAGAGATACAATGAAACTGACTGAGGGGGGCAAGGACAAGCAGCAGAGGAGGACCTGACTCCCACAATGAGAAAAGTATAAATATAGTATAGAAAAGTATAAATAAACCAGGTGGCAGGGCTGCCTGAAGTGTCTGCATCCTCACGAGGAGGCACCCGAATGGCCAGGGCAGACAGTGGGAAGTGTGGTAGGAAAGGCATCTGTTTTTGGAGGTTGGGTTCATTTGCCTTGTAGGAGACAGAGAAATTATTCTCAAGGTCATCAATGGTTTGTTTTCCTTCTCTCCTGAGACATGAAAAATTCAGTTTAAGAGGAACTGGACATCCTACCGCCCAGTGGGAACCCCTTCCTTACTTAGCATGACAGGCTACCAAGGTAAATGGATGGTGAAAGGGCATAGGCATTTTATCTAAAGTACTATATTTTAAATCCTAGACTCGTATCCTCATGATTAAATGTGCTTTTACTACATCTTATGGTCCACAAAAGGATCACTGCCTAGCTCAGAATAGTGGAGAAGGGGCCCAATGCACACATCAACTTTGGGGAGATAAATAGTGGAAATGCTGGTACCCATCATCCCAGGCTTGGCACATTTCTAGGCCCTGGTGTCCCCAGAGATAGGATGTTGCCTGATTTTTAACATGTGGGACAGTCTGGGCAAATCCAGGGACTGCCAGTGAACTGTAATGGCCTAAGATGCCATTACTACTTTTCCCCTCTCAACCCAACAAATCCATCCTCAGTATCACTTTAGGCTGGTTTATGATATCCACTGTTATCCAGATGGTGATCTTTGTCTCCTAGCCTGTAGCTTCTCTCAAACCTTCTGTCTCTTCAGGGGTTCCATGCTCACTTGAGTGGGCCACAAGGGATGATGGTCACCTCCTAAAATGGTTATTGTATGTGGTTTATCCTTTTCTTGAAGAGGACCACAAAGGAAGGTGATGCCACAACTTACAAATGAATTGGATTTAAGTGAGGAGGAGGAGGAGCTGAGTTGCCCAAAGTGAGAACTCTGAAGACCTTAGCTTAACAAAGCCAAGGTCCCTCACTGCATCCTGGGCCATCTCTATTTGTCCTGATCTCTACCTGGCCAACTGGACCCAGATGGCTCTGGAGCAGAAAGTGAGGCTGGTGACTTTGTACAGCCCTCCATCCCTTAAATCCAATTCTATTCCAAGTCATGGCATCATCTTCCAAGAACAAAACACAATTCTAAAGTGAACAATCAAATTCGAATTAACTAAAGTCACTTCTTCCACTTTCAAATGGACCACCCAAATGCCACTGATTAATTGGCCCTCTGTCCATACCTCAAGATTTCCTTCTGTCTCACTCTGTTCAATTCACCTGCCAGCTTCTTAACAGCCATTAGCAATGGCCAAAGTATGGTCCAGTGCATTCCTCCTTAGCTGGACCCAGCAGGCCAAACCCTCTGGCTTCACAGGAGTCTCCAAACTCAGCAGAATGTAGAGTACATTCCACAGAGCCCAAAATTCCTACACTCCCAAATAAAAGAGACCAATTTTGAAACACACATTTGAGTAGAGTTTGCCATCCATGTTTGCTAAACTAACATTCAGCAAGTTTATTCATTTATAAGTACAATTTTCCAGGTGAAAAGTTTTCTCCAGGTGATGTTTTCCTCCTAAGTGGATACACCCAGGTGAATCACAACAGCACATATGGGAATTAGGAAGTCTGTATGGTCCAAAGAACTATACTTCCTTCTCAATATGGATTTATAGCATTCACTAAAAAACTGCTTTTAATGCATTTAGTCTAACCCTATTTCAGGTCTCCATAATAATAAAAGCTAGCATTTCTATAGTACTTTAAGATTTATAAAGTGCTTTAAAAATATTATCTCATTTTGTCCTCAGCACTACCCTGGGTGGTAGGCACCACTGTTATCTCCATTTTACAGATGAGGAAATTGAGGCAAACATTGGTGAAGTGACCAGCTCAGCTGGGCAGTTAAATGGTGCAATAGATAGAGCTCGGGGACTGGAATAGGACTCATCTTACTGAGTTCAAATCTGACCTCAGACACTTACTGAGCAACTCACTTAACCCTATTTGCCTTAGTTTCCTCATCTGTAAAATGAGCTGGAGATGGAAATAGCAAATCACTCCAGTATCTCTGCCAAGAAAACCCCAAATGGGGTCACTGAAGAGTGAGACAGGACTAAACAACAACCATGTGATTTATGCAGTCACAAAACTACTAAATGCCTGAGGCTGGATTTGAACTCAGGTCTTCCTGACTCCAGGTCCAGCACAGTCCATTTAGTACCATGTGGTTTGGTCCCCCTCTTAGGACCCAAGGAATAGACAGAAGAAGTAATACCTAAGAAAATATCCACAGGTCCTTAAAAGGGCTCTGGTCAATCCTGTTTCCCTCAGCTTTTCAGAAGCCACATTGACAATCTGGAACTTAAATCCACTTTTGAGATATCAGTGAAATTCCCCTCAAGCTAATGGAAGCCCCTCCCTCCTGGCACCAATCCCACCACAATTCTCCAATTTACTAAGCCTGGAATGCTACCCATCTCCTAAAACCCAACTCCAACGTCACATGAGCCCTTTCCTAATCCCATCCTTCCTCCATGAAACCCTCCCTAATCCATCCAAGGACAAAGCACTTTCTTTGGTAATTTTCTATTTCGCGCGTCATATAAAGATGTTGCCTATTACGGCTGTCTTTGTAGCTTCTCCCTCTCCTTTAAGGTCAACTTCACCAAGGGGAGATGCCAAGTTCAGTCTAATTGTTCAGCTCCGGTCAATTTCCCCGGTGGCCACTATGTAACACAGCCTCTCGCTCCACGATAGGCTCGCTCCCCTCGCTCCTCTCCTCTCCGTTCGGCAGCGCCGTTGCCACTCCAGCAGAGATCAGCCAATCACGGCTCCCCGCTCCGCGCGCCCGCCCTCCCCCTCCCCCACTCACCGATGGGCTTGTCCAGCCTCATGAGGCGCAGATAGGGCTGCAGGGGGCGGGGCGCCGCGGACACGATGGCGGCCGCAGACAGGCTGAGCGGGCGCCCGCGGCTGGGCCCGGGGACGGGCGGGGGAGAGCGGCCGAGGCTGGCGGCGGCGCAGGCCGCGCCCACGACCAGCGTCTGCCGCCGCCACAGCCCCGCCAGGACTCCCCGGACCAGCCCGAGGCGGCCCGAGGCCATCATGGCGAGCGTGCGGCCGCCCCGGAGCCCGAGCGGCGCATGACGTCAGAGGACGTGGTCAGGCCGGAGGGCGCCTGCGCATCGCGGGGCCTGCTGCCACGTGCCGGGCGCTGTCCGTCTTCCTCCCGGGGACACGACCCTCCCTTGCCGCAGCCTGCTCCAGCTGCAGGGGCTCTCTGCCACCTGCAGGATCATCTGATCATTAGACTGCCCTGTTTGGCATGAAAAATACCTTACCCGCCCGTGGCCAGACTGGCCATTCACCATCACCCTCCATCTCCTTCCTCCCCGCCTTTGTCCCCGAGGCCTGCAGGGCACCCCGCCTCACTTCCGTCCCTTGCATTCTTCTGTGCCATCGGAAACTCCTGCAGGAAGGGCACGGACTGCAGTTTATTGCTTACATTCAGACAGTGCCAGGCTTCCCCTCAGGGTGTTTGTAAAAGATGCTGTACATGGCAGCAACACTCCTGAAAAAACAGTCTGGAATTGTGCAAGTGTGGCTGCTGAGTTGTACATCCTCTTTGACCAAGAGATTCCTAAGAAAGAACCCGTCTGCAAAAAAAAAAATCTTCGGAGAAGCTGCATTATTTATAACTTTTCAAAAGCTAGAAACAAATATGGAAATATGCTGAGCCTAGGGGATGAGTGAACCAATTATGGCATATGCAAATAATTATAGTGGTAACCCCATATGGGATTTTCTTGTCAAAGACACTGGAGTGATTTGCCATTTCCTTCCCTACCTTATTTTACAAATGAGGAAACGGAGGCAAACAGGGCTAAGTGACTTGCCCAGGGTCACACAGCTCATATCTGAGGCTGGATTTGAACTCAGATGTTACCTGACTCCAAGTCTGGTGTTCCATCCACTGTACCACCCAGCTGCTGTATAAATGGTAAATACTTAATGAACCTTTTATTAATTCATTCAGGTATAGCGGATGGCCTGCGTCCCTACATGGCTCGGTGATGCGGTGAAGAAGACAGACAGGGAAAGAAGGAGAAGAAAGACCAACTCTGTTTATTGATCTGAGGGTCCGGGTATTTATAGACAGAAACTGCAAGCCTACATGACATTCTGCTTGTCCTCCGTCTTAGTGATTTAATCAGTCTTAAAGACTGTGAGCCTAGAGAGCATCTATTTTACATATCCCTTGTTTTCTGTAATTCTCCTGTTTGTCTCATGGAGACAGCAACATCTGGGGGGCATGGAGAGCCTTTAATGAGCACAGTCTCAAAGAACAGTTTCCTGATCTTGTCAACCGCACTCTACCCTGGCCCTCAACATTCAGGCCTATTCTATCACTTCTGAAGGTTCTCAGATACCCTAAGAGTGTTGAGAGATCTCTTTTCTCTTGCTCTTGATTTGAGCCCACAGTATTCTTCCCATTTTAAGGGTTCAGTGACTCTGAGCTTTTTTTTTTAGTATTTTATTTTTCCCCATGAACATGTAAAAACTATTTTAAACATTTTATTTTTAAAACTTTGAGTTCCAAATTGTCCCCCTTCCTCCCTCCCCATCCCACTCCCACTGAGAAGGCAAGCAATTCATTATACATTATGCATGTGTAGTCATGCAAAACATCAACTTTTACCTGAAGGAATATTCACTTCACAGATATAGCAAGAAAAAAAACACAAACATTTCATCTAAAACCTCAATCTGACAGAAGAGAGGAGGGCACAGAAGGTTAGGCTCTGTTCCTCCATAGAAGGAGAACCACCAAATTAATGCCCCCAGATGTAGCATAGCTGATGGATGGATCCTTCCACTGGCCTGGAGTCCTGCATGCATTCTCCTGAAGATTATTCCTTGTTCCCTGGGTCATCAACACTCTGTTGGATGAGAAACTTGGACAATTCTCTGATTCCTGCTCTTCTGGTGGCTCACTCCCAAGATTGGAGACTGCTTCTTTCATTGGACTCCATGAGCAAAGAAAGGAGTCTCTAAGATCCAAGGGCCTGCAGAAATGAATCAGGCAAAAGGCCCCTAGTGAAGTTGATAAGCCTTTTGAACACCTCCGCAACCAATCCTCTTAGGTGAACTAGGTATGGAGTGTTCTCTCTGAGGTACTTCCCTTGCCAATCTGCAGGAAGCAGAGTCCCTTGGATTCCCTGGCAGTATCTTCCACCCACCATTAACAAGCTGATGGGCTTTTCACATGTACCCATCACAGAGGAAATCAATACCTCATCAGACTACTTTATCTTTTATGTTACTGACTCTTTTGTTTGTTATGAACACTTTGGTTAATGGGGGAGAAAAAAAATTTGTGTATGGATTACTTATAGAATTAAATTGAAAAGAAATTCAGCCTCTTAGATAAAAATGTTGAGAGATATAAACTTGAGGACCTAAGAATAAACTTCCCCTTAGATCAGTGAACTATTTGAAGGCAAAGCATTGTTTGAATTATAGATGATTGACTGCTGGGATTTGTGGTGTACCATTTAGCAGTGGCTAAAGCACTGGGCTCAGAGTCAAGAAAGCTTGAGTTCATATCTGGCCTCAAACAGAAAGTAGTGTGGCCCTGGGCAAGTCATTTAACCCTGTTTGCCTCAGTTTCCTCACCTGTAAAATAAGCTGAAGAAGGAAATGGCAAACCATGTCAGTATCTTTGGCAAGAAAACCCCAAATGGAATCATGAAGAGTCAGACACCACAGAGCAACCATTCAGTTGTCAACATCTGTTTTCAAAGTTTTAAGATTATAATTGAGAAATTATAAGTGAAATGAAAGTTTGAGCACTTTGGGACAATTATGTAAGAATCTGGCAGAAAAGAGGAATTTTTTGAGGTATGAGGAGGCTCTCATTTGAGACATTAGTAGAGAAGCCTAATTCAATTGTTGCTAGACTATTGTTTCTCTGGATTGGGATTCTCTTTACCTAAAGTTTTCAAGCTTTGATAGGGAAAGAGAGACATGCCTCTTTTTCACCTAACAGCTAGAAAGAGGCATTTATAGAGTAATACTCTGGAAAGTGGAGGGGACACATATCCTATACAACAGAAGAAAATAAAATGTAACCATGGTAAGGTTACAAGGAAACAACTAATAGAAATGGAGTGTGTTCATCCTTTGTTGCCAAAGAAGGGCACACCATCAGAGAATTGATGACATGACTTGCTCTTGACTTTGTTTTGAGTGAGGGAGGGCTGTGCAGGTTTTACCAGCCTCACTTCTCCTCCAGAGCCTTCTGAATCCAGTGACTAGATATTCATCAGGATGACTAGAGATGACCAGGATGAGGCAATTAGGGTTAAGTAACTTGCCAAAGGTCACACAGCTAGTGAGTGTCAAGCATCTGAGGTGAGATTTGAACTTCGGTCCTCCTGACTCTTGCACTGGTGCTCTATCCACTGCACCATCTATCTAGCTGCCTCTATAGAAGTGGAGTATAGAGAGGAGGAAGAAACAAGTCAATAATATTTATGGAGGAAATGCTATTTTGTAATCTCTACTCTTTCTGGTGCTATAAGAAATAATGAGTAGGATACTTTCAGAAAAACCTGGGAAGACTTACATGAACTGATGCAAACTGAAGTGAACAGAACCAGGAGAGCAATGTACACAGTAACAGCAATATTGTATGAGGAAGAATTGTGAATGACTTAGAATACACTGATCTAAGACAATTCCACAGGATGAAAAATGCTATCTCACTCCAGACAAAGAACTATTGAAGTCTGAATGCAGATGGAAGCATACTTCTAAAACTTTATTATTCTTGGTTTTTTAAATCTGTGTTTTCTTTTGCAACATGACTCATATTCCATGACAACACATACATACACTATATTAAATTGCTTGTTTTATTAAGGAGGGAGGAGAGAAAGAAGTGAGGGAGAGAATTTGGAACTCAAAACTTACAAAAAGAAAGTTAAAAATTTTTGTTTACATGTAATTGAGAAAAATAAAATAAAAATTAACTTAAAAACTATGTATGCATAGTAGGGAAGGAAAGAGAATAAACATTTATTATTACACTATGGGTCAGCACTTTGCCAATATTAGTTTAATTATTTCCTTGAGTGGGCATTGCACAATGATTGGAGATAATCTTTTCTTATCTTACTGAATCTTTTCATACTGAATCTTAATCTTTTTCTTATCTTACTGACCCCTGGTTAGTAAAGATTAGACTTCTTTATAGCAGGGCTGTGAAGGAGTACAGATTTTCTTGTGGTACACTGATTCCTCTGCTGTACTACAAAAATGAAAATGATATCTCTTCCTGTTCTTAAAGAACGTTATGCATACTGAGTATGTGTCATATCTTTTTTATAATGAACTTAAGCAAAATTTTAGCAAAGCTATATACTACCTGACATTGTGATGCTATATTGTTTCTCAAAGTTGTCAGTATATTGTTACATGTGCTTTTTTGGGTCTCCTCCAGTAGCATGTAATTTCTGAAAGAAGGCATTGTTTTATCCTTTGTCTTGTATCCTCTGCAGCTAATACAGTTCTTGGCGCATGATCAGTACTTAATAAATTCTTGTTGATTGAAAAGGAAAAGCTATGGTGGGGAGAGGTAAGAAGCAACTAGATAAAGATAGAACAAGGAGAACTGGACCATAGAAGAGTTGGGGACAGAAGTCACAGGGAGGTGACAAGAGAAACATTAGGTCTAGACCAGTATCTAATACCATATACCAGGACAAGTTCCAAATGGGTACATGTCTTAGATAGAAAGGGTGACATCATAACCCAATTAGAAAAGCAAAGAAGAAATTACCTTTCTGATCTATGGATATTGCTGTTATCCAGACGTTTCAATTGTTTATGACTCTTCCCCCATTTGGAATTTTCTTAGCAAAGATACTGGAGTGGTTTGCCATTTCCTTTTCTAGCTTATTTAAAGATGAGAAAACCGAGGCAAACAAGGTTAAATGACTTGCCCAAGGTCACAGAGCTAGCAAGTGTCTGAGGTTGGATTTGAACTTAGGAGGATGTCTTCTTGTTTCCAAGTCCAGTGTTGCATCCATTGTGCTGTAGTGTTGTAGTCACTGTATTAATTGTTATCCTACTTATATTTACTTCATTCTTTGTCATTCATATTACTAAGGATTTTATGAAATGCTTTCATCATTTTTTATGGCACAGTATTGTTCCATTATATAAATATATCACAATTTGTTTAGCCATTCTCCAGTAGTCTAAGACACAATACATGGTTGATACAATATAATAGATGAATATTAGGCCACTGGATCCAGATGGCTCTGGAGGAGAAAGTGAGGCTGGTGACCTTGCACAGTCCTTCCTAACTCAAATCAGAGTCAACTTCAAGTCATATTATCATTTTCCTGATGTCACGGTCCTCTCCAAAATGAAGGACGAACACAGCCTGTGAGTACACCAAGCTACCTGAATGGAGACCCACGTAGTTGGGCAACTCATTTCATCCTTTCCCTCTACCTCTCCCTTTCTTTCTCCTCTCCAAAAGAAGGTAAATTTTGGTGACCAGAAGCTGCCCAGTTAGCGTGGGGTCTACTGGCTAGATTTCCTTCCTTCCTTCCTTTCTTTCTTTCTTTCCTAAAATGTTAAACCCAGTTCACTCTGAAGCCCACAGATTGGACCATAATAAGTCCCTGCCCAAGTTCTACTTTTTTTTTTAGACCCTCCTGTCTTGGACTGAATCTCAACGGTAATGGTTTCTCTTTGGAACAGCAACCTTGCCCTCCCAGCTTGACTTTTTTTCTTTTTCTAATTAAAGGAGCCATCCCTTGACTACTTCTTATAGAGGCCTCACTCTAAGTGAGTACCTGAAAAGGTCTTAGCTTAAAAGGGCCAGGGTCTCCCATTTCATTCTGAGCCATCTCCAGTCATCCTGATAAATATCAAGTCACTGGATCCAGATGGCTCAGGAGGAGAAAGTGAGGCTGGTGACCTGTCGCAGCCCTCCCTCACTCCAATCAAAGTCAACTGCAAGTCAAGTCATCATTTTTCTGATGTCATGGTCCTTTTTAAAAAATGAAGGACAAAACACAACACAATATCAGGGACTCCTTTAGTTTCTAGTTCTTTTTTTCCCCCTTTTAATTCCCTTTTTGGGACCAGGAAATTTTGTTATGCTTGAGACTATTCCTCCCTTGGTATTTTCCCTTTTACTTATCTCCCTCTTTCTTTCCCCACCAATATATTTCTACACCAAACTCTTTGTATATGAGTTCAATTTTCCCTTTTATCCATTTCAGATATGAGTTAGGTTCATTTGATATCTACTTCCCCCTTTTCCCATCATTTTCTTCTTGGATACTCCACATAAAAGAAATGGCAAGTTTTACCTCCTACTTCCTCCTTTCTTCACTATTCTCTTCTTCCATTTACCCTTCTTTCTCTTAAAATTCTCAGAACAACACCAAGCCATCAGGATATCTGCTTAGAACCTTTCAAGATGTAAAGGTTCTAAAGGGGCACCTGTTTCTTCTTTCCATTAGAATGTTAGCACTGAGTAGGTATACAGCTCCTTTCAATTGCTGAAATAAACATGTCTTTCTAGTTTTCTCTGGAATGTGCTAGCATTATTATATTCTACAAATCCAGGAATGAATTCAGATAAATGTGTCTGCTTTCAAATTACTTTAGAAATTCAAAGTATCTTAACATACCAAGTGTCAAATGCTTTGCTATAACTAAAATATCATTTTTATAAATGATTTAAGAGTGTTATGAACTATAGTGACTTGACAGTGGGGAAGGGAAACAACGTGGATAGGTTTATATCTATCCTGTAAGCTAGATTTTCTCTTTTGCTAAACAGAACCTTTATGTCTTGAAAGGTGTAAATAAGAAAAGCAGAGGTCCTGATGGCTTGACACAGGTTCTGAGAATTTTAAGAGAAATAAGAGAAAGAGCATAAATGGAAAGAGAGAAGAATGAAGAAAGGAGAAAGGAGGAGGTAAAACTTGTTATTTCTTTTATGTGGGGTATCCAAGAAGAAAATTCTTTTGCTGAATCAAGTCAATAAGCATTTATTATACACTTAAAATACTCCAGGTACTGTGCTGAGGGCTGGGCATCTTAAGAAAAATAAGGCAAGAGATAGACCCTGTTCTTACGGACAATGGGGGGAGAAACATGAAACAACTATGTATAAATATGATATAGAAAGGATAAATTCAAGATAATCTCAGTGGAATTCTCAGAGGGAAGATTAAGGGTGAAGAGGATGGAAATGATATTACAAAAATATACTCAAGAACTCACCTTTGGGCTTTACACTGGGATCAAAAGCAATTTTTAACTTTTTAGCTATAGCATGTGGCAAAAGATATTGGATTTCAAGTCACAATCCAGACTTAGTGGCTGTGTAAGTTTTTAAGTTAGCTTCTTCATCTGTAAATTGGAGGTGATACTTATATTACCTGTATCACAGGGTGTTGAGGTTCAAATGGTGCCTGTGAAGTACTTTGCAAAACTCTCCAATAATTTGCCATCTAACCAATACTATTCCAGGTATCAGTTGCTAAAGTTTAAGATATAACTTTTTAAAAATCTGGATTCCTACAAAGAAACTCTACAAGATATTTTAAATAGCTTGTACTTAAACAGTAACTATATATTGTAATAATTTATATTTTTAAGTTTTATTTTAAAAATAGCTAGCATTTATATACTACCGTAAGATTTGCTAAACACTCTAGATAGGTCAACTCATTTAACCCTTCCAACAACCTTGAGAAATGTGCTATTGTTATCCTTATCTTAGAGGAGCAAACTGAATTGGAGAGAGGTTAAATGAGTCACCCAGAATCACATAAGAGTCTGAGGTTGGATTTATTTGAGGATAGAGTTAATTTTTTCTGACTCAAAATTCAATACTAATCCTAACCAACTGCATCAGCTAGTTGCAAAAGCAGTTGTAACAGAAGATAATTTTTCTGGAGGTTTTAGACTTTATTAAAGTTCCTCAAATGATTATATGAACTCTTTCAAAAATTATAAAAGTGACTAAAGAAGTAACAAATGTGAAACTAGTTTATTTAGAATAGTTTTTATTAAGAAAAAAATAGAAGAAACAGATGACTGTCCAAGATATGAGACATATCTTTGAAATTTTTCATTAAAAAGAATTAAATTTGCTTTTTTTATGAGCAAAAATCTAGTCATTCTCCCTCCCAGTCTAGCCTAATTAAAAAATAAAGAAAAAATTCCCTTTGAAAACATGTATAGTTAGGTAAAACACATTTCCACATTGGCTATGTCCAAAAGAACCCCAAACAAAGCCAAAGTCTTATTCTACACTCTGAATCTTTTGCCTCTTTATCAGAAGGTGGGGAGCATATTTCATCTTGAGTCCTCTATAATTGTAGTTGGTTATTACAATGATCTAAGACTAAAGTATTTCAAAGATTTTGGCTTTATAATATGGTGTAATTGGGTAAATTGCTCCTGGTTCTTCTCATTTCATGCTGAATCTTAGTTGACACAAGTCTTTTCAAGTTTCTCTGACACAATTCCCTTCATCATTTCTTACAGAATAATTATCACATTTATATGCCTTAACTTGTTCAGCCATTTCCCAATTGATGGATGCCCCCTCAGATTTCCATTCTTTGCCACCACAAAAAGATCTATAAATATTTGTTCATGTCCTTAGTTTGCTTTGCTTTGCTTTGTTTGATACTAATCACCCTCTTAATCCACCCTCTGTCTGATTCTTCTATCTCCCCTTTTCTTCCTATTTCCTTGCTGAGCAAAATGTATTTTTGTACCCTACTCTGTAGTTCTGTAGATTTCTTCCTTTGACCAGTTACAAGAGTGAAATTCAAGTTAGCAGTTTCCCCAACCTCTTCCTCTTTGTATAGATTTCATTTACACATCCCAAATTATGTGAGATAATTGCCCCCACTCATCCTTTTAATTTCTTCAGCCTAGTGAATTCCCCTTTCCCTCTCTTTCCATTCTTCTTTTAAGACCATCAAGGTATAATAGAACCACTCCCAGGTTTTATATCTAATTAGCCTTGTTCTATGGCCCTGGATGATGATAGGATTCAGAGGACACATGCTATATTTCCCCATATTAGAACATGGTTTAGTCTCCCTCAAGTTTACCTTTTTAGTTTCTCAGCTCCTGTGTTCACATTTCAAAGTTTTGATGTAGCTTTGGTCTTTTCATTGGAAATGTTTGGAAGTCCTCCATTTCATTAAAGACTCATTCTTCATCGTTATAATCATTGCAATCCCTGTAGGATTATACTCAGGTTTTCTGGGGAAGTGATTCTTGGCTGTAAGCTTATATCTTTTGTCTTCAGGAATATTGGGCTCCAAAATTCTCCTTTCCTAAATGATGGTGCCTGCTATGTGATAATATGTGCTATAGGATGGTACGTGAGTCTGATTGTGACTCCTTCGTATTTTGAATTCTTTCTTTCTGGATGCTTGCAATATTTTTTTTATTTGACCTGGAAGTTTTGGGTTTTGGCTATAATAGGCCTGGAAGCTTTCATTTGGGGGTTTCTTTCAGGAGGTGACCGATGGATGCTTTCTATTTCTACCTTGGCTCTGATTCTAAGATATCTGGGCAGTTTTCTTTGATTATTTTTGGAAATATGATGTCTACACTCTTTTTTTGGTTATAGCTTTCAGATCATCTAGTGATTCTTAAATTTTTTCTCCTCAATCTGTTTTCCAGTAACGTTTTTGTTAGGAGATCCCTTACACTTTCTATCTTTTTTTCCCAGTCTTTGGACTTTGTTTTAAAATTTTTTGGTTCATTGACTCATTATCTTACATTTGGTCAATTCTAGTTTTGGGAGAATTTGCTGATTGGACAAGGTTTTGAACCTCTTGTGCCAAGTTGTTAATTCCTTTTCTATTTTTTCTTTCTTCCCTAACTCTCATTTCTTTTTCATTTTTTCCCTTCAGCACTTTCTTTTCATTTATAAAAACATTTTAAAATTCTTGCCTCATCTCTTCTAGGAATTCTAATTGAATTTGTGTCAAAGCTGTGTTTTGCTTTGAGGGTTTGCTCATAGATGTTTTGGAGTCATTATCTTCATCTAAGTATCTGTCTTGAGAGTCCTTGTCACTCTCATAACTTTTTAAGATGGAATTCTTCTTTAGTTTGCTCATTCTTCTAGCCTGCTCCTTGAGTTTGGACTTTATTTTAAGGTCAGCCTCTGTGTACTGCTGGGGAAAGGTCTGGACTGGTCCTACTATTGTGATTTTTGGGGTTACTGAGTGCTGTGTTCCTCCAGGATAATATTTCAGTGCTCTAAAAGTGGTCTGATCCAGTCCAAAGTCTGCTTGCTTCCTCTACCGCCCCCCAACTCTGTACTTTTCTCATTTGGGTTTGGGTCTGAGCAGCAGTCCTATCGGCTCGCCCATTTGGAGTACTTTACTGCTGGACTTGGTCACATCAGCCAACTGGAAAGTTCTGATGGTTCAGAGCCACAGAACTACAGGTTCCCCTGGTCTGGGGTTCCTTACCTAGTTATTCTTCTTCAGGCTTTAGTCTACACTAGAGGCTAGAACTCAGACTCCATTCTGCTCTTGGGATCCAAGCCCCAGAGATACCCTGATGTTGCTGCTTGCTTGTACTTAGGTATAGGTCCTCTCCTTAGTTCACCCTGGACCTGTGCCTTGGCACTGGGTAATGAGCAGCAAAACTGCTAATTGGCACTTGTTCCTGAACCATATACCAAGTTTAACTTCCTCATCATGGATCTGGGACCTCTGATTGCCCTGGTGCTTAGCTTTTCCTCGTACTGGTATGCTCTGCATTGTGTACTTCCAGCTAGATCCCATCCTCAGGGTCCCTCTCTCTGGCTCCCTAGGCCAGAAAAATGGCTCACTGTGACTTTTTTCCTTAGATTTCCTGATCAGCATTAAGTCTGGGGCATTTTCTAGATCTTTCGGAGGTTTTTTTTTGGTGGGTGGAGGGATGATGGAGAACTCACTGAACTTCCTGCTGTTCTGCCATCTTAGCTCTTAGCCACTGGAGACTTTTTTTGTATAAGCATTTTATAAAATGTCTTTTTTTTTTAAAGCTTTATCTATTTTCTTTTCATAAAACCAGCTCTTAATTTTATTTAGTAGTTCAATAGTTTTCTCAATTTCAGTTTTATCAATTTTCCTTTGGTTTCCAGAATTTCTTTTTTTAAAATTTCATTAATTTGTTTTCAGTTTTCAATAATCACTTCCATAACTCTTAAATTTTCTCTCCCTCTTTCTCCCCTCCTTCTCTGAGATAGTTTGCAATCTTATATGGGTTCTAAACATACATTCTTACTAAACACATTTTCATGTTAGTCGTGTTGCATAGAAGAATTAAAATGAATGGGAGAAATCATAGGAAAGACCAAAACAAAACATAACACAAGAGAAAATAGTTTGCTTTCTTCTGTGTTCCAATTCCATAGTTCTTGCATTGCTGAGCAGTATTCAGAGGAATACTGCTTTCATATGACTACAGTCATATGAAAAAATGCTCTTAATCACTATTGATTAGAGAGATGCAAATCAAAACAATTCTTAGGTACCACATTGCACCTATCAGATTGGCCAAGACAAAACAGGAAGATGATAAATGTTGGAGAAGATGTGGCAGAGTTGGAACACTAATTCATCATTGGTGGAGCTGTGAGATGATCCAACTATTCTGGAGAACAATTTGGAACTATACTCAAAGGGCTATAAAAATGTGCATACCCAGCAATATCACTTCTAGGACCGTATCCCAAAGAGATTGTAAAAATGGGAAAGGGTCCCAAATGTACAAAAATATTTATAGCAGCTCTTTTTGTGGTGACTAAGAACTGGAAATCAAGGGGATGGCCATCAACTGGGGAATGGCTGAACAAGTGGAATACTATTGTGCTATAAGAAATGACGAACACTCGGACTTCAAAAAAGCCTGGAAAGGCTTATACGAACTGATGCTGAGTGAAATGAGCAGAACCAGGAGGACATTGTACACAGTAACAGCCACAGTGTAGGAGGACTGTTTATAAAATTTCTTAAGGCTTCATTTTCTGAAAAGAATAACACCATAACATTAGGGGTTCATAAATTATTTTATTAAAAATATGAAAATATAAAAACACTCACATACAAAGTTTAGGCTATTTGTAGCTTGGAACTTGGAATCTTGTTTTGGTATGTATTCACTCCGACCCAGTCTTTGTCCTTGAAAGCTTTCATTCACAGATATGTGATGATATATTTATCTGACCTCATAATGCTTCAAGTTGTATTTTACTTCTGTCATTATTCCTGAACTTCATACCCAGGATTAAATTGATCAGCCTTCGCCTTTTAGATGCAAGCAATGACTTTAGCATTTAATATAACAAAAAATCCATATGAGAAAGGTGGCAAAGCCAATGGACAACCGAGGCAGAGGGGTTTGCCAATTAGTTCTGGCAATGTTTCATCATCCACCATCTTGAGAATGTGGCCATTCAGTTTCACAGATCTGAAAGTAAATGGAGGGAAAGATGCCAATTTAGTTGAGTAATTCATGTTTCATCTCTTCACAAAAGGTTTATTTGGAGTTTTTTCTTCAACAAATTAAAATTTCTGAAAGTATGTATTATATGAATATAATCTAATTATATATGTACTACATTTGCATTTTGTATTAAAAAACTACATAATTTTTAGTTATCATTTCTGGGTTGTTATTTTATAGAGTTGTTTGTTATTTCTGCTATTGATAGGGAAAGAAAATCTAGCTGGCTTTCTTTTCTAAGTCAAATTCAACTCTAAAGAATGCAAATCAATAGTAAATTGGATATTGACAGCTAAGTGGGGCAATGAATAACACACCTGAGCCTGGAATCAAAAAGACCTGAGCTAAAATATGGCCTGATGTGATATTGTATAAATTACTTAATCTCTGATTGACTCAATTTTCTCATATATATGTATATATGGTCAGGGTCAGACACAGCCAGTTTCCTCATCTGTAAAATGATACTAGAGTGGTTTGTAGTTTCCTTCTCTAGCCTATTTTATAGGTGAGGAAACTGAGGCAAACAGGATGAGTGACTTGCTCAGGGTCACATATCTAATAAGTGTCTAAGATCAGATTTGAACTCAGTATGATGAATCTTCTTGACTCTATTCTATCCACTGCACCAACTAGACTGATATATGGTGAATGCTATATAAATGTTGCTGCGGTTGCTGCTGTTATAATGTAATTTATTGGTTCAGTGATAGTGCTTTTGGGCACATATCCCCAGAGAGGGCAAAGAGAGGGAAAAAGTGGTATGGTTATGAAATATTTGTAAAATCCATTTTCGTAGAAGCAAATAATTGGAAAGAAGGTGGGTGCCCATTGATTGACAAGCGGCTGAACATTGTGGCATGTGAACATAATGGAATTTCATTGCAGGTTGGGAAATGATGACTATAAAGAATTTAGACAAGAAGGGATTTTTATTTGGACTTGAAGCCAGGTCTTCCTTACTCTAAGGTTATCCAATATGCAGTGTTCCCTCCCACCTTAAACAAAATAGATGTTTAATAAATATTTGCCATATTGAAGTGTATCTAAATATAGGATGTTACCCGGAACCTGATTCAATGTCATCTAGATGGATTTTTCTTGTGTTCCATACTTTGGGAATCATTCTTCACTCAAATATAAATCCATCTAGATCCACATACTATAAGCAGAACCAGGAGAACTATTTACACAAAGGAGCACTATAAGATAAGGAGAACAACACTGGAAGACTAGAACTTGAATCAATGCAATGACCAACTGGGACTTCCGAGGACTGATGTTGAAACATTGCCCTTACCTCTCAGAGGAGAGGTGGCAGACTACAATGGGGAACGAGGCACATTTTCAGGAATGGCAAATGTTTTGGTTTATTTTTCTTGACTATATTTATTTGCTAGATGGAAGGATTATTTTTAAAAATATATTTATTTTTAATATCTTTATTTCCAAGTTCTCCTTCCCTCTTAGAGTCACTAACAATGGAGGATTTTCTTGGAAATGACAGGGAGGGAGTTAGAGTAGAGTCAGTGGGAGTTGATTGCAATGTTTTAAAAGAGAAAGAATTAGTATAAACCATTTAGAGAGGACAAGAGAATAAAATCAGAGCTCATTAGTTTTTAATTTTATGTAATTGAAGCACTTGCTAAAGAAATAGAAAACTGGATCAATGGAAAAGAGTCAGTTAACAAAATCCAGAAACAACATACTTAAAAGAATCAATTGAATATGTTCTCTCCTGATTTTTTTTTGTGAGAAGTAAAATTAAAAATGGTATGTTCTTTGAGAAGAATTTTAAAAATTCTACCTGACATTGTAAACAAAAATTCCACAAACCTGCTCTTCTCTAGTACAAATCTTGATTTAACTTGAAATCCATACATCCAAAAGGATCTCTTTTGTCTGTATTTATATTATATATTCAAGATGTGACATGACAGTTCTGCGGCATCTAAGAGTCAAGGTGGAATCCTGAGGCTGACATGGCAATTCTGCTGTGGTGCCATTTTTTCTTTTAGCATTTACATGCCATTAGTTATTGGTTGTGTACAAAGGCAAATACTGTGACCACCAGCAGGAAACCACAAGTACTAAATGTCATCTCAGTATAAAAGAAATGACAGGCTATGGTTTTGCAGAAAAAATACTTGATAAAAGCATTTTGCTAAAAGTTTCCATTTCAGAGAAGTAAACATAGTTTTCCTGTGTTGTTTCCCAGTAAAGGTGAATTAAACAATAAGACTGGTAACATTTGGGTTCAATACAGTTAGGTGAATTTCTATTTGGGTGAAGCATTATATCTACAATACATGATAATAAGAACACCAGCTGCTGTGAGGGGATGTAATATACTCTTTAAGAGATGAATAAGGATTATTGTGTAGCAGAGTTTGCTCAGTCAAGATCAAATGGCACACATTTTGAGTGAGCCCAGTGACTTTCTCCAACAATGGTCTACACCTATGGAGAAGCAGGGGAGTCAGCTGGGAGTCCCCTAACAATACCAGCTCACCTTTATACACCTCTTTAAAGCTTGCATTTGCTCCTCTCAACAAACTTGAAGCAGATGCTATTAATGTCCTCATTTATAAGATGAAACAATCCTAGAAAAGTTGTGACTAGCTCCGGGTCACCGAGAAAGCATCCCAAGCAGGCTTCCCAATGCAAAGTCCAACACATCACACACTGCACCATGCTGCCTGCTCTAGTTGTTACTTGCTGCTGTTATTAACAGCTAGATTTCATCTGCAGCTTAAGGTCTACACAATGATTTACAAATACTATCGCATCTGATCCTCTCAATAAGCCTGGAAGGTGGTCGCTATTATGCTCTCCATTTTGGGCATATATCTCTACAGAGGTCAAAGAGAGGGAGAAAGTACTATGGTTATGAAGTACTTGTAAAACTCATTTTTGTAGTATGATTTTGTAGATGATGAAACTGAGGCAGAGAGTGACTTGCCCAGGGTCACACAGCTAGTCACACACTGAGACTGGATTTGAAGTCACATTTTGCTTCCTGACTTCAGGTCTAGTTTTTGGATCTCTTACACCTTCTGCTTTCCTCAAGTTTAGGGTTAAAAGGCTGAGAATGAAAGAGAGAAGATGGACAAGGATTCAAGGTTGAAGAGAGTACACTTCTAAAATGGTGTATAGAAAAGACAATGACATCAGAACAGGGTCAATTCTTCCTCTGTCTTTTAAAATCTTTATTACAAGGGAGTTCTCTTTGGGTAGAAGAACATGAGGGATATATTCGGAAATTAATGTGATGTAAAAGCAAAAGACATTGAGAAAATATTTCTGTTTGTTTTTTTGGTGGGGGGACAGCTAGGTGGTAGAGAGAATGGAGTCCCAGCCCTGGAATCAGGAGGACTGGAGTTCAAATCTGGTCTCAGATACTTACTAGTTGTATGACCCTGAGCAAGTCACTTAACCCTAATTGACTCAAAAAAAAAGACAAAATATTTTTTAAAAGTAGAAGGCTAGTGGGGGTGGGGTAGGGGGTTGGTTGGGGGGCAGAAGCAAGATGGCAGAGTAACAGCATGGACTTTCTAGAACTCTGCCCCCAAACCTAGTCAAATATCTGTAAAAAATGGCTCTAAACAAATTCCAGAGTGGCAGAACCCACAGAATGACAGAGTGAAGCAAATCTCCAGCCCAGGGCAGCTTGGAAGGTCACTGGGAAGTATCTATTGCACCACACTGGAAGCAGAGCATAGTCCAGTGTGGGCTGCGAATGCACAGAGGGGACCTGAGCAGGCCTTGGGGAGACTGAATCTCTCACACCTGTGGTGGTTTCCAGATTTTATGACTCCAAAACACTGAGGATAAATTGGAAGGTCAGTGGGAAAAGTCCTAGCCCCAGGGTGGCTCACAGGGGTGGGGGAACAAGGAACCCTAGGCAGCCACAGCAATAGCAGGGGCAGCTACAGCCACTGTTTCTGGAACTCTAGACCCACAGATTGGGGGGGTTGTCAAGTGGCTGACAGTATACCCCCCAACCCCTACTGGAAGCAGAGAACTACCTTGACAAAGACCTCAGAAGTCAAGTAAATGGCTGGGGAAATAAGCAAAAACCAGAAAAAGAATCAGACTATAGAATCTCACTTTGGTGACAGGAAGGACCAAAACATGTAAACAGAAGAAAACAAAGTCAAAGCTTCTCCATCCAAAGCCTCCAAGAAAAATATGAATTGTTCTCAGGCCATGGAAGAGCTCAAAATGATTTTGAAAATCAAGTAAGAAAAGTAGAGCAAAAATTGGGAAGACAGTGATGCAGGAAAATCTTGAAAAACAAGTCAACTACTTGCTAAAGGAGACCCAAAAAAGTGCTGAAGAAAGTAACACTTTAAAAAGCCAATGAGGAAAAGAATGCCCTAAAAAGCAAAATTGGCCAGATGGAAAAGGAGATCCAAAAGCTCACTGAAGAAAATAATTCCTTAAAGATTAGAATGGAGCAGATGGGAACTAATGACTTTATGAAAAATCATGAAATTAAAATTTGAAATATCTCATTGGAAAAACAACTGACCTGGAAAATAGATCCAAGAGAGACAATTTAAAAATTATGGGACTACCTGAAAGTCATGATCAAAGTAAGAGGCTAGATATTATCTTTCAAGAAATTATCAAGGGAAACTGTCCTGATATTCTAGAACCAGAGGGTAAAATAGAAGTGGAAAGAATCCACCAATCACCTCCTGAAAGAGATCTGAAAAGGAAAACTCCTAGGAATATTATAGCCAAATTCCAGAGCTCCTAGGTCAAGGAGAAAATATTGCTAGCAGCCAGAAAGAAACAATTCGAGTATTGTAGAAATACAATCAGGAAAACACATGATCTAGCAGTTTCTATATTAAGGGATCGAAGGACTTGGAATATGATATTCCAGAAGACAAAGAGACTAGGATTAAAACCAAGAATCACCTACCTAGCAAAAGTAACCATAATTCTTCAGGGGGAAAAATGGTTATTCAATGAAATAGAGGACTTTCCAGCATTCTTTATGAGAAGACCAGAGCTAAATAGTTCAAACACAAGAATCAAGAGAAGCATGAAAAAGTAAACAGGAAAGGGAAATCATAAGGGATTTACTAAAATTGAACTATTTACATTGCTACATAGAAAGACAATATATGTAACTCTTAAGACTTTTCTCAGTACTA
>CM053774.1:113028693-113069316 GCA_028658325.1 Potorous gilbertii
GTATCTTTGTTTGCAAGTCTTTTCCCTCACTTGCAAATTAAACTTCTGTTGATTCCCATCTCTCCATCTCTAGCCTGCTCTGTTTGGTTCCAGCCACCAACAGGTTAGAGATTACAAATGTAATCAAATAGATTTATAAATTACTGACTTCTCATAGTCAATAGAAACAACAAATGTTAGAGAATAAAAGAAACTTGGGGTGACTTGCAGGAAGTGATGCAGAGCAAAGAAAGAAAACCAAGAAGGAAACATGCGCAGTGATCTCAAAATGGCAAAGGAAAGCATGGAAAGAAGCAAGAATTCAAAATGAACCATGGTCGATGGCAGGAGTGGGACACGTGGGGCCTCAGCCATAGTTGGCCCTCTTGGTCCTCAAGTGCTCTTACAGGGCCACATGTGGGCGATGCCCCTCGTTCCCCATCCCTGCTCTGATGAATACTGTGTTGGTCTTTTAGTCAAAGAGATGTGAAATCGACTCCTGCCTCAGCTACTTAGGAGCTGGGTGATGCTGGGACAGAATCTAAAGCATTTCCATTTCTTTAGCTATAAAAATGAGCATATTAACAGCTTTATTTCAGAGTTGTGAGGATCAAATAAGAAATGGTTTTTGAAGCTCTCTATGTACTTGAAAATCCTTGATAAAAGTAAGCTGCTGATGCAATGATCAATTTGATCACAGCTGATGAAATGTGTCTCCTAATAGAGGTGAATTATGACTGAAGAACACTCCATGTGCTATTAGATATGGCTTATGTGTTGTTTTGTTTTGTTTAATGGTTCCTCTTTGTTGTCTAATTATTCCTCTTGGGAAGGAGGTTGAGTTTTAGGAAATGATTGCGATGTAAAGAAAGTTTAAATAATTATTTTAAAAGATTTGGTCCAAATCACATAGCATTTGTAAGAGATAACCATACAGTAACAATGCTAGAACAGGGGTTCTTAACCTAAGATACACAGATCCCCTCTACCGTCCCCCAAGAGGGCTGTGCATAGATTTCAGTGGATCTGTGAACTTGGGTGGGAAAAAACCTATACCTTTATTATATTTGCTAACCTCTAAAATTTATCATTTCCTTCAATTATTTAAAAACATGATTCTGAGGAGTCCATAGGTTTCATCAGACTGCTAAGGGAGTCCATGATGCAAAAAATGTTAAGAAGTACTGTTCTAGAGACCCTCAATATGTAAAATCAGTGCCCTGGAAGTATGGACAAGAGTTGCACTGGATGAGAAGGAGTGGATATGAATGAAGGAATAAGCATTTATAGGTAGTGTTTACTGTGTGTCAGTGTGCCAAGTACTGGATGGTTTGTGGATGGACAGACTACCCACATGGGTGAGTTCATAGATATTCAAAGGAAGCATTAAATTTCTCTCCCAAAGTAACTAAAAGATACATCTCTAGGCCTTTCTTCTTATATGCACAATAGCAAACTAAGTTTATTTTTGTAAGAAGCCCATCTGACAGAAACAGAATGGTATTTTGCACACAGTAGAATATCTACCCTTTCCAAACTGGTATACTATGCTTTATTGAGTATAAATAAAGTAAAATGTGCAAAATGTCTTTAAATACACTAAAAGAAGCTTGCTACCTAAAATGAATGGATTCATTTCATCAAGTCAATATAACTATCCCAGTGCCTGATCCAAGAAGTTCACATTGGACCTAGAAGTCAACCCTTGAATGTGGAAGCTGGTAAATTATTAAGTTTTTAAACAAATAAAAACAAAAATGTGGAAAGGGCAGTGTGCTATAATAGAGCATCAGTTCCAACAATGAATGACCTCTAAATATAAGGGAACAGTGTTGCAAGTTCCTTTGGAAAGACAAAAAGGGGGCTGACATGGTACAATAAGTTAAAAAAAAAAACCACACCACATGACTAAATTAGAAATGAGAAGCCTGGCTTTCATATCCCATCTCTGCTGGTTACTGCTAAAGTGACCATGAACAAACCACTTATTGTCTCTGGGGCCTGTTTTTTCACCTGAAAATGAAGGGATCAGATTATGTAGCCTCCTCGGTTCCTTATCAATTGAAGTCACTATCCTATTACCTACATCTGCTACAGCTGGCTAAGCCTGGTGGCTGGCTGTGTACTCCTCTCCTCTGTTCATTCTCCTCATTCCTTTTTGCATCCTTGAAAGAAGCAAACCCCACAGGGTCCCTCTGGAACATGCTTCAGAATTCTTTTCAAATTGGCATACTGCTGAAGGGACTGCATGAAACACATTTCTATAGGTTACAGAAATCAGGGCAATCTGGTAGCCAGTATTGGTCAAGTCCTACTGTGACATATGTTTGCTAAATTCCTGTGAATAGGATTCTCTTAAGGTAGGGAAACAGCCGTAATGCTATAATTTGGCCCCAGTGCAAAAGGTTAACCATTTACTCTTATTAAAAATGCCTCCAATCAAAGGGAAATGTATTCAGAACTTGGAAAAGCTGAACCATTTCCACTGTTAACAACCAATTGTTAGTAACACTGTGACAACACCCTGGTCAGCACTGATAAATTTGATGGCATGAGGATCATGGGATATTACTTACTGAGAAAGAAGATACTTGTATCCAGAAGGTTGCAAGATGTATTTTTCCACACGTTTACCACTTAAATGAGGAGGTAACTGGAGATATTTGGTATCATTGTGTAGATTTAGAGCATACAAAGTTAAATCTCCTTCTTTGTACTTTGGACTAAAACAAAGCAGATTCAATTATTAATAACTTGGCATTTGCCGAGCTTATAGAAATTTCATGAACACACACACATGCATGCCCACTATATGGACTTGGTTTTATTCATTCATTTATTTAGTCAGTAGTAGTGCCTGCCATGAGCAATGAATTGAAAAGAGAGGCTGTTGATGTCTTGGTTTCAATATTAACATATAGAAAGGTACAATGAAATAATAATTCTTTAAGGATCCACAAGTTTGCTGTTGGAGAAACTCCTTCTACTGATACAGGATCCAACACAATATTTGAGAGTGTTCTATATCTGGCAAATCCACCCAAATGTGATCAACCTAGTGATGAGCATCTAAGAACTTAGCTGGAGGTGGTTCTCAGAGAACAGTTATAGAACTCATGCCTAGATTCCACATTCAAAGACATCATGATTTTGGGAGAACCTGCCAGAGCCTGTGCTCAGCCAGAGTTGCCTTCAAGGACCTAGGATCATCTCCCTTCAAGTCATCAGCAGCCTGCAACTTGCCCACTCAGGACTGGCACTGTTGGCTTTTCCTAACAGCCTGAATTATCTCTTTGTGATGAGCCTAATACACAGTGAGCCAGGGTCAAACCATGTTGGCTCCTAATTATATGGTGGTAGTGGTGTTAGGAGCAGGACCTCCTGATTACTGTTGGAAGCCTATCACTGTCACCAAAAGGCCATCTAAGACTGGCATTTTCTGGGCACTGCTGTCTTATGAATGGTTACAGGGCAAAAAATATCATTGCTTTATTACTATGAGTCTCCATTAAAATCCTTCTCTGAGGCCTAAACATGTAATGGAGGTGACTTTGAGCTCTCAAAGGTTATACTAGTTAGCCAACAAGCATTTATCAATACTAGAAAAACCAGTCATGTTAATTGACATAAATATTTTATTATAGTTTTACTCTGAAATAAAAATGATCATCCTATCCCTATTTTCTTTGCCTTAAGGATATAAAAAATTGCATGTGCCAATTGATACTGCTGGTCCTTCAAGGTACTCTGAAATTCTGGTCCTTCTAGTTCCAGGACTGTGGCAATACAGGATGTATTCTATCAGGGTTTACCATCCTGGAAAGGCTTTGAATGCAGACCTCAAAACAGATTCTATCATTTGAGGACCAACCTAGCTATGTTTGTAAAAGCTTTGTTATTAGAAGGTCAGTCAACAGAAAATTATGGGGCTCTTTAAGAAAGAGGAAGTGACCACAGAAGGATAAGACCATCTACTCAAAAGCTTTGAAGAATTGTGAATCTATGAAGATGGAAAGTTTAACTACCCATTGATATAAAGACAATTTATTTGTAGTGTTGTCACCTGGCTAAGGTATTCTGAGAAGCTTGGTGCCTTGTCAAGGGGAAGTTCTGAAAATGTGGTCAACCACCAGTTCAGTTTACTCATATCCAAGTTTCTAAAGGATGTGGAATAATATGGCTGTCACGCTTTGATGCCGATTCAGGTTCTAAGTTCATTCAGCAGTAACTATCTATGTGTAGAAGGTTTATAATGCATTCATTACCAATGAGTGTTGGAGATGGAATCTGGCAAACCTAACAGTTTTGAGACTATAACTTAAGGACACCTTATCTAATAAGAAAGATTTGATATAGATTCAATCACAAAATGAGAAAATCAGCCTTTTAAAAATGATGTTTGGAAGCCCGAAGACAGGATTATGAAATATCAAGTTTCTTAGCTTTTATAAATGGTAAGCATACTCAGAAAATAAAAAAGCATTCTCATGGGCAGCTAGACAGTTCAGCAGATAGAGTACTGGATTTGGAAGTCAGGAAGACCTGAGTTCAAATTTTGTCTTGGAAAGATAGCTGTGTGACTTTAGGCAATCATTTAACCCCTGTTTGCCTCAGTTTACTCATTTGTAAATGGGAATAATAACAGCAACTTCCTCAGAGGATTGTTGCAAGGATGAGATAATATTTATAGAGTTATTTGAAAATCTTATAGCACTATAAAAATGCTATTTATTATTTTAAAGTGAAATTTCAAGAACAAACTATAACAAAGAGAAGAATACATCATCTTTAGCCTTTTTACTAGTTATGATTTGGTATTTTCATGTAATAGTATTTGACTTCTGGATTAGATTCTCACAACTGAGCTTGTACCTGAAAGAAGACTTTTCCTAAGATTGTTTAGGATAACAATAGTTGTGGCCAATTGTATTCGTCCTTCATTGCCGAAGAAGACCATGCCATCAGAGATATGACATGATTTGCACTTGACTTTGTTTTGAGTGAGGGAAGGCTGTACAGGTCACCAGTCTCACTGCTCCTCCAAAGCCATCTGAATCCAGTAAAAGAATATTCCTCAGGATGATTGGAGATGACCCAGGATGCACTAGGAGACCTTGGGACCTTTAGGCCAAGGTCTTTGCAGGTACTCACTTAGGGTGAGACAATGCCCTTTCATTGAATAGGCTTGTTTAAGAAGTAGCCAATAATAACTAGCTGAACTAACAGTCTAGCAGATGTGAAATCTTGTGAAGAACTCATAAGACTTGCTTAGAAACTGAGTTTGCGGCATTATTCATATGGGTTACTAATTGCTGGATTTGGCACTAGTTCAATAACATCACTCTACTCAGCATCAGGTTCAGTTTGAAATCTATTTAAATTATGTAGCACAGAGAATATTACTGGGCTAGTTGTATAACTAGTGTTTTAATAAGGTTTTGCCATAAGAAAATACTATTTTCTTTGTCTGTACCTGAATTCCATGCTTAGCACAGTGACTGGCACACAAAAGGGACTTAATTGATTTGAATTCATTTTTATTGGCAAAAATGAACTACCAGAGAGGAAATTCTCTGTCCCAATTCAGATCAGCAACAGTTCTGCAGCTGATAACCTTAGAGAGTCACCTGGTGCACTAAGAGGTTAAGTGACTTGCCCAAGGTCACACAGCCAAGACGTGTCAGAGATAGGACTTAAATCTAAGTCATCCTGACCTTTTGGCCAGTTCTCTGTCCACTACACCATGCTTCCTCACTAGGATACTGGGGGATTAACTGAGCCTTCATCATACTTACTGGTTGTTGTTCATACAGTGTAGGTACAATCGAAGTCTCTCTTTGTCTGGACTTTTCACACTAGCTGTTAATACCTTGGTGCCCACCAGTTGTTTGAAGAGAAGAGATAGCCAATAATCCTTTGGGAAAAAAGAAATAAGCTTTGTTTCTTTGTTTCATCATCATGCAGATGTTTGAGTCAGGTCAGATAAAGGAGCATTTATTAAGCACTTATTAAGTACCAGGAATTGTGGGGATACAAAGAAAGGCAAAAAACAAACAACCCCTCCACAAAAAAAAAAACCCATGCAAAAATATGTACATACAAGACAGATAGGATAAATTGGAGATTATATTAAAGCAATGGCATAGGCATCAATATGTTTCTGTTAGACTCAATAAACACTTATTAAGTACCTACTGTGTGCCAGACAATGTGCTACGTGCTCAGAATACAAAGGAAGACAGAACATAGTCCCTGACTATTAAGTCTAAGAGCTTAGACTCTAAATGGGGGAGACAATGTACAAACAACTATAGTCAGGATAAATTAGAGATCATCTCAAAGGGGAAGTGCTAAGACTAAAGAGGAAGAGAAAGGGCTTTTTGCAGAAGGGAGGATTTGAACTGAGACAGAAGAGAAGCCAGGGAGGCAGAGAGGGGGAGATCATCAGGATCCTTCCAAGGATCCCCTATTTAAGAGAGGATATACCTTATTTATTGGAAGAATATGAATCAACACAATAAGGATTACCTTCTAGATGTTTCTGCTAACATCAACTATACTGAAATGATGTACCTTCCTTGTATATTATCCATAGAAAGTCAGGCATTCAGAGATTTGGGGTGTTGTTTTAAGGAGTTAGCCATTGATTTAACTATGACTTATTCTGAGATGACTCAGAATAAGCAGAGGGGAAAGGAAATGGACCTGTAATTTCAGTCAAGTGAGGAAATTCCCTCTATTAATAGAGGCTAGCACTTCCTCTACAATGTATGTTCTTGGAGTATGGCCCTAGAACACAGAGAGGGAACTTGTCAGTATGTATCAGAGACAAAATTAGAACCCAAGTGTTCCTGGCATTGAGGCCAGCTCTCTGCCACTATAAAAGACTGCCTCTCAATTCAGAATACATGTAGGAAATAGATAAATTCCATTTTTACAAGGTCATTAGTCAAAGAATGACAGGCTCTAAATTACAACTAGACTTCTTGAAATGCATTTACCACTATAGATAAAGAGGACATTTGCTGGGAAATCTACCCACAAACCACACAAGCTGAGTCTAGTATTGACACTCATTCTTTATTCTTTTTAGCATTTCTTAGCACTGTAGCACACATTTTTACTTTTTGAGTTTGGAGAGCTACAAGATGGTCAGTTGGGAGGAGGGTAAGACAAGATTAGAGCTACATTTCTCATTTAGCTTTAGATGCAGCTATAAGGGCAATGAGATTTCCAATTGGTAAAGGCAAGACCATGAATCATTCTCTAGTAGGTAAATTGTCAAAGTATATAAATGAGCAGTTTTCAAGGGAAAAAATGCAAAAAATTGGCAGTCATATGAAACACTGCTGAAAATCACTAATATTAGAGAAATGAAAATTAAATCAACTCATCTCATATCAAATTCATTAAGATGATTTTTAAAATGTAAAGCCAAGATTAGGGGGACTGACTGTGCATACGTATGTTTTATCTTCCTGACAAGATTTCAAATTTCATAAAGTCAGGGGCCATTTTATTTTCCTCTTAAATTTCTCTCAGAACAAGGGACACATATAAGTGCTTAAGGAAAAAGAAATATCACATGACCTGAAAAAAAAACCGTTGGAGGGGCTGTGGAAAGCTAGGCACACTAATGAATTCACTGCTAAAGAGTTGTGAATTGGTCCAAAGATAGGCACACTAATGCATTCACTGTTGAAGCAGTTGTGAATTTGTCCAAATGTTCAGAAAATAGTTTGGAACTGTGTGAGAAAAGTGGTTAAGATAGCCTTGGGCCCCCAAAGTGGATTGTGCATAAACCCCAATAGAGCAAGAAGAAGCTCTTTAAAAACAGAGGCTGTTTGATTTTTCACTTTGAATCCTCAGGGCTTGGCACTCAAGGAATACTCACTAATTGACTAAATGAGGCAAAAGGCAGAATGTAAGCTCCCATATATACTAAAATATTCACAGCAGCACTTCCTGTTGTAGCTAAAAAATGGTGACAAGTCAGGTATTGCTTATATCAGATTGCTTGCCATCTTAAGGAGGTGGGAGAAGAGAGAAGGAGGGAGAAAAATTTGAAACTCAAAATCTTATTAAAGTGAATGCTGGAAACTGTTTACATATTATTGGAAAAAATAAAATACTATTAAATGGAGGAAAAACAATAAATCTACCCATGTATCCATCCATCCATCCATCCATCTATCTACATCTTTTTATGTAATTAACAAACAATAAACAGTGTGAGATCTTGAAAAAAAATGGTGATAAAGCAGGTACTCTTTGATTGGGGAATGGCTGAACAAACTGTTATATGAACACAATGGAGCATTACAGATAATATGAGGAATTCAGAGAACTTTAAGGAGAATGATGCAGTCATATAAACAGAACTAAGAGAATAACATACACAATGACCACAATAATGTAAAAGAAAACAACATAAAAAGACATCAGAATTCAGATGAATGAAACGGCCAATCATGACTCCACACTGGCAATGAAACCTAACATTCCCTTTTCATTAGAATGAGGCACTTGATGTCAGACATGATCAGTGGGACAGTTTGCTTTACTCTACATCTTTGCTAGAAGGAAGAGTTCTATGGAAGGATATTATTGGGAAATGACAGTAAAGTTATTTTTTAAAAAATCAATAAAATGCTATGTTTCGTTTTAATAGAAAGTCTGAGTATGATTTTTTTCTGGCTTGAAAATGTGGTTTCTAATTTTTGGATATGGTTTTCAATATTCTCTTGGATTTACCTTATTCCATTTAAAAACTACTAATTCTTTAATTTTAACACATGCTAAATTTCAAGAATATATGAAAAATATATTTCTGGTTCAAGTGCCTTCATATTTCTCATTCACAATGACAATAGATGACCATGATGAGGCTACATGTTATTTAAGAGATGTAAGCTCTCTTAGAGTGACTAGCTGCAATCTGGTCACACAAAACGGGGAAACAACAGTCACTTACTGGCAAGGGATCAAAGTTTTCATCAACTAAATGGTAATTTCCAGCGCCAAAGAACACTTGTCTCATTACCACCTCGATACCCATTTTAGCTGACAGACCTAATTTGTCCAGCCACCTGTTGAAGAAACAGACAAAGACTATTTTAAAAAGCAGAAGAAAACAACTCAGTTTTGGTCATAGCAGGAACAGAAAAGAAGCTAAAGGTTATAAATTTTAGCTATCATTTGAATGATTGAATAATGGAGAAAAGAAAACAATTCAGTTTCAATTACAGTAGGTATAGAAAAGAAACAAGTGTTACAAATTATAGCTATCATTTGAATGATTAAATATATCCAGATCTGAATTCTGATCTCTGCACCATTTTCCTTTACAATACTGTGATCATTGTATGTATTATTTTCTTGGTTCTTTTTACTTTTCTCTGTATCTGTTCATATACATCTTCCTATGTTTCTTTTAATTCCTTGGATTCCTCATACAAGAATTATCTTCTTTTCTCATTCTTTCATATTTCAACAAAAGAAAAGAATTTCAAGTTAGTGAATAAACTTTAGATAACTAATGAAAAGAGTGGGAACTCACAATCAGGGCCAGTCAATCATCTACAAAGTAAGTTGGGCAAATTCCTATGGCTAGTAAATGGATTAAGCTCCCTCCCTTACCAACCCTATCATGATGTCAAAGAGTTTTGCTGCATCCATCAGTCAGGTAGCTAGTGGGTCTATGAGATGGTTAAGCCTGAGGAATGGCAAGAGAAGGGGAATTGTTTAGTCCAGTCACAACTTCTCAAATGAAGATGAACCTAGATCTAAGCAGAATATTTTCGAACCGGACAAAGGGACTTTAAAACTCATCTAGTTCTTTCCCTTCATTTCACAGTTGAGAAAACTAAAACCCAAAGAAATGAAGGGCAAGAATGGAGACTAGATCCCATCTATTGACTCCCAGTGCACTTTTCTCTAATTTTACCCCAAACCAAATTCCATCAAGATTGTTTCTCTGATGAGAGAAATCATTTTAATTTCAACATCATTTACAACTTTTATTTGCCATGACTTTTCTTATCAGTGGTGCAGTTAGTATTCTTTGGCACTCAATAGAAAATTTCAGATAGGACTTCCTTATTAATTTTAAAACAAACAGTTTTGATGTCCCTATATGGCTATTTGTTCTGTTTTTATAACCTAAAGAAGAAAGGAGCACTTGAATACTTTCCCTAAAGACAATAGAACTGTGATAAATCAATTCTTGGCAGGATTAATGGCCTTCCAAGGAAGTGGAGTCCTGTAGGTGCAGAGGGCTTATCTGAACTGCATTTGATGTAAAAACAGTACTTTGTGGATCTTCGGTGGCCTCTCTTAATATTTTCTAAGATGTGAATGGCGCGATAATTATATTTGCAGATGACACCAAGTGGAGGCCATAACATAGTGGATGATAGTCAAGGGATCCAAAAGGATCTTAGCTGAATATAAGGCTCAAGTTGAATGTAATAAGAGGAAATTTACCAGAGATCAACTTAGGCTTGTAGTGCATACAAAGAGTGACCAACATAAGCATTAGATGGGGCAGGCATCTGGAAAAGATGGCGGCGAGGACAGGCAGTGGTTTAACGGATCATAGGCTCAATAAGAGTCAATAGGGAGATCAGGTGACCAACAATCAAATGAGATTGTGGGCTACAAGGAAAGAAGGTCATGGCTGCCAGGAATAGGTGGGGGACAGTCCCATTTCCCTCAGCCAAAGTACTGTGTTCTGTTCTGGGTAACATGGGTAAGCTGTGAAGTCAGCAGAAGAGGGGAGTGACCCATGGGCTAGGTGCTGAGAGAAATTAAAAGAAAAAGAAAATGGTTCCTGCCTTTATAAAACTTAAAATCTTGTCTTTCTTTCATTTTATTTTTTTCTTTTGCAACATGACTAATGTAGAAATAAATATATTTTGCATGACCCCATATGTCTAATGAATATTGCATTTCTTGCTTTCTCAGTGGGTGAAGGAGGGGCCTAAAGGAAAAGAATTAGGAATTGCAAATGATTTTTTAAAAAAATGTTTATTTCCTTTCCTTACTTCCAGGGAAGGCACTTTTTAAACACCTGCATCACAGGCATAGAACTTCTCTCTGTGTGTATATATGCATATTTGCATGTGTGCAAATGTTCTCAAATTTAAAATTTAGATATACTATTTTTAAGTGCAGTTACTTAGAGGAATGAATCTTTTGCTTATATATGGAACATACTAAATATGGCCTATACTAAAGTACAAAAAATTTTAAAATATTGGGTTTTTTTCTTGTACTAACTAACTACTTTTTGAGTCTATACAATGTGCAAAATACCAGCTACAATCAATCCATTGTCTTTATCCAAATCTGTGATTAAGCATATTATATTATCTTCGACTATAAAGGGCATTCTTTGTACAGGTATTTTGGCAAAAAGGGTAGATGTGGGAACACAATGTAATTTGAAATCTGGCAATCTTGGTGACTGTAACTTGAGATGAGTATTGCCATACTCACATAAAACCAGCAGTATAAGTGTCAGACAGCTTGGGAGCCCCCCCTCCATAAGCTGAACTTGTTTCTCCCAACCAAACCTTCTTGCCAGGAGTGGTCTCATTCACAATCTACAGGACAGAAAAAGCAACATGGTGATTGCAAATAAATATAGATGAGATTTATGATTTATGACATTAAACATCTCTGGGGCACATTACATAAGCTCTACCATTATGGATTGCAGGCTTTCCAGAAACATCACTTAAAATACTGTCAGAAAAAAATTCTGAAAAAAATATGTTTTGGGGTAATTTTATTTGGAAACTTACTTTTATTCCATTACTAGGGAAATGGGAGAAAGAGAATATAAAGGAATTTGTGTTACAACTAAGGATATAATTACAGAATCATAGAACTGAAGAATATTTTAAAAAAATTTTAGACCCAGATTCTCTTCCTCCCCGGAACTATAAAATCTTAAAGTGGGAAGGAATGTTAGAGGCAGTCCTAGCTTCCTTCTCCCTTTGGACTTCCCTAGATCCCAGCCAAATTTCCACCTTTTTCATAAAGCCTTTCCTGATCCCCTTAATGCTAGCTTTCACTCCATAATTATCTCTAATTTATCTTGTTTGTATGTAGTTTCTTGCCTACTGTCTCCCTCCATAATGTCTTCTTAGCTTATTGCTCAACTGAAATTGCTCAGAAAGGTCAAGGTCATCCACTGCATCCCAGGCCATTCCTAGTCATCTTGACTTTTGACTCTCCACTGGACTTTGATGACTCTAGAGGAGAGAGTGAGGTTGATGGCTTTGTGAAGCCCTGCCTCACTTACATCCAATTCATGGGCAAGTCAACACATCACTGCAGTAATGTCATCAGTCCCCTTTGAGAATGAAGGACCAGCAACATTAGCCTGTGAGTTCCTTGAGGGTAGGGACTGTCTTTTGCCTTTCCTTGTCTCCTCATCTCCTAGCACGGTGCCTAGCACATAGTAGGTACTTAATAAAGGCTTACTTCCTAACTGACAAATAGTGTCTGGACAAGAGTCATTTACATCATATCTGACCACTGATCAGACAGGTTTTGCCATTTATCTCCATGAAGAAGGAACCCTCCAAAGCTCTTGATGTAGCCCATTACATTTTAAAATTTTTATTTATTTTATTTTTAATTTATGAAGTAAAACAAGCATTTAACATAGTAGAATAAAAAAGGGGATTGCACAAGAAACTACAAAGCTATTATAGAACTTGCTATTCCTTTTAAATATATAATAAAGTTATCATGTAAATTTCTTTTTCCCCCATCTCCTTCCCTTCCCTTCCCCAGCCTAGAGACGGCTACCATTAGACACAAATATGTATATACATGTAAAATCATTCCATACATCCTTCTAATGATCACTTCCCTCTCTAGATGCAGATAGCACATTTTTTCTACAACATGGAGCCGGATCCTTCAGATGGCCTGGCTGTTCTAACCTTGCCCTGAACTCTTTGTCAATCATGCATTCAGAAGGAACAAAGACTCTCTGAGGAACTTGTTTTTGCAATGAATCAGGGAAAATTTCACCTCTGAGTGTATCAGTCAACCATTTGCTAGCAATGTTGGAAACGTTTCTTGATTTGTGAGAAATTTGTGTTTTTAACCAATACACTTAGAATATGCAAGTCTACGAAACACAGACTTTTTGCTTTTGTTCTATAAGAGAAAGAAAAGTACCTGAAAAACTTTTTGTACTGACAAAATAAATGTATCCAACACTTCAGGGTTTAAAAAATCTTCTTGGGTAGCATTTCGTCCATTCATATAATAGCTGAAACACATACACATACATGCAATATATGTAGATTTTTTTAAAAAGTAGAGATATTTTTAATTTTCCAGAAATACAATATGCTTACCCTACTACTCAATAACAGAACATATGCATTTCACAATTTTCTCCCTAATTTAGCATGAGGAAGAGACTGAAATTTGAGAAAGTATACTCTACCACATCCTATTACCTGGAGAAAAGTGATAGATTTTATTTTTTTCTGAAATGAGATAAAGATATCATTGTTATAAAGGATATCCTGCCTGAAAGTTTTAGTGCACTTTAAAGTAGTTAGAACTTAAACGTTCTCAGAGTTTTAAAACACATTAAGACTTTTGGGACAACCTATATAATTGCTAATCATCCTTGGTCACCAATCAGTTTTCTGGTAAGAAGATGATATTTTGGCCATCTACATACCACCAGTCAAGCTACAGAGAATCACTTTGGCCTTGAGTAGCACAATTATCTTAACTAACCGTAATATTTTTAAATTTGTTAATCATTTATTCATGTATCAAACATGCATTAAGTGCTTTCTATGTGCGAGGCACCAATCTAGGCCCAGAGGGAGATGCAGAACTAAATAAAAAGGCATAGGCCTCCAAAAAGCAGATGAGAATCTCCTCCTTTTCTCTTTGGAGATAGGGAGTCTGGGTCCAGAACAATGAAGATGCTCTCAGATTCCACTGACTGGCTTAAATGCTTTGTTTTTCTCTTTTTGATTCTTTGCTGTGGGGGATGATTCTTAGGATGAGAAAGGGAGGAGGACTATATGTGGAAATGAAGGTGCTGCTGCTGCTTCTCCTTTATGCTTGAAGAGGACCATGACATCAGGAAGATAATGCCATGATATGCAAGTGAATTGGATATAAGCGAGGCAGGACTGTGCAAAGTCACCAGCCTCATTTTCACCTCTGGAGCCATCAGGGTCCAGTGGCCAGATATAGATCAGGATGACTGGAGTTGGCTTTGGATGCAGTGGGGGCCCTTGGCCTTTTCAAGCTAAGGTCTTTAACAGGTCTCAGTTTGACTGAGACAGCTCCCATTCAGTGATTAAGGCTTAAAAAATTAGGCAAAGAAACAGCTCTTTAAAAGAGAGATCTAGGAGGGGAAGGAAATGAAGGCAATACAGAAACAAAAGACATGGCCCTTGCCCTTGGAAAGTTTATAATCTTCATATTCTCCTTGAGCCAAGGTACTGCACTGGGTACTCATGAAATATAGAAAGACATAGAGGGAAGTCTTTAGCATGTTGGATATAGACACCATGGCAGATTTGGAGGATGGGGATGTGACATCATGGATCTGCTGGAATGTGGAAATATACTTTGCACGTAAGTGTGGAAACCAAAGTGCCTAACATGGAAATACTGTACATATTTTCAAATGTGTAACCTATATCTGATTGCTTATCATTTCAGGGAGGGAGCAAGGGAGGAACAGAGGGATGGAATTTGGAACTCAAAACTTTTAAAAATATTCAAAATTGTTTTTACATATAATTGGAGAAAATAAAAAATATTAAAAAATAAAAATGAAAATAACTTCTGTATGAAATATAGAATAAAAGTTAGGATCACAGATGACTAGTAATCTTTCTTTAATAGTATTATGTACAGAAAATATACTTACTGATGCCATGTGACTGCATCAATTACTCCTCCCCCGACATTCAGGAAGCTAAAAACAAACAGCCATCACTATATCATTCCTCAGCCCACATATGAAGATGCTGGAATTGGTTTCTAATTACATTTATTAACAAATCCAGTCAGTGAGCTGTCACTATTATTAGTAATAGTTTATTAAATCTGGGTTTAAATAATCTATTTAATAAATAGGTTATTAAATCTAGAATTAGAATCTAGGACATTCCAGAGGTATTGAGGCAGCTAACAGGTGCATGGAGTGTTGGACTTGGAGTCAGGGAGTCCTGATTCAAATCCAACCTAGACACTGTCTGAGGGGCTCTGGGCAAGTTACTTAGCCTCAATTTCTCTCACTTCCCTTGCAAGCTTGTGAGGAGCAAATGAGATAACATTTGTAAATACTTTGCAAACTTTACGGCTTCAATAACTTGAAACGGCCCTAGGAATGCGGGGAGAGACACCCTGTATCGTTGTTAGTTACTATGACGATGCTCCCCTGGCAATGTCTGTTGAAGGCACCACACCTTATAGTAGACTTGCCAAAGCCTGGCCCCACTTTACTTGTTCCACTTCAGCAAAGTTTCTAACTTAGAGGGAATTTCCGTATGCTTCTCACTTCCTCCAGCTCTAATACAGTGGAGGGCCCTGTACTACCTTCTGATTTCTAGCAAGTGGTTGCACCAGCCTGAACCTGGGCCTTTAATCCCTTTAGGGAAAAAGGAAAAAAAAATGCCTTTCTTACCTTCTTAGCATCTTTTCATTGTTCTTCCGAACTTGACTAATATCAGGTCCAAAGAGTTTTGTATTTCTTAAATCATATGTTTTTAGAAGCGAATGGAATTTAATGAAGTCTTTTCCTAGTTGGGATCCATTAATATAAATGCCAGATTTCTTCCTAAAACTGTTGGGTTCTGAAAGACAATAATTCTCCATATGTAACTGTTAATTTCCAAAATGTATATCTTCCATAAAGATGAGATGATTTCTAGATTGTAAAGGAGACCATAATCTTTTAAAGAAAAAACCAATTGTAACACAACAAATAGTCAAAATGAACTACAAAAAAAACATTGCCTAGCTATGAAATCTAACGTAAGACCAGGGAAAACTGGAGAGTAGAAGGACTTTCTTAGTTCCCTGAAATGGAAAATAATTTGAATTTAAATACTACTATTCAAAAAAGCACAGGCTATTTAAAAGGACTAAGTCTAATCTCTGGATTTCACACCTCGCATCTACATTGTGGTCAAAATAGAGTTCAAACATCTAGCTAAAAGGTTGACTCGAAGAATGAGTTGATTAATTCTTTAGGGGTTCAATAAACTAAGGGTAGTCAGAGGGCTGCAAAGTTAATTTGGGGTAACATACATCATTGCTCCCCTGGCATCATGTTTAGTCATTGTGTTGATAAGATTTCCTAAAGCTTTCAAAGTTATTTGTTTTTGTAATTTTTGGGGGGCGAGGGATACATTTTTCTCTTGGTTCTTAGAGTTTCCTTTCTCGTGCATGTTTATACAAGTCTTCCCATGCTTTTGTGAAACCATTCTTTTCATGATTTCTTACAGTATTCCTTCTCATTCATATATCATCATTTTTTTCCAGCCATTCCCCAAATGATGGAGATTCTCTTAGTTTCTTCTTTTTGCTGCCACAAAACATCTAAGAATATTGTGCACATGAGTTCTTTTCCTCTTTTTTTCAATCTTTTTGAATACCTCAAAAATACTAGGTCTGTACCAGAAAGTGTGTGACTAGAGTTGATGAATCTTGGCTTTGTCCCAGCTGGTACACTGATTGTTCACATTATATAACAGATAAGTGTGAAGCAGTATAAGTTTTTTTTTCTTAAACCGTAGGTATTTGCTGATATACTACCTTTCCCTGGCTGGCAGTGAGCCCTCCCTTATAACAAAGTAGGTAGGCAGAACTAATCCACAAAACAACTGCATCTGATAGTTTAAGCAACATTTTGCATCCATAGTCCTTCACTTTACCATGAAGATATGTGAAACATCTTTCCTTGTCTCCTCCCTGAGAGGTAGCTGGGTGATATCAGTATCAGTAGATAGAGAGCTGGGCCTGGAGTCAGGAAGATCCAGGTTCAGATCCTTACTAATTGTCTGACCTTGGGCAAGTCACTTACTTAGCCACTGCCTGTCTCAGTTTCCCCAACTGTCAAATAGGGATCATAACATAGAGTTGTTGTGAGGATTGATGAGATGAATATCAGTAAAATTCTTAGAACAGTGTTAGTACATAGTAGGTACTATATACTCATTCCCTCCCTTTCTTTCCGCACAAAGATTGGACAGTATAAGTGATTGGATTTTGACTCTTGGTGTTGTTTTCATCGACATTGTCATTGTAATGGTATAAATTGTTCTCTGATTCTGGTTTTTTTTTTCTTTTTGCTCTGTTTCAATTCCTAGAATCCTTCCTTCCTATTTTTTTTCAGTTCCTCTCATGTCATCTTGTGTGGTACAATAGTGTTTCACTTCATCATACACCACAATTTGCTGAGCCATTCTCAAACTGAAAAGTATCCACTTGTTTCCTTTTTTTAAACTACTACAAAAAATTCTGATATAAATATTTTGGCAGATATGAACCTATTTTCTGTCTTTGACATCCTTGATGTACATGTTCAGGAGTAGGATCACTGAGTCAAAATGGATAAACAGGTTAATGACTTTTTCTCACATAATTCAACTGTTGGACCAATTCCCAGAGCCATCAGGGTATTATTGTGCATGTCTTCTGAAAACCCTTCAGTATCAATTATTTCAATTTTTATTATCTTTTCCAATTTGATAACTATGGGATGAAATGTCAGGGTTGTTTTATTTTGCATTTCTAATATTATTAGAGATTTGGAAAATTTTGTCATGATTATTGGTAACTGATTGGATATGGAGGTTGGGTGAGAATGAGGAGTCAAAGAAGGCACCAAGGTTGTGAGCCCAGATGACTCAAAGGATGAAGGTACCCTCAAATAATAAATGGTTTAGAATGGGGGAGGATTTGGAGGCAAAGATGAGTTTTGTTTTTTGGACATGTTGAATTGAAGATGGCAATGGTATATCTATTTTGAAAGATCCAACAAGGGCAGACATGGGATTGGAGCTCAGAAGAGAGATTAGGGCTGGATAAATAGATGATGGAATTTTCTGAATAGAGATGAACATTGAATCTATGGGGACTGATGAAACCACTGAATGAGAAGGTAGAGAAAGGAAAGAAATGAGATACCCTAGGATAGGGCCTTGGGGACACACCCAGTTAGTGGGCCTGTCATAAGTGAAGATCCAGCAAAAGAGACTGAGAAGAGATGGTCAGACAGGTAGAGGGAGAACCAGGAGAGAGGAGGGTCACAAAACCCAGAGATGAGAGAGAACAAGGTCATCAGCAGTTACGTAGAGCAAATATATTTCTCAGATGTATCAGCAGAGAGGTCAAGGATAAGGATGAAAAAAAGTCATTTTATTAAGAGATTATTGGTGACTTTGGAGAAGGCAAGTTCAGTTGAATGATGACGTTGGAAGTACCATGGGTTCAAAAGAGAGTGAGAAGAGAGGAAAGAGACATTGAGTTCTCGAGTTTATCAGAGAAGGGAAGGACAGGTAAAGGATGAATGAGGGGTGTCATCTAGGTGCAAAAAGCCAACACAAGGAATTAGCAGCAACTCCCTCAGGCAGTAAACATGGAGATCAGACTAAATCAATGCTGTATCATCGCTGAATACCCTTTCTGTAACATGACTATGTAAACACCTTTTGGGATGGATTCCTTGTTATTAGATGGACTACAAGTGTCTCATTTTGTTCCAATTTCAAATTCAGACACTGGACTTACCTGAATCAGGCTGGGCCAATAACAGGAAAGCTGATCACTATTAACATAATATCTAGAAATAGTTTACCAGTTCCCTAGCGGAGGTCAGGGCTTTCTGGCATATGCTCCTTTGGAGGAGAGAAATAAAGCATGGGATGCTATCTGACCCTAAAGGAAGGGTAGATGCATACTGAGGACCCCAAGAGAGCTTGCAGGAAAGGATCAGGGTACTCAGGTTTTCAGGGGCTGGGGGTGAGGTAGGGAGTGGAGGATGCCGTGTCAGTGAGGAGAAAAGGAGATGGAAGAATGAAAATAAACTGCCTATTTAAAAATTGTGTTGGGTGTTGATTATGAGTGGCTCTGAAAACCAAAGGAACTTTCTAAAAATAGGAGATGTAGAAGTTGCTGGCCCCAGATAAGCAATTCTCTAGCCAAGCAGAACATAAGATGGGGTTAGCAGTGGATCCAAAAATATATAGGGGAATTACATTCTATATGCAATTTCAAAAGGCATCTCTACCCAACAGAAAGGAAAATCACATAGGCAGCTGACTGGCATAGTAGATAGAGCCTTGGACCTAGAGGCAGGAAGACCTAAATTCAAAAACAGTTTCAGACACTTACTTGGTGTGTAATGACCCTAGGCAAGTCATTAAACCTCTGCTTGCCTCAGTTTCCTTGTTTGCAAAATGGAGACAAAAATAGTACCTTCTTTTCAGGCTTTTTGTGGTGATGAAATGTACAAAGCACTTTGCAAACTTTAAAGAGCTATATAAGTGCTGGCTATTATGGTAATCAAGCAAATTGCGTTATATGATGCCAAAGAATACTCTCTGGGGGGGAGGGAATGAAGGAGGCACAGAATTTGGAACTCAAAACTATTTTTCAAAATGTTAAACAATTGTTATAACATGTCATTGAGAAAAATTAAATATTATATTATAACAATAATAGAATAAAAGGAGTACTCCTTGATGTATTAAATGCTCCATATGCTTACCATTGCCAAGTTCCCAGGAAATGTTATACTTCTGGGAGGTACAATATTCCAAGAACAATTTAGCATTTGAGCTGTCCCACTGCAAATTACTTTTCCTTATTAAGGCATTGATGCCAAAGATCAGGTCCAGTCCAGAACACTTGGCAAAGCTGTACAGCATATCCACTGTGCTTTCTGTATCAACAAAAACATAATTTAATAGTGAATAATCTGGTCCCCAGAGTAAAAAGAACCTAAAAGTATGCCCTACATAAGACCTTATTTCCATCCTCATCGAATCTTTTGAATGACAGACCCAATAAGTGATAATGAAAATGATCATATTGGATTGACTCAATCAATTTCATCTTCTCCACTTGCTATAGTTTATCTATAGGACTGTATGACATAGAACTTCTAGCCTGGACAATTAAAAGACCTCAAGAGAAGAGGAATAAGTGCACATTGTGCCTTGCTGTCCAGCATTGAATTCCATTAAATGCAAGCTTTGTAAATAAGGTAATCATCATTTCTTTTGATAATCTAAGCATTTCCACATTATTTTGGATTTGGAATGGGGCACTATATGAGGTGAATTTAGAATTTTTAGATTTCCAGATGAAGGCTTTTGAGAACTAAATTGAAACTATATCAAAAACTCCCATGTAGAATAATGGTATATCACAAAATGTTAACATAATTAATCATTTAGTTGATTAGAGTTGGTTCACAAAGGTGGTGAAAGGTTAGAGTTTTGGGGGGTGGGATCACTCAGAGTTAAGTATGAATATGTTTGATTATGCATTAATATGAATATATGTTAGTTAATATATTGACATTAATGTGTCAATCAGCATACATCACCTTTGCAGGTTTCCTTTCTAAAACAAACAAAACTGCTCATGTAACTGCTTTAGTACATACCCATTAAAGATAAACAAACCCATTTCCCTTCCTTTCTTAGCATTTCTTCAATAGTTGAGGGGAGAGAAAAGTCTGCCTGAATTACCTGAGTAACTATAGGTGTGAAGACCAGGGCTTAATGATGAGAAAGGCAGAGAAGCTGAAACTAGTCTATAGGATTGCTTGGTGTGTTCTAGGTCTTCCATCTGTTTCTCATTTCCATAATGTCTGCAGTCTATCAAGGAATGATAATTACTAAGGATTGAAAAACCCTCTGGGGAAAAGGCTGAGTTGAGACAGTAGAGTGCCATGGAGAACAGTCAACCGTCTCCACTAGGCCTCCTCTACTATGATCTAGCAAATACTCCAGACTGAAACCTGATGGAAAACCCAAGAAAAAATTATAGTCAGTCATTGTGAGTTGGAAAGCCCAGTTAGCCTATCCTTGCAGATAGTGAAGATAAGCTTAGCCAGGAGCTCAGCTCCCCACACAAAACTTTCCATCACCTGGAGATTGGGGCAGATAGAGGGCCCAGGAAGTCCCTGCAGGATGCAGGAAAGTGGATCAACTGCAGCTCTGTCACTCATGACCTAGTTCCTGGTCATGGATCTAGGGTGGACTGAGGAGGGGAACTGTGACTGTTGCTGTTCAGTTGTGTCTGACTCTTTGTGAGCCCTTTTGGACTTGTCTTGGCAAAGATACTGGCATGGTTTGCCATTTCTTTTCCAGCTCATTTTACAGATGGGGAAGCTAAAGCAAATACGGTTGAGTGACTTGCCCAGGGCCACACAGTTAGTAAATGCCTGAGGCCGGATTTGAACTCAGGAAGATGTCTTCATTCCTCCAGGTCCAGCTCTCTATCCACTGTGCCATCTAGTTGCCACTGTGGGGGACTATGACTAGGGGTGATGAAAAGGAGGAGTTGTAGGCACTAGCTGTATACAGATCAATAAAGAAGGTCAGAAGCCAATGACTCCAGGAGCAGAGCACAGATTGTTCTAGCCTCCAGCCCAAGCTGAAGCCTGCAGTGGAACCACCAGGGGAGGAATCCCAGAATCAAGGGGCATGTGGTAGTTCTTAGAGAACCAGTATTTGCTGGGAAATGGGTCAAACCTTAGATATAGATGTTGAAGTCTCCCTTCCTCCCTTCCTCCCTTCCTCTCAAAAATGGCAAAGTGACCAGAAGTTAGATGGAGTCTGATCATATCCCCTAAACTAATAATATTTAAAGGGGTAGATAGACATAATTCTAGCCAGGTACCCCATTCTCTGAGTAGAGCAAGAGTAGTAATCTCTGACCCAACCTCTAGCTTCCCTTCCTAGCAGGAATTAACATCTCCCTCAGAGAAGGGTTGGGGGAGAAAGGACTAGAGATGTCTATTCTGTCCCCCTTGTTACACATAGACCCCTCTCCATGTGAAAATGCTTTTTGCCTCCTGACAGAGAGGTGAAGGATGCAGAATCCAGAACAGAACAATATTTTTTAGTACATGGCCAATGTGGACATTTGTTTGACCACACATGTTTATAATGAGGATTTTGCTTTTCTTTCATTTTCATTTAGGTGGGGAGGAGTTGGAATAGGAGAGAGAGGAGGTAGATTTTTACTGATTGAAAATATTATAATTAAAAATTAAAAAAATAAAATACATCTTTAACAAAACTTACAGAATGAAAAAACCCAAATTACCCATATCAAAAATGAAAAGGATAAATTCACAACCAATGGAAAAGAAATTTTAAAAAATGATTAGGAACTATATCCCCCAATTATATGCCAATAAAATTTATAATCTAAACAAAATAGATGAATTTCAAATTAAACCCCCACAAATATCAACATTTCTGTATATTGCCAATAAAACCCAGCAGGAAGAGATAGGAAGAGAAATTCCATTTCTTATTAAAATAACTACAGAAAGTATAGAATACTTGGGAGTTTGTCAAGACACACACAAGAACTTTATGGATCTAAATAATTAAACAAATATTAATTGCGCTTGGATAGGCCAAGCCAACATTTAAAAAGTGACAATGCTACTTAATTTACTTTTTTTCATTGCCCTATCATTAAAATTACCAAAGAAATACTTGGCTGAATTAGAAAAAAATAATATCAAAATTCATCTAAAGAAATAAAAGATCAAGACTCTCAAGGGAATTAATGAAAAAAAAGGAGAAGGGGCCTAGCAATAAAGTATCTGATCTCAAATTATACTACAAAGTCATGATCACCGGAACAATTTGGTCCTGAGTAATAGATAGAGAGCTTAATACGTGGAACAGATTAGATCCACAATATATAGAAGTATACAGGATCTTGTTTGAACAGCCATTCAATGATCTCAAGAACTCATTATTCAACAAAAACTGTTGGAAAATCTAGACGATAGTCTGGCAGAAACTAGGTAAAGACCAACTGTATACCAAGACATGCTCCAAATAGCAACATAATCTAGACTTAAAGGATGGCATAAAAAACCAATTAGAAGAACACAGAAGAAATTACCTTTCAGATCTATGATGGAAAATTTGCAACCAAATAAGACACAGAAAGGTTTATAGGAAGTAAAATAGACAATTTTTATAACATAAAATTAAATCATTTGTGCACAAGCAAAACCAATTTAGCTAAAATTAGAAGAGAAGCAGGAAAATTGCGGGGTGGGGGAATTTTTATGGCAAGTTTCTCTGATAAAAAAAAAGTCTCATTTTTAAGATATGCAGTGAACTGATTCAAATATATAAGAATAAGAGTCTTTTCCCAATTGAGTATTGATCAACAGATATGAATAGGAAGTTTTCAGAGGATGAAATTCAAACTACCAATAGCCATATGAAAAAATGCTCTAAATCCCTAATAATTAAAGACAGAATAATTAGAACAACTCAGAGGTACTACCTTATACATATCATATTGGCAAGTTTGACCAAAAAAAGGGAAAATGACAAATGATGGAGGCACCATGGGAAAACAAGTACACTAATAAATGGTTTTTTCCATTTCAGAAAAAAATTGGAACTATTCCTAAAAAGCTATTCAATTGTGCATATCCTTTAATCCATTGATACCACTGTTAGGTTTATACTCTCCAAAAAGATCTAAGAAAGAAGAAAAGAATTTCATATATAAAAACTATAATAATACTTTGTTGTAGCAAAGAGTTAGAAAATGAGTCATCCCCATCAACTGGGGAATGGCTGACCAAGTTATGGTATATGAATATGATAGAATACTATTGTGCTATAAGAAATGATGAAGGGGGTGGTTTCAGAGAAGACTGGTATGAACTGAAGCAATGGGAAGTAAACAAAACTAGAACAATCTATACAATAGTAACAGTACTGTAAAGATGAACAACTTTGAAAACTTAGGAAATCTGATGACTCTAATGACTAATCATACTTCCAGAGAACTCCTTGTGAAACATCTTCCCACTTCCCATTACCCACTTCCAGATTGAGTGGTGATTGACTTGTAAACTGAACCATGTGCATTTTAGATGCGTCTAATATTAGAATTTGTCTCGCTTGATTATATATGTTCATGATGGTTTTTCTTTTTCTTGCTTTCTCAATGAAGGGAGGTGAAAAGATCATTTGAAATAGAAAATAATATAAAATTGAATTTAAAAAAAGAGGGAAAAGTCTTCTTGAATCAAGAAGCTCAGCTAGCTCATTCTGAGTTTCCAATTATAAAATCATAGAATTTGGGGCCTGAACAAGACTTCATAAATTCTTTACTACAACTCACTTTTTTTTTCCCAGATAAAGAATCTGAAATGTGGCATGGTCTAGGGCAGGAGTACTTAATCTGGTGTTCCTTTAGTGGTTTGTGGATTGATTTCAGGGGACGTGTGAATTAAGCAAGACCTGAGTTCAAATCCAGCCTCAGATACTTACTAAGCCCTTGGGCAAGTCACTTACCTTCTCTTTGCCTCAGTTTGTTCAGTCTTAAAATGGAAACAATAGCACCTACCTCACAGGGTTGTTGTGAGGACCAAATGAGATCGGATTAACCCTAAAGCACTCAGCAGGATTCCTGGCACAGAGTAGGGGCTCTATTTGTTTTTGTTTGTCAGTTGTGTCTGACTTTCTGTGACCCCTTGTGGGGTTTTCTTGGCAAAGATACTGGAGTGGTTTGCCATTCCTTCTCCAGCTCATTGTACCTATAAGAAACAGAGGCAAATAGGATGAAGGGAGTTGCCCAGGATCACACAGCTAGTGAGTGTCTGAGGCCAGATCTGAACTCAGGAAGATGAGCCTCCTTGACTCCAGGCCCACACTGTGCTACATAAGTGCTAGCTACTGCTGTTGTTGAATGAGAGGAATTTACATCTTTATTTTCACTATTGACTGGAATTTAGTATTTCCTTTAAATATGAAAGGAGGCAACAAAATATTATTCTAAGAAGTGCTCCATGGGCTTCAGGAGACTGCTAAAGGAGTCCATGACATAAAAGATGGTTTAGAACCCTTTGTGGAGTGGAAAGGATTGTGTTCGTCTCATTGCCGAAGAAGATCATGCCATCAGAGAAATAATGACATGACTTGCACTTGACTTTGTTCTGAGTGAGGGAGGGCTGTGCAGGTCACCAGCCTCACTTCTCTGCCAGAGTCATCTGAATCCAGTGACCAGATATTCATCAGGATGACTGAAGATGACCCAGGATGCAATGGGAGACCTTGGGCCCTTTAGGCCAAGGTCTTTGCAGGTACTCACTTAGGGTGAAGTAGTGCCCATTTGTTGAATAGGCCTGTTTAAGAAGTAGCCAAGGCATGGCCCCTTTAATGAGTCCAAGAAAAAGAAAGACATCAGGCTGGGAGGGAAACAGCAACAGTTCCTGTTGATAATCACTCTAAAGCCAGGAGGATCCAGCAGAGCCCTTAGGCAGGGGCCGAGGGGCATCCCAGCTTCAGAGTGCAGTAGGTTTAATGTTTTGGGAAAGGAAAAGACAGGACGGGAAAGGACAAGACAGAGCAGGAAACGGGAGAGGAGAGGACAGGGGAGGGGAGGGGAAACTAGCCTGGAGTAGAAAGGACAATGGCCATGGAGTTGGAGGGCCTGGATTCAAAAGTGAGTGTTTCCATTCACTTAGTTTGCAGGTGTAACACTCAGTCTCTCTAGGGCTGTTTCTTCACCTGCAAAATAAAGTGGTTGGAATAGAGAACCTTGCAGGTGCTTCCAGCAGCAATCTCTGCACCTCGAGCTCCAGATGAGTTTGCCCCAAATCCCATGGCCAGTGAACATAGACCCAAGACCATGCAATTCCTGCCCTGTAAGAAGAGGCTTTTCTCATCTAACCCTTATTAGGGCTGACCCCACTAGTTTAAGCGTTAGGACATTTAGAAAATGTTCCTTCACACTCCTGAGTGTGGAAAGTATATCTTTCCTTCCGAATAATTTAATGAGAATGAAAACGGACAAGGTTCTTCATAAAGCTAAGCAGCTGAGTTGTGTTAGCTTGAATCCTGCCCCACATGCTTGTTAGCTTTGTGACCCTGGGCAGGTCAGCCTCAATTTCCTCATCTATAAAATGGGGATAACAACGCTATCTACCTTAAAGAGTAGTTTCTGAGGATCAAACGTGATAACATAGACAGTACTTTGGAAACCTTTAAGTGTAACCATATAAATGCTACTGATCTTTTATCTCAAAGAGTTGTTAGCAATAAAAATAATAGGTAGTATTTATATTAGATTCTCAAAATGCTTTACAAATATTATCTCACTTGATCTTCACAACAGGCTTGGGAAGTAGGTGCTACTGTCATCCCCATTTTACAGACAAGAAAACTGAGGTGTGATACAAAGATCCGCTGACTTGCCAGTAAGACTCCCAAAGTGGTTGTTGTGAAGATAAAATGAGATAAGATATGTGAGGCACTTGCCAAACTTTAGAACACAATAGAAATTCTAGTTATTATTATAAATTTATATATACGTACATACACACACACACATACGTGTATATGTATAGACACATGTCCTTCTTTCCTAATTGCTATCTTACTACCATTTTCAATGAGGTTCTTTTGAGATGCCTCAACATGGTAGAGAAAAAACCTTGTGTTCTTCAAGGCTGTGATAGAGGAACACGAGTGGGTAGGACAAGCTAGATAAGCCCAGAAGTTTATTACTTAAGTCTGGAGAGCTTCATCAGCAGGGGAAGAAAGAATTTTGTTTGTTTGTTTTGGCTAATGCAGCTCACGAAGTCCTTTTGCAGGCCCAGAGCAGTTACAAATCTATCCACAGTGAAGTTGGGGATATTTGGGGATATTACGAAAGCACGAATGAGTGGAAAAACCCCAGACGGATGAGGAGTCAAATTGTGAAGGGTGAACATCACGAAATGGCCCCTAGCACTCCCAAAGCTGACTCAGGTAATGTGTGCAGGTTTGTTTCCCCAATGCTATTATTGTTAAGTATATATCCCTGGAACTTTGCCACTTTTAGAACCTATTTGCTGATACCATGTTATAAGCAGAAGCAAATCTGTCTGATATTTCTGGACATTTCCTTAGATGTCTTCTGTGGTAAGGTCCATTTTGTACCAAATTCAAGGTGATAGTGGATCATAGCGGTCATATCTAACACTCATATAGCACTTTCAGGTTTACGAAATGCTTTGCAAATATTGTATCATTTTATTCTCACAACAATCTTAGGAGTTATCCCCATTTTATAGATGAGGAAACTGAAGCAGACAGAGGTTGAGAATGACTTGTCCAGGACTGCACTAGGAATAAGTGAGCTAGATTTGAATTCATATCTTCTTGCCTTCAGATCCCAAGCTCTATCCTAGGTAGGATAGAATCAGGGACTGAACTTGTGATTTCATCAGTAGAGGGTGAGGAAACTCCCTCTCTGCTAATCAGGTCAGCAATTTCTTGGTAACTGATGGTCTTAGGAGCTAAATAGAACACCAAGAGGCCAAACAACTTGCTTGTAAAGGCACACCCAGCCCTACTGGTCAGAGACCAGACTGGATCTTCCAGGATTTTAAGGCCAGCTATTTGCTAGACCCACCCACCATTCCAAATACTGTTATTATTAACCCCAAAGGTTATTGTTCTAATAATAGAATCTGCCTTGGGGCAGACACACTTCTGGGGACATTGGTTGTTCGTAATTTGCTCAACCTAGTTTGAGCTAGATAAGGTCACATCCTCCTGCCAGATGTTTTTGTCACCTTCTACTCGGGCTCCCCAGGCCATCTAGAGAGAAAGAGTTTAATACATGTACGGCCACCTACTGCAATTATTGTTCTAAAGGTGAACTGACTTTGAGCTCTACCCAAAGGTCAATGTAAGAAGGTTATCTCTGCTGACTCTTTCAACCACTGCCATCCTCAAAGGCTTTGTGACAACCCAAGTTGTAAAGAGAAACCAAATGTAAAAGTGCTCATTTGCTTCAATAACACCTTACCACGGTGAATGGATAGCCAAAGAGGGAAATGTATCAAAGAAATGAGAGTTTTTACAAATTTAGCTAAATCCTGATGTTTCTAAATATCTGATTTTGGTGTAAAATTCATCAATACATGAAGGTTTAAGTTTTGGATCAATCATCAATTGTGGCAGCATGACATAGTGGGGAGAGAGTGGGATGGAGGCAGAAAGATATCTGCGACCTGACTCTGACATCAATTAAATGCGTACTATGAAGCAGGCCCTTGTGTGGTGTGAATGGATGCACCTAAGTGAGTGGAAGCAGGAAAACAATTCCTCCAAGGATAATGCTGGAGTGAAGAAGAGCAACTTGGAAATATGTAAAAACTCTGATCGATACAATGACTGGCCATGTCTCCAGAGGACTTCTGATTAAGCATGTTGTCCTCCAAAAAGAGAAACAATGGAGTTGAGGAGCAGAAGGAGACAGGCACTGTGTGGGTTCATTTTGCTTGGCTGTACTTATCTGATGCAAGTTTTATTTTTTTCTTTCTCTCAGTTTTTTAGTTAGGGACAGAGAGAGTTAACAATACCAATAAAAAAATAGTGCCATTGAAACATTTGAATTGCAACATTAAAAGTGCACTGGAAACTTAGGAGAAAGCACAGAAAAGAAGTATAGTATTGAAAGTGATATGTGGACTTTATTACATATTTTTAAAAATGCGGAAACAGAGATTCTGTTTCATATATAGTCCTCTTTTTGTGTTGATATATATATATATATATATATATATATATATACACATATATACATATACATACACACACATATATATTGGTGATTAATTTAAAATAAAAATCATTTTTTAAAAAAATATAGGTTTTTAAAAATTTTAATTTTAATAAAAATGCTGGATGCCCCAAATTGGCAGAATTGAAAGGCCATTTCTCTTCAATTCCTTGTGTTTTATGTTAATGAAATCTTCTGTTGACTATGAAGACCAATTCTGGGGATAAGAATATCATGTCAAAATGACACTAATATAAAATGTTATCTTAATGATGGACAAATAACTTTTTCAGAAATTCTACTATTTGTCATTTGGTATGTTCTCTTTGCAAATCAAACCTATGGAATATGAGTAATTCCAAGTTAGTTGGAATGTTAATTACTTGGGTGAGTCCCACATTTGCAAAATCCTGGGTAATTTAAGGCATAGAAGCAAAAAAGAAACCAGTTTGGTGGGAGAACATTTCTGGTTTGATCCAAGGCTCTCCAACCCTTTGATTAATGCATGCTTACCCAATGAAGTCCATTAGTCAGCATCCTGTCTCATGCCCCTGGACTTACTTCCCAACAACATTCTATTGGCCATCCAGCAGTTCCAGAGGTGAAGAATGATTGTGTGTTCTAGATTAATAGTAGGGGCCTCCCTTGCAGAATCAGTTGTGTAGATTTCAGGCTTATGCCAGCTGCTTAATCCTAGAAAGCGCATTGCTTCTGAGACCAGAATACCTAAGCAAACACCTTGCATTTCTTACTTGTGAATGTGCCATTTTTGAACTTGTTCTGATGTTGCTCTTTGAGCAGTAGCACCTCCTGGATAGGCCATTCCAATTCCAACTGGCCCTTCACAGCAGAAGGGATGGGACCCAAGCTGCAAGTATCTACAGTGGAAGAAAAAGTTTGGAGTTAGCTTTGATAATTTTCAGATATTATGGGATCTATGAAAGACAGCTAGGTAGTGTGGTTGTTAGAGGATCAGACCTGTAATCAGGAAGACCTGAGTTTGAATCCTGCCCCAGATATATACTAGCTATGTGACTCTGGGTAAGTCACTTGGCATTAATTTCTTCATCTATGAAATGGGGATAATGTTATCCCCAACTGAAGCAACTATGGGGCAAGTGAATAGAGTTCTGGGTCTGGAGTCAGGAAGACTCATCTTCCTCAGACACTTACTTATCTATGTGACCCTGGGCAAGTCACTTAGCACTGTTTGCCTCAGTTGCCTCATCTGTCAAATGAGCTAGAGAAGGAAACGGCAAACCACTCCAATATCTTTACCAAGAAAACCCCAAGTGGAGTCAAGAAGACATGACTAAACTACAACAACAATAACATAAAGAGATTTAAAGTTGGCAAAGTTATTTATTATCTCATTTGGTCCTCACAAGAAACCTGTGAGGTAAGTGCTAGTATTAGGCCCACTTAAATAATTTGTCCAGAGTTAGTTAGCAAGCATCAGAGTTAGAATTCGAACTCAGAACTCCAAGGCTCGATCCATGACACTACTTTCTTTCAAAAGAAAACCATTGTAAAATTCTTCTTTTGCATGTGTCTGTTCTCTCCTGAATCTCATGCTGCTAGGGCAGGGTGACAGTGGAGATGAGAGAAGGGTGGGAATGTGAGGAAAACTGACGTTTTCTTTAAAGTTGGTACATTTCTTGATGTCAAAGAAATGAACAGGATAAAACAGTCCCCTCCCCTACTTCAGGCTCCCCTTTAGATTGTGATGCTTACCCCAAGACAGAAAAGAAGTGAAGGGAATAAATAAATTATATAGTGCCTGCTATATGCCAAACACTTTTATAAATATCACATTTGATCCTCACAATAACACTGAGAAGTAGGTGCTGTTAATATCCCCATTTTATAGTTAAGGAATCTGAGGCAAACAAAGGTTAAGTGACTTTCCCAGGGTCACACAGTAAATATGTCAGGTGAGGTTTGAATTCAGGTCTTCCTGACTCCAGGCCCAGCCCTTTATTTACTGTGCCACCAGCTGCCTGCAGTCACATGCAGCTAGAAGTAGCTGACATTCAGATGACTTCTTGTCATCAAAGCTGCATAGTCTGGTCCTTTGGCTACCAGCCCAGATCCCTGGGACCAGAACAGTATAAATAATGCCCCTGACATCAGCACTAGCAGCAACAGGAGAACACTCAGGGTTTCTGGATGAATGAAAGAAAGATTTTTCTATGTAAAGTAGCAAAAAGTATTTTTTCCACAGTATTTTTTTAGGGGAGTCAATTAGCCAGAATTATTTTGTGTTTGACTGAAAGGGAAAGTACTAATACAATCATTCATTTTTTTTAAAATTAAATTTTTTTTTCCAAATCATTCTTTACTTCCTCATAGCTATGTTCCCAATTTCTATGTTCCCAAACTTCCTAACTACTTCTTGAGAAAAAGGCTAAGGTACTTAAATGAACCTATAAAAACATTTAAAATAAATTTTTATCTCAAACATATTTCAATGTGAATTCTCCCACTGATCCTTTAGTAAAGGTAATTTGGCAGTGGACACACTTGTGAAGTAGAAATACAGTACTTGGCACCTTCATTTTGATTACACCTTAAAAAAGACATACTGTTGGCCTTTGTAAGAGCACACATGCATAAAATTCTATTTTATGTATCTTAAACTTTTAATAATTCCCACTTTCAACTCATTCCCACTTTTATGCCTTCTCCAAGCAAACATCATTCTCACACCTGTATTACACTGTTAAGAAGCTGCACCATGAATAGGCTTTGATACATACCATGGTGTACCTTCTAGAGTTGGAAAAATTAGCAAAGATACAAGAGAATGGGTGGTATTTCCCACTTGGTTCCAGGCTTTTGCAATAGGTCAAGACAAGGTATTCCCATTACAATATGTAATTGTAATACATAATATTATACAATATGTAGTAAGTGCAATGTGTATTATATAATATGCTACTGTCCCTGTTTTTCCAAATGAAACAAAAACATAACAAACCACAAGGAGGACACAGGACTAACTCAAAAAGACACAACCATGCATTGAAAAATATCATCTTTTTAAAAATCACCTGGGTTGATTTGAGCTTCCCAATAACTTCTTTCCTCAAAGGTTGATTCCTTCTTTGGGTCAAAGATCAGGAAGTCAGTCTTGGTGCCACCAAATCTCAAGTAGGCAGGAGATAAGCCTTTGGCTAAGGTTCGAAGCCTTTGGGAACTAAGAAATAGGATTTCCTCAAATAAGTAAAAAAGTACATTTTCATTGAGAAAATCTGGTTGATGAGTCAGTGGAGTTGTTTTCAGCTGTTAGTTAATAAAAATGTAGTTTCTGCAGATCCAGTAATAGAAATGGAGAATTATAGAATCTGGGAGTTGGAAAGGATCTCAGCAGCCATCTCCACCAACCCATACAGGAAAGAATCCCCCCTATAACATCGACTCTAACATGCCTAACAAAGGATCATTCAGCTATGACTCTAAGATCTCCAAGAAGGAGAAAGCTGCCACCTCTCAGAGAAGCCCATTTCATTCTTTGACAGTTTTAATTGCTAGGGAGATTTTTCCTGACATCAGTTCCAAATTCACCCTCTGGGACCAAACTGAATTTGAATCCCTCTTTTTTATCACAATTCTTCAAATACTCAAAGACAGTTACTGGATTCTTGGTCTTTCATCCTCCAGATTACTACCCTCCATTCTTTCAACTGATTGATCCTCCTATGACACAGGCTTAAGGCTCTTCAACCTCTTGGTATATGTTCTCCAGTTCGTTAATGTCCTTCTTTCAACTATGGTGCCCAGAATTCAATACAATATTCCATATGTAGACTGACTAGTCCAGAGTATAGAGGGACTTGCACCTCCTTCTTCCCAGAAAGTGAAATCCTTCTTTATGCATTCCTTAATATTGTATGGTACTATTAACTTGGTTGGCTACTCTATCACATTGTTGACTCAGAATTTGGAGTCCACTGAAACCCTCAGATCTTTTTCAAACCTACTGCTTTCTAACCCTGCTTCCTGCTGTTACATATGTGAAGTTGTTTTTTTGAGTCTGACTATAACTTTACATTTATCTCTTTTGAATTTTATTATATTTGATTCAGTTCTAATGCTCTGCCAAGATCATTTTGCTTCCTGACTTTGTCACCCACTGTTAGTTTTGTCTTCCAGCTTTGTGTCATCTGAAAATATGATAAATATACCATTTTAAACTGCCTTGGGTTTAGTTAGATGTGGTGGGAGGGAGAAAGACTGGGGTATAAATCTTCTACAGGAGAACTTTTCTGATCACATTAATTGAGAAAGAGCAAGGCACAGTGGACAAAGAGTTGGCTTCTGGGACAGCTACATAGACCTGAAGTCAGGAGGACCTGAGTTCAAATATGGCCTTAGACATACTAGGTATGTGACTCTGGGCAAGTCGTTTAATCTTCACAGATCACATAATTCAGTTCCATTTATACCCCAGTTCCATATAGAATATAAACTCCTTAAAGGCAGAGACTGTTTGGTCATTCTCTCCTCCCTGTTTTCATTTCCACCAAAGGCTCCCACAAGATCTGGTATTTCCATGAATATATTATATCAATAAGTACTGTTAACCTGTAAAAGAAAGTTCTTATTATGTTGACAGCTGAGAAGAGGGTGGACTGGAGTAAGTAGAGACTTGTGGCAGGGGACCCCCCCCAACCCCGCCAAAACCTCAGGCTATTAACATAGTCCAAGTATGAGGTGATGAGGATGGTGGCAGAATCAGAGGAGAGAAGGGGCCATGTAGGAGATATTGTGAAAATAGAATTGATAGAACTTAGGAACAGATTGATGTGAGAGGGTGAAGAGTAGAGGATGGCACCTGTTGAAAGTCTGAGTGACTGTGAAGACATTGATATCTTTCTTGTGGCTGCTGTTTGTCTTTCATTCTTGAAGAGGATCATGACATGGGGGGGGGGTCATGCCATGATATGCAAATGGACGTGCAAGTGTTTTTATTAGATCAAAGGGTATGGACACTTCTATAGCCCTTTAGGCATAGTTCCAAATTGCTCAAGAAGAAAATTTTACAGCATTCAGAAGATTACAAATGATAACTTTAATTAATGTAATAACACGTCTAGCGAAACTTGCCTAGCCAATGTACCTTCAGAAGCATCAAATAAGTAACCTTAAACACTGAAGAAGTAAATGTTGTACATACTCAGCAGATTCACGTAGCTTTGAGAAATCCATATAACTGTGCTATCTGGCAAGTTGGTTAGACTCATTGAGATTCATTTTATTTAGCAGTAAAATGAGGGGATTGGATTAATTTATCTTTGTTGATATCTTTAATAGCAATATGGAAGAAGGGAAGGTTTTGAAGGTAAGATCATGAGTTCAATTTTGGATATGTGGCATTTAAGTCTAAAAGTGAATCTGCTTACCAAGAACTCAGCTGGAAAGTCCCCATTCATGCAGGCAGTAACTCACTTCACTTTTTCACTTTATGATGGTGATGTCATTTTGAGCCTCTTTGAAGACAAAGTACAACAACCAACCAACCAACTCAACAATCATTGATTAAGCAATTCCTTCATGCAAAACACAGCGTTAGGCATTGGAAATAACCAATGTCCCTTCTGGCCAGTCATTTTCCTCAGGGAAAAGGAGGATGAGTGAGGAAAGCTGGTCACATACTGCGACTAGCCCCTTCCGTATTGTTTCATTGATTGCTAGATCTTTAGTGCTGGAGATCTTCTAGGTTGTGTGTGTGTGTGTGAGAGAGAGAGAATGTGTGTGTGTGTGTGTGTGTGTGTGTGTGTGTGTGTATGTGTATGTATGTGTGTGTGGTGGACCCTTTTGGTAGTCTGGTGAAACTTTTGGAGTCCATCTCTGAATAAAGTTTTTAAATAATTGAAAGAAATGCCAAAGAGAACAGTAAAAATAAAGATGTATTCCCCCCCCCCCCCATCCAAGTCCATAGACTTCATGAAATCTATCCAGAAACCCATTGTGGGGAGAGGTCCATGGACCCCAGGTTAAGAACACCTGTGTTAGGGCAACTCCTTCCTTCACGTTTAAAAGAAAAAGCAACGCAGCGTGGGTGATCTCGCCTAAGACTTTAAAGTTAGTCAGAAAGTACCTAGAAACGCGATGGAGGACAAAGCTGCTGCTGATTGAAAGCGAAAAAAGCAAGTATTTATTTGTGGGGAGGGCAGAGGACAATTGTTCAGGTGTCAAAAGGGAAAGGAGATAGGAAACAGGAGAAAGTAGACAGTAAAGGGAGGAAAGGGGCCGGGGAATGTCAGCCACTTACCCCAGGAAGGTGATGTATCTGGGGTCTGTAACCAGGCTGGCGTCGATGGTAATAGAGAGGAAAGCCAGGCTCACCTCCTGCACCTGGACGTCGGTGCGCAGGTCGAGCTTCAAGACTTCGGGAGGCGTCTCCATCACCGCCAGGGGGCTCCCAGAAAGTGGCCGGGGAAGCCCCAGCAGATGCAGAGTGAAGACGAGGAGCCGCATCACAGACACACAGCCGCGGGGATGCATTTCAGGCTCTGGGGGCCGCTCCGGAGCAGCAGAGACTCAGCACCAGGAGTCTGAACAGCGCCTCCTCCTCCGGATCCTATTCCTTCTCTTTTTACCCCTTTCCCCTCCTCCCCTGATTCTCTCTTCCCTTTACCCCTCCTCCATACTTCTTGTTCTCCCCCTCCCTCTTCCTCTTCCTCCTCCCCGCTCCTCCCCCTCCTCCTCCTCTCCCCCTTCTTTCCTCTCCTTTTCCCTCTCTCCCTCCTCCCCTCTCTCTCCTCCCGCTTCTTCACCTCGTCCCTTCCCTTTTTTCCCCTCCCTCTTTTCCCCTCCTACCTGAACCACAGCCACATCCCACTCCCACCCACTTCCTCTACCTCCTAGAGTCCCACCTCCTTCTATCACTTACTCCCATTTCCTTTTGGGTTTTGCCTGAGTGTCCTGTTAACAAACGAAACCAACCACACCCGCTTGGGTGTTTGCTCTGCCAGCCTAAGCCGACACCCTTCAGGCAGAGGACAGCCTGGGTACACAGAGCCAAGTCGGCCGTAGGGTGCATTTCGAGAAAGGCTCAAGGTGGGAGGAGGTGAGCCGGGGCAGGTGCAGTTACCCTCTGATTTGGGGGCCAGTGCTCCAGTCACTGAATCACCTTGCCAAAGCTGTGGTACCTGAAAGAAATGAAATACCACAGAACCATTAATATGATAAATAGAAGAACATTAAGAGATTTGGGAATGCTGATATGAAGTAATGAAAAGTGAGGAGAGCACAGTCAGAGTAACGTGTGCAGAGAATGCAAGTGGATTTTTTTTTTTGCTTGACTTTTTTTTGCTTGGCTTAGCACAGAGTCTGTTACATTGTAAGTACTTTATAAATGCTTGTTGACTGACTGGCAGGTATGGGCAAAGTTAATATGGAGATGAGTGAACAGATAACAGAAGGAGACAAGGAGAGAATAACTAATAATCTTTTACGGACATACTGTCCATGTTGTTAAGTCCTTTCCCCCTCTTTGTAACTCCATTTGGGGTTTTCTTGGCAAAGATACTGAAGTGGTTTGCCATTTTCTTCTTCAGCTCTTTTTTACAGATGAACAAACTGAGGCAACCAGAGCTAAGTGACTTGCCCAGTTATCCTAGGACAGCTAGTATCTCAGACTGGGTTTGAACTCAGGTCTTGTTGACTCCAGGCTAGATGTTCTAATCATTCTCCTACTTAGCTCCCCATTGCAGCCAAGGAAGTTCATTTTAAGTATTGTCTTTGTTGTTTTTCTTGAGTTGCGTCCAACTTTCTTGACCCCATGGGCCATACCTTGCCAATACTGTCCATAGGGTTTTCTTGGCAAACACACAGGAGTGGTTTGCCTTTTCCTTCTCCAAGTAGATTAAGACAAACAGAGGTTAAATGATTTGCCCAGGACCGGTCATACAGCTAGTAAGAGTCTGAGTTTGGATTTGAACTCAGGTAGCAGCAGCAGCTGCAGCAACCATAACTTCCTGACTCCTAGTCCAGAGTTGTGTCCACTGATTCACCTAACTGCCCCATCAATTCCACAGAGACGGTATAAAAGAGGAGTCCCCTAGAAATTTCAGGTGAAAAAAGATCAGTGTGGTGGGTGAGGCAGATAGGGATTAATGAACGGAGCGGGTGAATTAGGAGTCAGCTGTGTGACTTGGCAGCCAAAAACAGCTAATGTGTTAGAATTCCTCTTTTCTTTGACACCCAGTTCATTGCTAAGCTAAGTAAGCAGAACCAGGAAAACAAGGTCAATGGCAAAAGACAAGAAAACAATCAAAACCAAATGACACCACTGCTGAGCTGTTCTCCAAGAGACTTTCAGAAATCCCTTCCCATCAGACTCCCTGGGATCCACTTCCTTGGGTTTAGTTGGATTTCTTCTGTCTTAATGAGAAGCAGCCTAGAGAATGTCTATAAAAGCTGTCCTACCAGCAGTGGAGAGGTGGTAGGTTCCTTCTCTGTACTGGAATGCATTTTTGCTTATTGTTAATATAATTTTGCTTCTTAATGGGAAGATCTTTCCCATCCATTGATGAACCTGCCCATTAAGGGGAGTTTGATTAGGGAAGATTAATAGGAAGAACTGCACCTTTTGTTAATTTTATAATGAGGTTCTGGTTCTCAAGGGTTGTGATGCCCCCTGGCTATAAAAAAAATGTATAAATACTCTGAGGTGAGTATTTACTTTGAGACAGTTTTTGGAAGAAGCTTGTGTGCCAGATGAGACTCTGGGAAGCCGCTAAGGAGCCCCTCACTTTGAAAACCCAGATGTTGGTGCTTCCCTCTCTGGTAACTATGTATGTATGGTCAGGTAGTTGCATCTGTCTGTTGAATTGTGTTCTACGTATTGCTTCCTGTCAGGCAGTTTGGAAGCACTGTCTTGATTTAGATTTCTCTGTGTTTTCTCTGAAGTTCAGGATGCTGAATTTTTCTCCTGACCTAAGTGAATGATACATGTGCTTGATTAAAGTGATTCTTAACCCCGCAAAAGTTGCCTTTCCTTGTAGAGGTGCAGACCTAAGAACCTGTGATGGCAGACCCCACTGTGAATATCGTGGTGCTTACTATTACATCCTCCAAAGAGGTCTTCAGGTGATGGTCAGGCAACTATATGTCAGGAACATTCTGGGATTTTGTAAAATAGGGAATAGTTAAAGAGGGAAGTTCTTCTTGGCATTAAACCTAAAGTGACCTCTACCACTTCCAGCCATTGCTAATAGTTTTGTTCTCTGGGGCCACGCAGATCTAATCTAATCCTTCCTGTATGTGATAGTGCTTCAAGTGCTCGGACAGTTATCTTAGGCAATGAGGTGGCCCAGTGGATATAATGCTGGGCCTAGGTTCAGAAAGTCCTAAGTCCAAAATCTGACCTCAGACTCTTGCTATCTATGTGACCCTGGACTAGTAATTTAGCCTTTTAGCCTCAGTTTCCTCATCTGTAAAATAGTTATGTCCCAGGGTTGTGAGAATCAAATGAGGTAATACTTGTAAAGGCCTAGCACAATACTTGGCATATAGTAGGTGCTTAATAAAGGACCTTTCTCCCTCCTGTGGGGGCCATCTCCAGTCATCCTGATCTATACTTGGCCCCTGGACCCAGATGACTCCAGAGGAGAAAGTGAAGCTAGTGACTTTGCACAGTCCTCCCTCACTTAAATCCAATTAACTTGCAAGTCAAGCTGTCATCTCCCTGATGCCGTCTTCCTTTTTGAGAATAAAGGACAGACAACAGCCTGTGAGTATTATGGGTTGCTCCACTGGGGACCCAACTGGCCAGTTCTCCTCCCCTCCTTTTCCCTCTCCTCTCCTCTCTCTGGTGGAGGGAATGATCCAAGGATGAGGTTAGGCTGGGCACAATTAGCTATATGATACGGGGCAAGGGACTCAAGAGGGGAGGACAGTGAAGAATTGAATTGGTCAAGATGGGGAAAAGAGGAGAGGGTAGCAAGATAATGGGAGATGAGGTCAGAGGACTGGAGGTCATAGTGCAGATGAACAGTAGGGTTTAGTAAGGGAAGGCAGAGGGAAAGACGAAAAGTCAGTAGATTATGATTGGACAAAGGTATTTTAGAATTTATGAACATAAAAGTGGTAGTACATTTATGGGTTATGGCAAGATCAAGGCTATAACCATCTTTGCGTGTGGCTGAGGTGGGGTGGACGTGGGAAGTGAGGAGGTTGAGAAAGTGAGCATTTAGGGTATATGAGGGAAAGTTAATATGTACATTGAAGTCCCCTAAGGTAAGGACAGGAGTTGGGGAGCAGGGAAAAATTGTGAACCAGGTATTGAATTCATTGAACAAGGAAAAAGAGTGATCTGGGGGTTCTGTAGGCAACAGCTACCAGGATTTTTATGGTAGATCCTGACTAGGATTTGATGGTAGATATGAATAGCATGAACTCAAAGAAAGGAAGCTTACTGAATGATGGGGGTAGGAGGAAAATCTGGAAGTGGCAGTGGAGGGCAAGGAGTGTTCCAACTCCTCTGCCTTGACCAATGAGTTGGGGAGAATGAGTGAAGGTGTAGTCAGTACTGGAAAGGGTGGCCAAGTAGGCTGTATCATCAAGGAGGTGCTGGCTTTCAGTTAAAGCTAGTAGATGGAAAGAATGAGAGAGAAAAAACTTTAAGATGAAATTTATTACCTATGGAACAGACATTCCAGGGGGCACAGCAGAAGGACTGGGTGGAATTAGGTATAATCTTTGGGGTGTGAAGCTTGAGGGGGATGGGAGTGAAGAATCTGGCAGGGGTGGCATGGGGAATAGGGTTTAGATGATGATCTATACGAGTTCAGAGTTCCTGAAGTATGAAGGATGTGACCAAGTAAGAGAATTTTCATCATGAAGTGGAGAGAGTTATTTCTTTTACCAATGGAGGCTGGAGATTTGGCCAGAGGTAAGTGTGATATGAGATGGGATGAGTATGGTTAGATGGTCAGATGGTAAGTCCTGCTTTATAGCTCCTCATTTCTCAAAGGGTTGGAGATGAGGCAGGAAAAGGGTTCAGCTGGAGATGGAAGTAGACCCTTCCAGCGAGAGAAGGATGTCCAACTGCTTTTGAAGTCTCTTCTATCTTGTACTTGTGAAATTTATTTGTGTGTGTGTGTGTGTGTGTGTGTGTGTGTGTAGACTGCATCGATCACTGTTGAATTTCAACTTATTAGATTCAGTCCAGTTGTCTGAGCCTAATAAGATCATGTTGTATCATGCTTTAGTCATTCATTGTGTTATCTGCCTCCATCTTTGTGCTGTTGGCAAATTTGATAAATAAACTACACATGCCTTGATCATTAGCAAAAATGTTAAGTAGCACAAGGTCAAGTACAAATCCCTGGGAAATTCCACCAGAAATATCTCATTATCTTCTGGCAATTCAAGCAGTACTGAATCTATCTGATTTTGTTATCATCTAATCCATATCTCTCTCATGAGATTATGGGCAACGAGGTGGTACAGCAGATAGAGTGCTGGCCTGAAGTTAGGAGTTTAATCCAGTCTTAGATACATACGAGTTGTATGACTCCTGGACCGGTCACTGAAAACTCTATTTGCCTCAGTTTCCTCATCTGTAAAATGAGACCTACCTCCTATAGTTGTGAGAATTCAATGTAATAATAACGGCAAAGCTCTCACTCAGTACAGTGCTTGGCACCAAGTAAGTGCTATTATGATGAGTTACTTTATTGCTAAAACCTAGGTAAACTCTATACATGGCATTCACCTCTCTACTCATTTAGTAATCCTGTCAAGAAAAAGAAATGAAATTAGCCTATTGTGACCTGTTATTGA
>CM053774.1:113069816-113120814 GCA_028658325.1 Potorous gilbertii
TTAAGAGATCTTTAATAGTTTTAAGTAAGTGAAAATTGTTCAGCATTTCCTGTTTATGTACTTGGAGAGCAAATACAAAAGAGCTCCTATTCTTAAGGTATTCTGCTGGGAAAGAGGAGAGATACACTTTGTATATAGATACAGAAATACTGCATTTTCATTTTCTCTGTCTGTCACGCACACACACACAGACACACAGACACACACACACAGACACACACACACACACACACACACACACACAGATAAAGGGCTTCCGAGAAGTGAAGTTTAGATGGGAGACCATTTCAGGTATGGAGGACATGGACACTGACCTCATTTGTGGTCATATTTTGTTTTGTGACATTCTTGAACTCCTCATCCTGTGTCACTGATGTTGAAACATAAGTTACAATGTATCTTCATGTCAGTCATTTAAAAAATGCTTTTGATGAGCTCTGTAGTACAAGATGATTAGGTATCCGGTGAAATGAAGTTTCTTGTTACCTTTGGACCCAGGATGCCAATTTTGGACCAATTTCACCAGCTCTGTTATTTGCCCCCTCTAAGGAGAACCTTAAAGAACTCTGAGAACCTTGGCTGTGATTCTTGTCTTTGGATTTTCATAACAAGAATGTCAATATTGATACAATTCAGTTCCTCTAGCAGTACATTCTCCAGTAGTATGGTTCATTGGACAAGAATCTCACATTTAGAGTGCCAACAATATAATATTTGTAGGTTGCCTAAAAACTGTATGATTCTTAGCATCCTTTCTCCCACTCCCTCCATTCTCTTTGCCATTTTGCTACTGCAGTATTGGACCCTTGGATTTTATATTTGTATTTAATGGGTTGCCATGATCAAATAATTCATTACCTACTGGACTAGTGATGAAGAGCTTGTTCGTACTTTGCTACAGAGAACAGATAGAGTCTATTGCCAATATTAGTTTGATCATACCTGCCAAAGCCTATACTAGGGGTGGGGAACCTGTTTCCTCAAGGCCACATGAGGCCTTCTAGGTCCTTGGATATGGCCTTTTGACTGAGTCCAAGTTTTACAGAACAAATTTTTTTTTATTAAGGGGATTAGAATTGAGCTGAAGTCATTATCTACATGTAACATCCTTTTTGGGCTCACATGTAACTTCCCTCACACCTAGAGGGACAATTGTTGTCAGATTTCTAGGCTGTGCCTTGTGGTGCCACCTTTCTAAAACCACATGTGGGCACCTACTGGGGTGCTTTCCATTAACAGTTGTCCAATAGGCAGCATTAGCAAAGGCATTTACTCAGATGGTGTGGCTAGAATAGCAGCTAAAAAAAATCCTGTAAATTTGGAGCACGCTCTTAGCTGTTGGCACATACATGACACTTTCTAAAATGCTTCATTGAATACGTTGCTGCCCTCTTCTTTAGGTAATCGCCTTCTTTTCCAGATTATTGCCTCTTCATCCTACCTTGTGCTGTCATGGAGAGGCAGCAGGGCCATACTAGACTTGAAGTCTCTTATCCTGAACCCTGGTCAGGTCCCAGCCTGACATTGTGCTGGTGACTTTGCCTCTGAACTTAAGTTTCTAAATTACAAAGTTATCATAAATTACCTCTTATGATGGTTGTGATAATGTCTATATAAATATGAAGCGATGCTGCCAATTTTCATTCAGTGAGATTGAGTGAATACATTTTTGCTGAATTCTTAGTTTCGTAGCAAAGCAAATTTGCCTTGGGTCGAAGTTGTCCTCCAACTATGAACTCTTTCAGACTTGTTCCATCTCTGTTTAGATTGCTGCCAGCTTCTGTTTCTGTAAGCTCCCTTACCTTAGCAGCTAATTTAAAAGAAAGAAGCCTAGGTGGCCTAGTACCCTTTTTGTCGGAGGTTACCAGTTTTTGACAAACTATCTTATTCATTCTACACTGAGCCAAATCCTGTTGGTTAGGGTGGTACACAGTACAACAATAATTCTTAGGCTTATTTGGTGCCTTGGAACCTGAAGATCATACATTTGCATGTTGATTTAGAGCTGGGAGGACCTTATCAGAGGTTCAACTCCCTCACATTACAGATAAGAAAATGAGGCCTAGAAAGGCTGAATAACTTGAAGATCACACAGGTAGTAAGGTGCAAATCTGGGATTTGACTGCAAATCCATTGCTTTTTCCCTTATACCACACAAATCTCAAAGCACCTAATCTAATGAAATATTTGAGCCAGTTGTGTATACTGTGAGACAGTATCTTCCTCTGTTTGATTGAAACCTCTTTCACGGCAGTCTCTTCCATTAGAACACTGAAGTTGCCTAGCAATGTTGGCAAACATACCACTTAGAGTTCTTAATGGAGTCTCCCTGCCTGCTGCTTGTTTCCCAAAATGGTAACTCTAAACACATTAAGGTAAAGCTTGTTGAATTTAAGTTTTGACAGACTATACTTCAGTGGACAAAAGTGAAAAGTGGTGAGTGAAATAAAGGCAAATTTTTCTCAGTAACAATATTTATAGCTGATAGGTTGGTTAGTTGAATCATGTTCTTTTAATATTTTAAGATTTGTGACCCTAATAACAATTAACTTGATTTTTTAATTTAATCTCAGATCCTATGTAACAGATCTTGAGTGTTTGAATTCTCAGCTAGCCTGACTGAAAATTTGATGACTGACTGTAGATCACTACTGGGTGTTTAAGATAAGCTTCCTAAGGTTAAATTATTTGGAAGGAATGATTTTACCATGTCCTTATTATGTCAAAGTCCAAAGCTTGTCTGACCTATGTCCCTAAATTACCTATCTTTTGCAAAGATATATCAGTTTTTCTTCAGTAAGCAAAGCTTTGAATTGTTTATACCATGTGATTGGTTAAGTGTGAATAGCCAAATTTCTGATCGGGCCTAATTATTGAATTAGAGGGTATTTTAGGCAAAGCAGAATTTTTTTTTGTCTTATTTTTTCTTTGCTTAAATTCATGTAATTTCAAGAGTTTTGCCAATTAAGAGTAGGCCAAAATCATTTACTTGTTAAAATCCTGAATGTTGATCCTGGCATATCTGTTCCATAGGCTTCCAGTCTGTGTTATTTTAAGAGTATTCGTTTAATTTAAATAAAATTTTAGTTATTTTATTGATTTCTATTTTGCTGATCTTGACTTTTTAAGTAGTTTTTCTTTTCATTGTTTGACAATATGACCTTATAATAGGAGAGAGAAGGAGAAGGAGAAGGTATTGCCCAGAACAGGAGGTGAAGCCAGCCAGTTGTTGCTGGTTGTAAGTAGTCAAATCACAGAGAGCACTGTTGCTTTGGGAAAGCCATTGGGTAAAATCCATCATTATTAGGACTGCTAAAAATGTTCATCCTGAACAAAAAATTTTATTGTCTTAATACTAAGTGATAATAGTATAGAAGGTAAAATACGTATGTATATGTGATTGAATTAGGCACAATGAAATAATTTAAAATCTGAACAAAGGCCTATTCCCTTGGTTTTCCTAGTTTAGAGCTAATAAGGCAAACTCAAAAGGTACTCCAACTCCAGGAAGAGCTATCAGCATGGAAGCTAAAGGGCATGAAGCAAATCAGGAGGATGCCTCATTGAGCGGCATCAGATTATGTGGAAGTAAGTGACCTTTACTTTGAAAAATAATATTCAAAATAATGTAAGAACCAAAACCCAATTGCGGTTTAAGTTAAATAGCTTAGTTGTATTACTGGGCTAATCTATAGCCATATGTGCTGACCATTTTGTCTAATCATGATTCTGTTTTCTAAAGAACAAGGTGACATTTATATTTCAAACCCCATAACAGTGCTTAATTTTTCTCATCCTTTGTGGAGTTTTAAATTGTTTCCTTTATCTTTTATGTTTTTATTAAGTGCCTGCTACATGTCAGGTACTATTCTAAGCACTGGGATTATAAGGAAAGGAAAAAAACACAGCCCTTGCCCTCAAGTCTGAAGGGAGAGACAATAAACAAACCGCAAGCCTGTATCAGGGTGGTGACAGTATCACAGGAGAGGAAGGGAGCTTATTGGAGAGGTGTTCCAAAAGTAACCCCAACAGGCCTTGGCCACAGATTGGATACTGGGCATTGGGAGAGAGTGAGAAGTGGAGGATGACAGGCTGCAAGCTGAGGTCCTTGGGAGGATGGTGGTGCCCTTGACAGTAAGAGGGAAGGTTCAGAGAGAAAGAGAATGAATTCGTCTTTGGACTGGTTGAATTTAGGATAGCTACAGGACATCCAGTTCAAATCGTCCAAAAGGCAGGTGGAGATGCGATCCAGGAGATCAGCAGAGAGCTTAGGACAAGAATTTGAGATTCCTCAGCATAGAGATGATTGAATCCACGGGAGCTGCGGAGATCCCAAGTGGGAGTATAGAGGGAGAAGAGAAGATGGCCCAGGACAGAGCCCCAGGGGACCCCCACAGTCTGTGGGTACAATGTGGGTGAAGCTTCAGCAAAGGAAGATTGAGGAGCAGTCATATAGTAAGGAGGCAAACTGGAAGAGAGCAGTGTCCTGAAAAGCTAGAGCAAAGAGAATGTCTGGGAGAAGAGGGGAGACTTAATAAGAGTCCTTTCAAATTCCTTCTAAACTGAAGGCAAGAAGAGTGAGAAAACGGATGGGCATAATGACAGTGAAGGAGTTAAGGCTGCAGAGAAGTTAATGATCATTGCTCTGGACGAGCAAAAATCTTTAGATGATAGAAAGTTGACTAAAAAAGAAATGCGAGATGAAAACTTTAAAAAATATACCCCAACTTTACAAGGTGAAGGGAAAAATATCTAGTCTTCCCCATCACTACCTCACTGCCACTCTATGAGAAAGTGCTGACTTCTTACTTTGGGTTTGGGGGAATTTTAATTCCATCAGTAGTTAAGTTAGGGTTGCTAGTTTACATTTCACTCCACGCATTCCTCTTGCAGAATCCCTCCAGTAATTTTGCCTATACTAATTTGATTTTAGCTTTTTTATATAGCATCTTCCCCTCCTGCTTACCTGCCATTTCCCAAGTTCTTTACATTTAAGTGGTAGTATAGTGTCTTAAGTGGTAGTATAGTGTCATGGATTTAGAACTGGAGGGGAGACCATTGAGCCTACCTCTTCACTTTATAGATGAAGAGTTTCTCATCATTTTCCCTCCTTTGACTCTGACTTTCCTTCTCCCTACCCAGATAAGAGTGTGAGTAACAGTCCTTGACCCCAATTCATGCCCTTGTCCAACCACCTAACTTGAGGAATATCCATTTGTGATTTCCTTTCCCGATAAGTATTTATTTGCTTTGCTCTCTTTCATTTCTTTTCCCATCTCTTCTATTCTGAATTCTATTTTCCTGCTCATGTGCTATATGTTTACATGTTTCTTCCTTCTCTCTGTCCCTCATGAAAGAAAGGTAGAGCTTCTGAAAGGCAAAAGTTGAGCTCCTTGTTCTATCCCATTCCCAAGTTAGTATATGTGTAGATATTAACCTTCTCCTCCTTTTCCCTTGTTTTTCTTTGTTTTCTTGTTTTTGTGTGGCCTTCTGTTGTACTCCTAGAAACTCCAGTTCATGAAGGAGAAAGTGTGGCGTGGTGGGAGTCTCTCTGTATCCTGAGTCATGAGGCACAGCCCTTCCCCCAGTCTTTACCATCAACAGGCCAGTATATACTACTTCTGGATCTATGTTCTCCCTTCCACCCAGGATTTTGAGAACCCCTTAGGGCTCCCATATACTTCCTCTTCTTGGGAGTAGAATCCAGTTATAGGAAGTATGACCATTGATTGGAGAAGGTCTTTTAAGGTACTTATCCCTCAAATGAAATGTGTTACAAGAGACTTTTCATCTTCCTCCTGCCAAATCTTGGGAATGTTCTTCAATAAAATCCACAATTTTTTTCTTCTAGGATGAGACTCTAACCCTACAACTCTCACCCTCATTCCTCCCCTATACTTATCCCCCTCTCCAGCAGGCTTTCATGCTTATTGGAGACTAAAGAGGTTACTTTCCCCTTTTCTGTTCACATAGATCTTTATCTCTTCCCTCCTGTGTCTTCATTCAAGTAACTTCTCTGTGTGATCCTTTCCCCTTCCTTCTGAGCAAATGTTGATTTACTTATAGGGAAATGTAAGTTTTAGTTTACAGAATCTAAATTGAAGTCTTCTTCTTTCCTTCTCTTGACTCATTATAGTCTACCTTAGATTCTTTTGTCCCTTGATGATCTTTCTTGTTTTTTAAACCTTTGATCAAAAAAAATTTAATATCAAAATTTTTTTTAATTGATAGCTTTGTCTTGCCTAGGAAACATGAGACAGTTGATTACATTGCTTAGACTATTGTTGATAATTATGTTTTACTAACTTTTCTTGTGTTTTTCATGTTTTAAGTGTTTGCAAGTTGAGTGTTTTGCTTACCTCTGGTTTCTTTCAGAGGAATATCTCAGACGGTTCTCTTGTTGAAAATCCATCTTTCTTCATTGATGGTTAAGCTCAGTTTTGTAGGCTGTTACTTTGTGGTGCATTCCTTTACAATCTTTTTCCTGTATCATTTCCCAGTCTTTTCTTTGCTCTCTCATAGGTATGGTAGAATATTAGAATTGATTTGCCTTCTTGTTTGCAAACTTTGTTGTTTGGTATCAAAATTCTGAACTTTAATTACATTTAACCTTGGAGTTTTAACTTTTCTCTGTTGGTGATGTGTGGATTCTGTCTGTTTTTTAAACTAACAAGCAATTTGCTTGTATGATTTCCTGCAGTTTGGTTTTAAGGAATTTAAAATTTATAGTTTTTTCTGGAAGACTTAAGATCTTTCCATTATCTCTAAATGCCCTGTCTTTAAGGTCTGTCACCTTTACTTGTATTCAATATATGTTCTTTAAAAATTGTATTTGTTCCTGTTTGCCCAAAATTTCTTCCATCTCAGTAGTTTTGATTCTTAAATCTGTTCTTTTTTTCCCTAGAAACTTTCTTATTTTAGAGCTCTTCTCTGTTGTGTATTCTTAAATAATTTACTCCTTCATTTGCATTGCTTTTTTTCTTAGATTTCTGATTTCTGACCTGATTTTGATTTCTTCATTTAAAAGTGCCATTTCTCTTACAATGTGGAATTGTACCCAAAGAGCTATAAAATTGTTCCTTTGACTTATTAATATTAGTATTAGGTCTATTTCCCAAGGTAAACAAGGAAGAGGAAAAAACCCGATATGTTCTAAAATGTTCTAAAAAGCAGCTTTCTTTGTGGTGGCAAAGAACTGGAAATTGAGGGGATGTTCATTAATTGGGGAATAGCTGAACAAGCTATGGCATATGATTATGATGGAATACTACTGTGCTGTAAGAATGATGGGCTGGTTGGTTTTAAAAAAAGCATGGTAAGACTTGCATGATATAATGAAGAGTGAAACAAGGAAAGCCAAGAGAACATTGTATACAGTAATAGCATATTATTTGAAGACCCAGATAAGACTAAACTATTCTGAGTAATATGGTGACTGAAATCAATTCTGAAGGACTTATGAAGGCAAATGCTGTCCACCTCCCAAGAAAGAACTGATACATGGACGAATATATTGCATAGTTGCACACTTTTATATCAAATTTTGGCTTTTTCTTATGCAGGGTGGGGAGGGAAGGAGGAAGAGACAATTCAGAAGTCAAAATATAAAAAAAAAAATAAATTTGAAAAAGTGTTATTTCTCTAATAGTTCTGAAATTTCTTGATGTTCCATCATGTTAAGGAAATTTATAGTATTCATTGTCATTGTCTTTTATTTTGGCAGTTCTTTTTTGATTTCCATTAAAGCTCATTGCAGTATGGACTTTTCGGGAATATTTACTCTTTTTTCCCTTTTTCTTCAAGAGTCTCACTATTGGTTCATTTCCTTGGGAGCTGTGTTTATACACTGATTTTTTTTTTCTCTTAGTATTTTCCATCTCAGCTTTTTTCTTATTTCATTAGTTTGTATCAGACTTCTCAGCTCCTTGGCTCTTCCCCTTTCACTGTCTGGGCCTGTTTTCTCCTGCACAGACCACTGAGGCTAGGAAGTTTCAGCTTCCCCAAGTTGGGGTGTGTGAGGACCCAGCCTAAATCTAGCAGTAGACCACAGCTGGTTTATAGACAGCTTTCCTTTGGATGCTAAAGCCCTTTTGTTCTCATTTGCTCAGAAATCGTGAATCTTCTGTCCTCCATGGAAAGAGGCTGAACAAAGACACTGTTAGTTACATGAGAACACATGAGGTTTTTCTGGGGTAAAAGTCTTTGTTTGGTATGTGTTTGGAGTACTCAGAGGAGGAGAATAACACAAGATAAGTAGCAATAAAGCCAGTACATTAATGTGAACAGGATGGTAGAGACCCTTGAATGCCAGTTTTAGGAGACTGAACCTTTCTCAGAAGCTACTGAAAATTTTTAAGCAGAGGAGTAAAATGACCAGGTCTTTAAGTAACGAAGATTATTATAGCAGTGGTATGAAAGCTAGAGGGTGAGCTAGGTGTTGCAGTGGACAGAGTGCCAGGCCTGGAGTCAGGAAGACTCATCTTCCTGAGTTTAAATCTGGCCTCAGACACTAGGTGTATGACCTGGGGCAAGTCACTTAACTTGGTTTGCCTCAGTTTCCTCATCTGTAAAATGAGCTGTTGAAGAAATCACTACAATATCTTTGTCAAGAAAATCTCAAATAGGGTCACAAAGAGTCAGATAGGACTGAAACAAGTGAACAACAACATGAAAGATAGGAGAGAAAAGAGAATGGAAATGGAGAGATGCCTCAGGAGGTTGTGAAAGGAATTGAGGACCTGTATCACGGTGGTGACAGGAGAGAGACTAGCATAGTCATGGAAACTTCTGAGTTCCCTGAAGACAGGGAATGTTTCCTTTGTAACCTCATTGTCTGGTATATAGCAATAAATAATATCAATAATAAATATGAATAAACATTAACATTAAATTAATTTATTAATAAATATTAATAACAATAAAATAATACGCTTTTAAATGCTTTTTAAATAAATGAAAAAGCTTCAGAGAAGTCAAGGAAGATAGGAATTGAGGAAAGGTCATTTATAATCTTAGATCCATTTCAGCAGGAAGGTGAAGGGTGGACACCTAATTATAGGGGATTAAGGAAAAAGTGCGTAGGGGAGAGAGAGAGTAGAGAGAGAGAGGGAGAGAGGGCGAAAGAGAGGGAGAGACAGGTGGAGAAAGAGAGAGAGAAGGACAGGGAGAGAGAGAGAGAGACAGAGAGAGATCCAAAATGGATTTTTCAACAAATTTAGCCATGATGGTGAGGAGAGAGATGGTATGGTTGTTGGATGGGATTGAAATGCAAGAAAAGGGTTTTTGTTGTTTTGTTTTTTAGGTTTGAGGGATCTGAATATGTTTGAAGATTGAGAAAAGGGATGTAGAAATAGTAGGGATGAGATTGAAGATGCTTGAGAGAGAGGAGGGGAAGACTACTGCGGTCAAAGGTAGAGAACTGGGAGAAGGACTTGCTGCAGAGTAGTAGAGATTCCTTTGTGATGGGAGAGGAGGGAGCAGTGTGGTTAATGTTGAGACAGTTGGAGGAATCTCAGCAGGAAGCTGGAGGCTCTCCCAGGAATCTCCATATTCTCAGTGAAGTAATGGGCTAGGCCAGGGTGGGGAGCCAGGGCTTTCTAGGTCCTTGGGTGAGGCCTTTTACTGAGTTCAAGTTTTACAGAACAAAATCCTCTTATTAAGGATGTGGCCTCATGGCTGCAGGTTCTCCACCCTGGGATAAGCCATTTGTTCTTTGTGGAGGAGAAAAGAAGTTTAGAGTATTGCTGTGGGGACTGAGATCTAATTATTTAATAAAGAGAGAGTGGCAAGATTGCCAAACAGCTCTGAGGGGCCAACTGAGATTTTATTCCCATGAATGTGTCCAAGCCATATCTGGAGGATTCCAGAATGTTGACTGGTGCAACATTAAACTGTCAAACCTAAAGCTGTGTATAAAGCCAAGGGAGATGGACTGAGGAGAATTAGGAATTTGTGAAAGGGAAAGAGTAGGTTTTAGATGAAAAAATGGGAGATAAGGGGTTGTAATAAGAGAGTAGAATTTTAAAATTCTAGGTCTTAGAGGTATCTTAATTCCAGAGCTACTGAAGTCTCAGATGTGACCCATCAGTGTGTGTGCCTGAAGATGGAGAAGGCAGTCAGTGTAGTTGAGGAAGTTGATGAATTGTGTGGTCAGCCTAGGGGCAGTAGTACTAATATGAACATCAACATTGTGGAGGATGATGGTAGAGGATACTGGGGGAGAGTAAGCCCAAGAGCTGCAAGCTGAAGTGATGTGAAGGTTAGAAGGTGACCTGGAAATCATTAGATGATCTCACTAAGGATGGAGAGATGATAAGGAAAGGAGATCTCATGGTGCACAAAAGAGGTTATTGAGAGCAGAGCCTTCTGATCAGCAGAGGGGAGCAGAGATGAGGCCATCCTCCTCCCTGGACTTACTAAGTGCCCCTTTCCACCAAGGTATTTTCTGATTCCCATCCCCACCCCAGAGCTCAGTGCTTCTCCTCTTCCCTCTCTTTTGCATTTATTTTTGCATATGTTTTGTATTTATTAGCATGCACATTATTCCCCTCAGTAGAACCCATGGTTTTCATTGTATCCCCAGGGCTTAGCACAATGGCTGGAAGATAGTTGTCATTTAATAAATGCTTGCTTGCTTGTTTATTGAATGAATAAATGGGTAGGAAACGTTCTTTCCAGTGGAGAAGGGAGTAAAGTATATGATATCCTTGGAGAAGAACCAGATTTTCATTAAAGTAAGAGGGAATGTTCGTTGAAAAATTCTACAGTGTAATGAGATAGGGTGTAATTTCTTTCTTTTCTTTTTAAATTTATTTGTTTTTAATTTTCTACATTCACTTGCACAAGCTTTTGAGTTTTCAATTTATTCCCCTTCCCTTCCTTTCTTCCTCTCTAAGACAATATGTAATATGACATAGTCTCTATATATACATTCATATTAAACATTTTTGTCATATTAGTCATGTTGTAAAGAAGTATTAGAACTAATGGAAGGAGCCACAAGAAAGAAGAAACACATCAAAACAACAAAGGAGAAAAAGAGGGAATGGTATTCTTTGATCCACATTCAGACTCCATAGTTCTTTCGCTGGATATGGAGAGCATTTTCCATCATGAGTCTTTTGGAGTTCTCTTAGATTCTTGCATTACTAAGAAGAGCCAAGTATGAAAGTTAGTCGTCGCACTCTGTGGCTGTTACTGTGTATGTTTTCCTGGTTCTGCTCTTTTCACTCAGCATCAGTTCATATAAGTCTTTCCAGGTTTTTGTAAAGTCGGCCTGCTCATCATTTCTTATAGCACAATAGTATTCCACTTGTTCAGCCATTGCCCAATTGATGGACATCCCCTTGATTTCCAATTCTTGGCCACCACAAAGAGAGCTGCTATAAATATATTTGTGCACGTGGATCCTTTTCCCATTTGTATGACCGTAACAGCAAGGACCCCAGCATACACAGGAGGGCCTGCTCTACAGATCTTAGATCTGCTTTTCTAAAAGGAAAACTTTTGAGGGGTCAGCAATCACTTTTAATCAAGCTCATAAATTATTCACTTAGTTCAGGGGAAAAAGTCAGCTTCCTGAACTTCAGAGAAAATAACAGATAGGACTTCCAACTGTCTGACCATAAGTAATACATACCTCATAGATCAATAGATCCAGCTCTCTGACTGTAGATGCATAGTTACCAGAGAGAGAAGTACCAACATTTGAGTTTTCAAAGTGTGTGTGTGTGGGGGGGGGGGGGCTGGCTCCTTAGTAGCTGCCCAGAGTCTCATCTGGCCAAACACTTCCAGTGAGTAAGTCCCCAAACAAAACCTTATCTCAGAGTATATATATATACATACATACATACATACATATATATATATGTATGTATGTATACACACACACACACACACACGCACGCACGCACGCACGCACGCACGCGCATGTGCGCACCCTTTTCAGAGCCAGAGGGCATCACAACCCTTGAGAACCAGTGCCTCATTAGAAATGAACAAAAGGTGTGGGCCTTCCTACAAAATAAATCTCCCATAATCAAGTTTCCCTTAATGGGAAGGCCCATTAACGAGTCAGGAAGATCTTTAACTCTCATTAACATTACTAGAAGTGGTATTACTGGATCAGTAGAGCACTATTTCTAAAGGTGTAGTAGAACGGGTGGAGTGGGCCTGAAGAGGAGGGAGGAGGGCTAGGCAGCAGTCAGGTTGGGCATGCCAGAGGCCAATGTGCCAGCCACAGTTGCATGCCAGACTTGGGGACCCAGTAGAACAGTAAGCTTGGGAGCTTAGCCTTCTACCTCAGCAGAGCTGAAGTCCATCTGCTGCAGGGCAGATGCTTCTGAGGCTGTGGAGAGAAGAAAAGTGTGCAGTGACCGTCCTCTTATTTTCCAGGTTCTACCAGTCCGTTTTTAGTGTCCACTTGTCTTCGTGGTGCAGTGAATGAAAACCCTTCTGCACCTGTGACTCACTTGCAGAACCCTTTACTCACTAAGTATGAAATGGAACTTGAAAGCCAGCGAAAACTGATCCCTTACCCTGGAAAGGAACATATCGAGCGGGTTTTAGAAGAGTACTCACATCAGGTGAAAGACTTACAGAGAAGACTGAATGAAGTGAGTTCTCCTCTTCCCTCCCAGGGTTTCTAGATGCTCAGGAGAACTTAGTGTGTGAGAAAAAAGGGTAATGAGTAGTGTTGAGAGAAAAAAGGTACAGTATGGCCTCATGTATTGCTTCACATGTACCTGATCTTTCAATGCCCAGAATTAAGTTGATGAAAAGTATTCAAAAGCATTCTGAGTAACATTATGGTTTGGGCGCATATGATGAGCTTATGGTCTGGGCCTTTGACACTGTTCCTGCTTGATAAGATCACCCATACTTTGGCCACGAGGACGAATGACCCTCCTGTGTTCTTCTCTTTCTGGCTTAGCTGTCCTTTTGTCCACTCCTCAGATGCATAGGGTTTCGGAGAATAAACTAGAAATTAATTCAAATAAGACAATTAACATGGTCACTAACTTGTGGTAGGTAAGTTTTGGTGTAAGAATATTAAATCTTCCACAAATTCCCTAGTGATAAAGAAAAAATTGCTCAAGACAGCTGGAGATAAGTGAAAAACCTTGTTAGTTGGTCTGTGAATCAAGGGTGCAGCTACCCATGAGCTCTGTGATCAGGGGTGGATTTGACTGGTAATGTCACCGCGGGATATAAAGTGCAGACATCACTATCTGTCTGTGTTTTATAGTGAAGTTTGGGCATTAATGTAGATGAACAACATTATCATGAAATGGTGCTGTCTTCACCCAAAGTGCTGCAGTCCAAATAGCTTGTTACCTACAATGTGACAGGCTTCAAATCTGGGGATTGTGCTAGGGGATGACACATTACTGTAGAGGAATGTTATTTACGGCACCCAGAGTGTTGAAAGTTAGTGTAGAATAATGGTACATGGAATCTGTCCTTGAAACCTTTCAGAGTGCCGAGCTGCATGAAAAACAGAAATTCCACCTGAGACAGTCTGTCATTGACTTGCAGACCAAGCTTCAAGAGATGCAGATGGAGAGAGATGCCTTGGTGGACATCAGGTCAGTGCTTGTGCCACCAGTCCGATGGGGCTAGTGTTTTATACTCTCAAGGCCATCAACATCAGAGATGGAGGCTATAGCTCACTAGCTGGGTAATCTTGTTCCAAGCTACATCGAGGTTCTTCGTCTGTACTTTCTAGTGGCCATAGAGTGCTGTGAAATTTTCAGAACACTTTCCATCAATTGGCTCCCTTGATCTCCACTACAAACCTGCGAGGGAGGTGAAGACATGGAGGCAGAGAAAGGGGCAAGGACTCTCTCAGGGTCAGAAAACAGGGAAGTGTCTGAGGCTGGGTTTGAATTTCCCGATTTCTGAGACCAGTAGTCTCCACCTTGTGCCCCCAGGAGATTGGTTGATGACATTTCTGTGGTCCAGTCTAACATTAGAGCATGTGGTCCTGCAGTGATGTCATACATCACTCTGCCAGTGAAAGATTGCTGATTCGTTGCTAAGTTGATATTTTGTCTAAATAATCAAAATATTTGAGCCTTTCACTTTTGTACTATGTGTTCACTATGTTTGATTCTCCATCCTCTTGTTGACCAACAGGCTTTCAGTTTGACATTTAGCATTAGCATCAGGATTACCTTCCTTGAACATGTGTAAAGGCATCTATGCTTTTATTCTAGCCAATGATGTAATCGTTTGGTAAGTGGGATGAGCCCGCTTCCATGTGGGACTGGAGTCTTGACTTCTTAATCCAGGACTTGCTGGTGGGTGGAGCACATCCTTCTTCCCATCTATGTGAGAAGGCTCCTATGGGATAATTGAGGGAATACTTAGAAAATGTTGAGGGTTATAGGATTTAGTGCAGGAACCACCTTCAAGACTAGCCTAATAGATTTACACCTGAGAATGTAGAGGACATAGATGACCAGCCTCTTCATTTTACAGATGAGAAAGCTGAGGCCAGACAGTGGTAATGTGATTTACCCAAGGCCACACCAAGAGTGAGGGGCAGAGCCAGAGATTGGATCCAGGGTCTCAACATCCTCTAACCCAGCACTTTTTTTCACTGAATCACAAAGTCCTCTAGACTAAATTCCTCAGTTTACAAAGGTGGACCCTGAGGACCAGAGAAGTTAAATAAATACCTTGTACAAGGTTGGAACACTATAGGAAAAGTTTGTAACATAAATTGAAGATGTTGATTGGCAGTATTTTGCCTTTCATATTACATTGGCTAAAGAAAATGCATCTTTAATGGAACCTCATCTTAAGTGGATCTCTTCCGATGGAGATCAGTTCCAACAAATGTAGATTCTTCTTTCTTTTCCTTATTTTTGTATTTTTCCCCATATTGATAACAACAATGTGCATAGATTACTTAGCACTCCATAATTTATAGAAGTGTTTTCCTTGCCGCCCTGAGAAGCAGGTAGTATAAATATGAGACCGATTTTACAGATGAAGACATTGAGGCCCATGGTCACCTGGCTAGTCATCCCAGAATCAGCACTTGACCTCAGGGCCAGTTCCCTTACCACTCTTCTATATTGACTTTCACCATACGATGCTACTTCTCCTCTAATCCATGGGTTCTCAAAATGTGTTTCTTATAGTCAGTCAACAAATATTAAGTGCCTGTTAAGTGCCTGCTTTGTGCCAGGCACTATGCTACACTTTGGGGATAAAAAGGGAGACAAAGACACGACCCCTAGTCTCAAGGAGCTCCTAGTCTAATGGTTGCTCAGCAGGCAAACAACTGTGCAAAAATCAATAGGGAATATTTACATGGAATAGATTGCAGCTGACCTCAGAGGAAAGCCTGAAGAGGACAAGGAGGGTGAGGCAAAACTTCTTACAGAAGAGAGGACTTAGCTTAGCCTTCAGTCATTAAGCATGCTCCAGTGATCTTTAGCGTGAACTCTTGGTTAATATAATGTCTATATTTTGGTTAATTATAATTAGGATATTGAATTGAACTCATCTAATCCACATAAAAACAAATGCTCCTGATAAATTCTGGTGAGGTTTAGGGATATTTACACAAGGGAGTGATAGGGAAATTGGTCTGTGTGATCTTTTATATTTTTAAACAATTCACTAACCAAAACATTTGAACATCCCCCTTGAGGATCATTCCTTCTCTACCCTTTGTCTTTCTCCTGACCTCATGTGGGACCCCTGTGCTGTTTTTGCTTCTGCTTGTTCTTTATGGTTAGAGGACAACTTCTCTCCATCACGCCTCTCTGAGCATGGAGCCCAGGAGGTGAAGCATTTAGTAAGCACTTCGTGTGTGCTGGTGCCGAGCCATAGCCAGTGACCTTTAATAAGGGCCTGTTGCATGTTAGGCTGAATGCTGGGATACAGGGAAAGGCACGAGAGTCCCTGCTGTACGCTCAAGGAGATGTCAGTGGTGAAGCTGGAAGGGGAAGGGGGTGTGGGGTGCCCATGGAGTCATGCAGAGGGAGGGAGGGAGGGTGTGTGTGTGTGTGTGTGTGTGTGTGTCTGTGTGTGTGTGTATGTGTGTGTGTGTCTGTGTGTCTGTGTCTGTGTGTCTGTGTCTGTGGAGAATGAGCCAGTGAGAAATGAGGACAGCTTCCTGTTGCCTTCCACAGACAGTAGACAGTCTGGGCAGAGACTGTATGATGGCTCTACTATTTAGAGTCACACACAGCACCCACACTCGAGGAGCTCATATTCTAATGGGGGACACAACTATATAGGAAGTTTCAGTATTGAGATGGTGACCCTCAGATAGTGTGGCAGTAGATCTTGTCATTTCCATAGCTAGGACCATTGTTTTTAACATTGGACCATTTGACAGTGCCAAGAACTTCCTTTTCTTTTTGGAGGGGGAAGGCAAGGCAATTGGGGTTAAGTGACTTGCCCAAGGTTAAACAGGTAATAAGTGTCAAGTGTCTCAGGCAGGACTTGAACTCAGGTTCCCCTGACTCCAGGGCCAGTGCCCTATTCACTGTGCCACCTACTGTCCTGAGAATTTTCCTTTCTGGATCTTTAGTAGCCACAGGGACTGTAGCACCTGCAGAGACCATTCCTTGCTCACATCCTCACAAGATTTTCTTCCCTGGGGTGAGGCCTGGAAACGGTGTGCTTTGGGTTTACTTGTCGGAGTAGCAGTTGGTAGTTGGCATGGTTGGCAGGTTGGTGATCTCTATTTGTTTGATCATCTTTCCCTTTGGGGCTTTGTATATTGGATCCTTTTCCTCTTTTATCTGGTTAGATGTTTCTCCACTTTCTCTTTTCTCTCAGTCACATAGATTACACCTTCCTTTCTTCACCTTCAGCTTTTCCTGTTCATTAATTTAAAAAATTTTAATTTTCCTTTGCCTCTTTCCAGAAAAGATTTTTCTCTTTTTCCTGTCCATCTTCTTTTTCTGTTTTCTCTGGGCCCTCATTCTGTGACTCAGGACTCTCTATTCTCCGCATGCAACCAAAGCTCCCAAGGTTCCATTCAGGGCTGTCCCCCAGACACTTCCTGCCCCTGCCGTGTAAGACTTGCCCCTTGAATTCCCTTTCCCACTGTGCTTCCCTTCCAGAATTGGCATTTCCAGTGCCAGGTGCAGGTATCAGAGAGGATATTGCCCCATGGCAGGACCTCTCCCCTACTATGTCCCTGATTATGCAGCCCCACTACTGATCTACATCCTCTTTTGTTGAACCTTTTTTCAACATTTGCTGGAAATATCCCTGTGTCCATAGGAACATTTATCAAAGGAAGCCCCTCCCACTTCCAAAGTGAGGCCTCCTTTCATCCCTGCCTCTCCCCTATAGGCAGATGTGCTGAGTGAACTCAGGGCCAGTGAGCCCTAGGTCATGGGTTTGGGGAGATTTTTTAAAAATTGTCGTTTGGATTCTGCATGTCCTAGACCATGGAGATGGCTGAAGTTGCTTTGTCTTTGGTGCATAATTTGTTTTGGAGACGTTTGAGAGGTTGTGGGGACCAGAGAAAATGTCTTGTCTGCCATCTTGTTGCTCGCATGACCCAGAAGTTCTCTTGGACCCACTTTTTATGGCATCACTTCAGTCCCATTAAAAGCTGAGATAAGGAAAAAAACTTGCTAAAAATAAGTATAGTTAAGCAAAACAAATCCACACCGTGTTCATGTCCAAAAATGTCGGTCTCTTTCCATACCCTTTGAGGCATTGGGTGACATGCTTCATTGTAGGTTTCTGGAGATCGGGGTTCTTATTCTTAAGTCTTTCAGAGTTGCTTTTCTTTACAATGTTGTTGTTGTATATATTCTTCTCTTGGTTCTACTCCACTCTGTATTCATTCGTACTCTAGAATTCTCTGAAATAATCTTTCATAGTTTCTTATTCCTTTCCATTAATATACGGCAACTTATTTATCCCTCAATTGACGGGTTCCCTTTCTAGTCTTTTTGCTTTCCCTCCTCTTTTAACCTTTTTAGGATCAGGAAGCTTGTTTCGCTTTGGGGCGCTGCTCCTTCCCCAGTATTACCACCCCCTTAACCGCCTCCTTAATTTCCACTTATTTCTACCCAAGCTCCATTGTTTGAAAGTGTGTGGATTCAACCATTTTTCGACTCATCCAATATCAGAGTGATGTTCATATTATGCAAACCTGCCATCCCTTCCTTCATGTTTGAATATGCTTCTCCATGCATCCTCTTTGAGGGGGTGATCAGAAGTAGCGAGTTCCACTTCCTTCCTACTGGACTAGTATATTTCTTGCCTATCCCCTTTCCCTCAAAACAGTCTCCCCCTAGGTCCACCAAAAACAAAAGCCAATCAACCAACCAAACAATTCCCCTTAGTACCCTTTGAAGATAGTAAGATTTTCCTTCCCTCATTAAAATGTCAGCAACACATCATCTTATAACTCCTTCCAATTGCTTAAATAAATGTACCTCTCTTGGTTTCTCTTGAGTCGTGTTTCAGAGTTCCTACTTTTTGTCAGAAATGATCTGTTCCATCCTTTGAGAATATTGTATTCCAGGATCTTCACTTGTTTCTAGAAGAAGCTGCTTGGGCTAGTGTAATCCTAACTATTCTTCCTTTGTATTTTAGGATGCTTACAGTATTTTTCCTTTGATGTAGAAGCTCTAGATTTTGACTGTGACATTCCTTGGACTTTTCCTTTTGGGGATTCTTTCAGGAGGCGATAATGAATTTCTTTCTGTCTTTACTTTGCCCTCTGATCTTAATGTATGTGTATTTTTTCATTTATGATTTCTTTAAATCATAATGAATTTCATAGAGTCAAATGATTCTTGAATTATCTCTGCTTGACCTGTTTTCCAGGTTGGTTGTTTTTGATATATATCTTATATTTTCCTTTATTTTTTAATTTATAAAAATTATGTTCTCATATATCTTGCTTTTAGAGTCATTAATATCTGTTTCTTCTAATTTTGAAGGAGTCCATTACTTGGATAGATTTTAATAATTTTTGTTTTAAGCTATAGTTCTTCTACTTCCAGTTCTTGCTTTCAGGCCTTTCATCTCATTTTTAAAAAATCCTTTGCTTGAGTTTCTTCTGGATATTCCTTTAGTTCTTGTGGAAAATCTTTTTTCTTTTCTTGAGTGTCTGCTTGCAGTTAAAATACAGATTACACTTTCTTTCTAGGTGAGATTTTTTTGGGATCTCTAGATTTGCAATGACATTTTTTATGTTGGCTGGGGTCTTCTTTGGTTTGTTCATTTCTCCAGTTTGAGTACTTGAACTGGGGCTTTGTGTGAGGGTCAGGTTCTACCTCTTGCTGTGCCTTTGGAAGGGGCTGGTTGGCCCCGGATCACCTCGTTTCCCGTGATGACCTCTCTTTACCTCCCTCCTTTTGGTCCCCATACACCTTTGCGACTCAGACTTTTGGATCTTCAGGCCGTCTGTGGTATTCCTGGGTGGCAACCTACAAGCCTCAGAGCCCTGCGCCTTGTCCTTGTTTGAGCATTTCTGTACCTCACTGGTTGCTACTTCTCTGTTACTATTCACGTTTCATTATTGTCTGACTCTTCGTGACCCTATTTGGGGTTTTCTTGGCAAAGATACTGGCATGATTTGACATTTTCTTCTCCAACTTATCTTACAGAAGAGGAAACTGAGGCAAACAGGGTTAAGGGACTTGCCCAGGGTCATACAACAAGTAAATGTCTGAGGCCAGGTTTGGACTCTTTCCATTGTGTCACCTAGCTGCCCACTAAGGTCTCTAGGAGGTTGTGACCACTCCAGGACTTTCTAGGGAGCCTTCCATTCCTATTGCCTCCAGACACAGATCCCGCCATGCTATTTGTATCTCTGGATGGCCTTTGGTTACACTGAGAGGCTACTTATTTCTCTGCCCTGGCTCTGAATTTGCTGCTGGTCCCCATTCCTGTCGCCTGTGGACTTTGTCTGATTTTTTAATTCAATTTCAGTGTAAGATAATTCACTTAGTATTATTTTCTATGGAGTTTTTTAATCGTTATTCAGTCTGTTGTGATATAACAGATTTTTTTTTTGGTGGAATAGGTATGTGGGAGAAGTATTATTTAGATATATTTTTAGTTCTATATTCACCATTTTTTAAAAATTACATATTGCCAAGATAAAGCCAGCTTTGAATATGAGTCTTAAGTATTTTTTTGTTTTCCTCTTTTACTCTGTTTCATAGACGAAGGGAGAGTCTTTCTCAGGAGGATGTAAGAAATCAACTCCAAAACACAGTTCATGAGCTTGAAACTGCCAAGCGCCTTCAGGAGGAGATGTTGAGGGACAACAGTAGTCAGACGGAGCAGCTCAGAAAGATGATGCTCAGTAATGAAGGAGTGCTCCAGGAAGTCCGGGCCATTCTGGTGGACTACGAAGAGACCACTGGCAAGAGAATCTATGAACACGAGACCATCGCGACCCTCCATGTCCGCAACTTGGGCACTGCTATCAGTAAACTTCTCAGAGAGCTAGACACAGAGGTGTCTTATCTTAAAGGGAGGATTTTTCCAGTAAGTGGTGAGAACATGATTTCGTTTTTTACCTGCTAGTTTTAGGTCCTTCTATATGCCCTATATTAACATTCATTGAAATACCATCACTACTGGAAGGTTGGGTTTGGCAGGTATTCCTGATGGGGTAAGGGCCCATCTGGGCGTGTCTCACTGCGCTCCCTGGAGTCTAAGGCGGGCAGAGAAGGTCGGGAAACCAGCAGAGCAGAGTCTTGGGATTCTGCTGCTTGGTGTTCAGTGTTATTGAAAATTTGAATATCACCTGAAAGAAGGCCTGGATTTGCAGAATTCTCACTAACTCGTCCCAATCTTTAAAAAAAAAACCAACGCAAAACAGGTAGAAGATCAACTTGAATCACTGAAATCTGAATCACAGAACAAAGTAGAATTGCTTCTTCAGCAGCATCAAGATAGGTGAGTCTCCTCCCTTCAAGACCCTGAGGTCTCTGGGGATTGGGCTTGAGGGAGAAGGCAAAGGGGACTGAGGGCGGTGCCTTGAGTCCAGAAGACCTGCTTTGTAGCTGTGTGACCCTGCCCAAATCATTCCACTTCTGTCTGCCTCCGTTTGCTCTGAAGTCTGTAAAATGGGGATAATGACAGCACCTACATTCCAGGGTTGTTGTGAAAATCGAACGACTTAGTATTTGTAAAGCACTTTATTAGCCTTAAAACGCTGTGAATAAATGGCAGTTGTTTATCATCATCATCATCGTTACATTACTATCTTCATGCTTGTAGGAAAATTAGCCGAAAAACAAAAACAATAACAAAAAACTAAGCAGTTTGGTCAGTCAGTCAGTAAGGCTTTATTAAACACTGGCTATGAGCTATGGACTGTGGGAGCAAAGACAAAAGACAGTCCCGGCTTGCTTAAGACTGCTGTCAGGGAAAACCAGGTGTCTATCCATACAAGTGAACAGAAAATGGGGCCGTGGTCCAAACAGTAAAAGTTACTTCCATTAGGAGGGTGTGTGTTTGTATGTAGCGGATGAGGTTACCAGGAGGTAGCATTGAAGCTGAGCTTTGAAGGGAGCTAAGGATTCTGAGAGGCAGAGGGGAGGAGAGAGGGCATGCCAGGCCTGGGAGACAGCTTGAGCAAAGGCTCGGAAAGAGGTAGTGAAAGGTTATGTATGCAGCACAATAAGCACACTGATGATAAGAGTGTATAGTGTGTAATCGCTCTGTAAAGGCACCATGTTGGGAAGGGCATTAAACACCAAAGAGAAAGGTTTGTGTTTTGTCCTACAGGCAGTGGGGAGTCACAGGGAGTGACGTAGTCACAGTCATGCTGCAGCAATACCACTTTGATCCCTCGTGGAGCATACCCTGGAGGGGGTAGGGCATTAGCTGGGGACCTGACCCAAGTTTATCATTTCTAGTAAGCTGAGTGGCACTGGAGCTCATGGTGTGAGCTGCTGTGAGGAGTGTGGGAGGTCTTGAAGCCCTAGTTGGGGTGCTGACCTATCAGGTATTTTTTTAGTGGGGATTCCTTTCATGAATGGTCCCTTCCAACTCCTTCCTTCTATGGCTCTATCATTTATAACATTTACAAGTTTATAATTTGGTGAAATTCTCCCCATCCCAACTCTGGCCATTCTTTTTCTTTATAGGATTGAGCAGTTAATGAATGAACATGAAATTGAAGTAACAGGCCTGAGTGAGAAAGCTAGCAGTGCCCGGAGCCAAGCCAACAGCATCCAGAGCCAGCTGGAGATCATTCAGTAGGTGTCTGATTGAGATTTCCATTCGTGTTCTGCTCACTCCTTTTTAAGGGTCCAACAAAGACGTAACATTTTTTACTTTTTAAAAATAGAAAATAGACTCTTACAGCTAGACATAACTATATATGTAGTTTTTTTATGCTGATCAAGTTCTTGAGCTTCTTTAAGTAAAAAAGTATAAGAAAGGTTTGTATTCCAAGCTACAGAATAAAAACTAAGACATTTACCGTATTTATTACTATAAATATATTTATTATAAATTATTTATAACTTCAACTAAACTTTTTAGTCATCATCTTGGGACAAATGACGTCAAACTAAGAGGTCTAGTTTTAATGGTGGTGGTCCCCTTCGGGTTTCCTATTGTTATTCTTAGGTGCTGCTTTGTTTTTATTTTTCTAAACCCTTGTTAGAGAACAAGCGAGGAATCAAAATTCCATGTACATGCGGCAGCTCAATGAGCTGGAAGCCACCGTGTCTCAGCTGCGCTCCGAGCTGAGGGAGGCCAAGAGGATGTATGAGGACAAGGTGAGCCTGGGTTGGGACGTGCAGGAACCCTTTGTGTTCTAAAGCAAGGTCACGCTTCTATACGGTAAAATTGTAATTCAAAGTTAAAAGCCCTTCTAAACTGGGATTAGATGATATATTTGGTTCTATTTGCACATCACTTGGAAATCACAGATACCAAGTTTTTCGTTGAACTTCCTGTTTAAAGTAATTCACTCAGCAGTGATGAGTTTCTAGCTTTGTAGTTCTGAAGGCAGTCTCAAGTGGGAAATCAATGAAAACCTGGCCGCCTGTCTTGGCCCTCGCGCGTGGCCCCCAGCTCAGCACATCTTTGACCTGCTGGTCTGTGCCCAGAAAAGCAAGTCAACCTTAGTGTTACTTTTAATGTAAAACAACTCTCCTGAACCTCCCTATTCTGTATAATTATTGCAGTTTTCTTCCTTTTTGCCTTTTTTTGGAAAGTAATGAGTTGATAAGATTATTTTTTTAAGTGTCCGTGTCTTCTCATAAATCCACCATAAATGATCCACTCACTACATGGGCAGCCTTTCTCAGGTTTTTCTAATCTTTTAGACCAAAATTTTCTATTAGTAAAAGATAATTAAAAGTAAAGTCAATAATAATTATAAATTAAAGAATAAGTAAAAAATAATTAAAAGTAGGGGTTAAGTATACTACCCAAACTGTTGCATAATGTATTCCAAAACTAAGTACGAACCATGCAAAAGATTTTCATCGGTGGTTTTTAATTCTTTATGCAACAGCTTTCATGAGTGTACTTGATTAAGAGTTGGCTTAATTAGAAGTTAGACTTCTGGCAAGTTTAGTCATTTGGAATTGTGCAGAAAACTTGGAATTGATGGGGTGCGGAGGGAGGGAGGAGAGAGGTGGGGTGAAGCTTGAGCTACTGAACTGAGCCATGTATTTATTCACTAGGAGAACTCTTAGCTGGGTACTCAACTTACTGACCAATGTTTGATACATAATTCCAATAACTTTGGTGACCTGATTTCTTTGACCATAGCAAATTTAAAAGCATTTTATAATACTTGAAAATACTGACAACAAGGGTGAGGGTGGGGAAACGAACTACCCTATTTTTAGCAGAGTTAATGGTGCCCCTGAATCATTCAGGAAAGGCTAAATTAAATTCAGTACACTCTATTTAAGAAAGCAGACAAGTGTGAAATTATATTTTAGAAAAATTTCATATAACGATTTAAATGAAGAAATAGTTCTTCATTTAGTTTTGAAGGAATAAGTGTTAATGATATGGGAAGTTCACTTAGGTGGAGAGCCCATAAATAAGCCTGATGGTTACATAAATCAAATTTACATTTTTCACAGTACATTTGCATAAATTAATAATTTGTCCTCATCAAAGCTGATTGAGTTGATAAAATTCCCAAGTGTGTGCCATTATTCACATAAAGTGCTTCATGCATTAGTACCTATAAAGTATTAGTCGCTACCTGAAGCCATTTGCAGTTTCTGGAGACGTTCAGCAAATCTCAAGGTACAACAGTGTTCACTTGTCACATCTTTAGTTGCTGTTACTTTCCTGGGAATGTTGTTTGGAAAAGCTACTTCTGTATTAAAAAGCATTGCTGGTGATCTGCTGATGATGGCACTTACGGTTTGAACTCTAGAGTAGGGTTTTGACCCATTTTCAAACACATAAAAAGCCCTGGACTTTGTGGGAAACAGACCATTCTTGGGGCACCTTGCAGTGGGAATCTTTCTGATGGCCCACACCCCTTAGGACGAAATCCTCAATATTCAGATAACATTGATAGTGTGGCAGGATCTGCAGATGTTTGGAATTCTGTTGGCATGATAAGTGTTGGGATGACTGCATTTTTCTCTCATCATCTGAAGAATTTGGAAACATATAGACCCAGCGATAATCAAGCACATATTTTTCCTGGTTTTGATTTGGTTTCACTGATCACCAATAACTCTGACAGAACAAAGAGTAAGCAGATTCCATTTAACTTTAGAAATCTAACTTAGGAAAGGAATATGCTCTAGTATTTATCTTATCTTAATAAATCCTAATTATTTATCTTAGTAAATTCTAATTTGGGTTACTAGTCTCTACAAATTTAGTCAGTTATTAATATATATAAGGCATTATCTGATTGGCATTAAATTTATGTGAAGAGGGTAATAAACTCAGATCAGAGTGAATTTTTATTTAGACTGAAATGCTTGAAAATATGCAAGTGGGGAAAGTCTGTTTGAAATTTAACTTTGCATTCATAACTTTAGGTTCCTATTGGCATGAAACAGTGTACTGGGCCTGATTCAGGGAGACCTCATTTTAAATTCAGCTTCAGATATTTCCCGTGTGACCGTGGGCAAATCACTTAGCCTCTGTTTGCCTTAGTTTCCTCAACTGAAAAATGAGGATACTAATAGCACCTGCTTTCCAGGGTTGTTGTGAAGGTCAAATGGCATATTTGTTAAGTGCTTGGCATAGCTCTTGGCATCTAGAAGGTACTTAATGAATGCCCATTCCAAGCCAAATATTCCCTTGTCTAACATAGGCTTCCATAATTTATATAATTTATATTGGCATCATTATGTCATAAAGTTCATAAAGGTCCATAATGTGAAGTTTGGGTTCAAATTATTGATACTTTTAATTTTTATGAATATTTTTAATGAGTCGAGCTTAAGAATAACTGGAAATTTCATTTTCTTTTACTCAGTCTTTCTCAACTTTTATGTTCCTTGTACTTAGCAGTGATACAGCTTATGAAAATATTCAGGCTTCATTTTCTTTGGCTCTGTTTCATGGAAAGTAGAATATGTGGGTCCAGATAACAGCAGCAGTGAGGGGAAAAGAAGTAAAAGAGAAGCCTCTTGTCCATGGCACTGAAGGAAGCTGTTGCCCACTTGGTGGCCAGCTGCTAGTCTGTGGGAGGCTGTGACCTGTTTAGGGCCCCTAGGAAGAGAGGGTGACTCCGCTGGGAACATTTCTTTTGAAGTAAAAACAGGATGTTCATATTGGTCAGAAAATTGGTTGTGTATGAGACATCTTAGATGTAGTGTATCATTTATAAAGCAGTATCTTACTGTAACCCTTTTCCCATTCTTTTCTTTCTATTTTAGGAGAACCTCCAGATCCCCTTTACCAGTAGAATCTGGACCAGTAGAAGCTGTCACTATTGTCTCTGTAGTTTTGGCTTTACTCTTAACTTTCGCTTTTTAAAAACAAAAATAAATCATGCTCTTGATCATTAGTTTATTTTTTCCTACTTGAAAAGAAAATTGGGACTGCATTTGGTGCTCAGAAGTGAGGATTTAGTAGCACTGGCTAGAGCTGTGGCCAGTACAGGAAGACACTGTGCTAGGCACGCTTGTGCCACAGCATCCCTTCCGGCTATGGGCCTATGTGATTTTTAATCCCAGAAAAATTAAAAATAAAAAAGATGACACAATTTGGTATGATTGGCCATGCCCTTTTGAGATTACTGGGGAATTACTATGAGGTCCCAGATTCATTTACCCAGTGATCCAAACTAAAACATGTGCATACATGCATACACACGCACACATGCAATGTATTTAGACACACATACACGCCTACACACCCTCATGTAATATATTTGGACACATACATATGCACACAAGCAATGTATTTAGACACATATAATTGCATACATGCATGCACACACACAGACACACAGACACACACACAGACACACAGACACACACACACACACACACACACACACCACCTAGATGGTGAAAGGGAAAACCAGTGCTGCTATTTTAAAGAAACAACCCTTTGAGAGGTCTTAGCTATCAACATCTGTTCTGAACATTAAAAAAAGACTTTTCTTTACAGTGTTTGGACAGCTGTCAATATCAGCTCAGCTGCTATTTCAGTGGTTTTCCCTTTCACTCTCCATTAATTACCTTTTTTTATTAAGGCAGAAAAAATGTGTAATTATCACCAAAAAAGTGAAAGGTAAAAGCAAAGCTATAGCAGTTGAGTCCAGTTTTGTAACTACCAAACAAACATGCCCACAGGGGTCTGGAGGAACTTCTGTCCCCTCACTGTGCCTAGGCAGAGAGCTTAGACTAGGCTGTGTCCTTACGGTGCTGCATCTGCCCAGCAGGCATATGTGATGTCTTGGTTACAGTCATCAAAAATGTATTTTAAATGAAAATGATCAATAGCCTATCCTACCATAAGCCAGACGGACGCTTGGCTGAGTGCGATGATGATTTCTACCAGGCTAGTAGCAGATAATGTCATTTTATTAACTTTACTAACATTAACAGTCACGGTTGGGAAGGTCAGATAAAGGGAAGGAAATCTAGGAAAAAGCCAGCTTTGTGTCTTATCATTTGAACACGCATCCCTCCCCCGCAAACAAGACAAAACAAAAAACCCCCAAACCAGACTGTTGTGAACAGAAGCCTTACTGTTGTCATTCTGCAGGAAAAGACAGAGGTTTACTTAGCTGTGTTCCTGCTTCTTTTTAAAAAATACGCCTACAGTTATTAACTGTCTAGGGGACTTCCTTTCCCTGAGAGTGCTAGTAAGGATTGAGAGAGGCCCACCTGTTGACAGTGTTAATCCATATTGGTTTCCCAGGGAGTCATTGAGCTCCAGTTTGAATCACTATATTTATGCCCCAAGACAAGGAGCTGATTTGAGAAATGATTCCTTTTTGGGCAGCTCTGAGAGTTGTAGTGGCCACCTGGCATAGTGAGAAGAACTAGCAATCTCTAAGAGGAGGATTCAAATCTGGGTTCAAATCCAGGCTCTGACGTTCACCAGCTTGTAGAACCGTGGTCAAGTCCCTTGTCTGCTCTGAGCTTCATTTTTTCATCTTTAAAATACTTTCATAATATTTGTGCTTCCTAGTTCATGTCACAAAGTTTAGTGGAAATTGTTTTGTAAACTTTAAAGTACAATAGAGATGTGAGCAATTGAGAAATTGTTATCTGTGCCATTTAACTCTTCACTCATCCAGTAAACACTTAGCAGGCACCTTCTATATGCTAGGAAGTGTGCGAAGCACCGGGGAGGCACAAGTCAGTCCCTGCCCTCCAGGAGCTCCCAGTTTAATGGGGGAGACAACAAGCAAACAAATATGTCCAGAACAAGCCACATACAGGATAAAAAGAAGACAGTTAACAGAGGGAAGGTGCTGGAATTAGGAGGTGAGATTTTACTTAGGACTTAAAAGGAATCTGGGAAGGTCAAAAAGAAAAGCAGCTGCATATTTTCTCACAACCTTTGTGTGAAGATAGATGCAGAGTTAAATGAACATATGGTTTCAACATTTGACCCATGCATTATTAATAAATCTAAGAGTTATATAATATTGAAAAGAAAATTTACTGTCTACTTCAACATCAGCTTTTCATGGGACACAAAGCTTTGAAATATTTTAACATGTTTATTTATTGTAGAGAATATTAGAATAAACATTTATAGTTGGTTTTCTAAGACTGACATTCCAGGTTTATGAAAAAAGTCACAGGATATTGGGAGTTAGAAGATTTGAATTCTCCTTCTGTCATTGCATCTGCCTGACTTTGGGCACATCAGTAACTGAACTTGGATTTCAGATAAGGCTTTAGACACCAAAGCATATTTCTTGTCTTATTTCTAATAATTCATGATAACCTACTGATAATTTCTGAAGGCCCAGGCTCTTATAAGACTTCATATATGATGTTTCGAAGGAAACACTATGGGATGCAGACTGGGGGAAATCCAGTCCCTTTGTTCAACTAACTTGAAAATTGGCTTGCAAATCCTTTTAAAATTAGAAGGTAACATTCACCTAGCAATTCTCACTGTCAAGGTTTAGTTTCTCTATTGAAAATATGTAACAAAGGGAGCTGAAAGGATGAATGCATTTTCAGAAACTTCCGCCAGCTTCATAGTGATGGATGGGGTCATGTTTTCCCAAGCAAATAATGTCTTTTCTTGCTGTTATAGGCTCAGCTAATTTCCACAGGATCAGGTAACTAGGCAGAATTTCCATTTTTTTAGTATGTGCAAAAATGAATAAATCACCCCACAGGCCCTTGGGCAAGTATCTGATTATCCTTTTGAAGTAATCTAATGCTGCATCCCTGGTCATTGGTGTAGTTTTGTTTAATGCTTCTAGATTCATATATATATGTATATATATATATATATATATATATATATAATCATTTAAATTCAATAATCTTTTTTTTGAAGTGCCCATGGTGTGCAAAAGCTTTGTATTACTGGAGATTCAAATGTGAAATAGTCCCAGTCTGCTACAGGTTGGGGTGTCAAAACAGATGGTCAGAACTCATGGTTGGGTCCACAGCACTTCCAAATGTAATAAAGAAAAACTTAAAAATAAAATAAAACATAGAGAACATTATATTCTAAAGCTAAGCCAATATGTAGCCCATGATCATCCTTATGTACAAATGAGTGACCCCTGTTTCCGCTGGAGTTTACATTGCTCCCCAATGGTCTACTGGTATAGGTGAGTGAGAATACAGCATCTACGTAAGTAGACCTAAAAGAAGATGTTTGAAGAGGGAAAACATAACATGGGAGGTGGCAGGTGGAGGGTGAAGGGGATGGATCAAGGAAGTCTTCGTATAGGAAGTAGCATGTGATCCAAGCCTTAAAAGAAAGAAGACAAGGATTTGGAAAGGCAGATGTGAGGGAGTGCTTTCCAGGCACCAGGAATGACTTGTACTTGTTGAATGAATGTATCACATGCATAAAGGGGTGGGATGGGTGTCCAGTTCTGTTGGAACAGAGGAGTCAGAGAAAGTTGAAAAGATAACTTGGAACCAGATGGGCCTCGAATGTCAAGCCAAGGACTGTGCCTTTTACTCCTCAATGGGGAACCATTGAAGGCTTATGGGCAGGAGTGTAAGACATACCTGTGCTTCAGGAAGATTAAGGCAGATCTTTCACCCTGATGAGGTAAGATAGAATGGACAGATACCCAAAGAAGATCTGAAGTCACCAAACAAGTTTGTCATTCTGACACTCAGTTTTAACGGTTTATTGGGTTTGAAAAGAGAGAATCTGGGTTCAGATCCTGAGCTTTGTCCCTTACTATTTATGTGACCATGGGAAAGTCATGTTACTTCTTCAGATTTGTAAAATTTGTCATTGTAAAATGAGGGGATTGGTCACTGCCAGCTGTCCAATAATAGTTTGATTCCTGTAGTGTATAGTGAATGGCTGATCATATGAATGTTGCCTTCTTATTCAACCTCTTGGCACAGTGAGCTCAAATGGTATTGTTCGCCCCTCCACCAGCTTGACTGAAAGAGCTGTAATAGGCGAGGAGGAGACTTCCAGGTAGGGCACCCTCCACTAGCACTTGTCAGTCAGGAATCAAGACTTTGAAGAGGAGGAGGAGCAGGTCCCCTTAGTGTCCCTCTGGTGGCTGCCGATTTTAATTACTCTCCACGCTAAGCTCTGTTGTTTCTATACCGCTGAAGGACAGTTACTGTCAGCACCCTCTAATTTTGCCCCGTAACAGCCAAGACTGAGATGCTGCCCAGTTACAGCTCTGATTCATTGTGCTAATGACCAGACCTCTGCTGTTTTCAGAGAACTGTTAGCAAGTTTTAACATCGGAGATTTACTAATAAACATAATGGACTTTAACAAAGGTAGAAAGTATGTGAATAAATCATTAGATAGAAATAAAAGACTCATAAGTGATAATCTTGCTCATTTTTTCTAGCTGGGGATATTAATTTGCATTCACATGACATTAACAGTCAATTTTGGGTTACTTCTTATCTGTTCGTTCACTTTAGGAATTATCCATGTGCCTTGCTTCTCTCTTCTTTTACCCTTTGCCTACCTATCTTTTCTTTCCCCATTTTTAACATTAATGTAAAGGATAGAGAATGGAAAGAAGCTAAATGAATTGATATTTGTCAATCTATCTAAAAAATAAAAAGTCCAAACCCAAAACTTAAGAGAAAACAAACAGATTCTGGTCAAAAGAAAGCTGTGGATTTCATCTGTTCATGTTATCACAGTCTCATAATACCACAGGTAATTAAGATGTAACTATATAATAGTTGTTAAAATAATTCCATCATAATCAAACAGAATTAAAGTTGAAAGAGACTTTAAGGGTCACTTAGCCCAATTTCCTTGTTAAAAAAAAATCTTCATTGATATTCCTAGAATCTAGGGGCATCAGAAATTTTCCTTTAGTATCAAACTGTTTCATTGGGCAAGAAATAGCTAAACAAAGTTTTTTAATCATCATATGTGTGGTTCTGAGTTTTCTTTTCTTCATGTGAATGAAAAATAAAGTTAATAACCATAAATGAGGTCAACCGGAGGAACGGTGTTTTCGTATATTTTGGTTGTTGTTCAGTCTGACTCTTTCTGACCCCATTTGGGGTTTTCTTGGCAGGGATACTGGAGTGGTTTACCATTTGTTCTCCATCTCATTTTACAGATGAGGAAACTGAGGAAAACAGGGTTAAGTGATTTGCCCAAGGTCACACAGCTAGTTAAGTGTCTGAGGTCAGATTTGACCTCATGAAGCTGAGTCTTCCTGACTCCAGGACTGGTGCCTCATTTTGCATATTTACTATATCAGAAGTTACTGTAATTATATACCACTGAAAATGCAGGTTTCAAAAGCAAGTTTAATAATGAATACCATTATCATAATATGTACAGCTAAACACAGAAATGAGGAATTGATCACTGGCAAGAAAGAATGTCATTGCTTTCCTCATCCCAAAACACTAAATACAAAGAGAAATCCCTGGAAAGTGGCTGCTAAATATTTGGCTAAACTGACAGTTGTAGCAAATAATACAAAAATCAGCATTAAAACAGATCAAGGCTGTGTGTCCAAATCGTTCAATAAGCCTGTCTACTGGCATAGTGACTAGGAAAATATGGACACTTACAAAGATATAATTCCTTATCACTGGAAGTACGAAATACAGGGATATCTAATCGTATCTAATAATAAACTAAATTGTTACTGCCATAGTTTAAATTTTACAGATATGCTCTTTTTCCTCCAGTTTTTGGTACACTGATTTTATATATCTTATGTAACACAAATAGAAGATTAGATTATTTGATTCTTATGATCCATAGGGACATATTGGGGGCCATCTCCAGTCCTCCTGATCTGTACCTAGCCACTAGAGCTAAATGGTTCCGGAGGAGAAAGTGAAGCTGGTGACTTTGCATAGCCCTTCCTCACTTAAATCCAATTCACTTGTGAGTCACGACATCACATTCCTGATGTCAAGGTCCTCTTTGAGAATGAAGGACAAACAACAGAAATGCTAAATCTGTGACGCTTGCCAGTTTAATGTCTCACACAGTAAACGTTTTAAAAAACTTATTATAAAAAATCTTTGATGTGAAAGGTCTATAGACATAAAGTCACTCAAACTAGATGGAAAATTATATCCATAATGAGTGTGAAAAATAATCACAATATTTCAAGTTTGGGCAGCAGGATGTGACTTCCTGTTGCATGTGAAAATAGAAGAAAAAGGTTTACGTTTGAATACAGCTCTCAGTCCAAATAATTTGCCTTTGAATTTTTTTTATTAACAATGCATTCTTCCCCATACTTCTCTGCGCTCTGTAGAGCTGGCCTAAGGCTATCTATAAAGACTGAGATCATTAGGTGAATTTAAGGATTTAAAAAAAAAATAGTTACCAGAAACAATAAGCCTTAAAAGAAGGCAAAGGGGAAAAAAAACATTACTCTTAGACAAATTCAAATAGCACTATACCTGAAGGCAACATTATTTAATTTTTTTTGCCATTTATTGATTTGATATTAATCCAAATATAATATTCTAAAAGAAATAACTTTTCTAAGCAAAATACTATTCACATCCATTTTAGGGTAAGTATCAAATGAAAATATGAAAATGAGAGCCAGATATGTTATCTATTGACTCAAATTTCAGCCATACCTGACATTGCCAAAGTATTTTTCAGCGTTGGTCAGAGTGGTAAATAAATTTACATATTAAAGTACATGCCATGTGATTCAGTGATCCTCGGTCCTTTCCTGACTAGTGAAAAATTCCAGACTTCCCTGAGGTTAGCCCAAACTATGTCCTAGAAAGGCTGACTCTTTAATGTTATTTATATTTATTTCACTTGCCAAGAGGTATTTCCTATAGATAACTTGAACAATAGGTTTTCCCTCCAGAGTCTGTGTACTATTGGCATTTGATGACCATGATGAAGGTATATTGTTGGCTTTCTCTAGTGGTTGTTGTGACAGTGATGAACATGCATGACTCTTTTCAGATCTGGCTGTGGCTTGAACCTTGGCCAGGGTGTGGACTGTCACTTTTCATCTTGATCCCTACTATGGAGCTTCTAGGATAAGGAACTGGGTATTCTCTCATGGAACATCTGGTGCTGTAGGGGAAGGTTTGTCATCTAAGTGGTGTGCCTACAATTGCAAAGTGTATGGCTAATTCCAAAGGAAAACTTTAATGAACACTTGGCTTAACTTTATCATCTTATTTAAGGGACAAACTATTGATGACTCTGATTTTTTTCTACTAGTCACTGAGGCTACAGTATGACTATATGCTACTGAAAATGCTGCAAAAGCCAGAGAATGGGAAAAAAACAACAACAAATGAATCTGATATTTCTCAGTCTATCAAAAAAACAAAACAAAACAAAAAAACTACTCAAAGAAACTCAAAACTTAAGAGAAAAAAATAGACTCTGGCAAAAAGAAAGTCTAATACCACAGATAACTAAGATGTAGCTACATGATAGTTAAATAATTCTGTATAATTAAACAGAATTAAAGTTAAAGGAGACTTTAAGGGTCACCTAGTCCAATTTCCTTGTTGGAAAAAAAAATCTTCCTTGATATTTTTAGAACCCAAGGGCATCAAAAATTTTAATTCTAATTTTAATTAATATACTCCTAATTCTTGTGTGCTTACCCTTTAGATAGAAGACTTGGAAAAGCAGTTAGTCCTGGCCAACTCCGAGCTGAATGAAGCCCGCAGTGAGCGTGATCAGTTCAGTCAGGAATCTGGAAACTTGGATGACCAACTTCAGAAGCTGCTGGTAGGACTATCTGCTTAAGACAGGAACTACAGAAAAAGATTTGAAGGAATTTTTTTTTCTCCCAAATGTTAGTGAAATTTTCCATCGAACTGTATTTGCATTTTAAAAATTCCAAATAACAGTGTTCAATGTGTTTTGCCCTTTGGTTGTTGGTATGAAAACAGATTTTTTTCTAAGTAGTGATTCTGATTATAAGTAAATAAAATTTCAAATTGTGCCTGTTTGCCATCGGCACATTTTACAGTTGGCACTGCTTGGGTTTAGGATTAGGAAAGAAAGGCTTTCAAACAGTTAAATAATGTACCGGGGCAAAAACCAATGTTCAATATAAAGTCAAACATTCCAAACTACAAATAGGTTAACTATGCACCTGATGATGCTAAATGAAAATGGTAGCATAAATATTAAAGAACTTATACTTCCTCCCCCTAGCAGCTCAACCTCTGCTGAGGTAGACTGCATGAAGGCAGCTGGGCAGCTCTTGGTGGTTCTAACACACCCACTGGCAAAGGGTGTGTGATGGAGGCATTACTGTGATACCCATCCAGATCCAAAGGGGACATGGGCAGGAGGGGTGGTAAAGCTGAAGCCCATAGATAGGAACAGAGTGGTGGACCACCTGTATTAGGAAACCTGTGGCAATTCCACCTCCACCCTCCCTTGGAGAGACAACCCAGTGAGCTAATATCAGTATACTTAGTGATCCTTTTTTACAGTTTTAGGGGAGCATCTATGTGAAAAATGTCTATAGTAATCAACCAAGTTAAATATGATTTCTGCTTTTTAGTACCTGGTAAGATACAAAATGGTCAGGCCGCTCAAGGCCTCCAGAGCTTTCAAGAGGTCACTTATGGTTAAAAAGTAGTACTTTGCACTCAAGTTAATGTGACCTAAGAACATAATATTGTCACATCAGCCATATTGCTATATATTAATTTTGTCCCTTTAAAAAACCAAAAGAATCTCTAATGTGCTAGTCTCATTTTGGGGGGCCTTTAAAAAATTTTTCAGGTTGTTTTTAGGTAACATCAAATCAGACACTTGAATCAAGTTGGAATGACAAATGAACCAATGCAGAAGGCTCTTTAGAATCTCTTGAATCTTTGTGAGGCAGTAAAGGCTCATCAGGGACAAAGGGAAGTGTGAATGTGTTTGATGTGGTTGTGAAGAGATAAAAGAAGACCTCTCTCCCTTGTAGGCTGATTTACACAAAAGGGAAAAAGAGCTAAGTTTGGAGAAAGAGCAGAACAAGCGACTCTGGGACAGAGACACTGGCAACAGCATCACCATCGACCACCTGCGACGGGAGCTGGATGACAGGAACATGGAGGTGCAGCGTCTGGAAACCCTGGTGAAAACCATGAAGACCGAGTGCCAAGGGCAGATGGAGCGCCAGGTGAGGCCTCGAGGCCCTGCTGCCCGACTGTCCTCTGGGGGGTTAGCCTGACTCCTTTTTGGTTTAACTTTGGGAAGCTTACTGGCAAGACTTTTAAATGATGTAAATTTCTAGAGCTCTGTATGCTCTGTAAAAAGAACGTAGGACCTTTTATTGATTGACTCATATTATTATGGCCATGGGGGCCTGGATGACGAGCAGATCTTCTTCCCCAGATGGATTCTTTTTTGGGAGGGTTGGGGTTGTGTCCTTTATTACCAACGCCCCGCTAACACTCACCACCCAACTTACTCCGAGCTCACAAAGTAGTCAGGTCCAGATCTGGCACAGAGCCAGAGCCGGCCAGAATCTTAGAGGCATCAATGCCAACTCCCGTCCAAGCAGGAGTCCCTTCTACAACAGTCCAACAAGTGGTGATTGAGCCTTTGCTTGGAGTCCTCAAGGCAGCCCACTCTAAAAGTTACGAAAATGCCTTTGCAGCTTCTCGGATGATTCTGAGTTCTGTTCTCTAGAGCAAAGTGAAACCAGTCAAATCCCTTTCTTCCTGAGAGCCTGTTTAAGTACCTGAAGATAGTGTAATGTTCTCCCCTCCTCCCCAACTCCAAGTCTTCTCTAAGCTAAATATCCCTAGTTCCTTCCATGAATCCTCCTGAGACTGGGTCTTCCCCCCTCCCCCAGGCATTCTCTAGTTCTTCACTGTGGACCCCACAACTGAGCACAAGAGTCCAGAAATGGTCCTGACCATGGCAGAGAACAGCAAGGCGATAGAACCTTTCTCCTCCCCATGGCTATGCATGTCTCTCTTAATGAAGTTGAAAAAAAAATTAATGGCCATATTTATGCTATGGAACTTGCAGTCTAATGGAAAACCCAGATTTTTTTTTCATGGACTTCCATGTATCCACATCTCTCATGTTTGTACTTGTGATTCTGAGTTTTTGATCAGAGGGTGAGATTTCTCTCTGTTAAATTTCCTGTTATTAGATTCAGCCGAGTGTTCTAACTTATTGAGATCCTTCTGTACCCTAACTTTATCATCCACTGTATTAGCCGTCCTTCTTAAGAGTTTGTCATCTGAAAATCTGGTAAGCATTCCATCCCAGTCATTGTTAAAAGTATCAAACAGCATAGATACCTGGGGCATGACCCTGGAGTTCTCCTTCCATGTTGACATGGATCTAATAGAGGCTGATTTTTGGGTAGGACCATTCAATCTAACTGTTGTGCCTTCGGGCCCACACATTTCCATTTTTTTCCTCCATGATAATAGCATGAGACACTGAGTGGAATAGTTTGCTAAATTCCAGATAAATCCACACCATTCCTCTGGTCTCAAACTGGTAGCCCAATAACAAAAGAAAATGGGGATATAGGACCTGTTCTCCATGGAAGATCAGGCGGGCTCTTTGTGATTACTGCTTCTTTTTCTAGAAGTTCACTACACATTCCTTTAATAACACATTCTAGAATTTTGCCTGAAGTTCCAGGTGGGCTCTACAACCTTCGGAGCCTTCCACTCTGGAACAGCACATTAGACCCTGATGACTTTGTTAAGTCCTCTCCAGCCTTCTTGCCTTCACCTTGTCAAACTGATTCGAAATTAGCATATGCCAGGTTTCTCTTCTTCCATTGGAGCTAAGCCTTCAGAGCAAATTGAGTTTGCTTGTTTCGTACTTGAGTCCATTCATTAGTTTACACACATAGAGTAAGTGCTCCATACACCGTCACCATGTTGTCTGCCTCTCCTTTTCATTCTTCCAAATCCATGAAGCTCTCTTTTCTATTGACCTTCAGATGGCAGCGATTCAGGGGAAGAATGAAAGTCTAGAGAAAGTGTCTTCCTTGACCGCTCAACTAGAATCCACCAAAGAGATGCTTCGCAAAGTTGTGGAAGAGCTGACTGCCAAGAAGATGACCCTGGAAAGTTCTGAGAGGACTGTGTCTGACCTAACTCTGTCTCTGCAAGAGAAAGAGCGAGCCATCGATGCCACCAATGTGGAGATTACCAGGCTCCGTTCGAGGGTGGACTTAAAGTTACAGGAGCTCCAGCACCTGAAAAATGAAGGGGACCACCTCCGAAATGTGCAGTCTGAGTGTGAGGCCCTTAAGCTGCAGATGGTGGAGAAGGACAAGGTGATAGAGATCTTGCGTCAGCAGATCGAGAACATGACTCAGCTTGTTGGCCAGCACGGGCGTACTGCTGGGGCTATGCAGGTGGAAAAAACTCAGCTCGAGAAAGAGATCAATGATCGGAAGCTAGAATTGCAGGAATTCAAGGTATGTGAAGAGCTTCAGGGCCTGAGCTTCTGCAAAGTGGTTCATTCTGTTCCATTAAAATGGTCTTCTGAGTCACCTTTTGAGCAGTGGAAGCATTAAAGTAAGACAACTGGATTAGCGTGATGCACCAGTGTGACTGATTGTGTAAACACGGGGTCCCATGAACTTAAAAACATTTTTTTTGGTGACTGTATTTCAACTTAAGTGGTTTGCTTGATAGCTCTGTGTAATTTATTTCATGCATTTAAGAATGATTCTGAGAGGTGGTCCGTAGTTTTCACCAGATTGCCAAAGGCGCCAGGACCCACAAAAATGGTGAAGAATCCCTACTTTCAACTGTAGAGTACTATTGGAAGTTCTTGGGCAGAGTGTAGTATGATGAAGTTTCATAAAAATTAGATCTAATGATAGGATGGAGTAGCAGGGAGACAACCTTAGGAGACAGTCATCTTGATCCCAGTGGGAAGTGATATGGGCCTGAAATAGGGTGATGATGACAGTGGGCATGGAAGAAAACAAGTTAGCACAAGCATTCTGAGATAGGAAGATTAATGTTTGAGAACCAGATGGACACAAGCAGTGAGGGAGGGAATGGGACTGGAAGTCAGAGAGGATTCTAAGCTCCTCAACGTGGGTAACTAGGAAAAGGATGATCCCAAACGAAGAAATGGGGAAAGACAAGACTGTGAGGAATGAGTCCAGTCTGGGCATCTCCAGTTATCCATTCCACATCATAGGGGCCAGGGGTGTGGCACTCCTGTGATCTGGAAAATCTGTGTAGAACCCATAGGCACAAACCCTTCATCTTCATTTCCTGTAGGAGATCACAGAAGTATTTCTTGTCCAAGGCCAGAGTCCACCAGAATGCATTTTTTACAACAATTCTGTATTTCTGAGTTTCTAAACTTTTTCTGTGTCATCTGCAGCTTCTGCAAAACTCCCCCCAAATTCCCACTTACTTTCTTATGGCCAATCTGAGATACATTGAAAGCAAGATGGCGAAAGTCATGCTGTGGAAGGGATGGTTATCTGTCTTTCGCACTCTACCACCGATCCACAGAGAGGGATAGCGTGCAGCTCCCAACATAGAGCCACAGTTTCCAAGTTCACAGAACTGTCATGTAGGGGCAGGGAGAGGCAGGGAGTAAACTGAGGGGCAGAGAATGCAAGCATCAAAGGTGGAATTTGGAGTGAGGTTCTCTGACTCCAGATGCTCCCGTCTTGTCTCTGTGCCACCCTGTCTTCTATCAGCAGGTTTTCAACTGAATTAGCTGGAAGGGTCAAGGCTGGTTCTGAGTCGATTCATATCCCCTGTTAATAAGGGTTTTAAACAAGGACTTCCTTGTCTTCTATTTGTATCCAGTCTATTAATGCTTTAAATAAAGTTAAGTAAGGCAGCTAGGTGGTGCAGTGGATAGAACGCTGGCCCTGGAGTCAGGAGGAGCTGAGTCAAATGTAGCCTCAGACATTCAGCAAGTATGTGACCCTGAGCAAGTGACTTAATCCTGTTTGACTCAGTTTCTTCATCTGTAAAATGAGCTGGAGAAGGAAATGGCAAACCACTTTTTTGCCAAGAAAACCCCAAATGTGGTCACAGAGTTGGACACAATTTAAATGACTCAACAACAAGGTTATTATGAATACATGTATGCATAGGTATGTATTTCTGAATTCATCTCGATTCATTCAATTAGATTATGAAAGACAAGAAAGATGCAAAAATACGTGAGCTCGAAGCCCGGCTAAGTGACTTGGAACTTGAAAAGGTGAAACTGGTGAATGCAGGATCTGAACGGCTCCGTGCAGTAAAAGACATGAAGCAGGAGAGAGATCAGCTCCTTGCTGAAGTGAAAAATAGTCGGAATGAGTTCTCCAGCCTTTCAGGTATGGTGCCCCCAGAGCCTGCTAGACTGAGCCATGATCCTATGCCCTGACACCTTCCAAGGGCCCCAGAAGTAGGGCAAGCAAGACAGATAATGTCAAGGTCAGTATTCATGCTGTCCTGGGGGAGGCATTCCCAGGGATTTTATGATGTGTAGGACTAAACTTAAGACATGAACCCGGTATTTTCTACGTGCATTCAGAGGCCTCAGCCTTGATTGATAAGCTTGAGGAAAAAACCCTCATGCCCAGTGAGTCCTACCATTTCATGAAGGGTTTATATTAATAGTGAGGCACCAAGAATGAGCAAGTTTTTTGGAAATTTCTTGGAAGGAAAGTCCTACAATCCTTAATTGGGAGGAGATAAATAACACACTCCGTGATACTATAGATTTCCCTTATGGTTCTTAAAATATGCATGTAAACGAAGTCATATTTAGAGTTACTTACACTTTCAAGCCATCTTCTTCTGATGAGTCCTCTTTATAAAGCCAAGAAACCTTTTGTCAGCTACTAGTCTTATCCTTAACTTATATGTGTGTTGGATAAATCCAGATTTTCATCTATTCACTCCTTTTCACTCCATCTTTCGCTTGTCCCCTCATACGACACCTCCTAGTGAGGCCTAGACTTCCTTTCTTATCACTCAGGGAGTGATTTCTGCCAATCAGTGTCTTCCCAGACAGGTTAAATATTAGTTCATTGGGTATTTTTTGTTTGTTCTTTTGCCTTCTGGTGATTCCTACCTTAAGAGAGGACCTCCAGAAATACTTTGTGTCTGAGAGCATGGAACTAATGGCTTCACTGGATTTGCCCAAAGTGATGTAACGTGCCAAATTTAAGTTCAGTCAACTTTAATAATCTGACAATTGTTTGTGATCTTTTGTTCCTAGCTAGCCATTAGTTACAAAAGATAATTTCCTTTAATCTGCTTATCTGCAAGCAGGCCTATGGGACAGGGCTCCTTTCATTAGATATGATGAAGTTCATTTATGACAGGGGAACAGAATAGGTCAGCTTCAGCTAATTGGTGTTATATTGTGCAGAGGACTACGAAGTTTTAAAAAGAAATTATCGGAACAAAAGCGAAGAGATGGAGTGCACCACAAACAAGCTGAAAACGCAATTGAAATCTGCGCAGGCTGAACTGGAGCAGACGAGAAACACTCTGAAGACAATGGAGGGGTCCGATGGCCACGGTACGCTGCAGACAACAGAGCCTGCTTTCTCTTTTCTTCTGTTTTCCATTCCACTGGTCTAGACCCACAAATAAGAAATGCTTGGCCTATCCTGTCGTTATTACTATATCCTGACACATGGGAATTGGTGAGGCCAGTGTGGGCCCAAGGGGAAGTGCAGGGGTCTTTACAGGGTAGGGGGACAGGGAGCAGTCACTCCTAAAGTCGGGGCATCTTCCTTCACATGGTATTGAACCAATAAAACCAAACCTGTACAGAGAACACAGGGCCCAAGACAAGAGGCGTGAGTCTGAACATGGCATGCCCATTGCTTTTGGAACAGTGGGCATGCTGGAGCCTCAGCTTCCTCATCTGTAAAATGGGGAGACCAAGAGCACTTTATGTAACCTACCTATGGAGTTGTTCTAAGGGTCAAAAGAGATGAAATTTAAAGAACTTTGTAAACCTTGAGGTTATCATACAAATGTCAACTACTCTCATTGTTATTCTGGTCAGGTTTGTCGTTTATGACTTATGTCTCCAAATACCAACTCTTTATATAGAAAAAACTAGATAGTAATATAACAAGTTAATAAGAATGTGTGGTACCTTTCGGATTACCCACATGTAAACTGTGCCCACTGTGAGCTCCATGCAAGTTGAGGAGCTGACCCACAAGTGGGGAAACCCAAGTCCTAGAAGTAGAACTGCTGGCCTAACCCCTGAGTCACATATTTGTTTATTAAGTGCCTGCCAGGTACTCGGCATACAAGTCCAAAACATGGTAACCCAGAGAAGCAAACAGGGTGGGGTGATGAACATGAGGGCCTCTTCACACTGGACATCTCTTCCCAGACCTACCTTTTCTTCAACCCAGTCTGTCCAAGTTAATCCACATTCCATCTATTGAACAAAACCAGATAGCTTGTAGTTCTCATGTGGAAGGCTACATTTATTGGATGCTTTTTTTAAAAATCAAGCAGATGGTATTTAAAAGAACCACAACCCTTTCTTTTGTTTTTAATGGGTCATATATTTTCCTTGTTTGTTTCTTAGCAATCAGTTAGATTGCATCTGTTTCCTTCTAAGCAAAAAGTGATATTTTAAAGGCCCTTCCTTTGGATAACATAATGGTTCAGGCTACTTACTATGTGTAATGATGTTTCCAAACCTAAGCTATCTGAGTGATCTTATCAGTTAGGTAGTGGAAAGGTCCTGCCCTTTGCACATCCTTGAGGCCCTAGTTAGAAGGTTTGTTGAAGTTTGGGATGCTTGGGATCCCAAAATACCAACATCCTGGGTCCTGCCTGAATGAATTTGACTCAAGCCTTCTTTTAGCTAAAGAGAAAAACAGAGTTTATTAAAGATCCGTCATATTAGATTGACTCTTACGAAGTCTCACCATTTGTGATGCTTGAATTGACAAGCAGTCCAGATAGAATCTGAGCTAGATTGAATCTGAGTGCCTTCATGGGGGCAAGATGGATTTTATATGTAGAAAGATTGTGGGAGGAATCTAAGAGTGATCTAATAGTCTGGAAGGAGGAGTCTAAGGAGGGTCTTGAGGAGGCATTTAAGGAAGATCTTGATGGGACTAGGGTGACTAGAGGTCAGAACCAAGGGAATGGGATTTTGATGGGATCAAGGGTGGGAAGCAGCCAGAGCAATGGGGAGGTAACAAACAGACATGGAGGACTAGGTTAAGGGTAAAAGATTCCCCATAGCAATAATATAAGGCTTATGGCCTCAGGCAAGCTCTAGACCAGGTGGGAAGATTCAAGGAGAGGTCTAGGGGCTTCCCAGAGCCTCCACTTCCTCAGGTCCAGCCCCATTCTGATGACTGACCTGGCCCACTTCGGGCCTACACTCATTGTTTTGCACTGTAATAGTCACACATAGACTTACACTAGTGATGGATCTTTATTGTACTGTATTGGAACTCACTACAGGGAGTTCTAGTCATGGTTATATAACCAGGAGAGTGAAAACTGAGTGATTTATGATGTCACTGGAGCCTTAAGGCATATATATATATATATATATATATATATATATATATATATATATATATATATATATAGGACATTGTCATCAAGTATCACTCTGATCCAGGACAGTTGTTTTGATGAGCTATCAGTTACAAGTAATCCCTTTTATCTAAGTTCTTCTGTGTGTGTGTATGTCCATAACCATGAGTCTAATCATTGTTCTTAATTTAATTCTGTAAGACATAAAAAAGTTTAAATCATTGTACAGTTTACAAGATAGCTATGTTCCACTGGCCCAAAGAAACTACTTCTGGGGGCCAAAAGCAAAGAATGGTTATTGGATTTCCCCTTTCCATAGCCATTGGAAAACCATGCCTTCCTAGAGGCAGTTACGTGGTGCTCGACCTGGAGTCAGGAAGACATGCGTTTAAATCCAGCCTCAGACACTAACTTACTGTGACCCTGGACAAATAATTTAACCTCTGCTTGCCTCAGTTTCCTCATCTGTAAAATGGGAGTAACACTACCTCCCTCCTAGGGTTGTTGCAAGAATCAAATGAGATAATACTTGTGAAGAACTTACCATAGTACCTGGCACACAGTAGGTATTTCCTTCCATTTTTTCCTTCCTACCACCCCCACCCTCAACCATGGGTACCCCTTTGACTTGTAACCCCAAGGCACTCAGAATCCATATCTTTGTGGACTTTACCTTGTCTCCTTACTTTATAAGTTTAGTTTAGTATGCAATTTAGAATGGCTTAAAGAAAATATATAGTTGCCTAACTAGAATGTGTATAAATAGATAAGCAATTGGCACTTTTTTTTTACAGCCATGAAAGTTGCAATGGGAATGCAGAAGCAGATCACTGCCAAAAGAGGACAAATAGATGCCCTGCAGAGCAAAATTCAGTTTTTGGAGGAAGCCATGACAAACGCATCTAAGGTGAAGCAAGACTTCAAAGTAGAATTGGGCAGACTCACTCTAACAATTGCTTTACACTGGGGAAAAAATTAAGTAACTTTTTATATTCTAGAAATGAAAACTCATATTTTGGAGCCACATTATAAGTCTTCCCCAACCTCAATTCAGAAAACAAAAGCACATTTTTAGTGACTGGGCAGAAAGAGCTCTCCTGAATTGAGAGATTTGAATGATCCTCTCAGTACTGCGTTAGCTGTATTCCACAAATTTGGGTATATTGTCTCATTGTTGTCATTATCTTTGATGAAATTATTGATAGTTTCTATGATTTATTCTTTGACCTACCTATTCTTTAAGATTGGATGATTTAGTTTACAATTAATTTTTAATTTGTTTTTAAAGTCTTTATCAAATGCAACTTTATTGTGTTATGTTATGAAAAGGGTGCATTTTCCCCTGCATTTTTGTGAAGTTTTTATGACCTAATACAAGGCGAATTTTTGTGAAGATGCCATATGTAACTGAGAAAAAAGTATATTCTCTTCTATTATCTTTCAGTTTTCTCTAGAAGTCTATCATATCTAGCTTTTCTAAAATTCTATGTGTCTCCTCAACTTCTTATTTATTTTATGGTTCGATTTATCTGAGAGGGATAAATTGAAGTCCTTCACTAGTATAGTTTTACTCTTTCCTTCTATAATTCATTTAACTTTGAAGTCTGTTTTGCTTCTGACCATTACCTCCTTTAATCTTCCCATCTAGGAATGTAAAAAGCTCTTAACCTTATTGTGTTCCTCATAATTCCTCACTTTTCTTGAGTCTTGTTTTAGATGTCACATTTTCTATTCATCAGGAATCCTTGAAAGTCCTCTATTTCATTAAAGGTCCGTTCCCCCTTCCCTCCGCTCCTCCCACCCCGAAGTATTATATTTGGTTTAATTTGGTAGGTTATTCTTGATTATAATCCTAGCTCCAGCTCCTTTGCATTCTAAAATATCGTATTCCAAGCCCTCCACTCCTTTAATGTGGAAGCTGCTAGATCTTGAGTAATCCTAACTGTGACTTCATCATATTTGAATGGTTTCTTTCTGAATACTTGAAGTATCCTCTTCTTGACCTAGGAGCTCTGGAATTTGGCTGTAATATTCCTGGAAATTTTCATTTTGGGATCTCTTTCAGGAGGTGATCAGTGGCTTATTTCAATGACTATTTTACCCTTTGGTCCTAAGATATTAGGGCAATTTTCCTAGATAATTTCTTGAAAGATGTTGTCTAGACTTTTTTTTAATCATGGCTTTCAGATAATCCAATAATTCTTAAATGATCTCTTCTTGACCTTTTTTTCAGATTGTTTTTCCAATGAGACATTTCCCATTTTCTTCCATTTTTTTCCTTTCCTTTGTTTTTATTGATTCTTGGTGTATCCTGGGATCATTAGTTTGACCATTTCTAATTTTTAAGGAGTTTTTTGTTTTTTCTAGTGAGTGTTTGTTCCTAGGAAAAAGAGGTGTACTGCCATCTCGTTTCATCAGTGTTAGAAAATGTTGACATGTATAGTTAGTGCTTTTAGGAACTGAGTCTAACACAATTCAGTTCAGCTCAGTTCAGCAATTTTTATTAAACACCCACTATGTATAAAGCACAGTAGTATGTCTTGGGAATTGAAAGATAAAAACAAAATAGTACCTTCCCTCACAGAGCATACATTTTACTAAAGATTCCTCTGTGAACACCAATGAAGAAATACAAAGTATAAATAATGTGAGTGATGGCTTCTGACTACAAGATAATTTTGGGGGGGTCAGGTAAAGCACTAACATCTGGAGAGATCAGCAGAGGCCTAATCAGTGAAACTATGCAGGAGGAGGGAATAAACATTTATAGAATGCCTACCATGTGCCCGGCATATTATAATGGTTACCTCATTTGAGCCTCATAACAACCCCAGTGACTGAGTGCTTTTATTCTCCCCATTTTGCAGTTGAAGTAATGGAGGCAAACAGGAGTTAAGTGACTTGCCCAGGGTCACACAGCTATTAAGTGTATGGGGTTGAATTTACATTCAGGTCTTCCTGACTCCAGGCCCAGCTCTCCATCCACTGCCTCACCAGATCAATCCGTCAACTACCCAGCATTTCTTTCTTTTAAAATTTTTTTTATTATTGATTTATTTGTTTTCAGTTTTCTACAATCTCTTCCATAAGTCTTAGATTCTTTTCCCCTCCCTCCCTGCTTCCTCCCTGAGACGGCACGAAATCTTATATGGGTTCTACACATTCATTTTTATTAAGCATATTTTCACATTAGTCATTGCATAGAAGAATTAAAATGAATTGGAGAAACCCTAAGAAAAACCCAAACAAAACAAAACATAACACAAAAGAAAATGTTCTGCTTCATTCTGTGTTCCAATTCCATTGTTCTTTCTCTGGATGTGGAAGGTATTTTCCCCCAAGAGTCCTTTGGGAATGTTGTAGGTCCTTGTGTTGCTGAGAAGGGCTAAGTCTAAGTTTGTTTATTTCACTCAGCATCCGATCACGTAAGTCCTTCCAGGCCTCTCTGAAGTCCATGTTCCTCATTCTTCATAGCACAATAGTATTCCATCACATTCATATACCACAACTTGTTCAGCCATGCCCCAATGGATGGGCATCCCCTTGCTTTCCAGTTCTTGGCCACCACCAAGAGGTGCTATTGATACTTTTATACACGTAGGACCCTTTCCCATTTTATGGGATACAGTCCCAGAAGGTCAAAGGGTAGACACATTTTTGTGTCTCTTTAGTCAGCATTTCTTAAGAGCCTGTTGTGGAGCAGGCTGCCCTCAAGGCACTTATGCTCTAATGGGGAGACAACAAATTCTCCCCTGTTTAACTCATCAGCCCTTCACAAACTGGTCCCACACTATTTCTCCAGCCTCCGACCTCCTACCTCCAACCTCCTAATCCTGTTTGACCCCCTCTTTCACATGTTCCAGTTTAGCAGCTGGCTTTACCTCCTCCATCTCCCTTCTCTGCACCCTTGTGCCTGCTGTCTCCCTCCCTGGAATAGTCTCTGTCTTCCTTAAATATGCCACTCAGTCTCTGCCTTTCTTGATCCTCCCACTTCTAGTGCCTGCATCTCCTCCCAGATTCCCTGACAAGTGACTGTTCTGGATTTACTTGTATTTATTCCCTATGTGCTTCTGTGTGGACTTGCTATTGCCTCTGTTGCCACAGGGCCTGGCACACCGTTGGAACTTAAGACATGCTTATTGACCAATTATTGACTGCTAAGGGCCTGAGCTCCAAGAGTGGTGTCTGGGTGAGCCCCTCTTCTCCAAGATGCAGCGCTGAGGAGGGATGGCATTCCAGGCTTGGGGAAAGAGTCAAGGATAGGAAATGGTAGGTAGGGGACCAGTGCAGCTGGACTGTGAATTTAGGAGGTGGGCCACAATCCTGTCATTCTGAAAGGGTCAATAAGAACACATATGCCAAGCAGAAGAGTTTGAATTTTATTGTAGAGGAATGGGGGAGCCACAGAAGCTATTTAGGCAGGGAGGGAAGTGTTCTAGCAGAGTGTGTTCTGTCCTGTGCCAGCTGTGAGGAGGACAGAGCAGAGCGGACACAGGGCTGGAAGTGGGGAGACCAGCTAGGACGCTTTTATACCCATGTGGAGATCCGTGTGGGTTGAGAATGGGACAGATGCAGAAGAGAATGGATTTAGGAATAAACACACAAATAATCCCAGCAAATACCAATAACTCTTTGTTATGACAAAAAGTTGGAAATATTATCTGTGTGTCCTTTAGATTTTCACTCTCTGACATGCAATGAGGAGAATGAGAAGTTAAAAAAGCAGTGAGACTGTTACCACCAAGCAAAAAGGGTACAGAAGCGAAGGATACAAGGGAGTGAGGAATGGAGAAGCAATAAAAATAAGATATTAAAATCGTATTTAAAATCATATTGAAGTATTTGCTTTATAAATTGTTAACATTTTTCTTGTGTTGCCTTAAACTAAAGCTTTAAATGTCTATAAAATATGATATATAATAGTGAACTTTATAGAGTAGAAAATGTAACTTTATACAATTACATAGAACTTATTTGGAAAACTATTTACTAATAGTTAGTTGCGGGGAGATTTCCTGGAAATGAAAGCTGTCCTAGAGTAAAAAAATAGGCTGATGCTGGGGGTGGTGGTAGATTCTCCTTTACTGGAGCATATCAAGTCTGTAGGAATTTAACTCAGGTCCTTGGACTCTCTAATTAGGGTCCCTTTCAATTTTAAAATCTAATGTGCTCAGTATTTTGTGTGTCTCTGTATTTTAATAATAAATTTTGGTGTTGAGTGATTTTGGTGCAAATTAGGTTATGTCTTCAGTTGAGTTTTGTACAATCTTGAAAAAATGGCAATTGACAAAAGATGTCAAATGGACATATCTTCTGTAATAATAACTGGACTTCAGTAAAATTTTGTATGATATATGTCTGCAGTTCTGAGAAGCATTAGTTCTTTCTACATGTAAACACATAATTATAGTAATATCTCTGGTGGAAATTTATCAAATATTGTATTTACTATATGTAAGAGAAATAATCATAGGGCTAGTTATCAGTGAGGAAAATAAAAATGAATCCACAGTAACATGGTCCACTTCCTCTCAGTCTCACTAGTAAATAAGTAAATGAATTTTATAAAAATAATTTAATATTAAAGTTAGGTTTCACTGAACTTACAATAGCTTACATTTCTATTATCTAGTAATAGTGGTCAGATTATCCCAGAGATGCTTTCTTCTCTATAATCATAGGAGAAGCGTTTCTTAAAGGAAGAGAAAAATAAACTAAGTCAAGAATTGAACATTGTTGCAACAGAGAAAACCAAAATGGCAGGGGAGCTGGATATCCTGAGATCCCAAGAGCGGCGCTTGAAAGAAAAAGTTGCTAACATGGAAATTGCTCTTGATAAGGTAATTGTTATTTGAGTTGATCACTTACCTTAAAAATGTTTTTGTTCTGAACACAAACAGCCTCAGAATGAACATTTCCATATGCACAGAGGACACAAGAAGAGGATTGTCAATGAAGTCACGATTCTCCATTTCATGATGCTTATTTTCTTTAAAAAAATGTAATTAAGTTCAACATGCTCTTTTCAGAACTGTCCATTTGTTTGTGCTTCTTTCCAAACTTCCTTTTCTCTTTTGTGTATTTTGAAAAATATTTCAATGGCCTTCTTTTTGCTAATACCCTTTCCTTTAAAATCTCACCTCCTATTAAAAAGTAAAATAAATCCTTGTCATAAATAAAGTATAGTTAAGCAAAATGAATTCATATCGTGACCTTGTCCAAAAACATCTGTGTGTCCATCGCTCCTCTGTCAGAAAGTGTGTAACATGTTCCATCATCGGTCTTCTGGAGACATGGTTGCTCATTGCATTGATCAAAGTTGTTAAATCTTTTGTTGTTCTTACAGTGTAAATTGTTCTCGGTTCTATTTACTTCACTCTGCGTTGGTTCATACTTCCCAGGATTTTCTGAAATTATCCCTTTCATCATTTCTCATGATGCAGTAAATATTCCTTTACATTTACATACCACAGTTTGCTCAGCTATTATCCAATTGATAAACACCCCATAGTTTCTGATTATTTCCTTTCTTTTCCTTCAGGATCGGGAAGTTTGTTCTGTTTGTTTAATAGTTCCTTCCTGGTATGATTTTTCTCTCTAAATGCCCTTCCCTATCCTCAGTTTGCCTGTGGAGTCTTAGAGACACCAGGCTCTCTCTTTCTGCGCTGTGTCCATTTCAGTAAGATTCAAAGGATGCCTGTTTCTCCCCTTTCTTCCTCCATGTTTGTAAAGGCTTCTCACTCACTCCAATTATCCAAAATGTCCTCCTTTGTATGCTAATGTATTCCTTTTACCATCTCTTGCTTTTATTCTTTTGAAATTCTCTGAATTAAAACAATCCATTCTCAGGGTTTGTGTTTTTCTTATTTAACTCTTTCACTAACCTATGAAGACATGAAGGTTCTAAAGGGACACTTGTTTCTTCACCCCTATTAGAATGGCAACCCTTCATCGTCAGAGGGTACAGTTAATCATACATATTTGCCTTTCTAGGTTTCTCTGGACTCTTGTATTTACATGTCAAAATTTCTATTCAGCTAGAACTGAGTTGTTTTTTTTTTATCAGAAACAATTGAAATTCCTCTATTTCATTAAAAGTTCATTTTTTCCCCTTATAGTACTATATAATAGCTCAGTTTTTGAGGGGCAAGTTATTCTTAGTTTAAGCTCATATTTTTGCCTTTTAGAATATTATACTCCTAGCTCTCCTCTCATTTAAGTTAGAAGCTGTCAGGTCTTATGTGATCCTGACTAGCCCTTTGGTACTTGAGCTGACGCTTTCTGGGTGCTTACAACAGTTTGTGTTTGATGTAGGAACTCTGGTTGGGGTTATGGCATTCCTGGGACTTTCTTTTATGGGGTTTGAGTTTGTTTCAGAAAGCGATGGATAGATTGTTTTCCATCTTCACTTTGCTCTTTAGTTCTAATGAATCTGGGTGATTTTCATTCAAGATTTGTTTAAACATAATATGTCAACTTTTTTTTTTTTAGAAATCATGATTTTCATAGTTTTCAATATTCTTAAATTATCCCTTCTTAACCTGTTTTCCAGGTCAGCTTGTTTCTAATATCCTCTATTTTACATCTTTTAGGTATTTTTTCGCTCTTCAGTTTGTTGTCATATTTCTTCAGAGTATTGTGCCAAGGCTGAACTTTACCCTCTTCTCACTCATGAGTGGAATAGTTGGCCCTTCGTAGTCTTGTCCGGGTCCCTTGAATTCCCGTGCTGACCGTCACCTCCTTCGGTTAGGGGCGCTCGGTTCTTTGAGCTTCAGTTCCTTGGATGCTTTAAGGCTTTCTGTAGTGTCTGAGGACACAGTGTAGGGACCCTCAGGTCCCTGGGCAGGTCCTTCCATGCCTGCGATGGCTGCTCAACCCCGGGGTTTTCTCTCAGCACGGGGGAGGATCCCCGCCCTTATTGTCTCTGGACACAGACCCTTATGGGCCGCCTGGGTGTGTAGCTCTTCTCTGGCCACGCTGGGAGGTCGCGGGGGCTCACACCGACGCACCTTGGAGTTTCTCACCGACTTTCTAGATCATTATTTACCCTGGTGTAAAAGTAACAAGCATTAGTTCAGGCTGCTGAGGGTACGGGCTGCTCATCACACTGACAGTAAGGGCGTAGTGGGACAGGCCTTGACGAAGTGGAGCCTTAGTAACCTGATTTAGTTTGCCCAAATCAACCTCATTCATTTCTATAAACATGTTATCAGACCATACTTAGCACTGGATAAAAGAGATTCCATGAAGTAAGATAGTATAGTAAAGGAAGTGATGCCACAGGAATTAGTTCAGGCTGCTGAGGGTATGGGCTGCTCATCACACTGACAGTAAGGGCGTAGTGGGACAGGCCTTGACGAAGTGGAGCCTTAGTAACCTGATTTAGTTTGCCCAAATCAACCTCATTCATTTCTATAAACATGTTATCA
>CM053774.1:113121314-113175475 GCA_028658325.1 Potorous gilbertii
TTAAGTATTCAGTTTCCTCTTCTGTTAATCTGGGCAATTTGTATTTTTTAAAATACTCTTCCATCTCATTTTGATTGTCGAATTTGTGGGCATAAAGTTGGGCAAAGTAATGTCTAATTATTGTTTTAATTTCCTCCTCGTTGGAGGTGAATTCACTCCTTTCATTTTTGACATTACTAATTTGATTTTCTTCTTTCTTTTTTAAATCAAATTGACCAAAGGTTTATCAATTTTATTAGTTTTTTCATAAAACCAACTATTAGTTTTATTTATTAATTCAATGGTTTTCTTAATTTCTATTTTATTAATCTCTCCTTTGGTTTTCAGTATTTCCAGTTTGGTATTTACTTGGGGATTTCCAATTTGTTCTTTTTCTAGCTTTTTCAGCTGCTTGCTGAAGTCATTGATCTCTTTCTCTCTTTTATTTATGTTGACATTGAAAGATATAAACCTTCCCCTAAGAACTGTTTTTGCAGTATCCCATAAGATTTGGTAGGTTGTCTCATTATTGTCATTCTCTTGAATGAAGTTGTTGATTGTTTCTATGATTTGTTGTTTAATACACTCCTTCTTTAGGATTAGATTATTTAGTTTCCAATTGATTTTTGGTTTATGTTTCCATGGCCTTTTATTATATATAATTTTTATTGCATTATGATCTGAGAAGGATTCATTGACTATCTCTGCCTTTCTGCACTGGATTGTGAGGTTTTTATGTCTTAGAACATGGTCAGTTTTTGTATATGTGTCATGTACCAGTGAGAAAAAGGTATATTCCTTTCTATTCCCATTCAATTTTCTCCAGAAATCAATCATATCTACATTATCCAGAGTTTTATTTACCTCCTTAACCTCTTTCTTGTTTATTTTGAGGTTAGATTAATTCAGTTCAGAGAGGGGGAGCTTGAGGTCCCCCACTAGTAGAGTTTTGCTATCTATTTCTTCCTTCAACTCCCCCAGCCTCTCCTCTAAGTATTTGGATGCTATATCACTTGGCGCATACATGTTTAGTAATGATATTGCTTCATTGTCTATGGTGCCTTTTAGCAGGATATAGTTTCCTTCCTTATCTTTTTTCATTAGATCAATTTCTGCTTTTGCTTTGTCTGAAATTAGGATTGCCACGCCTGCTTTTCTTACATAAACTGAAGCACAATATATTCTGCTCCAACCTTTGACATTTACCCTGCGTGTATTCCCCTGTTTCAAATGTGTTTCTTGTAAACAACATATTGTTGGATTATGACTTTTAATCCATTCTGCTCTCCATCTCCATTTTATGGGAGAGTTCATTCCATTCACATTCACGGTTATGATTATAATCTGTGTATTTCCCTCCATCCTCTTCCCCATCATTTGTGCTTTTAGTTCTCCCATCTCCCTTCCCCTCTTCAATAGTTTTCACTTTTCACCACCACCTCCTGCAGTCTTCCCTTCCTTCTTTTAGCCCCCCCTCCCTTTTACTCTCCTTTACCCTTACTGCTTCTTCTCTACCTTTTTAGCTTCCCCTCCCTTTTCTTCCCCCTTCTCCTCCTACTGCCTATAGAGCTAGTTAGAATTATATACTTAAGTTTATTGTTCCCTCCTTGAACCAAATCAGATGAAAGTACCTCTCAAACAGTGCTTATCTCTTTGCCCTCTTTCCTTCTTCTATAATTTTGTACTTCTTCCTGTGATGTAATTTACCATTTCATACTTCCTCCTTTTCGCACCTCCTGTTACAATCTCTTCACTTGCTTGAATTATATTTTTGTCATCCCATTATTTACTTTATATCTGTTCCTTCTATGAATATCCCTTTTACATTTCATAATAGTTGTACAGTTTTCAAGAGTGACAGGTATCATCTTCCCTTGTAGGGAGGTAAACAGTTTGCCCAAATTGAGTAACAATTTTTGGGTTTTTTCCCCCCTGTTTACCTTTTTATGCCTCTCTCTCTTTTTTTTTTTATAAATTTATTTAACTTTTTACATTCATTTTCACAAGATTTTGGGTTCCAAAATTTTCTCCCCATTTGTCCCCTCCCCCCTCCCCAATACACTGGACATTCTAATTACCCATATCACCAATCTGCCCTCTCTTCTGTCATCCCTCCCTTCCCTTTACCCCATCTTCTCTTTTGTCCTGTAGGGCCAGATAACTTTCTATTCCCCATTACCTGTTTTTCTTATTTCCTAGTATTTTTATGCCTCTCTTGAGACCTGCATTTGAAGAGCGAATTTTCTATTAAGTTCTAGCGTTTTTGTCAGGAAGGTCTGGAAATCCCTTACTTCGTTGAATGACCATCTACTTGCCTGAAATGTTATGCTGAACTTTACTGGGTAGTTGATCCTTGGTTGTAATCCCAGCTCCTTTGCCTTATAGAATATCGGATTCCAATTCCCTCGATCTTTTAATGTAGAAGCTACAAGGTCCTGTGTGATCCTGATTGTAGCTCCTTGTTATTTGAATGGTTTCTTTCTGGCTGCCTGTAGTATTTTCTCCTTCCCTTGATAGTTGTGGAATTTGGCAACAATATTTCTTGGCGTTTTGAGTTTGAGATCCCTTTTGGGAGGTGAACAGTGAATTCTTTCAATGACTGTTTTGTCTTCTGGATCTAGCACTTCTGGGCAGTTTTCTTTGATGATTTCCTGAAAGATATTGTCCAGACTCTTCTTTTTCATCGTGGCTTTCTGGCAGGTCAATAATTCTTAAATTTTCTCTCCTGAATCTATTTTCCAGGTCAGTTGTTTTTCCAATTAAATATTTTACATTTTCTTCTATCTTTCATTCTTTAGATTTTGTTTGACTGATTCTTGCTGCCTCATAGAGTCATTAGTTTCTACCTGCCCAATTCTAATTTTTATCAAATTGTTTTCTTCAGTTAACTTTTGTATCTCCTTTTCCATCTGTCCAATTGTTCCTGTTAAGGAGTTGTTTTCTCCAGTTAATTTTTGTACTTCCTTTTCCATTTGTCCAATTTACCCAGATAGATTTTGTGCTTTCTTTTCCATTTGTTCAATATTCCTTTTTAAAGAGGTATTCTCATCAGTGAATTCTTTTTTCATACTTTTAAAATCATTGGCCAGTTTTTCTTCTATTTCCTTCTTCTGCTGTTCCAGCAGAGCTGTTTGTGCATGTGAGCAGTTCATAGTCCCTTTTGAAGTTTCAGATGGAAGTACAGTCTCACTACTGACCTCTTTGGTATTTGTGTTTTGGTCTTTGTCCCCATAGAAAGATTCTATGGTTTTTTTTGTGCTTGTTTTACTTTTTCTTGCTCATGATGATGATTGTGTGTTGTGGCTTCTGGTTCTTTCAGTTAAAAGCTGCAGAACTTGTTGTTGAGCTGACTGATGTGGAAAAGCTAAGAGCAGGTGTCTTTATATCTTTTTGTTTTATGTTTCCCCAATCAACCCTGGGGTTAGCTTCTTAAGTGTGGGGGAGGGGTGGTCTGGTCATGGGAGATCTCGTCAGCTGAGCTGAAGCAAAGGCAAGCTCAGGGAATGGTGATCCCAGCTGCCCTATTTTCTTCACATTTCCCCTGGAGTGCTGAGGCATGCCTAGATCCTAGTGCAAGTGTTCATCCATCCTGAGGCTCCTCTCTTAGCACAGAGGCTCGCCTGGGTCCTAGTGGGAGTTTCTACCCCCTTTCCTTCCAGTTAGCCTCTGCCATAGTAGGAGGAATCCCCCTTAGCTATTTTCCTAAACTCAGGTTATTGAGACTATTTGCCCGCTCTACTGTCTCTACTGATCCAGGATTTTTCTGGGGAAATATTTTATGGTTCTTTCAAGGTCATCAAGGGGGGAGGACAGAGCATTTACTGACCACTCCACCATCCTGGTTCCTGAAGTTCAAGTAGGTGACTTACAGATGTTTAATCTGCAGACTGAAAGTCTCAGGAGCTATTGCAGCTGATATCTGGGGCTCAATGGCTGTCACTCATTCGGCTCTGTTGGTCTCTCACCCTGGGCTAACCCTCTGCCAGTTCTTCCTGCTGCTCCCTCAGGTCTCCTCAGGGCCCTCCTGCTCCACTCCAAAAGATATAAAGACACCTGCTCTTAGCTTTTCCACATCAGTCAGCTCAACAACACTGTGCTATGTGCTGTGGAGTTCACCTCCATGAAACAGATCCTTCCCGTTGATCTTTCAGTCTGTCCTGGGCTGTGAATCTGCACAATCTGTTTCCTGTTGGGTTCTGCACCTCCAAAATTTGGTCACATTCTCTTTTTAGAGGTATCAGAAGGAGTTTGTCTAAGAGCTTAGGTGAATTGTTGCTCTCACTCCACAATCTTGGCTCCTTCCCCATTTTTTCTTTTTAAGGAGTTCTTTTCTCCAGTGAATTTTTGTATCTCTTTTACCCTTAGGTCAATTCTGCTTTTTAAAATGTTATTTTCCTTCTGTATTTTTTTTTTGTACTTTCTTAGTAAACTGTTAATTCTCTTTTCGTAATTTTCTGGCATCACTCATTTCTTTTTTCCAATTTTTCTGCTACCTCTCATCTCTTTCTTCAATTCTTTCAGGAATTCTTGTTGGAATTGGGTCCAATTAGTATTTTTCTTTGAGGCTTTGCTTGTAGGTATTTTCACATTGTTGTCTTCTTCTTAGTTTGTATCTTGGTCTTTCCTGCGACTATAGTAACTTTTTATAGTTTATTGTTGTTTGCTCATTTTTTCTCAACCTATTTCTTGACTTTGAACTTTATTTTAAAGTTGGGCTCTGTTCACTTGGGAGCAGAGAGGCACTGTCCTAAACTTCAGTCTTTGTGGTCCTGATATTTTCAGGGCTAGTTCTGGGTGTGGGGGTAGGATCTGCAAGTTTTTGTTGCTTCCAATGTGGTGTGATGTGGGGAGTGATATGGTCACTGCTCTCCTGGTCTGCCCTCTGGTTTTCAATCAGGAAGGGCCCTTGCTACCCTGCAACCACAAGTACTAGTGCTACTCTTGACTCTGGAGCTGTGACCAGGTACCCTGTTCTTTTACAGCCACCTTATTAGTGCTTTTCTCTGCCTTGGAACTGCAACCGGTGTCCCTGCTCCCTTGTGTGACCTACCACAAGTGTCCTTTTCTACCTTGGAGCTGTGACCCCAAACTGCATATGAGAAATAGAGTTGTCTGTCAGCACTAGCTACACCCAGTGCCAGCAAAATGTCACCTGTAATCTCTTTCTGACTAGTGGTCCAAGTCCCTTACCATCTCTGAGCTGAGAGGTCCTGAAGCTGCTGCTGTGGCTTCTGCTCCTGCTATCACGGCCACCTCCCAGGCTGACCACTGTGCTCCTGATCAGTACCCCACAAGTGTCACAGACCTCTCTTGTCAACCTCCTAACTTGTCTTGAGCTGAAAATACACCCTGTCCTCCCTTTGTTAGCTCTGCTGCTTCGAAATCCAATTTAAAGTATTATTTTAAAGTTGTTTGGAGGGGAGCGTTGGGACAGCTGCTCTGGGCTGCTGCCTCCGATCCATCATCTCGGCTCCACCTGAATATAGATTTTCAAAGACAGTTACCTTTGTACAAATAAGGGGCTTGCTTTTGTACTTCACATATTATAGTTTCCTTATTCCTGGAGAAAATTATTACAACTTGAAACTATTCAAGTCAAATATAATAGGGAAGTCACATTAGGAAAGTAGCTCTGCTTATTTTGGGGTTAGTCAGAAGATAGAGTCTAATAAATTAAATGCTATAAAAAATTCAACCTTAGGAAGATTCAGCCTGTCAATTTCTAGTCAAGATACCTGTTTGAAATATCATTAAATCTTCAAATATTGCAAACTTGATTTTAGATTGTATTTTGAGAGAATGTTAATTCCAGTTGAACCTATGTGTTTGGAAGGCCTGCACATTTCCCTCTTTTTCCATCAAAAGTTGCAGCCTCTCTCCAAGCTAACTGGATACCTCTGTAATATACAGATATGTGTCTTAAATAGAAAATATGAATCTAATATGCAAATATATAGCAAATATGAATATTAAATAACAAATATGAAATATAATACCACCTTGGAGAGACCCTGTGGACCTCTTCATGTTGTATATAAACAGCCACCATGACTTTTCTATAATTGCTTCTTCTTGCTGAAGTAGTGAACTCTTCAGTCTTAGAATTTAATTTGTTAATTATCCCACTTCTGGAGATAGAGCCAAGATGGTGCAGAAATGGTTGGAACTGACCTGAACTCTCCAAAATTCTCCTCCAAATGACTTAAAAATAATTCTTCAAAACAAAAAAACCAACAAAAAGAATAGGTGAAACAATTTTCTAGCTCAAGACAATTTGAAAGATTGACTGGAAAGGCCTGTTGTACCAGGGTGATAGTGAAGCAATGAAGGCAGCACCTGGGCTAGACAGCAGCAAGCCTTGAGGGCAAATCAGCAACAGTGGCGTCCATAACTCTCAGCCCACAGATCAGAAGGGGGCTGGCCAGCTGACCAGAAGGCAATTACATGGTTCCCTTTGCTGGCACTAGATGCAAGATTCAGTTGCATTGACAATATATGCATCTGAGTTGCAGTCCAGAGTCACAGTCCCAGGGTAAGGAGGATCACTAACACATCAGAGTTTGTAGTCACAAGGGAACTGGGATCTCTTGTCCCTGTTCCAAGGTAGAAAAGAGTGATTGGGATCACTTATGATCACTCACAGACCAGAGCACAGGCCAGGAGAGTATAGTAAATAGACTTCTCCTTAGAGCATACCAACTTGGAAGAACTGAAAGCTTACAGACCCCAGAATTAGCTCTAAAAATAGCTATACAAGACCCCTGAAGTTTGGAACAGTGCTCCCTCTATCCTAGGAGCAGGGCCCAATTTAACATAAAGATAAAAGTTAAAAAAATTGGCTGGAAAAATGAGCAAACATCAACAGAAAGAACCTGACCATGGGAAGTTACTATGGCAATAAGGAAGACCAAAACACAAATTCAGAAGGAGATAAAAAAAGTTGAAACTGCTACATCCAAGGTCTCAAGGAAAAATGTAAATTGGTGTCAGGCCCAAAATTAATTGCTGAAGAGCTCAAATTAAAAAAAAAATTCAAATAAGAGAAGTAGAGGAAAATTGGAAAAAGAGAGCAATGCAAGAAAATCATGGGAAAAAAGTGTCAACAGTTTGGTAAAGGAGGCACAAACAATATTGGGGGAAAAAAATCTTACCTTAAAAAACAGAATAAACCAATTGATAAAAGAGGCACAAATATCCACTGAAGAGAACAACTCCTTTAAAAAAACAGAATTGACGACATGGAAAAAGATATATAAAAATTCACAGAAGAAAAGAATTTCTTAAAAAGTAGAATTGGCCAAATAGGAAAGGAGGTACAAAAGTTCACTGAAGCAAATAATTCATTAAAGATTAGAACCGGGCAACTAGAAGCTAATGACTCCAGGAGATTTCAAGAAACAATACAAGGAAATCAAAATAATGAAAAAACAGAAGAAAATGTGAAATATCTCATTTGAAAAAAACTGATGTGGAAAATAGATTGAGAAGAGGTAATTTAAGAATTATTGGACTAACTGAAAACCATGATAAAAAAAGAGTCTAAACATCATATTTGAAGAAATTGTCAAGGTAGACTGCCCTGATATTCTAGAACCAGAAGGTAAAATAGAAATTGAAAGAATCCAATGATCAACTCTTGAAAGAGATTCCAAAATGAAAACTCCTAGGAAAATTATAGCTAATTTCTAGAGCTCCTGGGTAAAGGAAAAAATACTGCATGCAGTCAGAATGAAACAATTTGTCTACTGTGGAAACACAATCAAGATAACACAAGATCTAGCAGCTTCTAAATTGGAGGGCTTGGAATATGATATTCCAAAGGGCACAGGAGCTAGGATTACAACCAAGCATCACCTACCCAGAAAGCTGAGTATAATCCTTCAGGGGGAAAAATGGATCTTTAATGAAAGAGAGGCCTTTTAAGCATTCCTGGTGAAAAGAGCATAGCTGAATAGAAAATTTGACTTTCAGATACAAGACTCAAGAGAAGCACAAAAAGATAAACAGGAAAGAAAAAACATAAAGGATTCAATGAAGTCAAACTATTTCTATTCCCACATGGGAAGATGATATTTATAACTTCCAAGAACTCTCTGTTAGGTCAGTTAGAAGGAGTATATATAGACAGATGACAAGTGTGAATTGCATATGGAAGGATGATATTTAAAAAGATAAAATTGGGGGTGAGGAAGAGAAAAATGGACTGGGAGAAGTGGAAAGGGAAGAATATGGGGTAAATTATCATACATAAGAGCTTTTACAATGGAGAGGAAGATAGGAGAGACTGGAGGGAGTGCTTGAACTTTACTCTCATCAGAATTGGATCAAAGAGGGGAAAATATACACACTCAGTTGTGTATAGAAATCTATCTTACCCTACAGGAAAGTAAGAAGGGAAGATGATAAGGGAAGGTGAGGAGGGCTGATAGAAGGGAGGGTGGATTGGGGGAAGTAGTAGTCAGAAGCAAAACACTTTTGAGGATGGACAGGGTGAAAAGAGAGAGAGAAAGAGAGAAAAGGATAAATGGGGGTGGGTAATGGGATGGAGGAAATACACAGCTAGTAATCATAACTGTGAAAAAAATTTTACAGCAAGTTTCTCTGATAGGGGTCTCAGTTCTCAAATGTATTGAAGAACTGAGTTAAATTTATAAGAATATAAGTCATTCTCAAATTGATAGTCAAGTGATATGAACAGGCAGATTTTAGACTAAGTAATCAAAGCTATCCATACTCATATGAAAAAATGCTCTAAATTACTATTGATTAGAGAAATGCAAATTAAAACAGTTCCAAGGTACCACTCCACACCTATCAGATTAGCTATTATGACAGAAAAGGGGAATGAAGGATATTGAAGGGGATGTGGGAAAATTGAGACACTAATGTAGTTTTGGTGGAGTTGTGAACTGATTCAACCATTCTGAAAAGCAATTTGGAATTATGCTCAAAGGGCTGTAAAAACTGTACAGCTTTTGATCCAGCAATACCAACACTTGGTCTCTATCCCAAAGAGATAAAAAACAAAAAGGAAAAAGATCTGTATGTACAAGAATATTTATAGCAGCTCTTTTTGTGGTGGCAAAGAATTGGATATCTAGGGGATACCTATCAATTAGAGAATGGCTGAACAAGTTGTATTTTGTGACTATGATGGAATATTTTTGTGCTGTAAGAAATGGGGAGTAGGTTGCCTTCAGAAAACGCTGGAATGGCTTACATGAACTGATGCAAAGTGAAATGAGTAGAACCAGGAGAACATTGTACACAATGAACATTATGTGATGTACAATAACTATTCTCGGCTATACAGTGATCCAAGACAATTCCAAAACACTTATGATGAAAAATGCTATCCACCTTCAGGGAAAGTACTGATGGAGTCTAAATATAGATTGAAGCATACTATGTTTATTTTTCTTGTTTTTTTTTTAAATCTGTGTTTTCTTTTACAACATGGCTAATAAGGAAATATATTTTGTGTGGCTGCACATATATAGCCTATGTCAGATTGCTTGTATTCTCAAGGAGAGGGGAGGGGAATGAGAGAGAAAAATAAATTGGAACTCAAAATTTAAAAAATGAATGTTCAAAATTATTTTTATATGTCACTGGAAAAAAATAAAATATTAAAAGAATTTTAAAAAATTACCCCACTCCTTTGCATCATGACTTTTATTAATAATAGATGACAGCACATTTTCCATCAGTCCTTTGGGATAGCTGCTAAGGCTCACTCCTTTTACAGTGTTTAGCTTCTGGAGCCAAAACCTTCTTTGCTGGGTTCCTGAGGATGTGGTTGATAATAAGCCTCTCATCTCCTGAGTAATGAAATATTAGTCAATGTACAGTCCATTGTTTTGTCAATGGGATCAGCTACAAAAATGTTCCTGCTCATATTCTTTTGTCCTTACTGCCCTGATAAGCAATTTTACAATAAAAGGCATTCCCCACTTTCTGCTGAAAAGTCTATAGTTAAAAAATTTTCCAGTGCACTCTATATGTCCAACACATCAACTCCAGCTATGCTTGGATTCTCAGGATTTCATGATTTCCACCTAGCAGCTATAGTAACTGTTTCCTGTGGGTAGTTGAAAATGAGTTCTGATATCCAAATCTTCATGGTGCCACCAACCACACCAAGATATCTGGGCACTGTGAGGTCCCTTGAGGGGAGGTCAGGGAAAAAAGGGGCTATCACTGCTCTTCCACTTGCTGGCAACCTGGAAATAATTTTAACTATTTTCTATTACTGTTTTATGTTATTCCAGATCATGACATTATGATACAATGCTGCATTTTGTAAATAATGAAAAAATTTCATATTTAACCAAGCCCACTGAAAAGCAGGAGACATTCTTCTTCTATTATATGTACTCCTCATTTTAACCTCCTAGCTTCATACATATAAATCTTTGGAAGAACAAACTAGAATTTTTTTCTTTTGGCACATAGAAGTTTTAAATGGTAGAATCTCAGAGTTGGTTGGGATCTCATTGGTCATCTATAATATTTATGACAATTGGTCATAAAGGGGAAGGGGAAACTCATTGCCCACACAGGTAGCTCATTTCACTTTTGAACACCTCTAAGTATTAGGAACGTCCCTCCCCCCCAAAAAAATCCAGCCAAATCAACACATTCCATTCTCTTATTCCTAGTTCTGTGCTCTGTAGAAGCTTTCTCACTCCTGTCTAGATATGCCTCAGCACACTAGGTGAGATGGTATTGCTATTAAGCTATTGTTTTATTTTATTTTTTAATTTGATTTTTAAAATTTTTAAAATATATACTTTATTTTCAGTTTTCAACATTCACTTCCACAAGATTTTGAATTCCAAATTTTCTCCCTATCTCTCCCCTCCCCCTGTCCCAGGACAGTGTGTACCTCAACCATCCCTTTCCCAAATCTGTCCTACCTTCTATCATCCGCACCCCTTCTTCCATCACCCTCCCCTCCATTTTCCTGTAGGACAAGATAGATTTCTATACTCCATCTTAGGCTTTTGCTTTATAACCTTATCTCTCTCTAGATATGGTATAAAGCTTGAAAGGTAAGCAGGACAAAACAGGAGCACTTTCCTTTGGCTATATTGAGCTCAGATCTCACACTTCCTACAGATACCTGCTACTGTCTAGGTCAGTAGAATTTATTTCATACAAACTTCAAAATTTTCTCATGATCCAATTATCTAAAATTGACACACATTATTTTCATGACCATTGAAGGCCTTGCTTACCTAAACCTTGTGTTGAATCAGTTTGGATCTCTTATAATACTCTCTTGGAGAACTCTATCTTCTTCCATTTTCTCAAGAGTAAGGAGCCCTTTGGAGTATGGAGCTTGGGTAATACCACTATTCTTTTTTAGTCTATACCACTTTTCCTAGACCTTCATCATGAAAGTAATCCAAAGACAACCAAGACTCCTGTTTATGCCTCTAGACCAGGGGTGGGGAATTTGCGGCCTCAAGGTCACATGTGGCCTTCTAGGTCCTTGGGTGTGGCCTTTTGACTGAGTTCAAATTTTACAGAACAAATCCTTTTATTAAGGGATTTCTTCTGTGAAATTTAGATTCAGTCAAAGGGGCGCACCTGAGGACCTAGGGCACCACATGAGACAGCAGGTTCCCCACCCTTGCTCTAGAGCATACTTTTGACTGTACTGACAATCTGAATGAATATACCTTCCTAAGAGTCTGACTCCCCATCGAGTAACTTAAAAATCATTCATGATTGGGCTTAATATGTCAATTTTAGAGAGTAAGTAATTTTAGGGAGAAAAAAATTCTATATTCAGTGTTCCATATTCTAATAATACTTGATATTTTGTAGTATAAAATTATTCTTAGGTTTCATAATTCTTTGTGTTGAAAAGGCCAGAAATTATTCGGAATATTTTGCTCGTTTATATCTATGTCTACATTAATATGTAGGAACTTCAGAGTCCAAGCTACACCTCAGCTTCTTCAGTGAAACAGCGCCTTATACCATCAGTGCCTACTTCCCGACCCCACTCTGCTAATTTACCGTCTTCCCAGTCTGCCATCAGCTATGTATCTCATGTAAGTACCCTTCCTAATCCCTGTGGCAAAGGAGGGAGTGCATACATGCAACTTTAGCTCAAGACATTTTCCATAAAAGAAGAAAGAATATGTTTGCATATACATGGGAATTATTTATTCTAATTGCTAGGTTGTAGAACTAGATTTTTCCAAAAGAAACTGTGAAGATAACTTATGTGATACATGGAGTCTTTGTAGTGCTTTCATTCTGTCAAGGAAATAGTTTTTTTACTTCTCTCCTCTTCCTGGCACCCATCACTCTGATGACATCATTGATCCTTTCTCTCCTGGTAACACAGTGAAACCTCCCTATGCCCACCCTGCTTCTGCGCATTGCCCTGGGCAGCCCATGAGTTCTGTATCTCCAAGTCATGAGGCATCACCTGGAGAATTCTGTTGTTAAAAGATCAGTGGTTGTTTCTGGGAGAAACTTTGGAGACCTTGCCAAAATCAATCCTTCCTACTCCTCTGCTTTTTTGTTCTAGTTCCCAGTCATGCCCAGTGGATGATTCATACCTAGACAGACAGTGTTTCTCCAAGGCAGATGTGATGTGAACTCTGGAGCTGTGTAATGAAGTGTGACATCTGTCTGGGCATAACTATTCTTCTTGTTTCTGATTTTTTGTGCATAGTGGGGCTGAATTCTCTTAAGTGATTATGAATTTCCTATAGGAGGCTCTGCAATGGTCCAGGGTCAGTCAGTCTGTCCATAAGTGTTTATTAAGTGCTCACAACACATTTGCCAGGCACTCACTAAGCACTAAGGGGTACAAAGAAAGACAAAAACGTTGTTCCTCCCCTCAAGGAGCTTACACAGCCATGAACATACAAGACATGCAGTCTAGATGGAAGGTGATCTTAGAGAGGAGGGACTTGTGGGGGCGGGGGAGGACCTCAGGCTGATGAAGTTCATGGGCAGATACAAGATATAACAAAAAGTAAGGATGAAACAATGCAGGATTGGATTACTCTGAAAAGGACTGTCAAGATATTGCCTAGAGTTATGCAAATCTAAGCAAAAGGACCTTAGCCCCCAAAGGAAAGAGAACTGCCTGTGCATGTCCTCCAAGCTTATAGCTGGAGGTCAGGGAGAAGAGCACCAAAGATAGCTCAGGAGCGAAGGCAGCAAAAGGGGCCAGCAGGAGGGCCCAGGGTCTCAGCTGTCCATGTTCAGTGTACAAAGTAGTGGTAACAAGCGGAGTCAGTGAGAGTCAGTGGGATGTCTCCATAACCATGTTCTGGAAGACTTACTTTTTTAAGAAATAAGATAGAGATGGGCAAAGGGGAGAGAACAGGGTAGCATTGTATTTTTATCCTTTGAGGCTTTCTATCTATCTATCTATAGATAGATATTTGATAGATATCAGATATCTATAGATAGATATCTGATAGATAGATAGATAATTTCACATTTTGTTCCCCCAGTTATAAGCAAAAAGAATTTTTAACATTCGTTTTAAAACTTTTGAGTTCTAAATTCTCTTCCTCTCTTCCCTCCCTCATTGAAAAGACAAGAAATTTGATATAGGTTATACATGTACAGTCATACAAAGCCTATTTCCCTATTAGCCATTTTAGCACTGTATTGTAATAAGATGCGTTTGTAAGAGGAGATCCAGGAGCCAGGGCAGGGTAGTATTGTGGAGAGCCTGTGGGTCCAGGTCAGTAGATGTTTACCACGTGCTGAGCAGACCGAGGAAGGATACAGATGGGGCACTGAGGAGGCAGGTCCTTCACTGACCTGTGCTGGGAGGGGGCTGAGGCACAGGTGAGATTAAAGATGGAAAGTCCTTTGCAACAGAAATGCCACTGGTTCTTCTTGGCCTCCAGTCTGCTGCAGAGACCAAGCAAGACGGTGAAAGTTTAAGTAACATCCAGGCTGGATAAAAAAGTATGCTCACCCACTTTTAAGCTCAATCTGCATTATTAACATTTTCTTAAGTCTAGACAATCAATGAGACAATAAATCCAGCCTTGATCTGTAGAATGCTGGTTTCTGAGGTGTTAACACTCACACCGAAATGTCACTCTCTCCCAGGGGTTAGATCCCAGGGCTCCATCATAGAGCCCCTGAGCCTGCTATGTTAAGGACAGAGATTTCAACTGTGTAGACATTTCCTAGGTAAGAGTCAAGAAGCTAGAACTTCTTGACGTGCCTTCCATGCTACACAGAGGGATTGACCTTGGCAAACCAAAGGACTGTGTCATTGTCGAAGAATTGCGAAAGGAAGTAAAAGTGGGGGTGGTGATGTCAAGGGTTTTGAGATGAAGGAAAGGGGAGAAGAGGGAGCTACTGGTAAGCATCCTCCATTCCTTCAGTAGTGAAAGGAGTGAGCTCCTCAGGGAGATGAGGAAGGGGATTTGGGAGTGGGGAATGAATAAAAGAACAGCCCTGCTGCAGACTGGTCAGCTGAAACTGGATCACATGAATTGGTGGGCACTGTCATGGGATTTCTGAACCCTCTGTTCTGCGGCCTCTGAGGCTGAGGATTGTTCAGGGGGGATGGCGGGACTGAGGGGCAGGGGATTTGAAAGTCAAAGCCAGTGTAGAATGAGATCATTGGCTACCTATAGGGTCAAGGTTAGAAAGGGAATTGTGTTTGTCCTTCATTCTTGAAAAGGACCATGACATCAGGGAGATGATGACATGACTTGCAGTTGACTTTGATTGGAGTGAGGGAGGGCTGTGCAAGGTCACCAGCCTCACTTTCTCCTCCAGAGTCATCTGGGTCCAGTGAGCAGATATTCCTCAGGATGACTGGAGATGGCCCAGGATGTAATGGGAGACCTTGGAGATCCTTTTAGGTTAAGGCCTTTTCAGTTTCTCACTTTGAGGGAAGTAACCAGAGTTGTGGACAAACAGAAGAAAGTCTGAGGTTTTGAATACACAGTGCTGAGTTCTAGGAAGGAGTGAAGGAACAGGAGATTGAGGAATGAGATCTCCAGCAGCACTGTGAGTCTGTGTTTGAAGAACTTGTTTTGCCAAATTTTGGCTAAAATATTCCCTTTATAATATTTACAGTATTCTTTTCCTCAACCCTTTTTGCCTGACTAACAAAAGTAAATTCTATAAGCAAAGTCAGGAAAGCAATACACTGATTTGACTACAGTATTAATGGAAAGACACCCCCTTCTCTTAAAAAAAAGAAAAAGACCAACAACCCAGAATCCTTCACATTTATAGTGACAAAATACAGAGGTAAAGAACCAAAGGCAAGGAATATTTTCCATACCTTCTGGCAGTGTTGATTGGTTTTCCTGGCCTGGTTTTTTTTTTCCTCTTTAAAATAAAGAGAAAGGCATAGTTTTCTGGGGAAGGGAAGGATATGTCAGAGAATGAAGGTAATGGAAAAACAAAAGAAGATATCAACATTTTTAGAAGAGTAAACTCCAACCTGGTTTAAATTGTTATGAATTCCAAGTGAATAGCGTTCAAATGGGTGAGTGATTTGTTTTAGAAACTTTAGCTAAGTCATTTAGGTTTGAAACATTGGAGCAGAAAATGCTAATGAGCTTTACAAAATTATATCACTGATGCCAAAAGGTAGAGATAAAATATATATTTATCATGCCAAAAATAGACTACAATCTATAAAACGTTTTATGTTCTTGAAGAACAGAGGACTGATTTTGAAAAAAAGTTTCTTTTCATCATCTGTGAAATCAGGGACCAGACTGAGGTTTCTATGAGCTCTAAAATTCTTTATTTCTGATAAAAGTAATCCAAATGCTTTATCCTTTAGATGTTGACTATATTCAGAGCAATCCAATCAGTAGCATCTTTATTGGTGGGGGATGCACCTTTCTGGAAAGTACAATATTAACAGCTTTCATTGGATGTCCAAATAATTGTCCTCATTCAGGTGCCAACCAAAGTCTCTATCCTGAAGGAAGACCCTACCAGGGACTTAAAACAACTGCTTCATGAGTTGAGGAACGTCATCAATGAGGAGCCCTCCGTGTCTCTCCCTAAGAACGATGGGGACGTTGGGAGATCAGCCGCTGGAGGAGCCATTCACATGGCAGCGTAAGCCGACCTGCTTTTCCCCCGCCCAGAGCCAGCCTGTGTTGGAGTGGTTTGCTGCTCCAGTTGTCGCTGAGCTGCTCTGGCAAGACCTAGGGCTGGGAATGATGTCTGGGAAGAATGGGAAAGGAGCAGGTATAAGAAACCTCTCGTTACAAAAAAAAGAAGATAAATCATGTTGGTCCAAAAGCAGCGTAGGCTTAAATGAAGGGAGGGAACCTGTGGCTCAAGGCCACATGTGGCCCTCTAGGTCCTTGGGTGCAGCCTTTTGACTGAGGCCAGGTTTTAGAGAACCAGTCCTTTTCATTAAGGGATTTCGTTCTGTTAAGTTTGGATTCATTTCAGGAGAGCTCTTTACAAAGCTGTTTTTAAAAGTTTCACCCCCGTGCGTTAGGTGGTGCAAATGGTAAGTGTTTGACAAATGAGGGACACTGAAGGTTACTGAGGCTAGGTGACCCGTCTTGTCACACATCTGGTGGATGGCAGGCCAAGACTGTGCTCACTCCTCTGTTCTCAGAGAATTTTATAACTTCTTATGTACTTACTGTAATTTAATTTGTATTGTCTTATAGTCCTGCTTTGTCTTACGTTGGGATATTTCCCAATGTATAGCTTAATGCATTGCACACAGCAGGAACCTAATATTTGCTTGATTAATGAATGTTTGTTTTGACAGTTGAGATGGTTGATCAGTGTTTAACCCAGCTCTCCAAAAAGACACAAAGACACACAACACACTTAAATTTAATCTACATGATTGTTATTTTCTTGATTACTTTTTAAAGTTTACACAATTAGCAAATCAGTCAAGCCCTGATTGTAAGTGTTTGCAGATTTCTGAGGTATAAATGCTCATGCTGAAAATTTAACAGTCTAGGGAGAACAGGTCCCAGCCTCCCCTTGACCTCCCTCGCTAAATCAGCTAGTTAGGAGAGCTGGGTGTTTATCATGGCTCTTAGCCCTGTATCCATTCCCTGATAACTACCCTGGCTACTTTCCTCAGGTTTGTACCATTCTAGCTTTTCATTTATGCATGATAAAATTGAGCTCAGCAATCTTTAAAGCAATGTGGTAAGCATGGACCTAACAGGCAACTTGGAGAACATGGAAAAGATGTAGTCACTGCCTGGAAAGAGCATCTTATTAATTCCCTGTAGTTCTCCTCAGCAGTCCTCACCTGAAAGCTTTCTGGCATCTGTGAAAAGAAAGTTTATCTGGGGGTTAAAGAGCTTTCTTTGCAAACTTAGTTTTGGAAACTGAGCACCTGTAGAAAGGTTCAATTCATGTGAGGAAGCTATAATTTACACTTCCATCCTCTTCATGCCATTAAGTGCAGGGTATGTTTGTCTGTACAGAGATGACGCAGTCAGAGACCCGCTTACTGAATCTAAGCTGAGAACAGAGCTGTTCAACAGGTAAGAAAGATCTGAGTTTTGGAATGTAGTTTATAAGCCAAGAAATTTGGGAAACATTAACCCAGTAATTGGGGTAATGTTTACCTCCTCTCCCGGCCCCATCTATATATTCTATATATTTTGATTTTGGTTTCATTTTTTAACACTTTAATTTATTATTTATTTATTTTAAGCATTCTTTTCTTGTTAGATTTTGAGTTCTAAATTCTCAACTTCCTTCCTGAGAAGACAAGCAATAGGCTATCAATTATACCGTGAAATCGTGCAAAACAAAATTCTATATTAAAAAAAAAGCAAGAAAATAAAGTGAGCCAAGTGTACTTCAGTGTGCAGTCAGAGTCCAGCAGTTCTCGCTTTTTTCATCATGAATCCTTTGGAATTGTTTAGGATCGTTGTGTTGAGCAGAGGAGCCAAGTCCTTCCACAGCTGAACATCATTACATCATTGCTGTTACTTTGCATAACTTCACTTTGCATTCATTCATAGAGTTTTTGCCATGTTTTGGGAGTAACGTTTTTGAATGAATACTTTATTCATAGATTGTTATCTAGCATGTTTGGCTAAGGCAAAGAAAAGTTGTTGATAACATGGAAAGGAGACAGTTTTTCCCAAAATCTATAAAAATGGTTATTTGCTTTCCCATCTTATCAGAATCATCTTGCTAGAAAAATAGTTGTTTGATTTTAAGTTTTCCCGATTGTCTTATTTTGATTAAGTAAAGGATTGGACACTGGGATAGAAATCTAAATCAGGCACATTCAGAGGAGCAGATTTTGTGTCAGAAAACCTGGGCACAAGTCCCAGCTCTGACAGCAAGTCCATGCCTGTGGCAGGCCTTTGGGCCTCAGTTTTCTGTATTTAAAGTACATATAATATTACCTGCCCTGTGGACCCAGGATAAGCTTTTGGGTTGATAGGAGGAAAGAGCCTTGTAAATTATAAAGTATTATAGACATGTGAATTACTATCATTACACCCTTGTAGGGGAGGTAAGACAAGGTATACTGGTCACTAGAATATAGAGATTGATCATCTAAGATAGCTAAGCCATGGAAGACCATCAGAAGGAGGAGGGAAGACTGGAGGAAGTTACAGAGCTAACCCTGAATGACAAGTAGCATTTCCACAGGTCTATAGGTGAAGAGTGTCCATTTTAGACGTGAGTAAAGGGCAGAGACAGGTCATGGAACAAATTGCCTCTTGGTGCGCAGGGATGTTGTGTAGAGTGCGGCAAGGTTGATGGAAAAGGTCGGATCTACCCCACGTCAGACTAAGGAGTCTGAGGTCCGAGAGGGCAGGGACGGTATTTTATATGACCTTTATATCTCACCCAGATGGGTAAAGTACTAGTCAATGAATGAACTGAATTCACAAGAAGAGGAAATCACTGAAATTTTTTCGGTCTTGGGAGAATTACATAAGTACCCCACATTAGCGAGGTTATTCCAAAAACACTGCAGACTTTGAGCAAGTTATTTCACCTCTTCCCAATTGCCTCAGTTTTGTCACCTGCAAGGTAATAGAATCAGGATCAATTATCTCTAGTGTTCCTTTTAGTTCTAAATACTTTGATCCTGGTATCTTTGGCAGCAAAAATAAGCTGCAGTTAGAGAGTCAGGAGTGAGGAGGCCATTACAGTTGTCCAAGCAAAAAGTACCAAGAATTAAAATTAAAATTATAACAGTGGGAATGAAAAGTGAGGAATATATGGATGGAAAACGAAAACAAACCAACAATCTGGAGACAGAAACTGATAAGAATTGACAACTGCTGGCCTTCCTTTGACAAACCCAAGGAAGTTAAATTATTTAAAAGGCTGGGGGTGGGGGGTGGTCAGTTCCACATAAATATGCCACAGTACTCTTGGCTTCCTAAACCAAACTTTGCAAGGTCAAGATGGGGAAGGTATGATTAGGCAGGGGGGAGGCATCCATCAGTGTTGATGACTGAAACTACTGAGAATGGGATTCTCCAAGAATAGCATGTAGAAAGAAGAGGGAAAAGGCCAGAGGAGAGAACCTCAGAAACACCCACATTTAAGGGACTGGGAAGAGGAAGATGAGATAAATCAAGCAATAAGAGAGGTAGGAAGAGAAATGATATAGAATTCAGTGTCATAGAAACCATGAAAAGAAAGATTATCACCAAAAGGAGTGAAGAGGTGGTCATTGGTGCCAGCTCCAGAGTCAGTCAGTAAACATTTATGAAGTGCCTACTATATGCCAGGTACTGTAATAAGGGCAGGGATATGAAAACACACAAGAGACAGACCTCACAGTCTAATGGGGGAAGGCAACAAAAAGCAAGGCACCAACGAGGTACACACAGGATGAATGTGATCAGAGGTGAGAAGGTGCTAGAATTAAGGAGAATGGGAAAGGTTTCCTACAAAGTCAAGGAAGATGAAGATTGAGCAAAGGTCATCTTGGTGACAAGGCTATCACCAGTGATCGTGGAGAGCAGGTTCAGAAGAGGAAGATCTTTCTATGGCTGTATTGGTGCTTACAAGATGAACCAAACCCGAATGTCCCCAAAACAAGGCTGAGATAATGAGGTAGTCAAAGACACTTGCCCAAATCAGAATCTCATAATTGGAAGGAACTTCATCCAACTCATACATGGCCAGGAATCTCCCCTATTACACTCAAACTTGTGGTTATCCAACCTCTATTTGAAAACCACTGAGGAACAACCTACTAACTGCCTCCTATGACAGTCCAGTCCACTTTTGGAGAGAGATAGGTCCTGATTAGTGCACGTCTCATGAAGAGGTGGAATTATTCAAATTCTTACTTATTCAAATTTGAAAACTGTATATTTCCACTGGACTGGAACTGGTGACCGTGTTTTAAATAATGATAACTGTAAATAGTATGAGTTTGAATACATGTGACCACTTTGGTCACTATTCCCATTAATTAGAACCTAGTTTTTCTTCTTATTAGGAAGTTTTCCCTTGTGTGAATCCCAAGTCATCTTCATGTTTCATCAATAGCTAAAACAGATATTGAGGTAGAAATGTCATCAAGAAATGAGAAATCTATTCCAGATGAGTATCCTACAGATTTCTATAGTAAGTGACTTTGGTTAAAGGGAAAGATTTAATACAGACCAAGCAGGATATTCTATTAAGTGGGTGTGGGTCCTCCCCACCCCACACAGTGTAGTGTTTCTTGGTTCTCTACTCAATCTTATTTGAATGAATTGTCACACAAACCTTGGTGGAAATGCAGTTTCATTCCTTGTCTCTTTTTCTCCCTTCCTGCTCCCTGTATTGACAGGAGCAGTACAGGCAGAGAAGGTGCTGAAAGCAATAGGTCAAGTGAGACTTACAGCAGGTAAGAAGGGCTCGGACTCAACATTTCCTTGAATTTCAAAATACTTTATTTTGTTAAAATATCCTTGATTGTTGTAGTGCCCCTCTGGGTTCTAGGCTGGGTCGCTACCCTCCAGATTGACAGACTCGATTTCAAGTTAGGCCCTTACTGGTATAGTTACCATTAATACAAATCAGGCAAGCTTCCATTAGCTTTTAGAAAGTTGTATTTATTGAGAAGGTATAGTTAAACAGTTGGTACAAGGCATCTGTGTTGGCTCGATGGCACAGTAGATAGAGTGCCAGGCTTGAAATCAGGAAGACTATCTTGAGTTCAAATCTAACCTCAGACACTTACCAGCTCCAGAGGCAGTACAGAGAACTGTCTGATCATGGGGTTAATTTACAGCTTCTGGTTATTGGAAGTCCTTTCTCAAGTCAAGTACATGCCTTTTTTAATCTGGTTCAAGAAGTGACATTCCTTGGAGCTGCCTCTGTGTCTGTTTGTCCATGTTGGTCCTTTGGAAGTCCTTGGGATGGATGTTCTCTGTCTGCTCCTGGGCCAGGCTCTCTAGTAGGAAGATTGAGGAGAACAGAGAGAAACCCTCTTTCTGTCTCCCTTTCCTCCTCTTCCCATTCCCAGTGGTTACTGCTCAGGGGTCCAGCCAGGATCCTATGAACTGGTGGTTCTCCTTTACCTCTGGTCGGTTCTTCTGCTTGTCTGAAGGACCGCTAACATTGCTCCCCTTCTTTAAACCCCTGGGGCACAGGTTGCTTGCTCGGGTCCCAAGTCAGCTGTTCCTTTTGTGACCCAATGAGAGAAGAGTTTGCACTTGATAAAGGATCACTAGGTATAGACAATCTCATTTTCACATTTGAGAAAACCATCATGTCCTGCACTTCTCATCCTATAAGGGTGTGGTAAGGATGAGATGAGGGTAGAGTAGGAGGGAAGTCCCTCCTAGTGATGTGGGAGGTATTTAAAGCCTTCTTAAGGCAACAGAAAAATGTGTTTGTGGTCACATGGTCATGTGATTCAAGGAGCCCAACCCTTAGCCTAGGTTCTTCCCATAGCAGGCTCTCAATACGTATTGGTGGCAGGAAAGGAAGGAAGGCAGATCCTTCACAGATCTCTCCCAAAATGGCACGCACCACAAACCAGGTGAGAAGTACTACCCCTACTTGAGCTGTTTATTTACTTTGCTAGATTCATAATCTCATCAGTGCAAACCCTCCACCGCTGCCAGTGAGATTCCTGTCTGTGTCTTCCCCCAGATTCTGTGGACAGAAACTTCTTTATCCAAGAGTCCTCCAGGTCTTTTCCCACTGCTGGGGGAACCTCCTTTTGCAGTTAGACTTTTCACAATGAGCAGCAAAGAAGGCAGTTAGTAATTCAGGCATAAGTAGATTATTTATTTATTGGTCAGAATCATCCTGATGGCAACTCTACCCTTTACTTTAGCTGTAAAGACTCTTCCTTATCATTCTATCGTGTTATTCTATTTAGAGGCAATGTAGGTCATTATAGACTTCTAGACTAGGCATGGTAATGGATAAGGCCAGAAATGAAGAAGTTAACCCTAAGGAGCTGTCCAAATTTAGATAAAAAGTAGCATCATTTTTAATAAACTTGAGAAACTGATAATAAAATTAATCTGGAAAAGTAGTGGGGAAAATATCAATGACACACAAAACACATAGACCTAAAAACATACCACAAAGCAACAGTTTGGAGGTTTTAAATATGTAGTATGTACATATGGTATATATATATATGTACATGTAGTACATATATATTACATATAGACTTAAAAATCGATAGAATCTAATAGCAATTCTAGAAATATATTCAGACTAATAGCAGAAATGAGCATATAACTAACTAAAATTAACACAGCAATGTATATGAACATCACTATTTTAAAATGCTATGGGGAAACTTGGTCATAAGAATGAAGGAGAATTAACTTGGATCCATACCTTACTGTATTAGGTATTGCAAAGAATTTCAGGTGAGTCAAATAATTAAACATAAAGGAAATGCATACAACTGTGTGTGCAGCCATGTACATAGAGCCACATACTTCAAGTGTATATATTTAACTTGGTAAATGCATCTATTAATTCCTCCATCATAGTTTCCCAAAGTGGGTGATAGCAACCCCCACCGCCAGGGACACTGGAATGATCAGGGGTTGGTGGTATTTTTTTTTAAATGATGTATGTTTTAAAAATATATTAAAGGGGTAAAGGAAATAGATTTCCAGGGGGGCGATGAGTAATTTTTTAGGGGATGGTAAGCTGAATCAGCTTGTGAATCTCTAATCTGATAACCAGATCACAGTTCCTCTGTGGCTTGGTAGAAGATTTCTGGGAGTTGCTATGTCCAAAAAATTCATCCCACTGTTTCCAGCCAGGTGATGACCCTTTCTAAAGTTAGTGAGGCTGGCCCATCAGTGATTAGATAAAGTTTATCAGAGAACCCAAACCTATTCACAAACACACTCAACATGAAAAACACAGACCATTTGGACACAATTATCACCTTATAATATCTACATATATGAATGGATAAATCACACATCTGTCAGATGCTTTCTTCACTACAAGCCTGTGCAAATATTATCCCCCATCTGCAGATGAAGAAAGGCATCTGAAGGACATTGAGTGATTTATCCCTCGTGACATGGGTTGGAAGTGGGATTAGAAGCCTGATCATCTGACCAGCCCAGTGTATGCTCCACTAGTATATTCACAAAGATTGGAAGAGAATTTGGAGTGAATTAAATAGACTCGAATGTTTGGGGGATTCTTCTGGTTGTTATTAAGTTGCCTGGTTTCATAATAGTAATTTTAAAAAATTAGATGCTAGACAATCATTTGAAAGAAATTGCTCTTAATTTGTAAATGTTAAGGATAATTCAACATTGAATTGGGTTAATCCTATTAGGAATTGTCTAGTAAATTTGTTATTTTGGAATGACCTTGCAGGAGAAGCTTACAGTGGTGAATCTAGCTTTTAAAACTTGTTTATCAGGTTTTATTTATTTATTTTTTAGCTTAATCCATGTTCCAAGGCTTAAAAATAAAAGCCTTGTGAAATACTAAGTGGATTTAAAGGACTTTATGATTTATTTCTTTATATTATCTAAATCAGTCATAGATATTTGGGGATTTAATTTACTTAAATTTTTTTTTACCTTTTGTCCTTATAACTACTTCTTTATATTATGCCTCCTAACCTGAATCATGAAAATTTTATCTCATAGAAACATACAAAGATGACTGTATTGAAACAACTCTTTTCCCTCCATAAATATATGTTGTTTAGGTTTCATAGTATTGTTTTTTACCTGTCATAAAAATGATATGGAAACTGAGGGGCAGGAAAAGGTCAGGTGAAGAATCTCCCAGGCAACATCTGCTAGAAGATGGCACCTGTCTGCTGTGGTCATGGCTGACATTGCTCAGTTCCATGGTCATGGTGACATTGGTTCCCTTGGATTTGCCCCTGTCGATCTTCATGTTGTCCTTAGACAATAAATGTTAGCTGGCACTGTTATTGTCCTTCTTTTGCTTCCAGAGATCCTGCAAGTTTGCATGCTGGAGACCTGGAGGACACATCCAAAGGCTTCGGTTTTCCATCCAGTGGTGAGTATTCACTGGACATTTACAGAACATGCAAAGGCTCTGAGGACATGGATTTTTTATTTTAAAATGTAATCCACTAATCAAGAACCCCATACGCATTACGTTAGCACAATTCCATGAGTCTTGTGACCTTGGTGTGTTACTTGCTCATGAGAGTGTTTTACACATTCTATTTATCCAGATGTTCTGCAGTCCATTTGGCCCAATACTTTGTTTATCATTGGGCTTATTCGATTGAGACTGCATTTTGTTTCATATTATTGTATTGAAGACAATAGAGAAATGTGATCTGTAGATGAAAAACAAACAGAAAGCCTTCAGTTAGGTTAGGACCATAAGTACACTGGGCCACTTGGGGGGCACTTGGACCTCTGAAGTCCTTCCTCCCAAACTTCTCCTTTCTCCCTAGTTACTTATGTCACAGCCTAAGGATTGGGTTATATGCACTGTTACCCAGGAATCTCCCAGAACAAGGACATACACGCTATGTCTTCAGACTATAGCCTAGGACCTTCTTGTGTGGTAGACAGGAGGGGAGACAAGACCCCATCTGGTCTCCTTCACCTCCAGTCAATGGTCCCTGGGTGGGTGAGCCAACTGGTTAAAACTAGCACTGACTGGTCAGGAGCGGGTTGACATCTTAGTCAGCCAGAGACTTCAGTAGAAAGAAGGAGAGATTTTGTTCTTTTTCTTGTACATATTTTATGTGCCCCATGAGTATTTAGAAGTCCTGTGGTACAAAATTCTCTATAAGGCCATCTGGAGTCAAATTCAGGCAGAACTTATTAAAATCTATTTTCATTCAAGATAGATATTTTACTCTAATTTCTAAATAATCAGTAAAAACTGTTAATGATGAAGTATTTTCTCTTACTTAGCCTCTGTTCTACAGATACCAGTTCAATATAGTTCACAATAAATGTTGCTTAGAATGACTTAAATTTAAATTTGAGAAGTGTATTAACATTTGAAAGTATTTTTGAAAGTTACTCACCTGTGTGTGCACTTCCTGGAACTTATACTGAAGTCCTTACACCTTTCAAGAAAACGGAAAATCAGTCACTCTCAGCAGGCCAAACTGAGAGATAATTCAATTCAACAGACATTTAGTTTTGGGGAGCACTGTGATCAGTGGAAAACAGGCAAAGATAATTAAGGCACAAATCCCAAGTCATTAAGCAATGATAAGTAAATGATGCTTGGAAATAAACAATTTAAAGCAATAGTTTGACTTCTAGTCAGGAAAAAAATGTGTTTTCTTCATTTTTATTAAGCCAACTAGGGATAGGACTAAGGATAGGACCTGTGATTTCATTGGTATAGGGCAGGGGTGGGGAATATAGAGGGAATTAATTCCCGGGTGAGAAAAGTCCCTCTGCCAGTGTACAACACTGACATTTAAGAGCCAGACCCAGGGTCCCACAGCCAGGATAGATCTGTCAGAGGCATGACTTGAATCTAGGACTTCCAGGTTCTGAGGCCAGCCCTCTGTCCACTACATGATGCAGCCTCTCTTAATGATGGAATTGTGGAGTCAGAAGTGATGTTAAGTATCAGGCAGGTCCCACTATCCAAACTCCCTCCAAAATGCCCCTGGATGGGTAAATAGCCAGCTTGTGCTTGCAGCAGTGTGGACCTGAATGCCAGACAATGATTTCTGTAATGGGTGGAGAGAGAGAGAGAGAGAGAGAGAGAGAGAGACAGAGAGACAGAGAGAGAGAGAGACAGAGAGACAGAGAGAGAGAGAGACAGAGAGACAGAGACAGAGAGAGAGAGAGACAGAGAGAGAGACAGAAAGACACAGAGACAGAGATAGAGACAGAGATCCAATTAGAAAACTGACATTTTCATTATACAGTATTCTTTCATTATACATAGTTATGTGGTTATGTGCCATCCAGTCTGCCCAAATTCTGTATACAGATATTTCATATAGATGATGTTGCATTCTCTGCAAGAAGGTGTGCAGGAATTTGTTGTTACATGGGGAAGTAAGCATAAACTAGCAGTGGGTGGCTTAAAAGATGTTTGATGCAAAAAGTTAAACTTCAGAGTAAGCCAGAGATTTCATCTCATGAACAGTAAATTGTTAGAGTGTAACAAAAAGGCAAAAATACTTAATGATTAGGACAAGTGATGCTCATGCATTGTTGGTGGAACCATGGATTGGTAAAACTGTTTTTTGGAAAGCAACTTGGACATACGTGATTACGATGAAATTTATGAAGTACTTAGGAATTCGCCTACCTAATTTTAGTGTTTATAACCAAAAAGCAACTAAATGCCACCTCTTTTCACCCAGTGCTACTCCTACATGCCATATACCCCAGAGCAGTCAAAGACCGAAGGAAAAGTTTGATCATTTTAAAAAATATTCGTAGTAGCACTTTTGTTGTAGCAAAGATGTGGAGAGTTTGTGCTAATAATCCTTTGGGGATGACTGAACAAATGGTGATGTCTGGATACCATATGGACTACTATGGTGCCAAAGAAATTATTAAAAAGAGGGACTCTGAGAGATTTGGAAAGACTTGTATGTGAACGAATGCAGAGAGCAATGAACGGAATCAGAGCAATTTACAAATAAAGGGAATGTAAAGGAAAACTGCTTTGTTGAGTCACGACTTCAGACAGCTGTCAGATCTTCCCACTTCTTAGCAGAGAAGTGTTCAGCTAGAGGAGCACAATGACGTGTTTTTTCAGACACTGCCAATGGGTGCATTTGTTTCGTGTAATTCTGGTTATTTGTTACAAGGGTGGCTTCTTTGGGGGACTGGGCAGTGCTAATATTGATTCAAGGAAAAAGAAGGAGAAGAAAGGACACCAAAAAAAATTTGATCAAACGATACTAGAAAAGAGAGTAGCAAGCTCAGAGAGGATGCAGCCAAGAGGGACAGGGCCTTTTGTGTGAAACAGGAGCCTTAACCAGACGAGCCGCATATAATGATAGAGATGAATGGTCAGATTTTTTTGAGTTTTTTCTAGTGGGGAATGCTGATACTAAGGTTTACATTCATAATAAAGAATAGTTCAAAAGTAAATTTAACATACATTTTTAAATGTACATAACGTTATTTCACAGCTATATGTACAATCATCCTTTTCTGTTCTTCATATATTGAAATATTCATGTTGGGTGGTGATGGGCATGCTAAGTTCTTAATAAAAATAAAAAAAATAAAAATAAATACTGCCAGCATTCAGAAAATGTTTGGAAAGTTTGTGCTAGATACTTCATAGATAATATTACAAGGGACCGAAGAAGCAAGAGCTGTCATTCCAGCAGGATATGAGATGGGATCATGGTGTCCTTGAAGGAGCCAGTCACGTACAGCGCCAAACACTGTCTGTTCACGTTGTTGTCATTGTTCAGTAGCATCAGTCCTGTCTGATGCTTCGTGATCCCACTGGGGATTTTCTTGGCAGAGGTATTGGAGTGGTTTGCCATTTCCTTCTTCAGTTTATTTTACAGATGAGGAAACTGAGGCAGACAAGGTTAAATGACTTGCTTGTGTACACACAACTGTGGCACAGCTTATATCTGAGGCCAGGTTTGACTGTGCCACCTAGCTGCCCTTTTCACTTCGTGTTTCTGAATCAAAAGTGATATTGTCCTTCTTGCACTCTGATCTCAAAATTCTATTGTGACCCAATAATCTTATAAACTAATAAATTCCATGCTAATGAGTAACATTTGGGGCTGTATATTATTTGGACTGTGTAAAGTCCTCAGCTACCAAGATTCTAAATATCATTTCCAATAGAAACAGCTCGGTGGAGCCGTAGTGCACAGAGCTCAGAGGTCTGGAGTCAGGAAGACTCATCTTCCAGCCTCAGATACTTACCAGCTGTGTGACCTTGACCAAATCAGTTAGCCCTGTTTGCCTCAGTTTGTCATCTGTAAAATGAGCTGCAGAAGGAAATGGAAAACCACTCTGGCATCTTTGCCAAAGATGACTGAAATGACTCAGTCACTATAACCAAAATCATTCCCAGTGAGGTAAGCTGGTCTTTTCCCAGTTTGCTGAGAACACACCAGAAAAGAGCAAACACCAGCCCATACTCAAAGATGCTGTGAGTACCATTTTCTTGGTCTTCAGTAGTTGCTGTTAGTGAATGACTGAGAAATGGTATGTGAACAAAAGAAATGGTCATGCAGAGGAAGGGGAAATGGTGTCAAGATGACAAGGACTTGTTTTTAAAGTCAGTGTGGTGTTTCATCCATCTCACGGGACCTGTTTTGTTTGTGTTGTAGTAAGTCCTTCAGTTACAGCTGGTGGGAGCCGCTACACCACTTCCCCAAAAAAGTTCTCCCAGGAGCCAAAGAGTACAGAGAGAACTCCAACACATACACTCTTGACCAACTCAGCCGAGGATTCTCTGTCTCCCAAGTCAGATTACAGAACTGCCAAACACACACATACATCAGATGTTAAAGGTATGGGGGCCCCAGTGCACTTGAGAGACATTGTTGATTTCTTTTCCTTTACTGAAAATTTCTTAATATTTTCCCATAGAGATTTCATTTGGTTTTAGCTTTGCAAAGCAAAATAACCCATTTACAAGAGCCCTTTCTGTTTGTTTTCTTTCTTTTTAAAAAAGTAGGATCGCCTGTAACTTACATATATTAATCAGATGATTTGATATTTTCCCCATAGTCAATAGTTTATATTTTTTCTTGTACATTTAAATATTTTTCTCATCCTTTTGAATTCAGTGTCCTTCAGCCCCAGTTCTTCCAAATACAGATTACTATTGTACAGACACTTTGTAAATCTTGGCACATCTTTGTCAAAAGTTCTCATTCTTTAATTACCAGTTCATTTATTAAATCTAAAAGTAAAAGAATGCCAAAATCAAGGTCTAGCCACTGCTTCTTCACTGCTCTGAATGTTTTCCTATTTCTCTTTTCTTTGCCTTTCCTCATGTTCTTTATTTCTGTGAAGATGATTCTCAAATCTATTGGTGCAGCCCCAACTTCTATCTTGACTTCCAAGTCTTTCATCTGTGGTTGCCTATGGGACATTGTGAAATGGATATCCTGGAGGCATTTCACTTCAACATGTGTAAAACCAAACTCATTATCTAACCCCCTCCCAATACTTCCTTCTTCCTAACTTCTCTGTTGAGGGTCTCACCACCATTTTGAGTCACCCAGATGACACTATTAGATGTCATCTGCAATTTCTCATTCATTGTCTCTCACCTTCTCCCATACTGAATTACTCAGAGATACTGTGGGTTCAGTTCCAGACCAAACCACAATAAAGCAAATATTTCCATAAAGCAAGTCACATGAATATTTTGATTTCCCAATGCATATAAAAGTGATGTGAACACTTATATTGTAGTCTGTTAAGTGTGCAATAGTATTGTTTCTTAAAAACAGTGTATGTACCTTAATTTTAAAAATACTTTTTTCTTTTTTGCTAAAAACATTAGCCATTATCTGAGCCTTCAGTGAGTTGTAATGTGTTTGCTGATGGAGGATGCTGCCTCCATGCTGATGGCTGCTGACTGATCAGGGTGGTGATTGCTGGAGGTTGGAGTGGCTGTGGCAATTTCTTAAAATAACCCCCCCCCCCAAAAAAAAATTGCTACATCAATTGACTCTTCTTTTCATTTGAACACTTAGAGACCATTGTAGGGTTAATTGGCCTAATTTCATTATTGTTGTCTGAGGGAATAGGAAGCCTGAAGAGAGGAGAGGGATGAGAATAGTCACTCAGTGGAGTGGTCAAAGCACACAACATTCATCAGTTAAGTTCACCATTTTATGTGGGTGTAGTTTGTGACACCCCAGAACAATTAGAGTAGGAACTTCAAAGATAATAGACATAATGATGATGAAAAGTTTGAAATATTATGACAGTTATCAGAATGTGACACAGACATGATGTGAGCATATGCTATTGGAAACATGGCTCTGATAGACTTGTTCCATGCAGGGCTGCTATAAACCTTCAGTTTGTAAAAAACACAATATCTCTGAAGTACAGCATAATGTGGTCTGCCTGTCGTTGCTAATTCCTGTTGGTTCTCCCTTCATGACATTTTCACATGTGCCTCCTTCTTTCCCCTGGCCCTCACTACCTCACACCTGGACCATTACAGAGGCTGCTGCTTTGTCTACCTGCCACATACTGTTCTCTCCCCACTCCGGGCCATCATACTGATCTTCCTAACGTACATATCTGATCGTGTCACCCCCATTCCATAAACTTTCTCTGATGAGAGACCACCAGAATCGAATATAAAATATTCTGTTTGGCTTTTGAAACCCTTCATGAACTTGCCCCATTCTACCTTCACAATCTTCTTACACCCTCCTGCTATCAACAGACTCTGGGATCCAATGACACACAAGTTTAAGCAGTTCCTTGGTCAAGAAGCTTTACCTCCTGACTCTGGGCATTTTCCCTGACTGCACCCCATCCCTAGAATCCCTACTCATCTCCCCCTCCCCACCCCCTGGCTTCTCTGGCTTCTGTCAATTCACAACTAAAAGCCTACCTACTACAAGAAGCCTTTCCTAATGTCTCTCAATCCTAGGGCCTCCCCTCTCCCATTGCATCTAGTGTATCCTGTATGTATCTTGTTTGGTCTGCCCTGGGCCCCCTGGGTTCTTGTTCTGGCCTTCCCCTCCCAGGGTGAGACCCCCTGGAATTATTGGGATTCAGGGACCTTTCTGCCTTCTCAGGACCCAGTGTGAGGGATCTCAGAGACCTGGGGTCTAGGCTGGTGGCTCTGTGCCTCATGGACTTCAATATTCCCCAAGCGGGACTTTCTCCTAGGAGTCACCCTGTCCCCCCAGGCTACGCACACCCTCACTGTGCCTCTGGGCTGGATTTGTCACCAGCATAGTTGGTCGTTGCATTTCCTCATCATTATTGTGTCTGCTGTGAGCTGCTGGGGATTTCTGGAGCAGGTATGTGGGAGCTGGGTGTCCACCCCTTCTCAGGCCACTCTCTCATTAGGAGAGTCCCTCCACCATCCTGGCTACTGTCCTCTGGATGGGTTGCAGCTTCTTACTGTGTCACCACAACTGAACCCATGGCTCCTAGCATGGTCTGAGCTGGCCAGGGGAGAGGGGACTCACTCCCTGGCTGCAGGAGGTGAATGAGAGGTGATGTTTCTGTCATTACGGCAGAAGATCATGTTAGGTTTCTTGACTGTGGTAATATACTGTCTATTCCTATTGAACTCTCAGGTCACTGAGTTCTCCAAATCTTTCTCAGGCAAACTTTCCATGTTTCCCTCCTATTGCTCTTGTGAAGGAGATTATTTGAACCCCAGTGTAAGACTTCACATTTGTCCCATTTCGAATTCTGTCTGTCACCCACTATTTAGCTCTCCTTCCCAGCTGTCTATTACCTGCAAATATTCCTTTATCCAGTTCATTAATAACAGTGTTAAACAACATAGGGTTAAGCATAGCTCCCAGGCCCTCCTCTGGGACCTCCTGCCAAGCTGACATGAAGCCAGTCATGACTACTCTTTGAGTTTAGCCATTTAGCCAATCCTGAGTCTGTCTAGGATACTTCTCTCCATCTTTGCCATGAGAGACTTTATGCTTTGCCAAAAACTAGTTAAACAACATCTTCAGAATCCCCTTATCCATTTGTATAGGAGCCATGAACAAAGAAAAAAGAGGAAAGGAAAGAAAGGAAGGAAGGAGGGAGGGAACAAAAGAAAGAAGAAAAGAAAATCAGGCAAACAATATCAAATCCACCCATATAGAAACCATATACAAAGAAGGGAGGAAAGAAAGAGAAAGAAAAGACAGTAAGGAAGTAAAGAAGACCAATCTACTTTGGTGCCTAGTAGTGGCATAAAAGATGAATCATGGTGGGTAGAGACTTGAGGGAGGGAAGTCAACATGGAGGCCATTGCAATCATCCAGGTGAGCTTTGATGAGGACTTGAGCTGAGCTCACAGCTGTGTGATGTGAGGGAAGGAGGTATGTATATGTGAGAGATACCATGGAGATAGAAACAAGATTGGACAGCCTATTAGATATGTAGTAAGAAAGAGGGATTAAGGAGGATGTCAAGGATATAAACCTGGAAGACTGGAAGGATGGTGGTGTCCTCAAAGACACTAGAGAAGTTTGGAAGAGGGGTATGTTCTGGGAGTGGAGGGGGGAATAATATGTTGTTTGAGATGCCTCCAGTTAGAAGTATCCAATAGGCCGATGATGATGTGGGACTGGAGGTCAGGAGAGAGACTAGGGGTGGAATTTTGTGTAGGAAAGAACTAGGGAATGGACAGATTCCAGAGGTCATGGTGAAGACGAAATTTAGGCTTAGGAGGAGTAGGGCAGAGGGAGAAATGGAATGACAGGATTTGATGATCTGATAAAGAGGTGTCATAGAAAGTTATTACTTGTAGTGATGGCCAGATGGAGTACCTATGTGACCATCCCTGCATGTGGCTCTGGCGGAATTGAAGTTCAGTAGACTGAGGACCTCGGAAGCTAGAAGATTTGAGGGGACATCAAAGTACCTGTTTAAGTTGCCTCATAAGTGGATAGGAGTTGGTATAGAGAGAAATATGGTGAGACAGGAAGAGGAATGACAAGGAGAAAAAGAAGGAGCATGTCCTGGGGTCCTATAGGAAACAGCCACCAGGATCATCCAGTGCATTAGCTATCATCTCTTTTAGAGAACTTTTAGAAGGGTGCTAATCAGGATCAGACATAGGATAACCTAGAAAATACTTCCCAAGTTGACATCAGTGAATCACAACTACACCTAACTGTTACCGTCTCATTTGTGTCTTTTCAAAATGAGCAGGCAGAGCATCCTTGTCAGATCCTTTTCTAATATATCTGTCAATGATAGTCCCAGTGCCCCACCCCCATTCTTCTTGTCTAGTCTTCCTTCAAGAAAGATATCAAGGTTCATGTGGAGTAGGAGCCATACCCAAGGACACCTAGCTAGATCTTTGTGGTCACCTCCCTTTCTAGTTGTTCCTGAACCATCACTCTAATGATCAATACTTGGTAGGGGTTCATGAAGTCTGGTACCCGTGTCTAAGAGGGCCACTGTATCCATGGTAGGTTGTCCCCATGATGCCCATATTCATTTCTACTCCGCACTGTCTCCATTCAAGTGGCATCCTGCAGTTCAGAGGATAAAAGCCAAATCTCCAACCATCCCACCATCATGTGCCACTCACCTCCTGACCTTACTAAGCCTGTCAGACAACACAAAAGTGTTCACAAAGCCTGTATTTAATTATGCCCAGACAACCCACATCAAGGAAGTGTCCAGCTCACTCAAGCTTGTTCATAAAAACTGTTAGTTGCAGTGAGAGGTCTCATAGGAAATTGCGAGCATTCCCCTCACTCATGATGTCCATAATTGAAAAATAGTGAATTGGATTTTTTTTAAACAATAAAACTTATTTCCTAGGTTTTACTTGTGTTCCTTTGTATTTGAAAGATTCATTTGTTTGTTTGTTTTTAAGACTGGAGCTCCCATTCTCACCCAGACTAAAAGTTCATTGGTTACTAACAGGCCTAATCCAGATAAGCATGAAGGCTTTATCCTGCTGGTTTCCAACCTGGTTGGGTTTGATACTCCTTAGGTAGCCTGGTGGTCTCCCCCTCCTGCTGGCTCATACTGCCTCCAGACTTAGACTCTGACTGGTCTAGTCTAGTGCAGTTCAGACCTTTAGAATTCAAGCCCCACCAACCTCAGCCTCCTGGGGAGCTGGAATCACAGGCATGCACCCCCATCAGGCTTACATACTTTAAAGTGGATCTCTGGCCTATATTGAATACTTTCCAAAGAAAACACCTGGCTATGAATGGATTTTTTGTAATCATTTTTAACTTTATGCTTAAATTTTATTGTTAGTTTCTCAGAGCCAACCTGTAGAAACAACTGGAAAAACATGTAGGAAGCTACAGAACAGGCTGGAAAGTTTACAGAATCTGGTGGAAGATTTACAAATGAAAAACCAAGGTACTGAATGCTGGGGTGGGGGAAATAAGAGGAAGGGACGCTCCCAGTTCTTTGGAAAAAGTGGCCTGGTTCTGTCTAAAACACTCTTCTAATGGCTATCACACGGGCTGTTCACAAATGTGTGCCTTGAGGGTGGGAAGGATGTGGGGGCAGAATGTAGAACTCGAGTCCTAAATCAGCCTCTGAGGTTTCCTGACCTGATTACAACATATGAAAACAAGTAGTGTTTTCTTAATACACTAAGGAATTGGGAGAGAAAAATAAGATTATTGGAGAAATCTTTTGAAGTCTTTCTAGAACAAAAGCTATCCTGCTGAACAGTAGAACCGATACTTTGAGTAGGTCATCTTTGGTGCTCTCTTCCCTGCTCTCCATTATGTCTAAGGGCTTAAACAACTGGAGATTGTTTCATTCTTGGTCTTTGTAACCCCAGCTCCTAGCACAGGGACAGACGCAGGAGGGGCTTGGTGGCTGATGGGTTGATATGAACATTGGCAGTACACAATTTGGTCAGTTCAGTTCAATTCAAACTTCCTTAATGGCACATGGTAGATATTTGTGCCAGGCACTATGCCAGCAACTGGGGATCTGAAGACAGAATGGAGGCAGTCCCTTCCCTCCAGGGCTGACATTGTACAGAGAAATAGGGCAGGTGTCAAAAGAAAAACTAAGAAAGGAGCTGGTAGTGAGGAGGGCTTATATGGAAATAGCCTGATATAAGATTGAAAGGCCTTTACAAATGTAACTGTTGTTCTGTGTTGGTTGTGATGGTCTCTTTGATTTGAAAACTATGATCATGTCATAGATGTAGAACTGAACTAGAACTTGGAAGCTATCTGGCTCAACCTCTTCCTTTTATGGGGGAAGAAACTAAAGCCAAGGGAGGTTAGATCACATCCATCAGAGACATCACCATATGACAACCGTGCAGAGACCCCCTAGTCCAGCACAAGGTAGAAGGGCCAACAGAAGGAGATTCAGAAAGAGCAGGAGGACAGAAATCAAGGGAGGAGGGTCCAGTCAACAGCGGGAGATGTCTAGAGAGACTAAGATGAGGTCTGAGAAAAGGCTATCAAATTAAACAATTAGAAACCTTGATTACCTGTAGGGAGCAATTTTAGTAGGGTGGTGATGTCGGAAGTCAGATAGATCAAGTTCAGAGTACAACTGTCCTATTTTTAAGTAAATTGACTTTTTATATAGAGCTGTGACTGTGGTAGAGAGAATGGTGTTTTGTACCAGGGCACTGAAACTTAGAGGTCCCTCACACAATTTGGACTCCTTCTGTGGCATAGAAATAATTGAGTTTTGCACCTAGTTAGCAAGATTGCCCATGAGGGCTTCCCTCTGCCTCTCCCTCAGGACCCTCAGATGAGCTCCTCTGTAGTCTGGCCTCACCTGGAGTCCCTGTGCCCTACCTGGAGGCAGCCTGCCCAGCAGTGAAGGCCCCAGGTGTCTCTTCACCTCCCTCCAGTGAATTTGCCTTAAAACAGTGATTTGAGATCATGGTTCATGCAGTTTGCTCTGTGTTCCAAAATTTCTACTTATGGCTCTGCTTTTAAATAGCATTCAAACAGCTTGAAATCCTCTTTGCTTCTGCTCAGCCTGTATTCACTTATGTTTATTACCTTTTCCAGCAATGTCTTCAATGATCAGGAATCAAGAAAAAAGGATACAAAAAGTGAAAGACCAAGAGAAAATGCTATTGAAATGAACCATCCCTTGCTTCATTTTTGCATATGGACTATGCCTAATTAGCTGTCTTGTTAAACATACTTATTATTCTGTGGAAGGTTTTTTTCTGTGAAAGTTTAATAAAAGAGTCAGAGTCAGAGTCAATGAACATTTATTAAGCGCCTACTTCGTGCCAGGCACCATGCTAAGCTCTGTGCATACAGAGAAAGACAGAGTCCCTGCCCACAGGAGTTCATAGTCTTAGGGGGTGGAGTGGAGACAGAAGAGAGAAAGATGCTGAAAAGTGTGTAGGGAGGAGAATGATAAAGTCCTGCAGGTGGTAAGAGATTATTGGAGGACTTGGGAGTTTGTAAGTTGCTGCCATCTTATAGAATGAAGAGTTTCTGGAGAGGATGAAGTCCAGAAATGTATCTGGGTGGGAAACGGTGAGGAGAATTCCTTGGATGCCTGCCTTAAAATGGAAAAAAAGGCTGGGCAGGAGCTCTCCAATGTCCTGACTCCACCCTCTTCAATCAGAGGAAGAAGGGGTCACAGAAGTAGAGGATCCTAAGGATGTGTGAGTTTCTCATTGGATTGAATCTTTAAGAATGAAAACTGAGGAGATGATAAAGCTCAAGAAAGTAACTGGGTGGGTAATGATGAGATTACTCTGGGTGCCATCTTTAAATGGAAGAACATCAGGGAAGAGCTCCCAGATAATCCATCCTAGCTTTCCTATGTCTATTTGAAATAAAACAGCCCTATGATGAATGAATTCCTGAATGCGGCAAAACCAAAAACCCCAAACCAGAAGGTTCTACAAGGAAATTCTACCAAACATTTAATGAACAATTCCAGGGCTACAGAGATTGTTGGAAAAAATAGGTAAAGAGGGAGTTCTACCAAATTCCTTCTATGACACAGATATGGTTTTGATACCTAAACTAAGGAGAGTCAAAACAAACCCAAAAAACTCTAGACAAAGTTCCCTAATGAATATTGATGCAAAAAATTTTAAATACTAGAAAGGAGATATATCACAAAGATCATACACTATGACCAGGTTGGATTTATACCAGTATTAAGAAAAGTAAAAGCTTAATTGACCATATCAATAGCAAAAACAACAATAATCTTGTGATTTCAATTTTGTTATTGCTCAGTCTTTCAATGATGTCCAACCCTCTGGGACTCCATGTGAGGTTTTCTTGGCAAAAATACTGGAAAGGTTTGCCATGTCCTTCATCTAGCTCATTTTACAGATGAGGAAACTGAGGCTAAGTGACTTGCCCAGAGTTATGTAGCTAGCAGGTGTCTGAGTCAATATTTGAACTCAGGAAGATGAGTCTTCCAGACCTCAGGCCTAACACTCTATTCACTGTACCTTCTAGCTCCCTGTCATGATTTCAATAGACACAGAAAAAGTTTTTCAACAAAATATAAAACTGATTTCTATTAAAAATTACTTAAAAGCACTGGAATTGTTCTTTAAATATTAGTTTGATAGAATTAGTTTGTAATTTCATCAGTCCTGGTTCCCCCTGTCACCTCCTCTTAGAGAGCTCATTTATCACATGACTTTAATTTCAAATGCAGATTATAAATGGAGGAGCATAGGAATAGATTTTTTCCTTAAAATGATAGTGGTAGCTATCTAAAACTAAGAGCAAGCATTATCTTTAATGGGGATAACTTAGAAACCTTTCTGATAAGATTAAGGATAAAGCAAGGATGTTCATTAGGTTGGGTACACATCATACAGAAGCAATGAACACAATAATTTAGCATTTGGTGCACCTAAAACTCCCAGCTACTGGGGCAAAAATTCACTATTGGACAAAAACGATTGGAAAAACTGAAAAGAAGTCTGACAGAAACTAGGTATAGATTAACAACTCACACTTATTTTCAACATAAGTTCAAAATGGATACATAGTTTAGAAATAAAAGATGATATAAGCAAGTGAGTGGCACATGGAAGAAATTACCTGTCAGATCAATGGATAGAGGAAGAGTTTATGGTCAAACAACAGAGAGTTTCACAGAGTTTAAAGAAATAATTTTGATTGTATAAAATGAAAAAAATTTTGGACAAAACGCAGTGTAGCTAAAATTAGAAGAATAGCAGGAACCTTGAGAAAAAACTTAAGTAAATTTGTCTAATGAAGATCCTATTTATAAAATATATAGGGAACTGAATCAAATTTACAAGAGTAAAAGTCATTCCCCAATTGATAAATGGTCAAAGGCTATGAATAGGCAGTTTTCAGAGGAAGAAATTAGGACTATCAATAACTATATAAAATACTTGAAATTAATAATTAGAGCATTGCAAATTAAAATAATGCTGAGGTATTACCTCATACCCATTAGATTGGCTGAGATGACAAAAAAAGGCTGGAGGGGATCTGGGAAAACAGGTTCATTAATATGCTGTTGGGAGAGCTATGACCTAGTCCAACTATTCTGAAAAACAACTTGAGACTGTGCCCAAATAACTATTGTACTGTGCATTCCTACATGGCTAAATATATCTATATCTATCTATCTACACACATATATATTATATGTTTTTATATAATATAAATATATTTTGTTATAGAATATAATATATAATATATGTATTATATTTATATATTATGTTTTATATATACATATATATACTACATATATTACATATATATGTAATAGTGGAATTTTTTTTGCCTGAGGAGGGATGGAAAAGGAAGAGCATTTGGAACTGAAAATAAAATAGAATAATGTTAAAAAAAAATAAAATAAAAGCTCTTATTGTGATATTGAATGAAATCCTGAATTGTGTTAGGTTTGAAATACATCTGTATTTTATTAGGTATTATTTTGTATTAATGCAATGAGCTACTTATACATATTATAAGTAATATGTATAAGTATAATAATATCTCTTATTGTCCTTGAGAATGTAGAACATGACCATTTAATGTACCAAACTTTAAAAAAATATTATTTTGGGGAAAACTGCTTTCAAATGGAAAATTTTAAACAATGTCCATGTGTTAGGAAAAGATGTGGTCTAATGGGGAGAAGGACCAGTGCTAGAATATTGATATCTATTCATTTTTTGACATTAATCTCATTGTTTACTATGTCATTATCAACAAGAAAAAGTTTGGGCTCCTAACTAAAATTTCCAGAAAGGGCTCTTTTATTTTAATAGCAAAACAAGTAACTCTTCAGATCTTTTTATGTGAGGAAATGATCACACATATGGGTGAGATTTATAGCTATGCAGCAAGAAATAAGGACTTCTGAACTTTCTCTGAACTAGAATAGGAATAAATTAATCCTCAGTAAGTCCAAACTTCAGCTACCTTGAATACCTTAAATGAATTGCATCTGTAGTAATTAGTCTAAAAAAATTTATGATATATTTTATTTTTCCCCCATTATATGTTGAAACAATTTTTTAGAATTTCCTTTTTTAAAATTTTGAGTTCCAAATTCTAACCCTCCCTCTGTCCCTTCCTCCCCTTTTCCCTTCTTGAGATGGTAAGCAATCGTGTAGATTATACATGTGCAATCATACAAAACATTTCAATATTAGTCATTTTATACAAAAATTGAATAAAAGAAAAAAAATGGAAGAGTGAAAAATAGCTTGCATTACTCAGTATTCAAACAATATAAATTCTTCCTGAGGAGACAAATAGTATACTTAATCATCAGTCCTTTGCGATTGATTTTGAATCATTGTGTAGCTGAGAAGAGCTAAATTATTAATAATTCAGTGAACTATATTGCTGCTACTATGTACGTTCTCTTGGTTGTACTCACTTCTTCACTTTGCATCAATTCATGTAAATCTTTCCAAGTTTTTCTGAAACCCTCCTGTCATTTCTTATAGCAAAATAATATTTCATTATAATCATATGGTTTGTTTAGCCATTTCCCAATTAATGAATATCCCTTTGATTTCTAATTCTTAGCCACCAAAAAAGAGCTGCTATAAATATTTTTGTATAAATAGGTCCTTGCCCCTTTTTTGGATGTCTTTGGAATACAGATTTAGCAGTGATATTGCTAGATCAAAGGGTGTGCAATTTTTTTTTTTTTTAGTCCTTTGGTCACATTTCCAAATGACTTTCCAGAATGGGTAGATCAGTTCACAACTCCACCAACAATTTATTGACATCCCAATTTTCCCACATCCTCTCCAACATTTATCATTTTCCTTTTGTGTCATATTAGTCAATCTGATAGGTGTCAGATGATACCTCAGAGTTGTTTTTAATTTGCATCTCTCTAATCAATTGATTGACTTCATTTTTTCCATATGATTATAGATAGCTTCAATTTCTTTGTCTGAAAATGGTCTGTTCATATTCTTTGACCATTTATCATTTGGTGAATGACTTATATTCTTATAAATTTGACTCAGTTCTCTGTATATTTTAAAAATGAGACTTTTATCAGAGAAACTTGTTGCAAAATTTCCTTCCAGTTTTCTGATTTCCTTATAATTTTGGTTTATCATATGCTAGATTGCTGTGATCATTTACTATAATGTAATCTGTACATTTTTTTCACTGATATTCTTTTGTTCTTCCGGATGAGTTTTGCTATTATTTTTTTTCTAGCTCTGTAAAATAATTTTTGATAGTTTAATTGGTATGGTACTGAATAAATGGATTACTTTATGTAGAAGTGTCATTTTTATTATATTGGCATGGTTTATCCATGAGCAATTAATATTTTTCCAGTGTGAGAAGTGTTTTATAGTTGTATTCATATAGTTTCTGGGTTTTCTTGGCAGGTAAACTCCCAAGGATTTTATATTGTCTACAGTTATTTTAAATGGAGTTTCTCTTTCTATCTCTTAAGGCTGAACCTTGTTGGCAACATTTAGAAGTGTTCCTAATTAGATTTCAATGAGGGAGGTATTTTTCATATGGCCATGTAACATAAAACAAGTGAGCTAGAAACCAAACATTTCATTTCTGTAAATGAATAATATGCCACTTGAGACAATAAATTGAATCACCAGAAAAAGAAGAGATTAAAAGAAACTTGTTATATTTCTGTTCTATACTTTGTTGGACTTTGGGGTAGGTCTCAAGAGGGCAGGGGTTTAAGGGTGTTGTTACTCTCCATAGGTTATTTTCTTCCACATTAAGTAAGGTAACTGCTTACTATTAGTTATAACCAAATTCTTAACCTTTTTTGGTCAAAGACCAAATTAGCAGTCTAGTGAAGCCTATGGACTCTTTTTCAGAATGTTTTTAAATGCATAAAAGTAAAAGAGAACAAAGCAAAAACATAGGATTATAAAGGAAACCAATTATATTGAAATATAGTTATCAAAATGATGAAAGAAAAAAACAACCCAAGTTCACAAACACCAGGTTAAGAACCTCTGAGCTACACAGTCTGCATAGGACATGGCCTGCAGGTTATGGTGATCTTGTAAGAACAGGTTTTTATGGAGGACAGTAATCTGGGTGTAACTACAGGAATGAGGAACAGAGTTCACCAGCTCCACTTACCTCTTTTAATCTTACTAAAGGGAAACTACAGTATAATCTTCACAGCCAAGGCTAGTGGCCAGTAGGGGGTATTGTTAGAGTTAAAAGGAATTGTTTTATCCCAGGCCAGATATCAAGGGCAGGCTCAGGGAAACAGTCACTCAAAGTAGTTAAAAAAAAAAGTGAACATAAGAACTTTTGCTGACTAGGTGGATGAGATTTTGAGATTGACTCACAAAAGAGCAGAAATAGGCTTGGGCTATCTCACAAAAACCTCCCCTGCAAAGGAGAGACCATGCAAGATCATGGATTAGAAGAAACCTTAAGGGCATTCTAATGCAAACCTCTCATTCTAAAAATGAATAAACTGAGGTCTAAGGATGTTAAGTCACAGTAAACATCATATGTAGGATTTTAATCCAGGTCATGTGATTCCAGAGCCAGCATATTTTCCATTGAACCACAATGCCTGCCTAAATTTCATTAAGAACCCATGGATAACATCAAAACAAAGATAGCCAGCTGTTGGCATTAGCAGCTTATAGATTAATAGAGAAAACAGTTCACAGCTCAGCAGAGAAAGCAACTCAACAGTTGAGTAACCAGTTCTATAGGCAAATGGCAAACATCACTTTCAGAGACAGAAAAGCATTGCTGTTAGGAGTGTCATGGATGTGTTGTGGAATGGCAAGGAGTTCTGCCCTAGGGGTATGAATTGCCCAAATGGTATGTTCCCTCACCTACTTGCATTCCCTCACTACATGTATTTCCTACACATCTTTCCTTTTCCACATGTGCTTTCTGGTTACAAATGTTCTCTATGTGTTTTTCTTTTCCTCTATATATATTCTCTGAATTCACATGTTCCCTAACCATGTTGCCTCTCCCACAAGCATTTCCTGGGTCTGTGTGCTTGCTTTCCCCTAAGTGTCATAAGAATCGATGGGAAAGTTTACCCATTTGAGTATAAAGAGATTTATATTGTTATTTATTTGACTGCATTTTAATTAAGTGCCTTTTGTTTTTAATTCTTTTGCTCTCTTGCCTTATAAAAGAGAAACATCAGTAGGTATGAAGAGATACTGATCCAAGTGTGCCTTGAATTTAGGGTACCTTTCAGGGTCCCATGTTTGAAAGGGGCATAATCTACATTGTGGTTTTATCCAGTATATGTATATATTTTTCTAGATGCTGTGGTATTATAGGGATGCAATGTAGATTTTTTTTCTTTACATATTTTTTCCAAGTCATTCTTGGGCAGCAAGATTTGTTGATATGAATTTTACAGGATAAACAAGTCGATTTTAAAATAACTTCCACTGTTACATATTAAATCAAAGCGCCCTGAAAACCTTGTTGCTTTTTCTTGAAGTCATGAGAAATTATTGCTGGTATTGCATATATATAAAGTCAGTATTAGGGAACTTGTGTTCAGTGACAGGAACGGACCCATATTAGAGACTGTTGGTTTTGAAGGTACCCAGTGAGGATGATACTAGGCAGGACGTAGATCATACTATTGGATACATTGGGGAGACTCAAAGAATATAATATGTTGAATATATTATGTCTATATGAAGGAAAATAAAATGTAAATGGTCTGAAACAGCGACATATTCCAGAATTCTCCAAATGATAATTATTTACTAGAAACTATTAAGTCCCCTTTTTGATTTTTATGAACCGATGTTAAAGCAAGTGATCAGCACCAGAACAATTTATACAGTAACAGGAATATAAAGACCAACAACTTCCAAAGACTTAGGAATTCTGATCAGAATAATTCTGCGCACCTCCAGATAGAAAGGTAAAGGACTCAGAGGCAGATGAGACATTTTATTTTGGACCCGGTCAGTGTAGGAATCTTTTTCATTTTACTAAACACACTTGTTACAAGGGTTTTGTTTTTCTTTCTTTTTCAATTGGAGGAGGTGGGAAGGAGAAGTGGATTTTCATTCATTGAAAAGATGAAATTAAACTTTAAAAATTTAAGTCCTTTATTCCATTTAATAGAAGATGGTTAGAGAGTTTAACCCTCTACCCTGGATTGGGCTTGCAGTAAGGGGTCTTCCGGCAGTTTGGAGTCCAGAACCACCACCATGGTCAGCAATCCATGCTATAGGGCTCATGCCACACTCAGAAGCCAGTAATCCTCAGGCAGGACACTCCGTCTCCTGCCTTTACATTGACTTTCCTCACTTTTGCCCCCTTCAGTCCTTTTCTTTCTTCAAGTACCATCTTCTATGTGTTACTTTTACTGATTCCCCAAAATACCAAAGCCCTTCTCCAACTGCCTTTTATTTATTTGTTTGTTTGTTTATTTATTTAATTTATTCTGTATTTGTATCCCCTGACCCCAGCACAGTGTCTGGCACATAGTAGTCTTTTAATAAATGTCTCCTTTCTCCCTCCCATTTCCTCCTTTCTCCCTCCTTTCCTCTGTTCTCCCTCCATTCCATGGAATGGGATGTTACTGTGCTATAAGAAATGACAAATATGATTCAGAAAAGCATAGATTTACATGCAGTGGGATATAAACATAGCCAGAGAAACAATCTACACAAATTCTATTACAATACCAATGGAAAGAATAATCCACAGAAAATAAATGAAAATGAGGCTGCAAAACCACAGAGAAAGAGATCAGTCCCAAAGAAGAGATGGAAGAAGACATCTCCCCTTACTCTTCTGCAGAGATCGAGGGTACACAGTGTGGAAGTCTACATACAATGTCAATTTTTTTCTGATATATTGATCTGTTTTGCTGTAATTTTGACCTTCCAAAGAAGGCCTACCCATCCCAGTGTTCTCTTGATAAGGAGGGGGTGAGCCTGGGACTAGAATTTCTTGATTTAAATTCTGCATTCTTGATAGTGCTTTGTACATAATCAATTCTTAATAAGTGTTTGTTGCTGAATGTCCACCAAGTTTATTTTTGGACCTGAGTTGCTGAGTCAGGTATTTTTGAAGTGTTCCTACTGTTTCCTAATCCTTCTCTTGGCCTGGCACTGACACTGCCCAGACCAAATGGCAGCTGCAGGGTTTTTGGTGACAGCTGTAGCCCTATATTAGACCAATAGCTGCGTGGTTTTCTGGCGTCTGTGGTTTCTCAGCCTGCAAAGAGGCTGAACCATCATGAGATCTGGGCTGGGGGAGGCCATTTCAAGGGTCTGGCAAGTTTTAAACAAATCTCTCTGTGCTGGAGTAAGCAGCTAGCAGCAACGTAAAAACGTTGCATGAGGACACATTTTGATGATGAACTGCTTGCAGCTTTACTGGTATCCTAACTAATTTATTGAAAACCAGCTAGGGAAATAATGTTGGTCTTTCCCAAGGAAATCCAAAGAATTGATGAATCACCCATCTCCTTTCTCCTTTTTCCATCTGAAAAGGAAGAGGTTTGAAGCCTCGGTTCCTCTTTCCTCCTTGTTAAATCTTCCTTACTGTTTCATTTATTTCTGGTTTTCTTTAGATGAAACATTGCTCTGAATCATTCTCATAAATCATATGAAGAAAATGAAAACTGAGAAAGCCTTTGGCTGTTTAAGTCCCCACAATATTTTTATAAATTGGGGGATCCCCATCTGTGGCAAAAAATTATCACTGAATACTTTAACTAGGGGCTAAGTTAATAATATTTTATTAATCTGAATTAACAAACTCTTGAAAATAGTATTAACAAGAGACATGAAACTATAGTCCATTCACCTGGACTGAAAGAAACCTGGGCGTTTATCTGATATCCCTAGGAGCTTTGAACAAAGATGGCTTGGGATAATTTCCATTCCTTTCACTCTTCAAAGAGGAAGAAAGGGAGAAAAGAAGACACTTAGAATTAGGAGGAAGGCAACCCCCTAAAGCCAATCCCCATGGGCAGAGAGAGGGAGGGACCGTTTGGGAAATTTTCTTCCTGCTCCTTATTGAAGAGAGGGAGAAATTCCCCCTCAGCCAAACTGCCCTCCATGACATAGACTGGCTATGAAGCAGTGTGATATAAAGATGGCATCTCAGCCAAGAGTTAGCTTGAAATTCATTAAATGAAAGGGCCTTTGTGAAAAGCCATTATTTTAACTATGGAATGCCAAGCTGTGATTGCCCAAATCCAGAGATAATTTTACCTTCAGAAATATATGCTGCCCAGTATCTATAAAGCAACTTTCTTATCTCTGTCGTAGGACTCATCATCCTCCCATTACTCAGACTTCCATCCTTAGCATTGTCCTCACTTGCATTCACTGCATACAATGTCTTCTTTTAATCTCAACATCTTTCATATTCATTCTCTCCTTTCCACTCATACAGGTGCTGTCCTGATACAGGTCCTCATTTCTGTTCACCTGGAGTATGGCAACAGCTAGTTTCCCTATCTCCCTATTTTCTCTCCCCTTCCCCCACCACAGAGGCAGAGACTACTGAGCGAGTGTGAGATTTATAGCTGGTGCAGTTTTGCATGAAGAATTATCATTTGTTTTATTATTCAAAGAGATTGATAAAAGGTCTTTGGGATGAATAAGATTTGAAGTTTTACTGTTAACATTTATTACGCTAATTTATCACTAGGGCCACTAAGTGGAGTGTAGCAAAGACCCTACATTGCCTCTCCTAGCCCCCTTTAGCACTGGCAGGTCTGACCCAGAAAGCTTGGCGGTATCTCCTCTCAGGATCTGAGGAGAGTGATGCCTTGAGGCATAGATCTTTCTATCCTTTCCATTAGTCAGCCAGACTTAATCAGCTTTCTAAAAAGGGGCATTTATTGAGATGGTATAAGTAAAAACAATTGATCAAAGCATCCTCTCCTCCAAAAAATTTGACACCTTTCCCACAAGTATATACAGATCTAAGGAGAAAGTGAATTGAATTTTAGAGAGAACCTGAGGCAATAAGGGTGACTCAGATTCGGATGACTGGACATCCTTTCCTCCCTTTGGGGGGGAAGTTCCTCTAAAGTATGATGAATTTTTCCTCTAGGTTCCTGAGACTGACTATCTGAGTCAGAGTGAGGGTGACAGAGGGGCAACCATGGAGAAAAAGGGAATGAGATCTATGGTGAAGGGTTTTCTAGAGAGGGGGATCTTTATCTGGGACTGGGGAAATAATGACAAGAGATTTTGAAATATAGGGAAGAGAAGAGCCTCCATTTCTCTGCAATGCAAGGATGCGGAGGAAAGGGGATGGTGTGGATAGCCCCGCTCTGCTGTCTTCTATGCTAAAGTCTCTTCATTTCCAGGCTCATCTCAGGCTGCTTTCTCTAAGATCTCTTTCTTAACCCTGAAAGTTAAAATGGGTTTTCTCTCCTCAGATATCTCCGGGCTCTTTGTGTGGTTACCTCCTTTGCGCTTAATCACCGGATTCTCTCTTAAATCTAGCCTGGGCACAACTTTTCCCTCAGCTTTCTCCTTGAGGACAGGCTCAATGGCACAGCTGCCTCTTACACATAGGAAGATCTGTTAAGCTGAGTCCTTTAAGGCTCGGGTGATATTTTTAAAAAAAGTTATCAGTGTCCCTAGAAATCCCCTCTTCTCCCAATGTAGTATTGGGGAGGTAATTTAGAATAATGAAAAGAGCAGACAACACTCTGACTCCAAAATCAAAATTGTAGAAAGCCCCCTTCCCCCTCCCCTTTCCCCGCTTCTCTCCCCACTCCCCCAAACCAAGCCTTGGACCCATTTCTGTTACCTAAGTAGCTGTGTGACCTTGGGTAAATCATTTCACTTTTCATCCCTTTTCTCATCTGTTCCACAAGGATAACCACTGGACCTACTTAATATCACAAGGTTCCTTCGGGGATCCAATGAGATAATATTTACAAATTAACTCAACCACTCTATCAAAAGTATTCCCATGTAAGTATTCTCATGGACACTTTTAAGCTGGTAACCTACTTGTGAAAAGATAAATAATCTTAAGAGAATCCAACTTTCCAAAACTTGTTTTCAACTGCGTTATTTTGGAAGTGATCCTGCTTTTTTTCCTCTAATAAACTATGTTTATTTCTATTTAAAGGAGGAGATATGTGAAAGTATTTTTAAAAAGAATTTATTTACTTTTGTTTTTAGTTACTGAAGCAAATATAGATTGCATTTTCCTCCTAGCAGAAGGATAAGAAAATCCTAAAATTCTGAACCTCTGTCCCTGTGCCTTTCCCCTCCTGATACCTTCTACCACTAAAGGCTATTCATATGATCTTAACTCTGACTTTCCTTAACTTTGACTTTTCCTTTCTGCCCCACCATAGACATCTCCCCCAAATACCTCTAGCTTTATAATTGGTCAGAAACTATTGGTATTTTCTTTCCAGAGTTATCCACATACTGATATTGAGACACAATTATTTGGACAATGGCCAAAGATATGAAAATAGCAAGCTTTATTGTATACTTAGTTCCAGCAACTCCAAAAATGCTTTTCCCACAATAGCAGTTTTGTCCAAGGTCACTACAACCAGCATCATACCATGATTATAGACCCCAGTACTGCCCACCAGAACCGTATGAATATATGTGTTTTATATATGTTGGATATGATCTGTGGGGAAAGATGGAAATAAAAAATGTTGAATGTTTTAGGCTGGAAATGTCTTCTTTCCAGATTGGGGCACTCAGAAATGTACAGTTTAGGGGCCTCACTTCAATCCATGCAGTATTCTAGCAGTTCCAGATTCTCTAGGAAGGGCTATTAGGAAACCACTTCCACCCACATTTCCATCTTTTCTCTGCTGCCCCATCCCCAGAGGGAGCACAGTCAGGGAGAGTTTATCAGGCCTTGTCAGTCCTTGAGAGAACTAAGCTAAAAATACACATTCTTCTCCTCCAAGAACATACCAAAAAACAAAAGCAATGCTCAGAATGTTGGCCCAAGTCTATGAAAGCTTTCCTAAAATAATACTTCATGTCTTTGCTAGTGACATTTGAAAGATCAGGCCCTTTCACTTCATTAATTCATCAGTCAATCAATCAACAGGCATTTGTACCAGGCACTAGAAGTACAAGCAACATTATTTCTAGACTCTGAAACAGAGCCCCAAAGATGTCATCATTATTCACTAAACTAGCAGGGAATCAGGTGACCTTTAGAGGAAGTGTTGGTACTTCCCAGGTTTGAGCCTTGCTTCTCACCATGACCACTATACAGATCCCTTTAGCCTGCTCCTTGTGTAGAGGCAATTGAGCAATGAAGTCGAAATGGTCCAGTACAAGGACATCAATGGATGGGACACCACAAAGCTCCATAGAGTGGGGGAAGGGAAAGGAGGAGGCATAGTCAGAAGCAGCATCTTCACATCAATGCAGTCAATAACTCTTAATAAACTCCATGGGCTAAAAGGATAATCCTAGTGTTCTGGTTCTTGTGGAATAAGTCTATAATAATAATTAAAAAAGCACAATAGTCCTAAAAGTTGTTCTGATGCTTCCCCCAAACCAGTCAGTGACAGCCCCACCATTTATGAACTATTGTATCTTCATGCCCAGTCTCTAGGAGGCGATTACTGCATTCTTCCCAACGGACAATGCTCCCATGCTCCACTATCACAAATTTCCACATCAGTGCTGTATCCATTGGCAAGGGGACAGATTTGGACCAGATCCAATCCTTGTCACACTGGAGTGGGATGTAATTGTGCCAGCTGCCAAGGGTTTCATGGTCACCAGTTACTGCCACCACAGTGGTATCAGACATGGTGACATAATGAACCTGAAACTGGACATTGACTTGCTGAGACAATGGGAACACCGCTGCCACTCTCTTTGTTTTCAAATGACTCTCTTGACCTTTGGCATCCTTGATGGAGTCTCTTCCATATTCTAGTCTCTGGTTTGAGCTAGATGTCTGGAGTTCAAGGGCAGATACACCAGCATAAGAAGGCTCAGAGCTTTTGCCCTTATCACCATCTCTCCACACTGAGTGCGTGGTCACCATTTCCCAGTCTTCATGATCAACCAAATCTGAACCTGACACCTGTCCTTTTGGTTGAGAAGGTTCTGGGCTTTCACTTCTTAAGACTTCTGAGTAGTTCACAGAGTTAGTAAGCGTCGGCAGAGTCAGAGATTCTGTCCCTAACAACTGTGTGGAATAGAGTTGTTCTCCTGGTCTCAGACAGTCAAAGTCTTGGGTAGAAATATTCTGTGGTTTCCATGTTAGACCCTCAAGGTCACTGCTCTTGGACTCTGACACCAAACGTCCATTACTTTCCTGATGATGCTCTGAGAGACAAAGAATATTAAAACATTGCAAGCATTAGATGATTCATTTGGAAAAGGAGAAAACTGTAAGATACAAATGACCAACAATTGTCTGAAAGTTCTTAAGTCTTCCTGGGATAAATAAACTAGTCTGATAGCCATAAACCTCAGATAGATAAATGCTATCTTACAAAAAAAGGAGTAGTTTAATTATCAAAGATTCAGTTTAGCCTTTCTATAAAGTTAGGTATCTTATAAAAGTCTCAGTATGATATAGTTGGAGACTTCAAAATCAGGACCTGGGTTCATATCCTGCCTCTGCTACTTGGCAGCTGTATGATGCTGAGGGAGGCCCTTAACTTTTCTAGGTCTCAGTTTAATCATTTAACTTGATTCAGTGGAAAAAATGCTGAATTTGGAGTCAAGAAGACCTGGCTTTAAATCTACTTGTTTCAGCAACCTGTGTGACCTTGAACAAGTTATTTCCCTCCTCTGGGTAGAAAAAAAAAAGCATGAAAGCCCTATAAAAGTCTGTTTTCTTCTTACCCACCACTTTAGTATTCCTAAAAGTTCTCTGTGTTTTTCTGTTTTCAAAATCACACATCAGTTTTTCCTCCTCTATAAGCCAGGTGATGTAATGGATAGAGTGCCAGCCCTGGAGTCAGGAAGACTCCTCATAAATTCAAATCTGGCCTCACACTTAATAGCTGTGTGACCCTGGGCAAGTCACTTAACCCTGTGTGCCTCAGATTCCTCATCTGTCAAATGAGCTGGAGAAGAAAATGACAAACCATTCCAGTATCTTTGCCAAGTAAACCCCCAAACGGGTCACAGAGTCAGACCTGACTGAAAACGACTGATGAGAAAAACAAAAAAAGTTGACATTAGATCAACAAAGATATATTATCTTAAACATAGTATTTAGTTGGTCTCTAGTATTGTGCTCTCAGGATACAGATCTATACTTCCTGGGAGCAGTGTCTGCTTTTTCCCTTTCTTTGTACCCCCAGTACTTGGCACAGTGCCTGACGAAGAGTGCTTACACATTAACTTAATAAAGGCTAGTTCTGAATGACTGAGAACAAGGCTAGAACCCTAAAGCTAAAGCTAGAAATAAGCCACTGCCTATATGCAACAAAGTAGGGGGAGGCAGCAGGAAGGACAGAGGTCACTGATTTCAGGGCAAAGCACCCATCAGCCCAGCAGTCAAACAGGGCCAGATGTTGTCCAGCCAGTGGGGCAAAGAACAGCAAACAAGGACAGGGTTTGCAAACAGTGCTCATCCCTGCTAACCAGCGGTCAGAAGATGCACAGCCCCAAATAAAGAGCAATTAATGGCGAGTCATTCTTTGTTGCTTCACAAGCATTCAGAATAACAGTTAAGAGGTCAAGGCCGGAGAAAGACTGGATTTTTGCTTTCAAAATTGTTTGGGTAAGAACTTCAAAATGAAGGTTCTGCCTTATCAGCCATGTTTTCAATGGTCAATGTATTTTGTCAGCTGGGAGAAAAACATATCCCTTCAGCTTTACTGAAGGCAGTTTCCTTCTGTACTGCCATTATGGTAATTCTAAAAGCTCAAACACCTTTTTGTAAGATTCTAAAATCACATATCAAGTTTTGTTTTTTTTTGTTTTTTTCTTGGGGGCTAAGATGGAGGTATGAGAATGCATAACTGGTTGGGTCCAATCTTTCTACCTCAGCTAAATCTGAGCAGAGAGAAAGAAAGGGAAAAAGCATGATTCCAACAAAATTAAAGCCTCCTAAATATTAGGGTGACTTTCTTTTAAATTTTCAAAATTTTTCATCATTTGTTTATTTTTTAAAAAAACATTTAACAAAATTTTGAGTTCCAAATTCTCTCCCTCCCCCACCCACTGAGGAGACAAGTAATATGATTTAGGGTGAGGTGCTAATTCAATTCATGACTAGCATTTGGAAGCAGCTAAGTGCTAGGTACAGCACTAGGTCCTGGAGATACACAACTAAAAATAAATTGATCCTTGTTCTCAAAGAGAGTACATGGGGGGAGGGACAGAAAGGAAGTGGTTATAATATGTCTATATATAGTATACATATAAGATATACATATATATGTATATGTGTATATATATATATATGTATATATGAAAATTGAAGAGGAAAGACATATTACCAGCTCAGAGAATCAATGAAGATCTCACAGAGAGGAAGCATCTACACAACGAGGGAAGACAAGAGTTCTGAGTCAGAGATGGGAGCGGGGAGAACTCTAGGTTGGGGAGGGAGCCTGTGTAAATGAAAGGGGGCAGGAGGTAGAAATATTGAATCCAGGGAATAGCAAATGGGCTAGTTTGGATGGAATATAGTTTGTAAGATAGTAGTATAAAAATAAATTTAGAAATGGATCTGGAAACAGTGTGGAGTTAGCTCTCCACTTAAGACAAGCTAAAAAAGCATAGATTTTATGCTGTAGGCACTGGGGAGCAACCGAAGAGTTTTGAGCGACACCTTCAGATTGTGATTTATGACGGATCTTTTGGCAGAATGTGGACTGGAAGAGAGGCCAGAGGAGGCTGGCCTATAAGGGGGCTGTTGCAATAGTCCAGGAAAGAATTGATGGAGGTCAAAACCAGAGTGTTGGGTGGACATAAGAGCATCCTACAAGAAAAATTGGGGGGAGGAGTAGGGGGGACAGAATTGACAAAACTTGACCACTGATTGGCTTTGGGAGATTGAGAAGGTAAGGTAGGGAGAGAGAGAGAGAGCAAAGGTAGGGGCTCTATGCTGAAGCCAGCTCTAACCACTGGGCTTAAGAGCTGATGGTTTTGTTTTCATTGTGAACATTCACACATCAGAAATCAACTACCCTACAGGTCAGGGTTTGATTGTCTAGGCTTGAGAAAGTGCTAACAATGCAAATGAAATTTAAAAGTGTGTGTATATACATCCCCTTCCCTGCCCCCAACACCCAGGCTAGCTATTAAACATTTACTTTACACCTTTGTATTTGCTCTATAAACAACTGCTTCAGCTCATGAGGAGTACAGTAGAAAACAGCAGATGAGATCATTATCAGATTGGGGACCAGTAATAGTATTATTAATATTAACATAGCACTTTAAGGTTTGCAAAGTGCTTTATGCTTATCATCTATTTGGGGTTCATTTAGATAAGGAATTCTCTAGCTGGAAGTTGACCATGCATGACTAACCCTAACCCTAAAAAGAGATGCACTAGAAGGGCATATTTGAGATTTCTTGTTGTTTAGTCATTTTTAGTCCTGTGTGACTGTGACCTCTTTTGAGATTTTCTTGGAATAATTTGCCATTTCCTTTTCCAGTTCATTTTATAGATGAGGAAACTGAGACTTGCTCAGGGTCACACAGCAGTAAGTGTCTGAGGCCAGATTTGATGTCAGGTCTTCCTGATTCTAGGCTCAGTGCTCTGTGCACTGCACCACCTAGCTGTCCATGTATTTGGGATACATCTGTATAATACATACATACATACATCTGAACCTAGGGAATGGGTGAATGATGAAATTTCTAAGAGTACATGTAGAGAGAGAAGAGAAAAGGGTCCAGGGCAGAGCCCTGGGCAATGACCAAGGTAAGAGGGCAAGAGATGAAAATAGAGTGAACAAAACGGAGAGAAGGAATAGCAGACAGAGGGAAGAACTAGGAGAGAACAGTATTTTGGAAAGAAAGAGGAATGTGTTCAGGAGGATGGGGTAGTCAACAGTGGCAAAAGCTACAGAGAAGTCAATGATGAGGACTGAGAAAAGGTTATCAGATTTAGAAATCAAGAGATCATGACTAACTTTGGGGGCAATTTCAGTAGAATGGCTTACAAAGCCAGCTTGTAAAAGGAATTGACAAGGCAGTTGAAGATAAGAAAACAGGGATATAAATTGTAGATGATTCACTGAAGGATTTAGAAGTCAAAGGCTAGAAAGACACAGAATCCTAGTTAGAGGGTCTGGAATGGCATAGACATGAGCATGTTTATGGGAAACTTTCCTACTCTTTTTTTGAGGCTAAAGGCCAAGGTAATGGATAGAGTTGGCTTTCAAGTCCTATCTCTGACACACACTGACTGTGTGACTCAGGGCATGTCTAACCTCTCCATGCCCTAGGCAATTTTCCAAGACTATAAATCGCCGAGCAGTAGTCTCTCGGTACTGGACAGAAGGAGTTTGTCTATACCAATGAAACCAAAGGTTCAGATGAAAAAATATCTACATAGGAATAGAAAAAATTAAAGTAACAGTGTAGAAAACCCTATAATTAAAATCAATCAAGCACATTCTGCAGATGAGCATCCTCGGTGGGACCCTGTCCCTAGTACCCTGCTTTCAGAATACAAAGGTGTATTTGACCATAAAAATGGAATCCAAGAATGGTTC
>CM053774.1:113175975-113204304 GCA_028658325.1 Potorous gilbertii
TTCTTGCAAAAGTCTGGCTTAATAGAATGCAACTGGATTCTCATCGCTGTCTTTGCATGAATGTTCTATTTTGATTGAATTTTATGAATAAAATCTCAGGTCCTCATAAACAGTTGTATAAAGGAATATTATTTTAATAACGTTTTAGTGTTATTATTATTAAAATAGTTTTGACAGCTAGGATTCCCTGAAAGCGTTTCGGACTGGGGTCACGAGAACAAATGTTTGTTGAATAACTACGAAGTCTCTCTGAGCTGACTGCCACAGGGCCAGGGGCGGGGGTGGGGAGAGGGAGTGTCTGCAGAATTCTAGAGTGCGATTGTCCAAGGGTTCCCCCAACAAAGCTCTTGGTGCCACTCGCCTCCATCCCAGATTTGGCTTGGATGGTTTTGCACCGCCCCCTCCCCAAGTCGTCAAACCCAGAGAAGAGATAACTTGGGAGGGGTCCCAAACCCCAATTCCCAGACGCAAGGTATGGGGCGGGACCGTCCTTCGGGGTTTCTGTGTTCTTCTGCCCCATTTGGGTAAGGTTGGGGTGCAGCGCTGGCGGTGGCAAAGAGAGCACGTGAAGCAGGTTCTGTTCAGCCTGAGCTGGGCCTCTCAGGGCCCAGGGTCCAGGAAGAGGGGAGGCATCCCACCACCACCCACCTCCAATAGAGTAGCACCGGGAAAGGGGTGGCGGACCCTGATGGGCAAGGGGGAAAGCAGACTGTAAGATCTTAGATCCACCGTAGTCCCAGTCTCCTGCTATAGACGAGGAAAGCCAGGCCTGCGGGCCTGAAGTCACTTGTCCAAAGTCGCAGAGGTAATAAGCGGCCGAGCCAATATTAGATTTCAGACCCTCTGCCTCTTCCCATTGGACCCCACTGCATGTCAAGAACGGGAAGGTTGGGGCTTTTGACCCTTAGATCCCTGTTGATCCACAAACCAGGCTGGCCCAGGCGCAAGGTACCCAGGGAACACTAGGGACTGAGTGCGACAGGCAAAGTTAGGGGTGTGTCCACACCATGCACCCCTCTTCCCACCCATCCCCGGCTTTCTTTGGGCTCCCTAAAGATTTGTCAGCACCCACATAAGCGGTGCCGACCAGGGTACCCACGTACCTTCGGCTGTTTTCTTCACGTTCCTGTCGTCCCTCTGCTCCCGGAGTTGGGCCACCTGCTCGTGTTTGGGGCAAAGGGGGTCCCCGCTATCTCCGCCTCCGTCTCCCTTCGGGGCTGCCGCGACCGCCTCCCCTGGAGACATCTCTCGTCCCTCCCCGGTCCCCGCATCCCGGTCCCCGGAATCTCCCCGCAGCAGCCAAACGAAGAGCGCACCGGCCAGACCTCCCCCCACCAGCAGCGCAGATATGACAGCGCCCATAGCTCCGCACTCACGGCCCGGCTGGCCAAGCGCTGCGGGGGATGCCCTGAGCCCGGCCGCCCGCGGGGACTGTGGACCCAGGGTTGAGCGGGAGAGGCTTGGATCCTGCTCGCAGAGCTTCCCCACCCTTGCCTGCCTTTTATCTCAGCCCTGGTCCTTGCCTCCCGACTCCCCGCCCCAGCAGAAGCTCAACTTTCCCCTGTCCCGCCCCGCCCCGTTGTCACCCCTCCAGGCCACAGTCCCAGAAGCTGGCCACTGGAGGGGGAGAAGGACGGGGTGCAGGGGAGGGAGCAGGGAGGGGCAGAGGAATGAGGATGGGGTGGGGTAGAATCTGCTACTGCAGCCAAGACTGACATTATCCATCCTCCCCCACGTTCTCCTCCTACCACGGTCCCTGACTCTTCCCCTGCGTTTTACAAGGTCAAGTCAAGTTTTAAGGACTTTACTCCTTCCCAAATCGTTCTCCACTGCTCTTGCTTGGACTGGCTCCTCAGTCTTAGGTCTTAGTCCTAGCTCGCTGTACAGCACCCCAGCTAGAGCTGACCATGGGGCTGAAATCCAGGGTGCCTGTCTCACTCTATGAAAGCCAATATCCAGGGGTGATCTAGCATCTGTAGAAACCCAGTGACAAGAGCACTCCTTTGAAAGGAAATGAAGAGAAAATGAGCCCTAGTGTCAACTACTCCCCCTTGGCCCTTAACTTCTCTGAAACTCAGTTTCCTCATTTGTGAAAGGAAGGACTCACAGTTTGGAAGTTGAGATATAGTAGGTGCATCGGTTCTTCCTGATGTGTTCTCTCTGTCCTTTTGGGGGAAGATGATTAGCTCCAAAATATCGTTTCTCTATGTTTGCACATAGTTGGCTGCACGTTCTCTCCCTTATTACATTGTAAGCAGACTTTCTTTTTATGGCCAGGGTTTGGCAAACTGCCCAGTACATTAGTAGGTGCTTCATAAATGCTTGTTGACTTTAATGGGAACATTTGAATGCTGGTGCCTTCCATCAGTTAGCTTTCTCCAATTTACCCTGCATATTGCTTTTACATGACTATTTGTGCATTGAATCCTCCTTTCAGCAGTAAGCTTCTGGAGAACAGGGACTGGGTTTTGCCTTTTTTGTATCTTCGCCTCTTAGCACAATGCCTGGCACACAGTAAGCTCTTAATGCTGCTTGACTTGTTGAGATGGGAAATCCCCAGAGAAAAATCGACATGCCTCCTGCTGACAGAACTAGTACTTGAGGAGGAATCAAAGCATCATCTATTTAAGGGTGAAAAGCCACGATTTCTCTTAAATTAGCAGCCCCCTCCCCCTATTCACTGCCAGTGGTAACTAGGATAGGGTGAATGTGCTTTGCACCAGTGCACTGAAATTCAGTGGGAATTATTAGCCCTTACACTCCTTCGTTGTGGAAACAACTGAACTTGGTTGGGTTAAATAATTTAATTAGACGAAATAAAAGCTACGGAATGGCTTGCTTCTTTTTTTCTTTTGCCCCACTTGCATCTCAATTTCCTTTTATTATCCATCCCCAAGCACTGGACTCTTGAAATCCCAGGGGATTTGCCTACAGGGCCAGTTTCCTACTACGGGAAGGAGGTTATCTCTATCTTCCTCCCCCAAAGGAATACCTTTTAAGATGATTTGAGGGTATATTTTCCAATATCTCTGATGATGGCAGGGATGATGAAGCTCAAAAAGCGATGGATTTGGAGATATGGGAGTTGGGTTCAAATCCTACCTGTACTTGTAAGTGACTTTGTTCAGTCCTTTTCACTGTCTGGGCCTCAATTTCTTCATCTGTCAGATGAGGGGATTGAACTAGATGGCCCCTTCCACCTCGTCCATTTCCTACACGAAAATCCCCCCCAAAGGAATATAAGGTCCTCGAGGGCAGGGATTGTTTTGTTATTGTCCTTTTACTATTCTACTCTCTAACAGTGCCCAGCACATTCTGACCAATGGTTTAAATAGAATGAACTCAATTATGGCGGCAGGTTTTGTGGTACGTGTAAAGGCAAGCAACGTAGGCTCTTTTGCTGTTTTTTGTTTTAAAGTATAATCAAGAAGTATAATGCCTTTGATTGAATCTTGCCTTTATCAATCAAGAGTCCTTCCCAGGAGAAAAATACAGAAACAAGTGTTTCTGTGTACACACACACACACACACACACACACACACACACACACACACATATATATATATATATATATATATATATATATATATATATATATATATATATTTGTATTGTTAATGTGATTAAATATCTTTCCCACCCATTAATGGACCTGCCCATTAAGGGGAATTTGATTAGGGGAGATTTGTAGGAAGGCCCACACCTTTTGTTAAAGAGGCACTGGGGGTCAAGGGTTGGGATGCCCTCTGACCCTAAAAAAGGTATAAATACTCTGAGGGTGAGGTTTTACTTTGGGGTTTAGTTTTTGGAAGGAAGTTTGTGTGCCAAATGAGGCTCTTGGAAACCACTAAGCAGCCATCCCCTTCCACCCCCACTTTTGAAAACCCAGATGTTGGTGCTTCCCTCTCTGGCAACTATGGTCAGACAGTTGGACCTGTCTGTTGATTAGTGATACATGAATTGTTTATGTCAAACAGTTTTGAAGTGCTGTCTGTTGATTTCCTGAACTAAGTGAATGATATATGTGTTTGATTAAAGGAGATTGTTAACCTTTCAAAAGTTGCCTTTCCTTTTATGAATGCAGATTTAAGAACCTGTGATAGCAGGCCCACCTCCAGTACATTACTCTCTGAGAAGATAAATATTTTCCTCTTGTGCTTTTAGTAAGTACACTTAACAGATGTCAATGGCACTAAGTCATCTACATTGGTAAATCTACAGCTCATTTCCTTTTTATAATCCACTAAATTCTATGTTTATGGGAAAGGAATTTCATGGATAGGTGTTCTATCCTCTCTTTCTCCTTCCCAGGAGTCCATTTAAGTTAAAACTCAAGACCACCAACACCTAGATCCCCTGGTTTCCGTGTTAAAGTTTAACAAGAAGGGTAGGCTTAAAATGCTAAAAAAAAAAAAAAAAAAAAAAAAAAAGAAAAAAGGTAAAATATTGAAGAACCTCATGTTTATCACAGTCTAAATCTGATTATACAACAACTCATTTCCTCTGCAATATACAAGAACTTTGTTTAGATATAGAGCTTGTGTTAGAAAACACCTGAGAACTGATTCTGGCAAAGGTGCAGTATGATACAGTGAGATTGCTCTGAGTTTGGAGCCTGATGATCTGGATTTGAATCCTATCTGTAATACCTATTCCCTGAGTAACTCTGGGCAAGTCATAAAACCTCTGTAGGTTTCAGTTTCCTCATCTATAATATGAGGGGATTGGATCACATGGCTTCTAAGTTGATGATCCTAATGCTTGAACTATGAAGACAGTCACGGTGTTCCCCACCATTGAATCATAGATTCATAGATGGAGATCCAGAAGGAGACTTAAAGGTCATTGAGTGTAGACATCACTGTGCTGGAGCCAACTCATATTAACTTGGGAGAGCCAGTTGTTAAATTGCAAACATTATAACTTAAGTCTTGATTTCTTTTTTTGTTTGTTTCTTTTGTTGATTGTATAGACTTAAGAAAGTGTAGGAGAAAATGCTCATGAAGTTGGTCAGACTTAGGAGTGTGTGGGTCCTACACTGATTTTTTTTTTTTACTGGAGTGTTAGTCATTAAATATTTACTAGCATACCCAAGTCCAACCCTGTCATTTTACAGCTGAGGAAACTGGGGCTGGGAGACTGGGTGACCTGCCAAACCTCAAGCAGGTGGGATTTGAATCCAGATGCTTTGAGTCCAGCACTCTTCATCTTAAATCCCAAGAGGATATTGAAAAGTTGAATGAAATATCAGTAAAATGTTTAAAGAGAAAATGTCAAGTGAATATTGAACATCAGTAGATGATCCCTTGTTTTAAAGGGAATATAACTTCATAGGGCAGCTAGGTGGAATAGTGGATAGAGCACAGGGCCTAGAATCAGGAAAACCTGAGTTCAAATCTGGTCTTAGACATTTACTAGTTGTGTAACCCTTGGCAAGTCACTTAACCCTCTTTGCCTCGGTTTCCTCATCTGTCAAATGAGCTGGAAAAGGAAATGGCAAACCACTTCAGTATCTCTGATAGGAAAACCCCAAAGAGGTCATGAAGAATTGGACACAACTAAAACAACTGAACAGCAAGAACACCAAATAACTTCAGTGAGCAAAACTACAAGTGACAACATGTCCGCAATCTCCCTATAAAGTTTATGAGCTGTCAAAGTGCACAACATACAGTGATAGCAGTAGGGTTTTTTACAGTGATAATTTCATTCTAGATTTAGAAGGGATCTGGGCTTAGTCTGTCTAGTTCAACCCTCTTGTCTTATAGATAAAGACAATGTGTTCCAAAGGGACCAAAGCTGGGATTTGAACCCAGGTTCCCTCACCCCTAAAACAAACACTTTTCCTCTCTCTCAGTGGAAACTTTTCTATTAGTCTTAATTATTACCAGTAAGTACTGATGATTTCATCACACTGTGCTGAGGACTCTTCATTTGTGAAGTGTGGGACAGAATATTTCTGTAGATCCCCTTCCTCTGACCTGCTAAAGTAAATGCTGTCTTTCAGACTCCATTGTAATTTCCCCTGACAACCATACACCCAAGCAATTGGCCAAGCTGCAATCTCAAAGCTTAAGGGACAGAGCTGGTAACAATTAAATGCTACTTTACGTTTCCTAAATGATAGCAATAGTTGACCTTTAGAGAGTTTTGGACATATCTTATTTAAGCCTCACAATGACCCATGAAATTATTTTACTGGAATTATTGTATCCATTTCACAGCTGAAGAAATCTGACAATGTGTGAGGTGACATGACTTGCCCAGGGCCACTTGCCTAGGAAGTGTTCCAGGTGAAATGTGAATCCAGGTCTTCCTGATTGCCAGTCTAGCATTCTCACTACTTTGCCTTTCAATAAAAATCAACTATAAGGGCAAGTGGGAAATATAAGCCCCAAAGAAGGATGCTGGGTAGCAGAGGGTACAATGAGACAAAAATAGATGCATGCCACCATGGCAAATGTGCATTTGGATGATAAGCTGACTTTCCTGTTTCAGAAGATTCTACTCAATATGAAAATATCTGTTTTATTTTCAAGGAAAAACAAGAAGATTGTACTGCTCTATTTTGTGCCATCAAAGATGGACTCAAGACCTGTGTATATTTCTGCTAAACTATCCTTTTGGTTCTGTCAAAAAATATTTTTAAGTGTATTTCTTGGGGAAATTTTCCCACAGCAAGCAGCAGTGGCTTGAGTTGTCTGGAGTATTAGGCTACACACAACCACACTACCTGGAATTCCAATACTGATTAATTACCACGGCTAGTCAGTTGTGCAGGAAATGACACCAGTCATTAAGAGGGTCAAAAATTAATAGGTCTGCTGTGTTTTGGGCTGTATCATTTTGCAAGATTTCACAAAAGGCTTGATTAATTAGTTAATTAATTAAATTTTTATGTTGCCAAGTAAAAACTTAGTAGGAAAGAATGATGCATGCTCTAATCAATAAGTTTAATTGATGCTTTTTAAAACAAAGGAGGAAAGAAAAATAACAAAGGGCAAAATAATATTAAGGATTTTGAATTTCAAGGAAAATGACAAATACTGAAGGGGAGTTAGAAATATTGGGATACTGATGCATTGTTGGTGGAGTTGTGAATTGATACAACCATTTTGGAGAGTAATTTGGAATCATGTCCAAAGACCTTTGACCCAGCAATACCACCACTAGTTCTGTATCCCGAAGACATTAAAAAAAGGAAGAGGACCTCTGTGTACAAAAATATTATAACAGCTCTTTTTGTGGTGCAAAGAATTGGAAGTTGAGGGCATGTTCATCAGTTGAGGAACGGCTGAACCAAGTTGTGGTATATGAATTTAATGGAATACTACAAGAAATGATAAGCAGGGTGCTTTCAGAAATGGCAAACCACTCCAGTATCTTTACCAAGAAAACCCCATGAACAGCTGTGGTTGATTGGGTTATGAAGAGTCAGACACAACTGAACAACTAAACAGCAAATAGGTTTCACCAGACTGCCAAGGGGATTCATGGCACCAAAATGGTTAAGAACCTATAGCATAAAGAATAAGTTGAGTGTGCCTAGGTTAAACATGATCATTGCCTCTTCCCTTTTCCCTTAGGCATGCCATTGTGTTCGTCCTTCATTGCCAAAGAAGACCATGCCATCAGAGAAGTCATGATGTGACTTGCACTTGACTTTGTTCTGAGTGAGGGAGGGCTGTGCAGGTCACCAGCCTCACTTCTCCTCCAGTCATCTGAATCCAGAGACCTGATATTCCTCAGGATGACTGGAGATGACCCAGGATGCACTGGGAGACCTTGGGCCCTTTAGAGCAAGGTGTTTGCCGGTACTCACTTAGGGTGAGGCAACACCCATTCATTGAATAGGCCTGTTTAAGAAGTAGCCAGGGCATGGCCCCTTTAATGAGGTCAAGAAAAAGGAAGACATCCGGTTGGGTGGGAAACAGCAACAGTTACTATTGATAATCACTCTCAAGCTAGAAGGGTCCAGAGAAGCCTTCAGGCAGGGCCCCAATGGAGTCCAGTTTCAGAGGGCAGTAGGTTTAAGGTTTTGGGAGAGGTCAGGACAGGGGACAGGACAGGAGAAAGAAAAGGAGGGAAGGGGGAGGGGAGGGAAGGGTAATAGGAAAGGAGCCAGTAAAACCCAAGTCAACAGGGCATCTTTTGGCCATCCAAGTTTACCTTCCTGTGGAGAGGAGAAGGAAGGGGAGGGGGAGGCAGACAGGAGAGGAGGAGGTGAGTTACCCAGCTGCATTCAGCCAGCTGCATCTACTCACAGGATTGTGTTCATCCTTCATTGCCGAAGAAGACCATGCCATCAGAGAAATCATGGCATGACTTACACTTGACTTTGCCTGCCTCCTTCACATACTGGCTGTGTGACCCTGGGACAATCACTTAGCTTCTCACTGCCTCAAGAAATTATCTGTGGCAGGGATTCAGTCTGATAGACCCCTTCTCAGAATAATATTCTTAAATGCATAAAATAAAATATATAGGATTACAAAGAAGATCAATTATTTTGAAATATAGTTATCAAAATATTTTTGTAACTTGTGACAGTAATATATGTATTTTATTAACACATTAAATTATAAAATAATGCATTTAAAATGTGAAGACCACTCAGAAGAGAGACAGAGAGAGAGAGAGAGACAGAGAGAGAGAGAGAGAGAATGCTTAGTGGGTATGGGTGTGAGTTGCTTATCTTTAGTAAGAATTTAAACTACGGGGTGTTCTTTGACACCAGGCAACAGGCATGCCATGTTGAATGTTCAATCAATTTTCAAATGTAATGTGATATGAAAATATCTCTGATTTCTATGGGCGATAGTCACAGGCAGTGGTAAACAGCAATTGTTTCTGGCCAGAAGCTCTGAGGGTCTTCCCCTCCCTGAATGATTCTTTTGTGAAGCCAAACTAGGCAATCTTTTACCTCAGTTCTCACCTAGCCTTAATTACTGAGACCTGAGAAAGACCTTAAGGTCTTAAAAAGGGCAAGGTCTCACATTGCATCCTGAACCATCACCAGTAGTTCTGACCTATGTCTTGTCACTGGACTCTAGTGACTGGAGGAGAGAGTGAGGCTGGTGACTTTGCACAGCTCTGCCTCACTTAAATCCAATCTATCTGCAAGTCAAGTGATGTCATCGGTCCTCTTCGATAATGAAGCACAGGCAGTTCTAATATTACTGTGGTTTGTCACCTACATTCATGCTTGAAAGTAAGGTTCATTTTCAGTTAGAGGTTAGTAAAAATAAACCTGTCATTTTTCCCCATCCAAGTTCTCAGATCCTCTGAAATCTATGCTGAGACTTGTTGGGAATCTTCAGACTGCAGGTTAAGAAGCCCTGCTCCAAGACATAGTCATGCCCAAGTTAGAGACCATTTGCTGTGAGTTCCTCACAGTGATGAAACCATGGATCAGCAGCACCTGTCAGCTTCAGTCAGTCTTGCGGAGTCTCTGACTTCACAGGATAGGATAGACTGAACCCAGAAATAGACCTTCATCTGGAGAGCAGGCACGAAGGGTTGCCCTGGCTTCCAATTTCACAGAAGTGTTCTCCAGATCCAGTTATCAAACAATTTTCTCATCTGAATTCTAGAACAGACTTACATCAAGGTCTGTGATGCCCAAAAGAAAAATAAAATTCTCAAAGGAAAAATGTTAATGTCTTCATTCTGTAGGACTGTCAGCATGCCAGACATGCCACAGACTATATGTCTCTAAGTCCCTGTGACCTTACATCATCGGCTAAGACTGAAATCTGTTGCTAAGAAACATTCCTTCAAAAGAAAAACAAAATCACGGCAAGCGATGATCGGGATAAAATTGAGGGGAGAGATCACACACACACCATCTACTTCTATAGGTTTACATAAATTACATATATATATGTATATCCAGTGTCAAAGAAACTACCAATTAACTTGCCTTAGAAGGCTGTTGGATAGTTTTAATGAGTTAATAACAATACTAGCCAGCATTTATAAGACACAAAACTTGCAATGAGCTTTACAAACATCATCTCATTTTATCCTCACAACAATCCTGGGAAGTAAAACACCCTTATTATCTCCATTTTTGAGATGAAGAAACTGAGGCAGAGAGTAAACGATTTGTTCAGGGCCACACAACTACTAAAGGCAGCATTCAAACTCAGGTCTTCCTAACTCAGAGTCCAAGACCACCGTATTACCTCACCACCCCTATGAAGGTCACACAGCTGTTGAGTATGTGAAGGGAAATTCAAACACAAGTCATGGCCATTCCATGTCCTCAATGGGATATGTCCTTGCAGTAACAGCTACTTTTCACATTGCCAAATAAAAGATGGATAACAACATCTATGGGTGTGCTAATTACCAAGTTTATTTAATGATTTTAAAAAACAAAGGAGAGGAAAAAAGGGGGAAGACAAATCCTTTTGCTTTCTATGTCTTACTTCTAGCTAGCTTCCCCTCTTCATTCTTTTCTTTGCCTTGGGCTTCACCTTTGGCTTCAGCTGCAGCTTCATGGGCTGCAGGGCGAGCTGGTGATCGCTTTCTGGGGAGCTTCTGTCTTCCTTCTTGGCGAACAGTCTTGAGAGGAACTAGAGATCCCCAAAAGAAACAAGAAGTGGCATTAGCCTCAATGGGAATCTGGCAGAGCGCTCCCCCAATACACCCAGACACACCAGATACACAGACACATATCTAGACACATATCTAGACACATACACAGACATACACAGACTCAGACACCCACACAGATACACAACACCCAAACCCAGACACGCAGACATATGAACAGACATACACAAAAAGACACACATATATACGCATCCAGACACACACACACACACACGCACACACACACATGCACACATTCACACCTTCTTGTCCTCCTCCTATATTTATGTGGCTGATTAGAATGTGGTCATACAGCAAGAGTCAAAAATCCACTAGACACACAAATCAGCTCACTTTGCAGCCAAGTCCAATTTTCTCCAGATTATCCCTTTAATTGAAAGCCTACTCAAGAGAGTAAAGGGGGTTGGGGTGGGGGTGGTGGGAGAGAGAGAGAGAGAGAGAGAGTGTGTGTGTGTGTGTGTGTGTGTGTGTGTGTGTATGTGTGTGTGGTGAAGGTGTGGGTGTGTGTATGTGTGTGTGTGGTGAAGGTGTGGGTGTGTGAGTGTAGCAGCACCTATAATAGAACAAACACTGGACTTGTAATAGAAGACCTAGTGAAAACGGCATAACATGATGGGAAAAAGACTGACTATTGAGGGGAGGCTCTGGGTTCCAATTCTGACTCTGCTGTTTACCACTTGTATAATTGGGCAAGTCACTCCCCCTCTGGGGTTTCAGTTTCCTCATCTATAAAATGAGAAGGTTTGAAGAAGGCCTTTGTGGGACTTTCCAGCTTTAAATCTTCGGTGCCATGATCTTTCAGTCAGGTGCGATAGATTTGAAATCAAGAAATTTCAAATATCTCTACTTGCTAACTGTAACACCCAGGCAAGCTAGAGTCTGAGGTCAAATTTGAACTCAAGTCTTCCTGATTCCAGGAGCAACACTCTATCCACTATAGTGCCACCTAGCTGCCCATATCACTAATGATAGACCTATGAAATAACAAAACAGGCAAATGCATGAGTGTTTACATGAATGATGAAAACAGCAATACAAGGTATAATTAAGAGACACCTGTAGCTATAGTACTTACATAACTTTAGTATATAATCAAGTAAATATATTTCAGTGCATGCTGTGTTTAACATGAATGAGTACCACTAGACATACACAATTACATGTAAATCATATGTTACATGGGTAAACATTAGTTTCACCTGTGGCACCTTAGGTTATTCTGGACACAAGTCAAAATAGACTCTCCATTTTCCATCAGTGGGTTTTCATCACTGCCTGGTACCAGGGATCCTCCCTGGTGAACTCCCCATCAGATTCTTTGTACCTACTGTCTTCCCCCATTAAATTTTAAGCTACTTGAGGACAGGGAACTTAGTTTTTCTTGTTTGTCTCCACAGTACTTGGCATGTAGCAGGCACTTAAAGATGTTTGTTGAATCAAGTTTATGTATCAGACACTATGCTTGCTGCTGGGGCTGAGAATACAAAGAAGAAAACATCTCTTACTCACAAAGAGTTTACATTCTAATGGGAGAGAAGACAAATATGGATAAAAACATACATATAGATACAACCCAGTTAAATACAAGATACTTTGGGAAGGGAAGAATCAGGAATTTTAGTCATGTATTAGATGAGGCTTGAATGGCATCTTCGAGGAAGAAAGAAATTCTAGAAGATGGAGGTAAGTGGTGGAAGGCATTCCAGGCATGTGGAAGGGACAGTGCAAAGCCATGAAGAGGGGAGATGGCATGTCCTTTGGGAGGATCAGAAAGGACAGTTTGGTCAAATTTGAAAGTACAGGAGAGGGAGTCATGCCCAGAGAAGCTGGAAAGCTAGTTCAGGGTCAGGTTGTGTAGGGTATTAAAAGCGAAGTGGAAGAGTTTAGATTTTATCCAAGGGACAATAGGAAACCCACAGAATTTATTGAGTAGGGGAGTCACATGATCAGATCTGCATTTAGACAAATTTTTGGCAACAGTATGTGGAATGGATTGGAGTGGGGAGAGATCTGAGGCAAGGAGACCCATTAAGAAACTGTTGAAAAAATCTAAAATAGAATTGAGGAGATAGGAGTGTCATGGAAACCAGGGAGGAAGGACAATACATCCAAGAGAAGAAGGTGGATAGCTTTGTCAAATGAAACAGACAAGCCAAGAAGGGTGAGAACTGAGGAAAAAAGATCAGCAAACGTGACAGCGAAGAGATCATTAGTAACCTTCAAGAAAGTAGTTTTAGGTTAGTGGAAGCGCCATTTCAAATAATTAAGGAGTGGGGCAGCTAGGTGGTACAGTGGATAGAACACCAGCCTTGGAGTCAGAAGGACTTGAGTTCAAATTTGACCTTAGAGACTTACTAGCTGTGTGACCCTGAACAAGTCATCTAACCCTGATTGCCTAAAAGAAAAAGGCTAAGGAGTAAGGGAGAAGAAAGAAATGAGTATAGACAGCTTTGTCAATGAATTGGCTGAGGAAGGGAGGAGAGATATAGGAAAATAGCTAGAAGGGATGGTAAGATCTAGTAGAGATTTTTTAAGGATAGAGGTATCTTGGGAATATAGGAAAGGAATCAGTTGATAGAAAGAGGTCAAAGATTTTGAGAGTTGAATGTTTCAGGATGTAATCTGTAGGAGAAGATGAGAAGGCAACAGGACATGTAGATGGGTGGGTCTTAGTATGGAGAAGGACCATCACTTTTTTAAGAAACTGGGGGAACAGAATAGAGTGAAGGATGATATCAAAGGGTTTTGAGGTGAAGAGAACAGAAGAATAGGAGTGGCTGGTCTCAATATGGCTCCTAAGGTAGTTCCTGAGAATGAGGACTCAGCAAAGTTAATTCACCAAAAACACTTATTGCCAAAGCGTGATTTGCTTGGATTCCTAAATGAGAAGGTGAAGAAAAATTATGACCATTTACCCCAGCCCCTAAGTGAAAGAGATCTCCCCAGAGCTGCAGAAGGACTCCCTAAATCAGAGGCTGCCTCAGGCATCTAGAGCAAAGAAAACACTGTGTACTGTGACCCAACAGACTGGCATAGGCTTACTTTTATTAAAAGTAGTGAACTGAACCCAGAGGCAGTAAATAATTTTTCTACCTAGAATTTCAACTGTAGGTACTTTTAGGAAAAGAGCAGTAACAGTGATGGTATTAACACTGCTAGCTAGCCTGGGCTTTCTCCTATAAGTACAATTAATTCTGATGCAGATTATGATCAGTTCATACTATCAACCAGTTAATCAATAAACATTTATTAAGTGCTTACTGTGTTCCAGGCATTGTGCTAAGCACTGGGGATAAAAGAAAACACACACACACAAACCGGCATAAAAAGTCCTTGCCCTCAAGCATCTCACAGTCTAATGGGGGAGACATTATGTGCACTGGAAACCAGTTTGGTGGAAAGTAGGTTTAAGCTAAATCCTATACCATATCCCACAATAAGCTCCATGTGGATATACAATCTAAATATAAAAAGGTCACATCACTTAAAAATTAGAGGGCAATGAGCAGAGATATCTTTCACAACTATGGCTAGAGGGAAATTATTAAAAGATAAAGTAGATAACTTTTATTATGTTAAATAAAAAGCTTTGGCACAAAGTACTTTGGCTAGGATAAGAAAAAAGTTGTTAATTGAGGGAAAACTTCTCATCAAATATCTCTGATAAAAGTCTGATATCAAGATGATAAAATTGACATAAATATATAAGATTAAGAGACATTCCCTAACATTTATAGGTAAATGGCAAAAAGGCACAAATGAACATTTTCAAAAGAAGAAAAACAAGCTTGATCGCTAACAGTCATGTGAAAGAATGCTACAATGAACCAATAAAAGAAATGCAAGTTCCTTTTGTTCATCAAAAGGGTGAAAATGAACCAAGACTGCAATGGAAAGTTTTGGAAGGGCAATAGGAAAACAGACATGCCAGTTCACTATTACAGATATAGTCTATATTCTATTAAATTCTGGAAAAAAATGGAAACAATACAGGAAAAGTCACTAATTTATATTTTCCCTTTATTCTAGTGATAGCCCCACTGGGAACACATACCGAGGAGTTTAAAGTCTGAGCAAAACACTGCATATGTACAAAAATATTTATAGATCTCATTTTGTGACCGCAAAGATCTGGAAACAAAATTGATTCCCACCAAATAGGGAATGAATGAACAAATTGTGAGATATTTAATGTAAATAATGTATTAAATTTGGAAATTTTAATGTGAAAATATTACTGTTAAGCAATAAATATGAAATTAGAGATTTCTGTGAATTTATGTAGAATGCAGTAAGCAGAACCAAGAAAACAATTTATATAGGAGGCACAATGATGTAAAAGAAAAGTATCACTGAAAGAGGTCAGAACTTTGACTAGAATAACTATCCATTTTGCTCCAGAGTAAGGAGAAACAGAGAAAGGGAGATATAGATATATTATTAGACATGGCCAATGTTTTTGGTTTCTTTTGTTTAAAAGTACTTCTTATGTAACTCTGCACACCACTTGATAATGATTCAAGAAATAACCCTGTATACCCTGGCACAGATTTCTGCTGCTGAGGAGGGAGCTTGTGGATTGAATGAGACAAGGTAGTTTATGCCATGAACCAAAGAGATGCTGTATCTTAAAGAGATAACATTGTTTTCTCTGTATTCTAGGAGAAAAAAAGTATCTGAAGTTTTGAGTTGGAAGTTATTTGGATAGTGTCTATGTCTGCTCCAAGGACTTAAGTGGTAGCAGGGAAAAAAGCAGGTAGCAGCACAGTGCCAAGAGGAAGGGAAAGGTGGAGAGAGAGAGAGAGAGAGAGAGAGAGAGAGAGAGAGAGAGAGAGAGAGAGAGAGAGAGAGAGATTAAGGAATTAAATAGAACAGTGCTTGTTTGCTTTGTGTGAGTTTTAATGACTCAGTCTTCCTATCTCATCCAGGTTGAAAGTCCAAGGACTATTCCTAGGCCTGCTCCCACTCTGATCAACTTTGTCCTGCTGTTTCTGAGTTGTATGACTTGTACTGATTTAAACCCCCTTATTCAATCTAATGCTCCCCTGAATAGGGGCTCCCTATATTCATGCTGAATTTAGTGTGGACATATCCCATTAGCTTGGCCCACTGCATCTCAGAACTCCTGAACTCAAGAGATCCATCAGTCTCAACTTTCCAGAGAAAGATTACAAGTATATGGCAGCATTCTTAGCTTGTGCTTATATTTTAAATAGGGATTAAACGTATGGTATTGAGTTGACTATATGGACAAGAAATCCACTTCTGCTTGGTCAAATATCTGTCTGAAAGGTATCTGGTCTGCTTTTCTCTGATAGCTATAGAACAGGAACTTCCAGATCTCAGATCCATCTAAAATTATCCCTTCAATACCTATTTCTCAGGTCCTTGGAACCTCCTTGCCCCTGTGGCCTCAGATTAAATCCTATGGCACAATTTCTATTATACACAGAAAAAGAAAATTTGGCGGAGTAAATCCTGAAGAGAAAACACCATTTAGGGGATATCTGACACGGAAACTAATGATGAACACCAGGTATTACTAAATTGGTGGGATCTAAGGTGCTATGACGCAGAGTTAATTTAAGGACTAGGGAGAAAGTTTGGGCTTTGGATTTTAATTAATAAATTACAATGATACACTAATTAATACATATGACTAAAATTTTTTGTTCAGTTAAAATAAAAATTCAGATGGATTGCTATGATCTGTGATGCTCACAAGGAATAGAGTCAAGAGGGGGAACTCATGGGAATATTGGACAGAGCTAGCAAACTAGTGACAACTGAAGAAGGCTACCACTGTCTTTGGGATGGTCATTTTTTTAAACAAGCATTTATTAAGCATTTACTGTGTGCCAGGCACTGTGCTAAACACTTTACAAATATCTCATTTGATCCTTACAACAATTTTGGGAGGTAAGTGCTCTTATGATCCCCATTTTACAGTTGAGGAAACTGAGGCAGACAGAGGTTGAGTGACTTGCCCAGGATCACACAGGTAGGAAGTGGTTGAGGGCAGACTTCAGTTCAGGTTTTCCCAATTCTAAGTCCCGGACCCCCTCATTAGATTTCACCTCAATATGCTGTTCTTGGTGCCTTCTCTCTGAGATTATTCTTAGTGTAACTTGTCTATATCTTGTTAGTACATAGTTTAGAATGTAAGTTCCTTACAGGGGGTATTTGTCTTTTTTTTTTCTCTCCAGCGCTTAGCACAGTGCCTGGAACACAGTAGGCACTCACTCATTAAATGTTGGTTGACTTGAATTAAGTGGGCCGGGAAGAAGTGGGAAAATGATTAATAAATGAACAAACAAATGACATTCATATACCCAATAATACACTAAAAAGTAAATGGAGAGGGGGCCAAGGAAAATAATTCCATCCTGATAGACATCACAAATGTCAAGGTGATCAGAATAAAGAGTCTCTTTAGTAGTTGCAGAACCAGAAGAGTTACAAATGATGGGGGAAAACTATAGAGTTCATTCAATTAGTCTAAAATCTGATGTTAATGCTAAGGTTGTGAGTTGGACTGTTTTGGTTTGGTACAAGGCTTTGTGAAATACCAAAGGAAAGAAGACACAAAGGAAAGAAGATATGACCCCATCCTAGGTGCAGGCTTGTCCAGAGAGTCAGGGGCTCATGGTTACGGATGAGTAAGAGATTGGTCATGGTTTTCTTCCTGATACAACTTTCCAGACCAGCTATCATGCTCTAAATTTGGCAAGAAGAGGCCTGAGTAAGCAGGGATCACCCCTTTAGCACCCATGGAATTCTGGTTCAGGACTCAATTAAAGGACATTTGTTACCAAAGATTATGAACTCTTGAGGTTATCACTGCTGACAGGATACAGAGGACATCTGTTACTTCTCTGAAAAGGGTATGGGGCAAGGGCAGAGCCCCTTTATTACATTTGCTCACAATTGGGTTCACCCCAACTTTCATGCATTTAACTGGAATGTTAGCTGAGCATAAAATGAGAGTATAATAGGGTAGGAGAACAGGGAAAGGAGAGGCTATAATCATCAAGTTTATGATGATTTCAAAAATTGAAAATAAAAACAGATCAAAACCTCAAATAAATGTAGATAAATTTTAAAAAAACACTCTTCCATAATTAGAAGAGCACTCAAGAAAGGAAATGAATAAAAGTTATGGTTCTTGTGGCCTTAAAAAAGTCAGAACAAGCTCTGAGAAGAGAGAGTCATGACTGGCAAGTGAGCAGGGAGACAGCTGAGAAGGGAAAGCCCCTCTCTTGAGATAGAATCACTACTTGCCTTTCCCAGAGCTCAGTTGTCAGGTGTTGGGTTTCAGTATACTGTATCAGGAAATGACACTGTTGTTTTTAAAAAAGGAGTAAATAAATACACTGTAAGAATGGAGATTATAAATAATTTTCTTAAGAATGACTTGGTCAAAGATGAAATTATAGAAACTGAAAATTATATAGCATTAATGTAGAATGCACAACTTTATATAATGGAGTTAAAGTAGTTCTTAGAGGCAATTTGTTTCTCTAAATGCATATATTAATAAAAGAGAAGATGAATTAGCTATTTTAGCTTAAAAATTGGAAAAACCTACAAATTAATAATACTCAAAGCATAAGAGATCACTAAAATCAAAGGGGAAATGAGAAGAAAACATAAAAAAATGTTGAATTAATCAATCAATAAGTATTCATTAAATGCCAAGCTCTTTCTGTATTATGTTTTGCTGTTGTTTCACTTGTGTCTGACTCCTCACAACCCCATTTGAGGTTTTCTTGTCAAAGATAGTAGAATGGTTACCCATTTCCTTTTCCAGATGAGGTAACTAAGGCAAACAGGGTTAAGTGACTTGCCCAGGGTCACCCAGATAGTAAGTGTTTGAGGCTAGATTTGAACTCAGGTCTCCCTGACTTCAAGCACCACTTAGCTGTCCTATATACCAAGTCCTATATACTAAGTACTGTACTAGGTAATGGAAATACAAATTTAAAAGGGAAATAGTCTCTATCCTCCAGGAGCTTCTGCTAAAGGGATATGCTATGTTAATAGGTAAGTAAATACAAACAAGTACATATAAAATACCTAAAAAAAACTTCACAATGATAGCTGGGCAAACAACAGGGGAATCCAAGCAAATCCTTTTGAAGGAAGTTGCATTTGAGCTTAGCCTTGAAGGTGCTAAGTGTGCAAAGAAGTAATGAGGAAGGAAAACGAAATTGCCTAAATAAAAAAATGGGAAGGGGAAATCATCATGAATAGTGAAGGAATGAAAACAATTAGAGAATGCTCAAAGAACTTGTGATTTTTGTTAGGATGAGGAATTCTTGAATTATTTAAACAAAGTCCTGAAAATGAAAAATGAGGAATGGACAAGAGACATGACGTTCATAATGACTATCATATTTTAATCTCGAAGTTAAACCAATGTAAATTAATTGCCGAAGAAGACCCAAAAAAGCTAAGGAATCATCTTAGTCAGCAAATATTTTACTTTTTTGTTCTATCTGTCTGTCTGTCTAATGTACCTACCTACCATATCTATCTATCCTGAGACATAAAGAGAAACACATACAGACACAGACACACAGAAAGAGAGAGAGAGAGAGAGACAGAGAGAGAGAGAGAGAGAGAGAGAGAGAGAGAGAGAGAGAGAGGAAGGGGACTGTAAAAAGGCGGCACAGAGTTGGAGTATAAACTTGCCTGTAAAAGGCTTACAAAGAAAGATGGTTATGAACAGTATCATCTCATAAAGCAGAAGGAAGAATTCTAGGGTAAAACCAATTAAAAGAAATAATTTGACTAAGCAAAGTCATCCCAAGAATATTCAGGGATGAAAATGAAAAGATGACTGCAAGTAGAAGAAAAAAAGGAAAAGATTTATAAAAATATATATACATATATATGTATATATATATATATAAACAGCTTTCTCCATCAAGGATATTTGGACCACCACATTTGGGCCCTAACATTACAGATGTATACAGAGGTATTATAAATGACACTAATAATAAATAGAGCCCAGGCCCTAGAGTCAGGAAGACTGAGTTCGAATCTGGCTTCAGACAATTTCTAGCTGGGTGACCCTGGGCATGTCATTCAAACTCTGTTTGTTTCAGTTTCCTCATCTGTAAAATGGGCTAATAATAGCACCTACTTCCAGGGGCATTGTGAGGATAAGATGAGATAATAACTGTAAGGCACTTGGCACGGTGCCCGCCTGGCACATGGTATATAATGCTATATCTTCTTCTTCACTATCATGATAACAAAATTAACAATGTCGGCTTTTAAAAGACCCAAGTAGAAGTGAATGGTCACTCTTAGTTCTGAAATTTTCACTTCTACTCCCTACTAATATTTTACATATGTGCCTGAATGTCTTTTTAGGGATGAACTCTCCAGGAGTTCACTTTCAGAACCTTATGAAGAAAAGAGGAAATTATCTAATTGTCCCATGATCCTCGTCAACAAGTTAAGTGAAAGCTTTCTGGTTCTTTGCTTCAACAAAATGACCACCAGAGATTCAGAGGTCGGAACCATCCATGATGTCTTCTTTGAGGATTCACTTTTCTCCAGTCAATCTAAAAGGAGTGGCTACCCCCAAGCTTTTACTGTAAGCCTAACATCTCATAGACCATAACCTCTAACATTTTTGACATCTTTCTCATAAATCATGCCATTTCTTTTTTTTTTAATATCCTTGTCATGGGTGTCTGTTGAGTGGAAAAATGACTCAACATGTTATGGAATATGAATGGAGTAGGATACTACTGTGCCATAAACAAGTGATGAAAGGGTAATTTTAGAGAAACCTAGAAAGAGTTATATGAACTGATGCAATATGAAGTGAGCAGAAAAAGAACAATTTCTAAAACAGTAATAATATTGTAAAAACAAACAACTTTGAAAGACTCAAGAACTTTGATCAACACAATAGCCAACCGTAATTCCAAAGGACTCATGATAAAACAGGTTATTCACTTCCTGACAGAGTATCTCACTTTATTGCAATATTCACTTTATTGCAGTGGTCTGGAAGTGAACTTGCAGTATCTCTGAGACATTCCTGAACATCGTAGGAGTAAGTTATTAAATATTTATTAAGTATGAACTATGTGTCAAGTACAAAGAAAAGCAAGTAGGAGTCACAAAAATATGCAAATGCCTTGACCCAGTATTTTCTCTACTCTCACTATACTTCAGAGAGGTAACGACAAGTAACGAAAGACCTATCTATTAACAAATATTCTTAGAAGCACTATATTTAAAAGCAAAAAACTAAAACAAAGCAAATTAGGAGTAGGTAGATTGGAAAATGTATTAGTTTAATCAAATAACATTGCATCAAAAAATTATTATTATGAAGTGACAGAAATATGGACAAAGTATATGAAAAGATGTACAGGAAGAAAGACTCTAAGAGCAATACCACAGCACAAGTATGGGGTTAGAGACAGAAATAATAGCAAGAATTTCATGTTATACACTAAGTAGAGCAGGTGCAAAGGGATTTTATAGTCTCTGCCCTTTTCTATCAATTGTTTGACTAAATGCAGTTAAAGACAATATCCAGTTTGAGAAGTCTGAAAGGCAGCTGGTTATATGAGATTGTAGATCAGTATTGGAGTGGGAAAGGTAGTTTTGAGAACCATCAGTATAAAGATGGTAATTAAATACATGGTAACTGATAAGATCACCAGGTGAAGTAAGCAGGTAGTGAATTTGGTATCTCAGAAAATGCCTATAGTGCTTATAAAAATAGAATAAAAACTTTAAAAAAAAGATACAGAGACACATCTTGGCATTTTGCATTCTCTCTAGCAAAGAGAACTCATAAGGTCTCTTGGCAATACATCTTCAATACCTTTCTCTAAAAGACTTATTTAAGTTTTGTAATGAACTTCAAATTATATACCATGCAACTCCTTTAGAGGGTTCTTCTATAGTTTTTATTTACATGATGGTATACTTAGAAAATTCTAAAAAACTAGTCAAAACAACTGACAACTTTAGTAAGTCTGTAGAATATAAAGTAAGTCCATGTAAATCATCAGTATTTCTATATATTACCCACAAAATCACAGCAGGAAGAGTTAGAGAAATTTCCTTTAAAATAAATGCAAGCAATATAAAAATGCTTGAGAGTCTACCTGGCAGGACACATACAGGAAGTATTTGAACTCAGTTACAAAACTATACATCTAAACAATTGGAGAAATATTAATTTTTCATAGGAAATCTGAAACAATGACAATTCTTAGGTAATTTTTTCAGTGCCCATACCAAAATGCAAAATAATTATTTTATAGAGCTAAAAAGCTAATAAAAAATTCCTCTGGAGGAACAAAAGGTCAAAAACATCAAAGAAATCAGTAAAAAAATAAACAGTAGCCTTAGCAATAACATATTTCAAACTATGCTACATAGTAATCAACAAAACAATCTGGTACTGGCTAAGAAATGATGAAAGGGGTGATTTCCGAAAAACTTTGGAAGATGTAAATGATAGTCAAGTGTGAAAGACTTAGCTACTCTGATTATCTGATCCTCAACAATTCCAAAGGACTCATGATAAGAAATGCTATCCACTTCCAGTAAGAACAGATGAGCTCCAAGTGCAGACTGAAGTATATTTATTTTCACTTTATTTTTATTGACTTTTTTGTTTTGCAACATGACTCGTGGAAATTTGCTTGGCATGATTTCATATATATAATTGGTATCATATTTCTTACTTTTCCAAAGGATGTGGGGAGGGAGATAATTTGGAACTGAAAATAAAAAAATAATTTTAAAGCATTTTAAAGTGTTCATTTATTCATGGAACCTTCATTTATAGAGAATCAGAATATTCAGGAAGATTTCTCAGGGGTTAGAGAGAATTTGAACTGGAATGTGTGTGGGCTTCATATTTTTCAAGAATTTTCAGATTCTTGGCTTTGTTTAAGGAAGGTTCATAGGAATACTTGTCACAAAGTTTTGCATTTTTGGTAATAGAGGTTATATTTTGGACTCTATTTACTAGAGTGACTTTGAACCTGGAGAGAAAGTCAAGCAAGAAAAAAAGCCTGTGGCATAGAATGCTTCTATCCAGGTCCACTCTACAGCACTTCGTCTAAACTAGCACTCAACAGGTTGGTTGTTGATACCCAGATCCCTGTTTTACTCACAGTGGGCATCCTGTAGCCTTTTCTTTCAATAAATTCTTTGAAAGCAACTGTTCCATGAAGGTCCATGAGTGTTGCATCCTAAAAAAGCAATCAGATATAGTTTAAGAGGTCAGTCATCAAAACTTTATCTTTTTAACAGCTCTGAAGAAGAGCACTGATTTCAAACCACAGAACCAACAAATGTGAGCACTAGAAGGGAAGCATTTTTTTCTTCATATAGAAGAAATGCAAATAAGAGCAATCAGATGAAGGTAAAAGTTGTTTGTCATACAACTAGTCAAAACAACAAATGCAAAGAACTACTTAGCTTTATGTAAAACACCCCCGAGAAATTATCAATTCAGTTCTGGCAGCTTCACAATAATATAGAATTTTAGCTTAATCACATAGGTACCTTGCTATGTCAAAATATTGAAAATAATAAATTTCATTTTTGACAAAGTTATAATTTTGGACAACAAAATATTAAAATTATATTTCATAGTGGGATATTCAGGCTTTTAAATTTTATTGAATGCAAACATTTTGGTTTCTGTTTTTGAAAATATTTTAATATTTTTAAACCACTATTAGGACATCAAGAAAAATGAATATTTCCTTATAAAAGGGAAAGAAATTATAATTTATGACTCTAAATGCTTACATCAATAGAACAGAGAAAGAGCATATCAATGAATTAGGTATACAATTAAAAAACTAGAAAAAAACAAAATAAAAATCCTCAAGTAAACACCCATAAGTTTTGATATGTTGTCTCATTATTATTATGCTTTTTAATAAAATTATTTATGGTTTCTATGACTGTTCTTTAATTCACATATTCCTTAAGATTAGATTATTTAGTTTCCAATTAATTTTTAATCTTTGTTTGCATGGTTCTTTACTAAATTTAATTTTAATAGTATTATGATCTGAAAAGGATGCATTTAATAATTTTGCTTTTTCTACATTTAACTATAAAGTTTTTATGGTCAGTTTTTATAAAGAATGTCAGGTACCACTGAAAAAAATACATTCCTTTCTATTTCCATTCAGTTCTCTCCAGATGTCTGTTCTATCTAGCTTATCTAAAATCTATTCATCTTAGCTTCTTATTTAATTTTTGGTTAGATGTATCTAGTTCTGAGAGAGGACAGTTGAAATCACCCACTATTATAGTTTTGCTATCTATTTCCACTTGTAATTCAATTAACTTTTTCTTTAAATATTTGAGTGCTATAGCATTTGGTGCACATATGTTTAATATTGATATTACTTCATTATCTATGGTACCTTTTAACATAATGTAGTCTCCCTTCTTGTCTCTTTTAATTAAACCTATTTTAGCTTTAACTTTGAGATCATGGTTGCTACTCCTGATTTGTTTACTCTGTGTGTGTTGCTCATTTTAAAATATGTTCCTTGTAAACAACATATTATTGTGTTCTGGTTTTTCAGTCATCCTGCTGTTTCTATTTTATGGGTGAGTTCATACCTTTCACATTCAAAGTTATAATTACTACTTACTCATTTCTTTCCATCCTACTTTTCCTTACTGTTTGTCCTTCTCTCTCCATTTACTCTATCTCTCAGAAATCCAATTTACTGGGGCGGAGCCAAGATGGTGGAGCAGAAAGACTCACATATGCTAGCTCCGAACCCACAGCCCATAATTACCTATAAAAAGAACTCCCAACAAATTCTGAAACAGTAGAAGCTGCACAGCAATGGGGTGAAAGAGATTTACGTTCCAGAGAGCCCTGAAAAACTGATCCCAAAGGTCCGTAGCACACCGGACGGGAGCAGAGCCTAGCCCTGCCCTGGCAGCATGGCACAGAGAGGAACAGATCTGAGCAGGCTTCAGGAATGGAATCTCCAGCGGCCACAAAGGTCCCTCTACCCACAGACGCACAGGTCAGTGAGAAAGACGTCTGGGCGGGCTGAGAGGGGAGCAGGGTGTCTCCATGACTTGGGCCTCCTCAGGAGGCAGCAGCAGAGGCAGTGGATGGCCAGAGGCTCCCAGAGCAGGCAGGAGCTGACATCCATTACTGAAGGTCTCCACATAAACCCCCTGAGGGAACTGAGCTTGGGAGGTGGCCCTGCCCCCACCTGAGAACCTGATTTAATCTTTCCCTGAAAAGCAGCCGGGTCCGCCACTGAAAGCCCTGAGGCTGGAGAGCAGCATTTGAATCTCAGACCCCAACCACTAGCTGGGCGGATCTAGGCGGGGTTGGAGAGGAATCTCAGAAGTCAAATGCCCAGAAAAGGGAAAAAAAATAAGACCATAGAAGGTTACTTTCTTGGTGAGCAGATGATTCCCCACTTCCTTTCTGATGAGAAAGAACAATGCTTACCATCAGGGAAAGACATAGGAGTCAAGGCCTCTATATTCCAAACATCTGAAATAGATATCCAATGGGCTCAGGCCATGGAAGAACTCAAAAAGGATTTTGAAAATCAAGTTAGACAGGTGGAGGAAAAACTAAGAAATCCAATTTACTTCTGATCACTGCCCCCTTAATTTATACAACCTTCTAAAAGTCCCTTCCTCATCCTATCCCTTGCCTTCCTATTTTTATTTATTTACTTTTAGTTTTCAACATTCATTTTCACAAGATTTTGAATTCCAAATTTTCTTTCCATATCTCCCCTCTCCAAAACACCATGCATTCTGATTGCCCTTTTCCCCAATCTGCCCTCCCTTCTATCACACTCCTCCTTTTCCTTATCCCCATCTTCTCTTCTGTCTTGTAGGGCAAGATAGATTTCTATATCCATTACTTGTATTACTTATTTCTCAGTTGCATGTAAAAACAATTTTCAACCTTCATTCCTTAAACTTTGAGTTCTAACTTCTTTCTTTACCTCCATCCCCACCCATCCCCACTGAGAAGGCAAGCAATTCAATATAGGCTATATTTGTGTAGTTTTGCAAAAGACTTCCATAGTAGTCAAGCTGTGGAAGACTAACTATATTTCCCTCCATCCTATCCTGCCTCCTATTTATTTTATATTCTCTCTTTAGACCTTGTCCCTTCCCTAAACTGTTTACTTCTAATTACTCCCTCCTCCCATTTGCCCTCCCTTCTATCATCCTTCCACCCCACTTATCCCTTTCTCCCCTACTTTCCTGTAATGTAAGATAGATTTTCCTACCAAATTGAGTGTGCATGTTATTCCCTCCTTAAGCCAAATGTGATGAGAGTAAGCTTCACTTTTTCCCTCTCACTTTCCCCCTTTTCTCCTCCATTGGAAAAGCTTTTTCTTGCCTCTTTTATGAGAGATAATTAGCCCCATTCCATTTTTCCCTTTCTCTTCCCAATATATTCCTCTCTCACCCCTTAATTTTACTTTATAGATATCATCCCTTCCTATTCAACTCACCCTGTGCCTTCTGTCTATATATATGTAGATATAATCTTTCCAACTACCCAAATACTGAGAAAAGTTTCAAGAATTACAAATATTATCTTTCCATGTAGGAATGTAAACAGTCCAACTTTAATAAGTCCCTTATGTTTTTCTTTCTTGTTTATTTTTTCATGCTTCTCTTGATTCTTGTGTTTGAAAGTCAAATTTTTTATTCATTTCTGGTCTTTTCACCAAGAATGTTTGTAAGTCCTCTATTCCAAGTGAATGACCATTTTCCCCCTGAAATATTATACTCAGTTTTGATGGGTAGATGATGCTTGGTTTTAATCCTAGTTCCTTTGACTTCTGGAATATCATATTCCAAGCCCTTCAATCCCTTAATGTAGAAGCTGCTAGATCTTGTGTCATCCTGATTATATTTCCACAATACTTGAATTGTTTCTTTCTGGCTACTTGCAATATTTTCTCCTTGATCTGAGAACTCTGGAATTTGGTGACAATATTCCTAGGAGTTGTTCTTTTTGGATCTCTCTGAGGAGGTGATTGGTGGATTCTTTCAATATTTATTTTACCCTCTGGTTCTAGAATATCAGGGAAGTTTTCCTTGATAGTTTCATGAAAAATGATGTCTAGGTTCCTTTTTTCATCATGGCTTTCAAGTAGTCCCATGCCATGATTTTTAAATTGTCTCTCCTGGATCTATTTTTCAGGTGAGTTATTTTTCCAATGAGATATTTCATAGTCTTCTATTTTTTCATTCTTTTGGTTTTGTTTTGTAATTTCTTGGTTTATCATAAAGTCATTAGCTTCCATTTATGCTATTCTAATTTTTAAAGAACTATTTTCTTCAGCGAATTTTTGAATCTCCTTTCACATTTGGTTAATTCTGCTTTTTAAAGCACTCTTCTCTTCATTGGCTTCTTTGGCCTCTTTTTGTCTATTTTTTAAAGGTGTTATTTTCTTCAGCATTTTTTTGGGTCTCCTTTAGCAAGCTTTTCATAATTTTCCTTCATTGATCTCATTTCTCTTTCCAACTTTTCCTCCACCTCTATTATTTGATTTTAAAAATCCTTTTTGAGTTCTTCCATGGCCTGAGACCATAGCACATTTATTTTGGAGATTTTTGGATGCAGAAGATTTGACTTTTATATCTCCCTCTGGTGGTATGCATTGTTTTTCCTCATCCAAAAGGAGGGAAGAAAATACCTGTTCACCAAGAAAGTAACCTTCTACAGTCTTTTTTTTTTTTTTTTTTACTTTTTTTGGGCATTTTCCCAGTCAGTTACTTGACTTTTGAGTCTTTTGTCAAGAGTAGAGTATACTCTGGGGATCTGTAAGTTCTCAGTTCCTCCAAGGTGGCATAATTAAGGGAGAGGATCTTACTCCTCTCCCGGATTGCACTCTGGTCTGGGAGCTGCCATTAGTTTTTCTGCCAGGATCTGCAAGTATGATTCTCTATCTACAACAACCTCCAGCTCCAGCACAGCAGTGCTTCTCCTCACCCCAGAGTCACCACTCAGGGCTGAGACCCAGATCAGCAGCTTGATTCTCCCAGGGGCTTTAGGCAGAGGGCCTCCAAAAATGGTTGCTGCTGCTGCTTGTGACCAGGGATAGACCACATTCCTTTCTCACCCAGGTGAAAGTGTTTTCTCACTGACATTTGAAGCTGTCTTTGGCATTTGTGGCCTGAGTAATCTGGGAACCACAGCTGCTATCAGAGATTCTGCCCCCTGAGGCCTGCTCTGATCCTGTCCCTGCCAAGCTGCATGGCCAAGGCTGGGCTGGGCTCTGTGGGCTGTGCTTGGCTCCAAGCATGGTGTGATAGACCTTTCCTGTCAACCTTTCAGACTGCCTTAGGCTGGAAATCTCTTTCATTCTGTTGTTTTGTGGGTTCTACTGCTCTAGAATTTGTTTAGAGTCATTTTTTACAGGTATTTTATGAGCTAAGGGGGGAGAGCTCTCACAGGTCATATTTCTATTTCTTTTTTTAAATTTTATTTATTTATAAATGTTCTACAATCACTTCCTTAAAATTAAGATTTTATATCCCCACACCTTCCCCCCCTACCCCCCTCCCTCCCCATGACAGCATACAATTCTGTATAGGTTCGACATATACTTTCCTATTGAGCATATTTTCACTATAGTGATGTTATGTAGTCACACTGACATAAGTGGAAGAACTCATAT
>CM053774.1:113204804-113231114 GCA_028658325.1 Potorous gilbertii
CCAGGCCTCCCTGAAGTCTTCTTGTTCATCCTTTCTTATGGTGCAGTAGTACTCCATTACATTCATATACCATAATTTATTAAGCCATTCCCCAATTGATGGGCATCTCCTTGATTTCCAGTTCTTGGCTACCACAAAGAGTGCATATTTCTATTTCTTAATCCACATAAACTTCTAAGAGTACCACCCCTATCCTACTCCCTTGCCCTTCTATTTTTCTGCAAGTTAAGACTTTTGTACCTCACTAAATGATTGTTATTCTCTCTTTAGCCTAGCTCCAATGAGAATAAAAACTAGCTAAATCTAATAAAAAGTTCTCATACCACCTGCCTTCCACATTTTCCTCCCCTCCACTGTAACAGTTCTTCAATTCAACCCTCCATTTTTACTTCATTTTACCTCTCCCTGCCCAATTTTTTTTTTAGGATCAACTCAACTCAATCCCAAGCCTTCTACCTATGTATACTATTTTGAACTACCTTAGTAATGATGACATTGTTAAGAGTTACAGATATAAATTTCTTATGTAAGAAGCAAACAATTTAACCTTACTAAGTCCTTTATAATTAATCTTTTATGTTCACTTTCTTATGCTTCATTTGATCCTTGCAAGTCAAATTTGCTATTCAATTCTTGTCTTTTCCTCAAGAATACTTGAAAGTACTTTAATTCATTAAATATCCATGTTTTCCCTTTCAGGATCACACTCAGCTTTGCTGGGTTGGTTATTCTGAGTTTGAAACCCAGCTTTCTGCTCTTTGAAATATCATAATTCAAACCCTTTCATCTTTTGATCCAGAAGCTGCTAAATATTGTATTATTGCAATTGTAGCTCTACAATATTTAAATTGTTTCCTTCTAGTTGCTCATAAAGTATTCTCCTTGACCTGGGAGCTTTGAAACTTAGATATACTGTTACTTCAAGTTTTCATTTTGGGATTTCTTTCAGGCAAGAATAGGTAGATTTTTTTCAATTTTTATTTTATCCTCTAATTCTAGAACATCATGGCAATTTTCTTTAATAATTTCTTGAATAGCATCTAGACTTTTTTTTAAAATCATAACTTTGAGGTAGTCTGACAATTTTTATATGCTCTCTCTTTGATCTGTTATCCAGGTCAGTTGTTTTTTTTCTACTGAGAAAGTTTCACCTTCTCTTCAATTTTTCATTCTTTTGATTTTGTTTTATTATTTCTTGATGTCTTATGAAGTCATTAGCTTCTCCTTGCCAAATTCTAATTTTTAAGGTGTTATTTTCTTCAGTAAGTTTTTTGATCTCTGTCCAGTTGGTGTATTTTTCATAATTTTCTTGACTTTTTTTGCATTGCTCAATTCTTTTCCCATATGTTCCTTAACAACTCTTATGTGAATTTCAAAGTTCTTTTTAAAGCTTTTCCAAAAAACTCTTTTTTTCGATTGTGACCATTTTACATTTTTCTTTGAAGTTTTCTGTTTTGTCTCCTGAGTTTGAACCTTGATCTTCCATAACACTATAGTAGCTATCATGGTTGGGTTCTTTTTCCGTTTTTTACTCATTTTTTTGGCCTATTTTTTGACTGTTTACTTTATGTTAGAGTTGGGCTCTCCTCCTGGATGTCAGGGATAATGTCCCAGGCTTCAGGTTCTTAATGCTGTTGTTTAAATCTCTCTGGGAGCCTTTGACCTCTTGGTTCTTCCAGTGTGTTCTATAATACAAGACCAGGCATAGTTACTGTTCCTCCAGCTTACATCTTGGTCTATGAGTGATCTCAGGCATTCTTTTCCACTACTGAACTGCAACCAGAGTCCCCAGCACAGCTGCCACTTCAAATGCTCTTGTTCCCTGTGGTCTATTATGTGGCTGCAAATGTTACCTCACTCCTCTGCCCTGGAACCAAAGTCAAGGATGTTGCTCTCCTGTGAATGACCACAACCAGCAGTGCCCTTGTACCTCTAAAATTGCATTCATTCCCATGTGCTCACTGGGACTCCATCTGCTCAGTGCACCTGGGTTCCACTTCCAGTGCCATCAGAGGGCTACCTCAATCTTCCCCTGATCCACTACCCAGCCCCCAGCACCACTATGGGGTTAACACTATCAAAGATAAGGTTGCCACCACAGCTGCCCCCAGGGCTTGCTCTTCATTGACTCAGAGGTATCTGCACTTCAATCAAGTCAGACCTTCACCCTGAGAGGTCAGATCTTTCCTAACATCCTCCCAAGTTGTCTTAGCCTGGATGACTGCTTTACTCTGACATTTAATTATTTCTGCTGCTCTTAAATTTACCTTGAGGCATTATTTTAAGTTATTTTGGGGGGAATTTAGGAGAGGCAGGTAGTTTTCCGCCTTATTCTGGCATCTTCTCAAAATTCCTCTACACCATGAATTTAACCTCTTTAATTTAGTTTACTCTGGATTCTCAGGAGAAATCTAAGGGAGCTCCATGTTCACATTTTAGGATTTTACTGGACAGAGTTGTTGAGTCACTCATAAAAACTAAATGGTGACTCTGTTCCTCCCAAGGAAGTTTTATACCCCCTCATGCCAGAATCATCAGCCATAGAGAAAGAGAACAAGACATGCTTCAGCTCCACCTAAATGGATGGAGAGAGAAGAGAGGGGGAGGAGAAAGAGGACATCTTTCACCCAAGTGGGAGGAAGTTGAGAGTGAATAAACTGACCAAGTTTCAGTGTGAAGTAAACACATTCAGAAAAACAGCAAGGTCTATCTTGCAAATCACTCATTAAACAGATCAGTGTGTCAGAAAAGGCTCCAACTGCTTATAAGTATATTTAATTTGACATAGCAAAATTTTCACATCTTCCATTTGAGACTGGCTCACTGATATATCTATTTTGGGTCCTCTTCACAGCTCAAAATTTCCTAAGATCCTCCCATCAGGCTTCATGTCTTCCTTTCAGCTAAGAAACATACACTTGCCATCTGTCACCTTTTCCATATGGGACTATACCTCATTATGGTCCTATTGGGTCAAAGGACAAGCACAATTTAGTGACTTTTCAGGTATAGTTTCAAATAGCATTCCAAACTTGATGGGTCAGTTCACAACTTCACCAACAGTACATTAGTATGCCTGTTCTCCCACAGATTCTCCAATAATGGTCACTTTCCTTTTCTGTCATTTTCACCAATCTGATGGATATGAAATGGGACCTCAGAGTCATTTTAATTTTATTATCTTTTATTAGTAGTGTTTTTGAGTACTTTTTCATATACCTTTGGACAGCTTAGATTTCTTCCTTTGAGACCTGATTGTTCATGTCCTTTGATTCCTTATCTAATAGTCAAATTCCTAAACAGGAATTATTCTTATTTGCATCAATTCTCTTTATGGCTTGCATATCATTTATTTATTAGAGAAATTTGCTGCAAATATTTTTCCCCTATTAACTCTCTTTTCTTTTTTACCAGAAGGAAATTGGCAGAATTTGGTAGAATTCCTTCTGTTCCTATTTTAAAACGCGATTTTTGGGACCTTGGGATATTTTCCCCTAGTATTTCATAGAATTCACTTGTTAATCTTATTCTGACTAGCGAAGGGAATGTGTGTGGAGCGGGGGGAAAGTGTTCATTATTTTTTCTGAGGTATTCTCTATTTTCTGTTTCATTAATCTGGATTCTTCCACATACACATTATAACAGAAAAAGATAAGTTAATATGGCACTGATCTCTCCTGTGTACAGCTTGCTTTGGGAGTGTGTGAAGTATAATAAATTCAGTATGTAACTATTAAAACTACCCTGCTTTTAGCGATCCCTTTTTGCTTTCCTTCTGTTCTTTTTTGCACACTGAAAAAGCTTCAATAACATTTTCTTTTTCTTTCTTCATCCCCCTCAACTCCCTTTTCTTTTGCAGCCCTATCCCTAGTTTCTCTGTCCCTCCTAATTTTATCTCTACCCTGATTGTAGACAGAGGGCATGGGTGTGAGTTGACCAAATTACTAGTATCAAAAATGAAAAGAGTGAATGTATCACCAATGAAGATGAAAGTAAAGCAATTACTAGAAGTTCTTTTACACAATTATATATGAACAAAATTGACAATCTAAATGAAATGGATAAATATTTACAAAAATATAGACTGTCCAGATTAATTGAAGAGGAAATCGAATTCTTAAATAACCCTATCTTAGAAAAACAAATTGATCCAGTCATAAATGAGCTCCCTGGAAAAAAATCTCTAGGACCAAAGGGATTCACAAGTGGATTCTACCTAACATTTAAGGAACAATTAATCCTAATAGTATATAAACTATTTGAAAAAATAGGTAAAGAATTCCTACCAAATTCATTTTATGACACAATTATGGTGCTGGTATCTAAACCATGGAAAACAAAAACAGAGAAATAAAATTATAGATCAATTTCCTTAATGAATATTGATGAAAAAATTTAATAAAATGCTAGTAAGGAGATTACAGCAATATATCACAAAGATCATACACTATGACCAGGTGAAATTTATACTAGGAATTGCAGGATTGGTTCAATATTAGGAAAACCATCAAAATAACTGACCATATCAGTAACAAAAAACAAAAAACCATACAATTATATGAATAGATGCAGAAAAAGCCTTTGACAAAATACACTAATTCCTATTATAAATACCAGAAAACAGGAGAATTAACAGAATCTTTCTTAAATCTTAAAATGACAAGTAGTAGCTAGCTAACTAACCAAAAGCAAGAGCAAGCATTATATATAATGGGGATAAACATGAAACCTTTCCAATAAGATCAGGAGTAAAGCAAGAATATCCATCATCACCACTATTATTCAACATAGTACCTGAAATACTAGCAGTAGCAATAAGACAAGAAAAAGACATTGAAGAAATAAAAGCAGACAATGAGGAAACAAAACTATCACTCTTTGCAGATGATATGATGTTATACTTAGAGAACCCTAAAGAATCAGTTAAAAAACGAATTGGAACAATTAACAACTTCAGGAAGGTTGCAGGATATAAAATAAACTCACACAAATCATCAACATTTCTATATACTACCAACAAAACCCAACAGGAAGAAATAAACAAAGAAATTCCATTTAAAATAATTATAGGCAATATAAAGTACTTAGGAGTCTACCTGCCAGGATAAATCCATGGATCATATAAACACAATCACAAATTACACTTTTCAAATAAATAAAGACAGATCTAAACAACTGGAGAAATATTTATTGCTCATAGACAGGCCAAGTCAATATACTAAAAATGACAATTCTACCTAAGTTAATTTCATTATTCAGTGTCATACTAATCAGACTACCAAAGAATTATTTTATAGATCTAGACAAAATAGTAACAAAATTTATCTAGAAGAATAAAAGGTTGAGAATATCAAGAGGAATCAATGGGGAAAAAAAGTTAAGGAAGGAAACATAGTAATTCCAGATTTCAAACTGTATTACTAAGTCATACTAATCAAAACAATCTGGAACTATTGTAGTAGGACTTTTTTGATAGCAAAGAAATAGAAGCAAAGTAGCTACCTATTTATAGGGGTATAGCTAAACAAAGTGGAGTAGATGAATATAATGGAATAATATTGTGCTATAAGAAATGAGAATGTGATGAACCCAGAAAATCAAAGAAAAATTTCCCTGAACTAACACAGAGTGAAGCAAGCAGAACTAACAAAACAATGTACACAATGACTACAACAATATAAATGAGGACAAAAACACATACATGCATACAAAGTCAAAAGTGAATATTGCAAAATTACAAAGAACAAGCATGACTCACATGAGGAGATTGGAGGACACTCCTACCCTACTCCTTTCCAGAGGTGAAAGGTCCACAAGTGTTGCATATTGCCTATGTTTTCAGACTTTTTTGATCAGTTATGTTGATATTTTCCTCTTTATCTTTTTTCTTGTCTCTAAGATACTATTTATTATTGAGTTGACTCTCTGGAAGAGAGTATATCAGAGGTCATTGAATATGGAATGTTAGAGGGACTATGGTGATACAAAAAAGATATCATTAAAAATTATTTTTTAAAAAATTATGCTCTTATACCATTTCCATTACATTATTTGAGGTGGGGATATGGAACATCCTAACTACATTTTAGTGATAAACCACATTCATCAGAATGTTGACCAATCTATCATCGACTGAATATTATTCAGATATTCTTTGGGTCCATCTTGTAGTGAGGTAACAACATATGCTCTCTCTAATAATTTATTATCTTGATAGTAGAACTCATGATATGAGTTGTGAGATTGTAGGAAAATTATATATTTCTCAAAATATTCTAGAATCAGGTAAAAGGGTCACAAATGAATAGGGCAATTTTTAGCCCAAGTGAAAATGAGGTTATAGATCATGACATGTGAACATACCTTTTCTTGAAGACTCTTTTTCATCTTTTCATATTTGGAAGAAGCTTCCATTTTAGGATCCAACAGAGGTTCATTTTCTCTTTGTTTCTTCCATAACTTGGTGTGCAGATACCAGGCCCCATATCTGAACTTTATGTAGTCTGGTTTGTAAGGATTCTGTAGAAAAAAAAAGAAATTTCCAATATCATTTCAGGTGCTCTGGCCTTTTATTACAGTGATTCAAAAAGTAAGTCCTTGGTTCCTTGATTCAAATGCTGTTGATAAGTCAAAAACATCACTGTGCATATATTTAATGAGTTCCTACCCTAGTATTTTAGGGAACATGCTATTCCTTGGTTTGAGTTTATGTCAATAACCAAAATATTTCATCAATTAGATAATAGCTCCATATGTTTCCAGAGCAGTCTAAATTTTACATATAAGCAAACCTATAATTACATTCATTGTGAAAGATTCCACTGACTGTGCTAAAAAAAAAAAAACTATCCTCTTGCAAAACTTAAGCCAAAGTAGCAGCTAGGAATAATAAAAAAGAAAGCGTCATGTTGCCAACACTGGACTTGCACAATATCCATTAGTAGACAAGTATTGACTCAGCTGGGCGCCATAAATGTCAAGTCCTATGCCTTTATTTGGGAAGGAGAGGAGAAAAGGAGACATTAGGTCAACTCTGAAGCACTTAGGAAGGGAAATTTTTCTTACCTCTATGCCAAGGTTTCTTAACCTGGGATCGATGAATTTTTTTATTAATTGATAATTGTATTTTAATATAATTGGTTTCCTTTGTCATCCTATGTATTTTATTTTATGCATTCAAAAGCAGTACTCTGAGAAGGGATCCATAGGTTTTAGCAGGCTTCCAAGGGGATTCAGGGCAGAAAAAAGATTAAAACTTCTGCTCTATGTATAGGTATGTGATTTTAATAACCATTCATTGTCATTGAAAAAGAGCCATGATAGAAGAACCAGACACTATTGTAATCCTACCAACTTTCACAAATGTTTTCCCTATAACAAAATTATACATTGATGGCTCTCTTCCGGATGCTGCCAAGTGGAAAAAATATTTATAGGAAATCAGGTGAGACATTCTCTTAGTTTGACAATATAAGTTAGAGTAGTTGCAAAAGTAAGCTCTTCTCAAGCCCTTCTAAAATACGATCAAAGACCATCTGAAACCAATACATTTTATTACTTGCAATGAAGAAACACCAGAAGGTTACTCAGTCCAAAAAGGATGTCCCTTCTGCCTGCTCTTATTTTAACATAATTCTAGAAATGCTCGCTGTAAATAAAACAAGAAATAGAAATTAAAGATATGAATATAGACAAAGAGATAAAATTATCCCTATTTGCATATAACATGGTAGATCCCCAGAGAACCAACAAAGGAACTAGAGAGGATTAATAGTTTTCGTAAAATAGAAATATACAAACTAGATTCACAAAATCTATCAATATTTTGTACAAAGAACACGCCAAACCTAAAAGGCAATATGATAAAAAGAGAAAGTCCACACAGAATACAGAGAAGTTATTTGGGGAGTATGGGTCAGACTACAATGTTCCTCGGGTTCCTTCTAACTCTGAAATTCTGATCTTATGAAAATATCTGGGATATTACCTACAAAGATAAATAACATCCTTGCATTGTCCTGTCCCAAAAATATATATTTGTTAAAGTTCTTTCTGGTGTTGAGAAATATGTGTATTCTTGAATAATTCCCATTTAAAAATGCCATAAGCCTTATAGCTCTATACAGGTGACTACCAAATACTCTTTACAAAAATGAAGGATGACAAATAATTGGAAAGATATGCTGTATTCATCGAGTCATACCAATGTAATAAGGAACATGCTACCTAAATTGATCTGCAGGTTTAGAGTCATACCAATCAAATTGCCAAGGGCACACATTACAGACCTAGAGAAAAGAAAACAAAATTAATTTAGAGGAACAAAAGGTATTGCATGGGAAAAGATGAAAGGAAAAGTAGGAATGAAGGGAGCATGACATTACTAAAACTCAAATCATATTATTTTCTTTTCTGGAATGCATTCCTGAATTTTTTTTTTACCACATCTCAGAAATGTCTTCATCCTGGAAGGTCACTTCAGTCTTGGAAGTACTTCTGACCCTATAGCCTCTCTCTGTGATTGGATGCTTCCTCCCAGAACCTCCATTTAAGGAGGGCACCCAGGCTATCCATGTCTAATTCTTCATGATGCCCTCTGGAGTTCTTCTACCATGCCCTCTCACCCCTTCACCATATAACTTTGCCCATCTCCTTTTCAGCTATTTTATGTGTTGTCTTCCAATGTAAACATCTTGAGGCAGGGGCTATCTTTCTTTTTTCTTGTATTTTTATTCCCTGATATTAGCACATAGTAAGTACTTAACCAATGCTTGCTAACTGACTGACAGATATTACAAAGTAGCAATCATCAAAACTATTTGGTTCTAGATAAAACCCCCAGAAAAGTAGAACAATGGGATGTACTAGACAAGCAAGACAAATCCAACACAGCTGTTCAGTGCTAGATATACAGTCTGAGCCACCAAACCTATTGGTTTGGGATTCTATCTTCATTGGTGAAGATCAGTCCCCTGCACCTGTGTGAGGGATGGGGCAGAGTTGGCAAAAGCAGGAGAGAGAAGTGCCAGGTTCTTTAAGTCTCTGAGTTCCTTAGGGCTCTTCAGCCACCTCAGTCTTTGGAGTCCTCTGACTTCCAGATTCAAGAGTGATGATGGAAGACACCAACCCCACTTCTGGTTGCTGAAGGGAAAATAAGACTGGGGAGAAGCCATCATGAGAGGAGCTAGTAGTGCCTAACATGGTCCCATCCCCAGTTTGCTACACTAGAAACATCAGGGAATTTCCCCTTGCTCCCAACAGTGGAAGTAGTATTTGATGGGAAGGAAGTAAAGTATTGGATGTAAAACTCATTTTCCCATTAAGAAACAATGATCAGAAGATTAGCTTAAATCTGAAAACCATATTCACTAGACTAGTAATGTTTAAGGGAGTAGATAGATATAATTCTAACCTGATACCCCCTCTCAGAGGAGAGCAGAGTGGCCACACTCATAGGCCCAACTTCCTGCTTCCCCTCCTGGCAGGAAACACTTGCTCCTTGGAGAAGAGTGGTGGGGTGAAGAGGCTAGAGATCTCTATCCTGCCTCTTTTTGAGCCACACAATGACACCCTATGCTACATGTAGGGAACAGTCCTTGCTCTACATAGCAACACTTCCCATAGCAATATAATTTCTGGTCTCTTATTTTTGCAAGAAGTTGTGGGGTTTTTTTCTTTCTAGAGTCTTATCTCCTCTCCATCAACCTGAAGTGGGATTGGCATTGTCCATCTTCTCTCTTGAAACTGGAAGCCAGAAGAGTCCCAGATCTGAAGAAAGTAAAAAGCCCAAAGAAACTTGAAGAGACTTGAAAAGCCTGGAGTTTTTCTGTCTCCCACTCTCACCAACTCTGCCCCACCATTCACGCAGGTGCAGGGCACTGATCTCCACCAATGAAGAGAGAGGGCCACACCAAGGGATTTGGGACCTGGGTGGGATACAGATAGATCCAAGAATAACAATTTCTGGATCAAAGACAAGAACTTCTGGGAAAACTGCAAAGAAGTCTGACATAAATTATATATAGACAATTATCTTACATTACATACCACAATAGAATCCAAATGGACACATGGCTTAAAAATAAAATGTTTCATCACTTAAAAAAATTAGAAGAAAACAGGCATTAACCTCCATATCTATGGCTAATCTTAACCAAGCAAGGGATATGGGAAATCAAAAAAGCAAAATAAACATACAATTTAAAAGCTTTTCCAAAAACAAAATTAGTATGTGGATCAGAAAAGAAACTGTTTTATGGGGGGGGAGGGGAATCTTTGTGTTAAATATCACTGATAAAAATTTGATATGCAAAATATAAAGGAAATTGATACATATAGGATCAAAAGTCTTTTCCAATTAGATGTGTTCAAAGGACAGGAAGTCTTCAAAAGATCTGCAAATTCTAAACATTATAAGAAAAGATGCTCTGAATCACTAATAATAAGAGAAATGTACATTAAAGCAACCAGTATTCAGGAAATTGGCAAAGACAAAAAGCAGAAAGTCAATATTGGAAGAACCATCAGAAGATAGCCACATTGTTTTGGGGAACTGTGATTTTGGCCCAATCATCCTTGAAAATAATTTGAGATTATAGGAGAAAAATCACTAAAATATTCATACCCTTTGTTCATTCCCACTGTCTAGCACAATATGCCCCAATTAACAAAGATACCCTATTAACCAAAATAATCCTAGCAGTACATTTTACAGTAGTAAAAAAGTAGAAATAAAATGTGTGCCTATTGATAGAAGAATAACTAAGGAAAAAAAAACTTTGGGACATGAAAGTGCAGTCAGAATTGAAGACGATGAGAGGTTCAGAAAAACATGGAAATGGAAGGATGATTCAGAGAAGAAAGAAGAAACAGGTAAAGCGTGTAAGTAGACAGAAAGAAATTTTAACCAGTGCCTGGGGATGGAAGTTGAATGTACCTTTGGGGAGTTAAACCATTCCATTTTGGAGTTTCTTTCTTGGAGGTAAGTAGTTATAATTAGGGAGTTCAAACTTACCTAACCTGTCATATTATTGCAACCCATACAACCATCTGATAGGGCATCTTGCAATTTGCTCTCAATATTGGCTGTCTAGCCCACCTCTTTCCATCTCTTCTATGGAAACAGTAACTAAATAAAAATTACCATTGGGACTAGAAAGGGCATGACGGTAGACTGTTTCCTGGTTCCACTCGTCATCTTTGTAACTTAGAAAACCACCATCCCCCTTATATGTGTTCTCTCTCCCTGTTAGAATATAAAATCCTTGAGAAAAGGACCCTTTAAAAACTCAGAATTTAAAAAAACAAGAATTAAAACACAAAGAACAGACAACTACTCAAAGCTCAAGAATTTAGAAAAGCTCCAGATATTTGTCGGGTCTTCTTGATACTTTTTCTCTTTTTTCCTCCTGGAAGAGTTTGAAAATGGGAACTTACCTTCGTCCGCTTCATTCTCCCTTCATGGTCAGTCTCCTCCAGGGCATATTGCATCTCTTGCAGTGTTGTTAGCCCCACACCCTGCTTTAGTTCCAGTGGCATCTGATTCAGTTCCATCAAGTGGAGGATGTTGTAGCCTTTTGGACATTCGTAACTAGTTTCAAACAGTTTCAAGATTGTAGGCACATCCATTTTGTCACTCTCTCCCTAGTACATCAATATCATATTGTAAACATTAATGTTAAGTAATTGATAAGCAAACAATTTCCTGCTTTTTATCTAAGGGGACAGCAGTGTTCTGGGATATTTTGGAGAGGAAGTGGAAGTTGTTGAGAGAAGAGTTTCAATCAATGGACAAGCATTTATTAAGCATCTGCTCTATGGCCAGCAACTAGGTAGAACAAAAGATAGTGTTGATTTTGGAGTAAGAATGACCTGAGTTCAAATCCTCCCTCTGATATTTTCTTAACTGTATGACTCTGGATAAGTCACTTAACTTCTACTTGCCTTGAGTTTCCACCTCTGTAAAACAGGACAATTATAGCACCTACATCCCAGGGCTGTTGTGAACATCAAATGAGATATGTAAAGGGCTTTGTAATCTTTAAAGTGCTATATAAACACTGGTTATAAAAACCAGAGTTCCTGCTCTCAAAGAGCTTATATTCTACCTAGGAAGGCTACATATGGTTATACGTACACACATTTTGTAGGCATACACACACACACACACACACACACACACACACACACACATATATATATATACACAAAATAAATACAAGCTAATCGGATGGACATAGGGATGGAGAATGGACCACTTGCAGTCAAGAAGATCAAGAAAGTATTCATATTTCATCTGAACTGAGCCTTGAAGGACAGGAAAAGGGGAGGGAGTGCCTTTTAGGCATGGAGAATTAGTCTAGGCAGACAGTGTTGTGTCTGAGCAACCATAGGAAGGTCATTTTGCTGGACCCAGGAGTGTCCAAAGGGAAATAGCTTTAGAGAGGCAGGTTAGGGGCAAGGTGCATAGGGTTTTAAATATCAAACTGAGGAGTTTGCATTTGATCCAATAAATAATCAGAAGCCACTGAAGGTTATTGAGCAAGAGAATGATATTTCAGATCTGGATTGCTACTTCTTAGTTCCTAAGTTCCTTGGTGCTGCTTTGGTGATGTGAACAAGATAGTAACATGGTCTTGAAAACCACAGTGTATCTGGGGAACTGATTTTCTGTTTTAACAAAAGGTCCTTACTCCCTTTGTGTAGAGATGAAACTCTTAGCAATGCTGAAGAATTCTTCTACCACACCAAAGACTGGTTGTCACAGAGAAAATGAGAACTGGACCTGTGACTTCCTCTACCAATAGCTTCTCTGCAAGTTTTAACCTTAGAAAATTGTCTGGATCAGTGGGAGGTCAAATGATTTGCCAAAAATCTGTGTCAGTGGGGCACCAACTCCTGGAACCTCTAAATGTCTATAATTCAACAATTAATTCAATGAATAAGACTTTGCATTTCTGTAACATAGGGCTAATAAGGCAACCCCATTCAGGAGACAGTGACCAAAGTCCCTGGCAGAATCATTGGCTACCCTTCTCTGGATGCCCTCCTTCCTAAAATATGGCAGAGAGATCTGAGAATAATATTCCTCACATGGTCTGGCCTAAGCAGAGTAGAACAGAAATGTCATGTCTTTGCTCCTGGACAGCACATTCTCTTTATGTATTCTCACTCCACTAATTTCTTTTGGTATCCTATCACACCATTGCCTTGTACTGGGTTTCCACCACCCATCCCTTCAGCAGATCATTTTTTCAGACAAACTACTATGTATCCATTATTCCCTGTCTTATACTTGGGAAGATGATGATCTGAATTTTAGCATAAGAATTTACATTCATTCCTACTCAAATTCCTATGTGTTGGTTCAGCATTCCAGCTTTTTGGATCCTGACTCCATCATTAGATGCTCTAGCTCTATGCCTTTATCTAAGTCACCATTAAAAATGTTAAGTAGCACAGCATCATAGATTCTTGGGGCACTCCACGGGCCCTGGCAATCTCCCAGATCAACTTGGAGCTATCAATGAGACCACTTTTTAGGTCCTACAATCAACTAATCTGAATCTACCTAATTCTATCATCATCTAACCCACATCCCTCCATCTTTTTCCTGCCAAAAGAATAGCATGAGAGACTTTGGCAAATGCTTCCTCATAATTTAGGTATAACAGTAGCACTCCACCTGATCCACCAGTCTAGTAACCCTGTCAAAAAAAAAAGGAAAGGAGAATAACCTACTATTTTGTATAGATCCGTGGGAGAGGTGGGGTTAAGCGAAGGGGGTGGGTTGTTTGACAGTTTAATAACTCAGTACTGACCTCTTGAAAGATTATTGTTACAGTTCTGAACAAAGAATTAGTAATCCCTTGGGGAGGTTGAGCTCCCTGTAGGGATTGGTTGCTGTGCTGAGCGTAATGTCCTTACCCCTTCTTCCATACAGGTTTGACTGGTTTTTCTCTGAAAGGCTACAGATCTATTCCCAGGATCTGATTAGTGTAGGAGACTAAGTATTAGTTGGTTTCCTGGTCATGTAAGGGCATAAAAGGCCCCCTTTTCTTGGCGTCAGGGCTCTTCAGACTTCAGATGTCCTCACACCCTACCCAGTTGACCATACATATTTCCATATAGAGGCAAAGAAGTCAGTATCTCTCCAAGCTAAGTGCTAAGTCTCCTTGAATAAATATTCTTTCTATGGTATGACTAAGTAAACTTTCTTTGATTGATGGTTCAATGACCTATGGGTGACTTATTTTTTCCCCACATTTAACCTGAGTGAACAGTGTATGAGCCTGAATTAGGTCAGCTTCCTAATTTGTTACTCAAATTGTCACCAAGAGTAAATGCTTTGCTTTCCGTGTGTGTGTGTGTGTGTGTGTGTGTGTGTGTGTGTGTGTGTGTGCAGGATGGGTGAGGTGGGATCAATCAAAGTGTAGGACCATTTAAGCCTAGAGAACTGGATCAGTCCCCAGGGAGGCAGAAGTCCAGAAAAGACAGAAGGAGATTTGTTTCCACTGTCTATAGGTTTAGACATGAATCTTTTAGGCTTTAAAAAGTATCAGGTTAAATAAAATCTATTCTTCATTGAACATTTTGCTAGCCTGAGACCTTTCCTTTTTTGCAGAGACTAAGACATAAATCAGATTTTGATGTTTCTAGGGGAAATTCTGGGTGGGGGTGTGAGTGAAAGAGGCAGTGATTGAGAAGCCTTCAAGCATGAACCTTATTGTTGTAAACCCAGACCTTCATACCTGGCATATGAGTTACAAGACTTATTTTTATATACCTAGCCACCTTTATCCAAACATGGTTGATTAGGTGATCTCTAATTAAATAAGAAAGCCAGCATAATGCAGTTGAAAGAACACTCAACTTTGTCTAAAAAAAAAGACTTGCATTCATATCCCATCTCCATCATGTAATACTTGTGCAACCCTGGTCAAGTTCCTTGGTCAAGACCCTCAGTTTCCCCATTTATAAAATGGAGGCAGTTCGGTGGCTCAGTAGATAGAGCACCAAGCTTAGAATCAGAAAGATCTAGGTTAAATCTGGCTTTAGACCTATCTGTGTGACCCTGAGTAAAGTCACTTAACTTCTCTGTGACTCAGTTTCCTCAACTGTAAAATGGGGAGAATCATAGCCCCTACCTCCCAGGGCTATTGTAAGGGTAAAGTGAGATAATACATGTAAAGTTTTTGCAAAGTTCTATAAAATGTTAATTGTTGTTACTGTACTAGCACTACTACTGGGTTGCTCTGAGGACAGTGCTTCACAATCCTCAAAGAATTCTAGGAATACAAGTTATGAGTTATGTAAATGGTTAGGGGAAAATTCATTTGGTGGCTGGGGAAAGGTGATTTCTAAATCTGGCGATTTCCCTTTGATTTTGTCCTCAAAGTGATAAATTCACTTTCAAAGTTGATCCCAATGAAGGAAGTTCATGGGTAGCTGCTAACTTACAAAAGCAGAAACCCAGTCACAGAATTCTTTAGCAGTCTCTTGGATGTGTTCTTCCAGTCTTGGGAGGCAGTTGTATTCTTCCACTTCTATCTTTTCTTCCCCACGGAAAAACCTGTATGGGTTCTTCGGTGGTGGTGGCTTGGGGCTGAAGAAAAAAAGATGAATGAATGAAAACACAGAGCAAGGGAATCCCAGAAAAACCTGGTGCTGGACAGAGGGCTGGTCCAAAGTCCAGAAGCCTCACAACAGCGCTTCTCTCAAGGTCACAAAGTCTCCAAGGAAACCTTTCAATCACATGATTACCAGCAATAATTTGGAACAGAATCCATATAAGCTACATTAACAATGCATTCTTAAAACAAGAGATTCTTAACTTTTCTTGGGTGTTGGGCACCCCTTAGACACTCGGGTGAAAAATATAACAGCAATAATGCTATTGTATAATAATACATAATAACATTATTCCTGTTGAGTCATTTCAGTCTTGTCTGATTCTTCTTGATCCCATCTGGGGCTTTCTTGGCAGACATACTGGAGGGTTTGCCATTTCTTTCTCCAGCTAATTTTACAGATGAGGAAACTGAGGCAAATAGGGTTAAGTGACTTGCCCAGGGTCACACAGTTAGTAGGTGTTTGAGGGCAGATTTGAAGTCACAAAGATGAGCTTTCCTGACTCCTGGTCTGGCACTGTATCCCATATAATAACATGTACTATTAAATATTGTACATCATAAGTAATATTATACAACATATGTGATGTTACTGTATATGCATAGTAACATATAATTTTATATGCATGTATAAAATTATATGCACACACAGGAATAATGCATTCTTAAAACAAAGGGTTCTTAACCTTTCCTTTGTATTAGGCACATCTTTGGCATTCTGGCAAAAAGTGTAGCAATAATAATGTTATTCTATATAATGACATGCTATTATATATCATGGCATGTAATATTATATACAGCAACATAATATACATCATGCTGCAAAATATCATACCCAATAATATGTAATATAGCATATACAACAATACATGATATATGATGATATAATATATACAATAATATATCCCAACATATAATATTATATTCAATAACATCATGTATATCATGACACACAATATTACCACAAATAACACATAATTATATGCACATATATATATAATTTTATATACACAATGATAATGCATTCTTAAAACACAGCTTCTTCACCTTTTTTCATCTCAACTCCTCAGAATAATGTTTTTAAATGCAGAAAACAAAATACATAGGATTATAAAGGAAAATTATTTTATCGAAATGCAATTATCAACATATAAAAAAAAACCAAGTTCACATTCTCCAAGGTAAGGACTTCTGCTTTAAAGTAACACATTACAATTCATGACTGAACCCAGAAGCAGACAAATCGCCCAGTGTTGCTCATGTCCAAACACTCATTATGAATATGAAATATTGATATTAGAGTTTATTTACCCATACAACCACACTCACAATTTAAACTCAGTGTGGTAGCCATGACAAGAACAAGGCAAGGCATGATGGAATTGTGAGGTTAGCAAAATCAGAGTCCCCTGGACTATTGAAGTGTGACTCCAATTAAACAGCTTGCCTGAACTGTTCAATTCTAAATCACCAATTTGGGAGTCCTTTGGCTGGGTCCCTTGCGTTCTTCACAGTTATGCCTCTATCTGGTTAGTAAGAGAAATGACGACTCTATTGGACTGGGGGATGCTTTCTCCTCTTTAGTAGGAAGGGATTTCATCTAGAAATATTTCCCTGCTTCTAATGTTCTAAACCTTACGATATGGCAGCTTGGGAAGTGAACCAACAAAGTGTCTTGCCAATTGATCAAGACTGTCCCTGAAAGTCCCTAGAGTCATACTCACCTTTCCAAAGGCAAACACTCGCGAGTTTTCATCATGCCATCCCAGGGTTTTCTCTTTAGTTCTCTGCCTTCCTCACAGTATGCCCACTCATCCTTCAAACACTTTCGTGGATCAAGGACTTTCAGAACCTGCTTAAGGATCTACAAAGACAAAACATGCACCTTCAACAGGAGGAGAAGATAAGGATGGAATAAAATGGGCCCTACTTTTAGAAACAAAGCAAAATCAACCCACTCCCTCTACCTTGCTGTGTTTACTAACCCCTTGTCAGTCAGTGCCATTTATTGAATTAAACGTGGAACTGATGCAGGTTGGTCAAACCCAGTCCCTTCACCACAGAGGGAAATACAACATGGCTCCAAACCCATTTTTTTTGACTGATTTCATATTATCCCTCCTCCCTCCATCATAAACTCTACATTTGAGTCAAACTGGCTTACTTCTGGTCACCATATCAACATTCCATCTTACATCTTTGCACAGGCTGTCTCCCATATCTGGAACACTCTTCTATCTCCCCACCAGTTCTTGGGATCAATAACTTACTTCTCTGATCATGTGCCTTCTCTCAATTGTTAGTGTTCCTTCTGCCTAAAGATCCATAGAGGAAGTTACGAGTCATGTGACAGCGGAAAGAGGGAGTATGGCACTCAAGAGGGAGAAGGCTACCCAAGCTTGCTGCCAATCCCACTTGCCATGTTCCATGATTGATTGCAGCTTTTCCTGTCTCCTGGAGAAGGGTCTGCTGATTGCTGAGCATCACACAGGATTTCCAGTCATCCAATTCTGCCCTGGACATGCTCTGAATTCATTTGATCTCATTTAATTATCTCATTTTTAGGGTTAGGGTTAGGGCAAGACAACTAAGCCAGAAACTTCAAGGATAGAGAAAAATCAATGATTGATGACTTAATTTTTTTCCTTTCCTAATTCAACAAATATTAATTGAGGATTGTGAAGGCAGAGAAAGAGGGGCCTTGTATCTTTCCTTTCTTAAGAGGAGTAACTTGGTTTAGAATTAGCTTCCACATTGGTGTAAATGGAGCAAGCCACGTTTTCTGTGGCCCTTTGTGTTTCCCACCTGTTTTTGCAAGGTCTTTCAATATTGTGTTCTAGTCCTCACCAGGGTTCCTCTTCTCACTAGGATCAACAAGGCTGTAATATCACAACACCATATCAATACTAGGTCTATGTACTCTGTTGTTTTATGGGACATTGTAACCCTATGCCTAATGAGATTCTGTGGTCCTCTATAATTGCTCCCAGCTTTGTGTGTGTCTATAATTTTTTTCAAATATGTGTGTATGTGTACTTACATATAGTTCACTATTGTGTTGTGTCATGTTGTATTGTGTTATGATATGATGTTATGTTTTCTTGTATTGTGGTGTGATGTTACATTATCATGTCCTGTGATATATTATGTGATGTGATTTGATGTGATGCTATGTCACATTATATTGGTGGGGAAGAACTTGTACTGAACACCCACATGCCTGACAGGTTTTCTTTGTGAGCTACCTGACCTCTTTGTGCCATGCGATAAAATCTTTTATAAAAAATTTATGTTAAGCTTAAATACCGAAACTTAAGTACACAATAAGAAAAAAAAGAAACATTATAAACTTAAATATTTAAACTTAAATGCAAAATAAGAAAAGAAAAAAAAGCATTGCCATGTGCACAGAAGAACATGGGATAAAATCTTTTTACTGACTTGTTCCTCAGACTTTGAACAGTGAATGTTTCTACTACAACAACCTACTACAGGCTATGTTATGGAAGATCCAATGATGTACAAACCATGGTCTCTGGCTTCTAAGAACTTATAATTCAGCTAGGGAAATATGATGTGGACATAAATAATATTACCAGGAAGACTATAGAAAGCATTATTAGGGGAATTTGTGGTTCTGACCAAGAAACTGAAGATCTTTGGGACCATAGTGGTGCTTTTTTGAAAGTAAGAGCGACAGAAGAGAAAGACAGGTATGGAAAGTGAGCAGGTATTTACGAAGACGATGCCTTGAGAATAGGAGTCAGATTTCTGGACCACCATTTAAAATATAGGAATGAAAGGCCTATGGCTTGGGATTGAGAATATTAAATGGAGACAAAGAAGGATACATTTATTTTTAAGTGATTGAAATTCTGAAAAAGTAGTTTTAAAAAAGGTTTGGAATTGAAAGATGAGGGAAGGAAGAAAATTTTTCTTGAATATTTATCTGCCAAGCCAGATACTGCAGAGTGCCTCAAGGTCTGCAAACAAAAACAGACAGTACAGAATCACTATCTGTGGGGTCCTGATTGGGGAAAAGTCATACATAGTAAGAAGTGAAAAACCATTAACTTAAACTTTGTGAAAGGTGGAAGCCCTGACTGGGAACCGTTAAAAATTGTAATTTAGACACCAAGTCATAATTCAGATAATGTGTTTGGTAAAAGCCATAACAAGAACATGGTGACCTGTTTGTGACCATTTTGACCAGTACATAATCCTGTGTTTGGGCATTTTCCCATCAACATTGGCTTAATGCCCAAGCTTGAAAATGAGTTCTTCACTAAGGAGAAATCCAAATATTCACCCATCAGTAGTAATGCCACTCTCTAGTTCTTCCTGCCTTTGTCTATTTTCTATAATTATGACTAGCTTTTCCTAGGGTCTTTGCAGAGATCCAATCTGTAGTCTGGTCCCAAACCAAGGATGACTAATATCTTGGCATGGATCCATCATACTGCCCTAAATGTAAGTGACCTAAATTAATTAAACTAATATCTATAATTAATCTGGGGCTTCTTGGCCTCTTTCTTTGATATCAAATTTGTCCCACTGTTTGGGAGAGAGGTTCAGAGTTCCCTAGGTGGGGGAATTCTGGACTTTACAATATTCAAGAAGGCCAACATCAACAACAAATTCCCCCAGGCGTCCATATGCAAAATTGAATTCAATCCTGTAAACATTATCTAAGCATATACTGTGTTCAGAGCAGTCTGCCAAATGCTAAGGAAGATACAACGTTTCCCTAAGATGTGGTCCACTGCCTCAGAGAACTTACAGTCTTGTAGGGAGATAAGACACAAAGACAAGTATAATATACATTATAATACACAAGTATAATTACATGATATGTGCATTATAGAATCACAAGACAAAATATCTGGGAGATCTGAAAGGGAAGGACTAATTCAGAGGTCAAGTAGTAACATAAGACAAATAGACTCAGAATTAAATTAGGAACCAAAAGAGGGAAGCAAAATGGAAAGCATCTTGGAGATCAACAGGGAAAGAATGAGAAGAAATGTTGTCCGCAGAAACTAATAGAATGCGATAGACTCCCTAGACAGAAAGAGGAAGTATATGAGGAGTCAGTGAAATGGATCACAAGTCTAGCACGAAGGCATGATATGGTAGAAATGACCATTCCACCTTGTACTTGAACAAGAGGAAATCTTGATATTGTGTAACATAAATATAGATTTTTAAGGGTTCAGAGGAAGGATAGATAGATTCTTGTAGCTTAAAATTCTACAGAAGTCAGTCCAGGAGAGAAATGGGAAGCTCTCAACAATGAAATTCTGAGAATACAAAGAGAAAAACAATTCTGATGGTGAGGAAAGGGGCAAATTGTTTAAAAAGATCACCAACATGTAAGGACAAGAAATAAATCGATCAAGTTAAAATTTTTAAAACAACAATGAGATCAAGGATAGATATTTGAAGATTATTAGAAAAGTGTGGCACACTTTTGTAAGGAACATTAAGGATCAGAAAACTTTTTGTCAGGAACATTAAAGATCAGAAAGGACTGATTTTGGCAAGGCAAGTGAGACCATCCAAAAGGATTTTTTTCAATTGGAAAAGAAAGGAAGATCAAAGAAAAGCCAGCTTCATTGCTCCGAGGGGATGGAATGACGATAGCAGATGATAGCAGAAGACTATGCTACTCAAATCTTACTTTGTTATTGTTTTCTTGTGATATTTGGGGAATAGAAGAGATAGAATGAAAATAGCTAATAGAGTTTATATGTAAGATAAGTAAGGACACTGTAAGAGAATATTTAGCTGCTCTTGTGATAAGTTTAAGTCATAAGAAGGTAGAGAGATGTGAGCAAGATGACGTGAGTATAATCAGTTTTTTTGAATGGCTGAACTCAAAGAGTAGTTATTAATGGTTTTATACCAAATTGGAATGTGGTTGGTCTATGGTGGAGTGTTACAGGGACATGTGCTTGACTATGTGCTATTTAACATTTTATCAATGCTTTGGAATAGAACCACAAATAGCACATTTATCAAATTTCCAGATGGCACAAAATTCAGAGAGATACCAAACATGTTGAATGATAGCATCAGAATCCCAAAAGAGCTTAATAGGTTAAGGTATTGAGTTAAGTTCAGTAAGGTGAAATTGAAAAAGGGATATTTTTTAAGTCTTACACTGGATTCAAAAAATCAACTTTACATCTATTTAACAGGAAAAGCGTGGCTAGACAGCTGTTCATTTGAGATGGGACAGGTAGGGAGGGCAGTATTGAGAGAATTTGCCTCTCAGAAAAACAAAGTCTGAGTACCATATTTCAGTAAGACCTCAAAAAAATGCCTAGAAAAACCAAGTGGTGCAGTGGAAAGAGTATTGGGCCTGGAGTCAGGAAGATCTAAGTTCAAATCCAGCCTTAGACAATTACCTTGTGACCATGTGCCAGTCACTTGACCTCTGTCTGCCTCAGTTTCCTCAACTGTAAAATAGGGATTGTAATAGTACCTCCCAGAATTGTTGGAGAATTAATTGATGATTAAATAAAATAATATTTATAAAGCACTTAGCACAATGCCTGGCATATAGTAGGAACTTGATAAATCTTTCCTGACTTCCAGAGAATAATTTTTTTTATATTTTTGTATCTTTATAGAAGATACAGGACATTATTCAGTAAGAGTCACAGGTTTAAGAAACCTAGATATGAAATGCCCAGCTCAAGCACTTCTAGGTAAAAAACCAAAACAAAAACATCCCCCAAAATATATATAGACATGCAAAAATGCAGCTGTATATTTAGTGTATTGTTAGGAAATAAGGAAAATCAGTCAGAATCACTCAACACTGTCATGAGAAAAGAAAGGAAAATTTTAAGTATGATTTTAAAAAAGGAATATAACTTGTACCCAAGGACAACATACCTTCAAAATTAAGTATAATCCTATAGGGGAGAAATAAACTGCTAAAACAATTTATGACTTCCATGTATTTCTTCTGAGAAAATCTTTGCTTAGTCTTTGAAATAAACATGCAGTAGATAAAAGAAAAGTAAGGAAGGTAAATAAGTATGGAAAGCTTAAAAGAGCTAAGTAATGTTTCAGTGTTTATATAATGAAAAGAGTAGAAAAGACCATTATAAATTGGGAATTCCACCTTGTGTAAGGGTCATTGATGAAAGAAAAAGAAACAATATATGGATGGGAGTGTTCAAAAAGAAATAATATAGAAAAAGGAAGAGGAAGAGAAAGAAAGGAATTAGCTTTTTTGGAAAGTGGGATGCCACAGCTGAAGGTAATTCCAGGTACAGATAAGGAAAGCAGGGACCTTCATGATACTCTCTCACTAGGACTAGCCAAATCAAGGTTAAATAGATTATAGTAATAGAAGTTAAATAGAATGAGTTAGAGGATGGGGATGGGAAAGAGAGTGGCTTAAGCAAAATGAACTAGCTGTGGAAACAATGAAGATGTGATTACCAATAACAAACACTTGGGTTCAAAATTCAGTGACTTGGGTCTGGGTAAAGAGGGTGATGGAAAAGGAAAGGAAGATGAATAGAATAAGACTGCCCAGTGCAATACAAACCACATTTTTCCTGCTGCTGATTCCTTATTTTTTCTAATTAGAAGGAAAAAAGAAAATTATATTACAATTTAACAAAAAAATACTCATCATAACCTTTAATATTAATGGTATAAATTCACATACTAAAAGAGAAGATGAAGGAAGAATGGTTTAGGAAAGCAAACCCCAATAATTTACTGTGTATGAGAAACACATTTAAAACATAAAGATTCACAAGATAGAGACTGGAGCTAAGATTTCACTGATACAGGAAATTTTCTGTAACAATACAGATCAGCACCTTCTCTGTAATTTATAGGCTTAGAGAACTGCCTAGAGAACTGAGAGATTAAGTGATTCTCCTAGGATGACATGCCAGTATATGTCAGAAATAGAATGTAAATCCAAATCTTCCTGGTTTCAAAGCTGACTCTCTAACCACTATGCCAGAGTAAGTTAAAATGTAAAGTTGAAATAGAGAGAGGGAAAAAAACCCCTCTAGGATCAGATGGATTCCCAAGTTAATTCTGTCAAACAGTCAAAAAACAATCAGTCAAAATGTTATACGAACTGTTTGCAAAATAGCAAAAGAGCAGATACTATAAAATTCTTTCTGTGATAAAGACATTTCAAAACTGAAAAAGAAAACTATAGCAAAAATCCTTAATGAATATTGATCCAAGCATTTAAAATATAATATCATAAAAAGACTAAAACAACATATGCGGAAGATTATGCAATATGCCCAATCTGGATTTACACCAATAATTTAACATTTAATAATTACAAAACTATAAACTTAACCATGTACATTTTCTTAAAGAAAGCTTTTAACAAAATATAACATCCATTTCTTTTAAAAACACTAGAAAACAGGAATAAATTAACCTTTTCTTAAAATGACAAATAATATTTATTTTATAATATAATAGTATAAATGAACAACCAAGATTTAACATTATTATAATGAGGATAAGCTAGAATTCTTTCCAACAAAACTGGGGAGGCAGGACAGGGGGGAGCAAGGAAAGATATTCATCATCATGACCTCTATTTGACATAGAAGAAAGAAAAGAGAATAAGCATTATACAATCACTTATCATGTGCTAGGCATGGTGGTAAGTACTTCTCTACCAGAGGGGTAGGTGCTATCATTACCTCCATTTTAGAGGTGAGGAAACTGAGACAAACAGTAATTAAGTGATTAACCCAGGGTCACATAGCAAGTACATTTCTGAGGTTAGATTTGAATTCAGGCCTTCCTGACTCCATATCCAGTGCTCTGTCCCTTGTACCACCAGCGGCTTATAATACTACTACATAATAATATGTTACCATGAACAATTACTACTGCATGGTAATAGAAATTACTATGAATAATTCTTTGCACAGTAATAGAAATGCTGCTATATCAATAAGACAAGGAAAAGAAGCTGAAGGAGTAGGTATAGGTAAAGAAGAAACAAAATTAGCACTTTTTGCAGGTGATATAATGGTGAATCCTAAAGAATCAACCAAAAAATTAGTTGAAACAATTAATACTTTCACCAAAAATTGTAAAAGATAAACTAACTCACCAGGAAAAGCCAAAAAAGAAAAATAAAATTATAGACAAACTTCCCTAATGAATATTCATACAAAAATTTTAAATAAAATATTAACAAATAGGTTACAGCAATTTATCACGAGGATAATACACTACACACAGGTGGGTTTTATACCAGGAACTCAGGGCTGGTTCAGTATTAGGAAAATTATCAGCATAATTGACCATATCAATAGCTAAACCAATAAAAATCATATGATTACTTCAATAGATGCAGAAAAAGCTTTTGGCAAAAACACAGCACTCATTCCTATTAAAACCACTAAAGAGCATAGGAATAAATGGAGCTTTCCTTAAAATGTTAAGTACCATGTAACTAGAACCATCAGCAAACATTATCTGTAGTGGGGATAACCAGAAGCTTTCCCAATTACGTTAGAGGTGAAACAAAGATGCCCATTGTCACCACCATTATTCAGTATTGTACTGGTAGGCAGAAACTTTTTTAATTACTTGAAATTTTTACTATATGCCAGTAAAAAAGAAAATTAAGGTGGATAAATATCTAAAAAATATGAAATGCTCAAATTGAACAAAATAGATAACCTAAATAGCAGAATCTGAGAAAGAAAAGTTGAATAATCTACGTCTAAAATTTCAAGGAAAAATTCAACAAGACTAGTCGTATTGACAAGTGAATTAAATGAAATATTGGCAGAAAAGAACCAATTTCTAAGATGTTCTCAAAAATAGAGAAAGAAGACAGTATTTAATTAATTAAATATGGACCTCATGTGAATGTCAGGGAAAGATAAGGAAGAAAAAGATAACTATAGACCAATATCACTAGTGAATAATAATGAAAATATTACATAAAATATTAATAGATTAGAGAAACATTTCCTCAATTATTCATTATAGCACTTATTCCAGGCAAAGGATTCTTCAGTGCTAGAAACACAATTATCATGAAAAATCACAATAACAAAAATAACAAAAACTTATTGTCTCAGTAAATGCAATAAAACCTTTGATAGAATATGACATTAATTTATAATTTTTAAACAATAAAAATAATTGTTCTTTAATGTAGTAAAAAACAATTGCATTAAGTAAATATCTAGCATTATTCATAATGAGAAAAAAATGAAAACTTTCCTACAAACAACTCTGAAGCAAAAATGTCTGCAATCTTCATCTGCAAAGAAATTAAAATAATAAACATTACCAACAGAAAGGAAAAATTACCTCTGTTTACAGATGGTACAATGGTTTATTTAGGAAATGTGAGAGAATGAACAAAAACTAACCAAGATTATGAATAGCTTAAGCAAAGTAACAGGATACAACACATTTTAAAACTTCTAATTTATTAAAATACTTCAGTGGACTGGTGATCTCATTGATGGAGTGCATTACCTCCATCAAAATGTGTGTGTTTGTCCTTCATTGCCAAAAAAGACCATGCCATCAGAGAAATGATGACATGACTTGCACTTGACTTTGTTTTGAATGAGGGAGGGCTGTGCAGGTCACCAGTTTCACTTCTCCTCCAGAGCCATCTGAATCCAGAGACCTGATATTCATC